>OZ024743.1:106636368-106641368 GCA_964016885.1 Eledone cirrhosa | reverse complement strand
TTCTGAGGTATTCAGTTCTGGTTCTCTCCTTATTTATGGGTCCATCATATCTGACATTCTCATCCTGTCCAAGATATCTGTAGTTGTCACCTGACTGCAGAGGCTGTATTGTCAGGTCGTTCATCTCTAGATTTCTAGAGGAGAGCACAGCTCTTCCACGTTTTATTGCCAAATATGAACACTTGGACTCACCAAATTTCATTTTGATGTCGGTTGAAAATTGTGTAATGAGGTCTAGTTGTTTCTTGATGTCATTGATATTTGGCCCATACAACTTCAGGCCATCAACAAAGAAAAGATGGGAGATACTTCTGGGCCCACTTCTTTGTCCACCCTGTTTCCTGAGTAGGTAAGATAGTGGATTCAGTGAGAGAACGAAGAGTAGCACTGACAAGCTATCACCCTGAAAGATGCCCTTCTGGTAATGTATCTTATCAGTCTTAACTTGCTCCTTCTCACCTCTAAGGATCAAATTGGTGTACCAGTTCTTCGTTAGGCGTTCAACAGCAGCTACCAATGGTTGTGGGACTTTAGCTAACTGTAAAGCCTTAATAATCCACCCATGAGGTACACTATCAAATGCTTTTTGATAGTCCAGCCACACCACAGTCATGTTTCTGCGATTCTTTGTTGTTTTTTCCTGAATCATTTTGTTAGTTAGTAGGTGATCTATGCAACCCCACACCTCCCTCTTTCCACCAGCTTGCTCAGGTGTTATGATGTTGTTGGTAGCACAGTGATCCTGTAAGAACAGGTTAAGGCACCCAGTATATAATTTATACATGATGTTTTGGCAGGCTATTGGGCGGTAATTTTTAGCAAGGGTGGTTTGGCTAGTTTGGGGAATGAGGAGAGTAGTGGCAGTTGATAACCATCTGGGCAGTTCTTTTGTGCCTTTAATGGTTTCTGTAAACAGCCGTATGAGATCTTGCCGATAGAAAGTGAAATTCTTCAACCAGTATCCTGTAATGAGGTCTGGGCCTGGCGATTTCCTATTCGACATTTTCTGTAGAGCTGTTTCCAGTATTGACCCATCTATGTCATATTGTTTTATCTGGACATGTTGGCAGTTGTCCTGTTCCAGTTCTTTTAGCCAATTAGCTTGTCTGTTGAATCCGTCATCCGTTTCCCATACAGATCTCCACTAGCTCTCAACCTGTTCTTTTGAAGGGGTGTCGTTTACAGGGATTGAGCTTTTGCCACCGAAGCTGCGATAAACTGATTTAGGATCTCTGGCAAACAATCTATTTAGCACTTGTCGTTTATGTGCTGTTGACTTATATTTTAGTCTTTCTGTTGTAGCTGTGAGTTGTTGTTTCAACTGGTGTAATTTGGAGTTCAAAGTTTTAAATTTTGTATCTCCAAATCGTCTCTCTGACATTTTCTTTAGGTCTTCCTGGTGTCGTGTGAAGTTGCTCTCTATGTTGCATTTCATAACGACTGCGATGTGTGAGATACTTCGTCTCAGGGACAACATTATGGTTTTAAAATTTCGCATCCACGCTGGTTCAGGCTTTCTGTTTGTATCTTGATTGCGTGGTTTTAGATGTGTGTTATATGATAGCAATGTGACAGCTGAAACATATAACAAAACATTAAGCGTTTCAAATGTCGTTTCTACACCTTTAGATCGTATAGGCTTCAGATAATTGCCAGCTATTTCGTTCACCGCTTCCAATTCCAATTTAGTGGGTTCTTTACTGATTCTGGTGTTGTATAGTCTGTCACTCACGTTAAAGCTGTGTATCTCTTGAAACATATCGTTCCATGTCACTTGTAGGGTGTCCACAAGTTTTTGGTGCTCTGTTTGTTCAGTAGAGTCATGAATTTCAGCCTCGTTGTTGATGTGGTGACAATTACTACTAAAGTTAGCTGACCTTTCTCGCTGTTCTTCAGTGGAAGTGGGATGGATTTCAGCAAAATTGTTGGTGAGCTGTTCACTGTTAGATTTAGCTGGACATTCTCTTTGTCTGTCAGTGGAGTAGGTGGTTGTCTGCAAGGGATGTATTTGTAGTATCACTCAATTCCGTTAGATGTATCAATTTACATCTAATGATACGTTTTGTCCGTTCATTTAAATGCTTTGGAGAAAAGTCTAATTCTTGGTGTTTGGAGTTCCATAAAGTTTTTAGCCTTTGCATAAAATCGAACTTTTGGGGTTCAGATTGTTTGTATGCTTCATATAATACTTTGTTAAACTCGTAGCTCCACTGTATACAACTGTTGTAATTGCGATTTGGTCGAAGGAGACTTGTACTTTTTGCCATGATGAGTTCGTCTATTCACTAATATTTCGTATTTATTTTTCAAAATAGTCGATGATCTTCTTTAAAAGTTTCGACAAAGTTCTGTCAGAATCAAATTTAAAGATATTCACAGCTTGGGTAATATTTCTTTTCAGTTAGTTTTTAATTCTACAACTGTGTTTTCAACGTTGTTCTTGAATCGTTTGAATCGAGAACAAAAAGAACCGTTACTTAGTATATTTCTTTATGAATGTAATATAATATAACAACGCTTTATTTATATGTTAAAGTGTATGTATCATTCATATAAATAGGTGTTCTACAACTTATTCACAACATATTCACAGTTCAAACACTTAAGTTTTTGTTTCTGAATCGAAAACGTTACTTTTATATTTCTTTATAAATGTAATATAACAACGTTGCATTTATATGTTAAAGTGTATGTATCGTTCATATATCATAAGTGAATGTATCGTTCATATAAATAGGTGTTTTACAACACACTTACAGTTCAAACACTTATGTAGAATTATTGCATGTAATCTTACCGCGTAATGTAGCTCAACTTTTCCAATATATAGTATGTTGCCTTCATGTAAGCCGTAATTACACACGTCCGATTATCGGACACTGACAACAGCGGTCGCCATTATGTATGTATGTATGTATGTATGTATGTATGTATGTATGTATGTATGTATGTATGTATGTATGTATGTATGTATGTATGGGATTAAATCTGGGACCTCGCAATAGTGAAGAAAAGTTGTCGGCCACTCAGCCGAATCTTACGTCGACAATCTTACAGCTCTTATGATGGTACCTATGTATGTATATATGCACTCTTGAGTGCTACTGGTAACATGTAACCCAGTACAACCTGTCGCATGGTCGGGTCGTTGGCGACTAAACCGGCAACCCCACCAAGTTTACTTGGTGAGGAGGGTGATTTCGGACACTCAGCAGGACAAAAAGCAAAACCTGACAAAGGGCGGAAGAACTCATAAGGGTCAACAGCCATACCAAAGTGTGTAAATATGTATATACACATATAGATATGTATGTATATGTGTATGTACGTGAGTGCGTGTGTATATATATGCGCGAGGACATAGAAATAGTCGGGCTGGACACCCGATCGCGCGGTTAAACCACTGGGAGTGAAGGGCCCCTAGTCTTTGTCAGGGCATTCTTCTAGGAGAAGGCAACTCAGGAAACTGGGATAACTCCGATATAAAACCTGCGGCTCAGTAGTTACCGATGATGTTGACCTTTTCTTCGTTTCGGGTTATAGCTACTGTCGCTCAGAGAGTAGGATTGGCTAAGTGCACATTATTTCCTCACTTTAAAAAATATCTTCACGCACATGCGTTGCACGATAGAATTAACTAATAATTATTAATAATGGTATATCGTGCAATGACCATACTCGATAACGCAGGGGTAGCCATTATGTACGTATGTATGTATGTTCTTCTGGTTTTATAATTTCACAAATGTTTGTCAATAGAGAGAGTCGGTTTCTAATATAGATACAAGACTCTCTCACTGGAATTTACACAACATCAACTAGGTAGATATGTATGTATGTATGTATGTATGTCAGATCACCAGTTGGTGCTACTGGTAACATGTATCCCAGTACAACCTGTCTCATGGTCGGGTCGTTGGCAACTAAACTGGCAACCCCACCACGGTTTCTTGGTGAGGAGGGTGACTTTGGACATCAGGCAGGACTAAAGACAAAACCTGTCAAAGGGCAAAGGAGCTCTTAAGAGTCAATAGCCATCCAAAATCACCGGGAGAGATGACCCTTAGCCTTTGTCAAGGCAGAATTCTAGGAGAAGGAAAACTCTGATATAACATCTGCAACCCTGATGGTATCCAATGATGTTGACTTGTTCTTTTTGGTAAATATCATCTTGGTTAAGAGAGTGGGACTGGCTTTGTGCAGTGCCTTTGCTCACTATAAAAGCTTCACGGCACAGGCATTCCTTTATATCTGGAGATCTCTCTGCACTTGTCGTCACATGGTATCATGGGCACAGCATTATGTGTCAATAATTGTAACAAATGTAGTGTGTGTACCAGAGTTTTCAAGTCGCTGGCTGGACTAAAAAGTCACACTTGTTCAGCGCATCGGTAGGGGTTCTCCTACATGGATATAAAGTAGTGGCCGTACTCGAAAACGAGTTGGCACCCAACATGTATGTATGCATGTATGCATGTATGCATGTATGTATGAATATGAACATTTATTTGATTTTTGTAATAGAAATTAGCTGGTAAAATAAAAACAATAATTTGCGTTTTTCTACGTTTATAATCAAGTCAATACTGGGGACTATTTCTCGATGATCCAATGATATTCTTGGTATCGAATTAATCGATGGCAAGCTCAGCTATTTGGATGTTGATAATTTACTATAAACAATATTGTGAACGCAAGTGTTCGAAACAGACTAAATTGTTTGCCATATTACAATGGATAGAAACATATGACACGCATATGCTAATTTTTCTCGTTCCATATAATTGTAATTCCTCTCATACTTATAACCTGGAGCCAATGAAAAAATAATCCCGCTGGTTCTACTGAAAATTCTGATGACTGAATTGCTCATTGGTATTATATGATAAGTCTATATGTAAACACTTGCCATTAAAAGCAGTAGGATGTTTTGAAATATGACAGACATAACCCAATAAAAACCATGAAACTGATACATATGCGTATCTAGGAATAGGTCC
>OZ024743.1:106616368-106631368 GCA_964016885.1 Eledone cirrhosa | reverse complement strand
GCCACAGAGTAAAATGAGAATAATATAAATAGTAATAAACTCGATGCAGCAAATCATTTAGCGTTAAAGAAAAACAGTCATTATTTGATATTGTTTGTTATTTATTGGTAAAGAGTTCCAGCTGAATAAATGTTTTCTTTGTGTAATCAATGTTTATATTTAATAGCAAATATCGGTTAAAAGTGTTTAGAGTACAGAAAAAAAAATTATATATGCTGTTTGCGAAATCTCATTCAACTTTAATGATTTAATGATGAATAATCGGTTCTGATCATTATCGAACGCATACATTTTATCGAGAAAATTTTAACAGAGAATTGATGGATTTCAACGATATTATAAACCTTTTAAGGGCAGTGAATTGGGAGTATCGGTAGAGAGTCGGACACCATGCTTTGCAGCATAGAGTTACGGCCTTTTATGATCTGGGTTCAAATCCCGCCGAGGTTAACTTTGCTTTTTCATCCTTACGGGGGTCGATAAAATGAAGCAGCAGTAATGTACTGGGATAGATTTAATCGACTTTCCCCTTCCCCAAATTACTGGTCTTGTGCCTATACTAGAAATCATTAAAAACCTTCTACGATGCTATTGCTTTCCATAAGACTAAACAAATATTTGGAATAATTACTGTAATCACTTGCAATAAATTATTGTTATATTATATTATTTATTGTAGTGTTGTTGCGTACAGCTACTCGGAATTAATAAGAAATCGTAATTATTAAAAGCGAATGCAAACTAATTAAAGATGGAAAATATAGAAGTTAGATTTACAAATCATTATTATAACTTTACCTTTCATCCTTACGGGGTCGATAAAATAAATTACCAGTAATGTACTGGGTAATTGCTGGCCTTGTGCCTAAAGTAGAAACAATTATTATATTAATAGCGGTGGATTGGCAGTATCGGTAGAGGGTCGGACGCCATGCTTTCCAGCATAGTTACGTCCCTTTACGATCTGAGTTCAAATCCCGCCGAGGTTGACTTTGCCTTTCATCCTTACGGGGTCGATAAAATAAAGTACCAGTAATGCACTGGATAATTGTTGGCCTTGTGCCTAAAGTAGAAACAATTATTATATTAATAGTATAGGTAGAATCGTCAGACACAATGCTTTACAGCGTAGAGTTATGGCCCTTTATGTTCTTAGTTCAAATCCCACCGAGGTTAGCTTTGCTTTACAGGGTCAATAAAATTAAACACCAGTAATGCCCTGAGGTAATTGCTGTCCTTTTGCCAAAGGTTTATTATTATACACGAAGCACTTAAATTCTTTGGATCGTTTAGACGTTAGGTATTTTCAAATGCTAAGCAAACCACGAGATATGTTCTAACGAGCAGCTTAATAAACTCTGCCAATGACTGCATCTAATATATATTGAACTGCTTAAGTTATTTAACTTGATACGCAAAGATAAAGATGACATATAATCGAATAAATTCTAAACTTGCCATCACTGTTTTCAGTGGATTTATCTCAAAACATATTATTCATATCGGCCGGCTATTAATAATAAATTATACGTGTAACTTCAGATGGTTTTGATAACATTATTTCCCCTATTCGGTCTGAGTTCAAATCACACCAAGGTTAACTTTGCCTTTCAACCTTACGGTGTTGATAAATAAAGCACCAGTAATGCACTAGAAGAACTATTGGCCTTGTGCCAAAAAGTAGAAACAATTATTATTTCAGAAAAACGAATGTGTTAAAAAGCCACAATGGAAGCTTAGTTTTGAATTGACCATAGTTCAGCCCTGGATAGGCCAATGGATGATTAAAGACCTTCTAGACTTGACCATCTCATTTTCATTTTAGATATTGATTATATATATTTGTATATATGCTACAATTATCGAATATGCGGCATCATTTTAAGATGTTGGATGCGATCATGGAGAAATGTCAGTAATATTTCCAGGAATATGTCAAGTGAGGGCAGAATACGTTCCTTGTTGGCTTATTGAAAGCAGGTGTAAATCGATAGAGAGAGATGGGGAAACATTTAGTAAAACTAAATTTACAAACACAAACGCACACACGCATACACACACACATACACACAGACACACACACATATACATATATATATATATATATATATATATATATGTGTGTGTGTGTGTGTGTGTGTGTGTGTGTGTGTGTGTGTGTGTGTGTGTGTGTGTGTATACATTTAGACTGTTGAGAAGTGACCGCAAGTTGATATATATTAGGAAAATAAGAAAAAAAAAACAGTAGAAAATGCTAATTGAGTTGATTCATAGAAAGAGAGAAAAAAACATTATTTTAACAAATAATTTTTAGAACCGGTTTCAGTCGATACAAATTTCACGTTCTTCATACGAGAACAAATATGATAAAAATATATAAAGTACAGGTGTATATTAATTAGAAGAGAATATTAGAAAATGTTAATTGATATATATTTTTCTGTTTTTCTATGATGAAATTCTATTAGCAATTTCAACTGTTTTCTTATTTTCCTTATATATATATATATATATATATATATGATGGCTGCCGCCTCGTTATCGAGTATGGCTATTGCACGATATACCATTATTAATAATAATTAATTAATTCTATCGTGCAATGCATGTGCGAGAAGATATTTTTAAAGTGACGAAAGACTGTGCACTGAGCCAATCCCAGTCTCTGAGCGAAAATAAGAAAAGATATATATGTATATATATATATACTGTATATATCCAGTGAAATTCCGTTATAACAAAATTGACAGGGTGTAAAAAAAATATTTGTAGCGAATTCATTATTTTTGAGTATCGAATTTTACCTCTATATAATTGTTACTACTTGAGGCACAAGGCTAGCAATTTTGTGCGCGGGGAAATTTGATTAAATCGGAACCAGTGTGTTACATGTGCTTTAAGCCATCGATCCCGTAAGGATGAAAGGCCAAGTTAATCTCGGCAGGATTTGAACACAGAACTTAATAGGCAGTAACTCTCTGCCGCCGCGACTTACGGTGTCTGGTGCTTTACCGATACTGCCAATCTACCACCTTAGTAACCTTAATCATATCAATAATGATAGATGACGTATGGAGAGGTGCTTGCAACTAGTATACAATATCATTAATAACACTTTCGTTAAGTTAATCCATTGACAGGTAGCGCTAAAACGTAGACTTACTTTATAATAAAATACTTAGTTATACAATAGGTAGTTATAAGCAGATATTTCATTGCAGTGTACGAAAGAATGTTCATTTTAAAAGTAATTCAATGGGTGGGGAAGCACAAAGCATATCGTTTCACCCCTCAGGTATGATGGAAGAATCAGATGACATTAGTGTCAATAAAAAGAGTTGATAGGTTTTCTTATTAAAGAAAGTTTGAAATTAGTTAATGTCATCCAAGTAATGGCATCATTGTTGTATCTAAATATTATGAGAAAACATATTTTTCCGTCTACTACCACATGCATGTTATATGTGACAAGACAGAAAAACAATTAACAATGAAAACATAAGCTGAAATGAAGGATGAGTATGAATGAGTCTCTATAGAACATTAATAATATAACTATGATTTTAAGGCTGCGCCAGACGACTCCGAATATATATATATGTATGTATGCATATATATATATATATATATATATATATATATATATGTTTATATATATATATATATATATATAAATATCTGTGTGTGTCATCAAACGTTGTACACACAGAAATTTTCTCAATTTCCAATTGAGTTCTAGCAAGTGGCCTGAATTCCTTTTAGAGTTCATTGTCATGCGCATGTATTGTTTTTTTTGGCGGTAATTTACTTCCTCATTTTTGAATCAGTTTGAGCATTTCTTTAGAACTGCTGGACAAGCAACCTGACAGATACCTCAGGCACTGATGATGATTATCGCTAAATACTGATGTTGATTAGATTATCAATATTAGTATTATTGGGGCACCCACTGATGAATTATAGGAGCACACTTGAATATATATCTATTGATGGTATACAAGATCCTACATAAATTGGTATAATTTCACCCAAATTGTAGGAATCCTATAATGAAATGAGACGTCCGTCTGGGAAGAGATATATTCGATATGTCTCATATGAAATAATACAGCCAATTTTCCACGCAATACTTTTAGTTAGCACCCCGAACGCTTAATTAGGAATATAATCACTTATTTCCTAATGTTTGTTGAGTGAGTTGGAATTTGGCCGGAGTATCGCTAAAAAGCTTTCTCCGATATTGTATTTATATATATATATATATATATATATATATATATATATATATATATATATATATATATATACATAGTTGTGTATAGTGGTAGCTATGGTGCTTCCATAGGCGGTATGCCAAAACTAGCACTCGATATTCATCAATTAGAGTGTAGATATTATAAAGGAAACGAAAAATCAGTGATGCATCAGGATTTAGTTTATTTCGTGTTACAAATATTTCGCCGGCATGTAGCTCGAGTCATGGTCCTTGTATGGATCTGGCGGATTTTACTTCTGCGGGTTCTTTCAGACACGGGTGTTACGTCCGGAGCAAATGTTATCACTGTGATAAAATTTGCTCCGGACGTAACACCCGTGTCTGAAGGAACCCGCAGAAGTAGAATCAGCCAGATCCATACAAGGATGATGTCTCGAGCTACATGCTGGCGAAACATTTGTTACACGAAATAAACTAAGTCCAGATGCATCACTGATTGTTCGTTTCCTTTATAATATATATATATATATATATATATATATATATATATATATATATATATATATATATATATATATAAATGTGCGCATTAATGTGTCTGTGTTTGTGTGTACAAATTTGTGCGTGTGTATATAATGTTAATACAAGATATATCTTGCTTACTTAAGTATCAGACATTGTGCATGTCTTCAAAATAAATTTTAGGCTAATACATACATTGTGCATGTCTTCAAAATAAATTTTAGGCTAATACATACATCAAAAGTTTACTAATTGATTGAAAGTACTAATTAATTTTAACAGTAAAAAGTGGACCATTTCCAAAATAAATAATTCAAATATATGTGACGATGATATGTGTCTATAATTGTAAGTGAAAGTGATTAAAATTTAATATTATATATATATATATATATATATATATATATATATACAGACATATATACATATACGACAAAATACATTTTGTCCGTCTAATTCCAAATACCTTATATGTGGCAATATAAAATGTTTTCAATGAAAACAACCGCTAAAATCATTAATGAACGAGCTACATACAGTATATATATATATATATATATATATATATATATATAATTGAATATAAAAGAAAGAAGAACACAGATATATACATATATGTGTTCAAATCGTAAGGAAGCAGATTTGCTACGGTAAAACGAATACTAACTATAGACAATAGTGTTTGCCTGACTCAATTTAAGAATAAATCAAGAAAATAAATACAAACCGGAATTGTAGTAACTACCAATCACCCAGACAGCTTTTGGTACTGCTGTTTCGCAAAATTAATTGTGAATAGCAATGCCAATTCTTGCTCATCAGTGTGTGAATAATTATTATCCTAGACACTTCTAAGTATATTAAGAAACTGAATAGTGTACGTATATATAACAACTCACATGGTATCCGAACTTAGCGCGTCTCACAAACTTACTCCACTAAAAATAGCAGCCAGGTTTATTCGACATTTGAATTAGCTCAACAAATTAACGGAGCCGAATATATCAAAGGTATATATTGAGTTAGCGAATCTTGTCCCTTACGATTTCAACACACATATCTATATATCTGCGTTCGTCTTTCTTTTATATATCAATTACAATATACGGCTCGGAAAAATCTCTTTCCTAGAGCTATTTTATTGTAAGAGACTATTTTGAGTTTCTAACGCAATATATATCTTTGATATATATATATATATATATATATATATACATGTGTGTGTGTGTGTTAAGTATTTCTGAAGATAAAGCAAAGGAAAAATAGAACGATTACCAAAGGTTTCAGGACCCTAGACTATATTAAGATACGTATAGATCTTTCATAAGACAGAGAGGTTATACCTCGTTGTATATGTGTATATATACTCTAGTTTACGACTAGAAACTATTTGAATATATCAATCTCAAAATATCATGTTTTATTGAAATTGCATAGTAAAATAATCAAACTGAAATAACTTCAACAAACATAACACTCCCAGACCGAACCATCAGTCGCAAACAATAACTCGTTATCACAGAATGCCAATTCAAATAGCGCTATATGAAGCATACGCTATTTTTCCGTAGCCAGGTCAGAGAAACTCTCTTCCGTAACGATTAGAAATTGGAAGAATACAGCTTGAACTAGAAGAATGAAGAAATATGTATATTAACGGAACCAGGAAAGACGGATTTGTTATGGCTGAATACTGGTTGATGTTGAAGAAGTCATTAGAACCTAACATCTTCCATAACACTAGAATATAACTATGAAACTTTTCCTAGAAGATACCAATATTTTACATTACATCTGGCCACAACCAATAAGGAGATGGCATAACTGATGTAGATTCTACATCACTTATGCCAGCCAGATAGAAAAGACGGGACGTTTCCTTCGCGCACGTACATGCTATATACGACGAAAAGTAAATGCATATGTTATAAACATGTTTTCTTCCAATGAAATGCCTACTCTAGATTAAGAGAAAAGAGAACCAAATTGTTCAAGAATATCCTTTCCACTTGAAGTAGCACCAGAAGTATATAAGACTCCGTTAGCATATATGTTTATAGAAAGGCAGATGGTGCACGCGAGATTATATTTGCTATAATTAACCGGGCACTATCATTCACGAGTGTAATAAGAAAAAGTATGCTATGTCACCGTGCATTTAAAATAATATAAATATATCTTTATTTACATAACTAGGGACTCATTATTTCGCAATTGCAATGCTCGCTTAGAATAAGCTCCTAACCGGGATGTCGTATTACAATTATTCTTTCGCATATGCTACGAATGAATTTGTCGAGCAAATTGTAAACAAGATCAAAATCACTGGATAGCGATCTAGACCCTTATTTTATATATATATCTTGTTATAATTTGGGAGGGTGAAGCTGACAGTAAAAGCACACGCGCCTGCTGGTTTTCACTTCATTTACTATAAACACCCTGTCGGTTAGTTTAATAACCGTATGGTTGTTTAGTTATTGATTATCATAGCTATTTGGTCACACATTCTGTGACCATCTCAGTGACTACCATTGATTCTAATTTGTCTGTCTCCTTTAATATGTTCTACACTCTCTATTTTTTCAGGAGTGTACTTGTTCTGAGCATGCTATATATCCTGGTTTCTATGTGTGTGTCTATATGTGTATATGTGTGTTTATTGTAACTGGTTGGGTGCTTGTTCGATCGGTATTTTGTTTGGTTTGTTTTATTAGTTTAGTCCTTGCACCTTTTATGTAATGTGTATGTTTTTATTGGCAGTATGGCGCTCTAGAATTATGTATCTGTTTCGACACGCGTTTTCAGATGAACAATCTTGCAATATTAATACAATAACGAAGTGCATATATATATATATATATATATATATATATATATATATATATATATATATATATATATATATATATAAATGATTTTTAAAGCCATGAAATACCAATGAAAGTTGGAAGATCACTGATGAAGGACTAATTGTATTCATATGTAACCCATGTGCAACCACGCAGCTCTCCATTTTTCTCATATTTATATTTGTGTCTATTTCTTTCTTACTGCTTCCTCTCTCTCTGTATCTCTCACCTTCTTTTTACTCCGTCTGCCAGTCACACTCTCTCTCGGCTGGTCTCTTCCTCACACTTCCACTCACTCATTCTCTGCTTTCCCCTTCTCTCACTTCCTCGCGTTTGAACTGTGTGAAATCCTTTTCTCGCTCAGATCTCACCCATGTCGTATGGTCTGTATCTCTCGTCCATGAATTCACCAACCATAAGCTTACAGATATCATGGACTTGTTTCTTCCCATCTTTCCGTTGCAATACCATCGTTGTTTGTTTACATATCTCGCTCGTTTCACCCTATTTTACTGGTCCCAATAACTTTATTGAGTTATTGCTCGCGCCAACCAGAGGTAAATGATTTTTAAAGCGATGAATTACCAATGAAAGTTGGAAAAATCACTGAAGAAGGACTAATTTTATTCATATGTAACTCATGTGCAACCACACAGCTCTCCATTTTCCTCATATTTTATATATATATATATATATATATATATATATATATATATATATATATATATATATATATATATATATATATATATATATATATATATATATATATATATATATATGTATATATATATATCCGAAGTTTCTTCGGATTTTACTCTTCACATTTATTATTATTACTATATATATAGTTCAGAAGGACAATCAAGCAACACAGGGGTCAATGGTACATAGTTCTTAGCTTCACGCTTGGTGAGAGTGGGGGAGATTACGACGTTTCAGACATAAGTCATTCATCAGGAAAGTAGGGAGGGATTGCGGGGGGGGGGGGGGGTGAGGAGGGGAGTTCATTGGAAGAACATGAAAATAGAAATAAAAATAAATATGAAAATGAAAATAAATAAAAACTGAATTAAAAAATAAATAAATAAATAGATAAAAACAGAATCTAAAAAATGTGAAAATGTAGGGGGTGGGAGGAGTGTACGGGTCCGGGATGACAAGGGTGTGGTAGTGTGTAAAGGGTGTGTGGAATGGGGGAGAGCGAGGAGGGAAATGAATATGATTAGAGTCCGAGTGGGGATGCTTGAAGGTAATGTGTGTGTGTATGTGTAGATGTAAATGCGTATGTGTGGATGTCTGAGAATCTAGAAGGAAATGAACGTATCTGAATATGGATTTTGAAAAACCATGGTGTGTGTGTTGGGTGGAGTGTATGTTTGTGCGTGTATTGTCCCTGTATGGGTGTAGGTGTGTATGTGTGTGTCTGGATGGAGAAGGACGAGTGAGATTTGATGACATCGTGTCAAATATATATACATACATATAAATATATATATATATACACTCTCTCACACAAGCACACACACACACACACACACACACACACACATATATATATATATATATATATATATATATATATATATAGTTAAAAGAATAGAGGTGTAACACACAAGTTATTATATATTGGTAAACGGAATAGAAAATGCTGACAAATTGCTCACAGTTGAAAAATGGTTTAATTAGGAATAAAAGAGTATTAGTGATTGTATGGGTTAGTATTCAGTTGTGTTTTTAAGTTTTTAAGTTTTTACCGGTTGCGCATTTCTAAATGCTTTTCAAAAATAATTTTGAGATAGAGTGTCCGTGCTGTTTGCTCTGATCTGATTAGTTTTGGGAATTCTACCTGTTTTTATGTTAAAAAAGTGGCTCCAATTTGCAAAAATTCTTGTGGTCAAAACAATTTTGATTGGTTGGTAGAGGTCATGTGAATGTAAAAAATTGATTTTGCGCCAAGACTGTTTTTATGTAAAAAAAGTGGCTCCAGCAAAAATTCTTTTGGTCAAAACAATTTTGATTGGTCGGTAGAGGTCATGTGAATAAAAAATTGGTTTTGCGCCAAGATTGAAAAATGACTCTTTCACAACAAATATGTGTGTGTGTGTGTGTGTGGGTGTGTGTGTGTGTGTGTAGTAGTAGTTGTAAGGTGTTCGATGTTGTGATAATGGTTAGCAGCGATGTGTGTCAAATGGCTATTAAGATAAGTGTGTGTGTGTGTGTGTGTGTGTGTGTGTGTGTGTGTGTGTGTGTGTGTGTGTGTGTGTGTGTGTGTGTGTGTGTATAGCAGAGTAATTCGAGGTGGCAGGGATGGTCAGTAAGAATGTGTCTGAAAGCAATGGGGGGTATTTTGGAATGTCAAAAGATATTTTTCAGCTTTTGTCTTATACGGAGAAGTGCGTGTGTGTGTGTGTGTGTGTGTATATATAAGTATCTTTGTATGTTGATGTACGCGTGTGTGTGTGTGTGTGTGTGTGTATATATGTGTGTATGTGTGTGTGTGTGTGTGTGTGTGTGTGTGTGTGTGTGTGTGTGTGTGTGTGTGTGTGTGGGTGGACCAGTATTTTTTTCCCCCTGGTAAAATGGTGTACATTATTCGATTTTTTCAGTAAAATCGGTTCTCTTAATAGAACATCAAAAATCTTAACAAAAAAAGGTGTGAAATGATATTCACTATATATATATACACAATATTCACTATATATATATACCACATTCAATCTACAACCACCAACCCGAACCACATTTTACAACAACAAGGAATATAACAAACACAGGAGACCACTTAACATCAGCAGACAACCCCTCTACCCCAACCATTTTTTAGACACAGCACACAGATACAGGCAAACAAAATAACACAAGACAGGCAGGAGAAACCGATAGTAATAAAAATTATCAATCTTACTAGTGCAGAACCAACACCCAACCTTATCAACTTACTCTCCAAAGGTCTTAAATTCACACCGACCCTACTACGACCTAACTACTATGAAATGAAGGAAGACATCACAGACTTCTGTAGAAAGTTACGACTTAGTGAACAACTATTCGACCAGTACAATGAGGATGAATCATTAGCCAGAAATAGAAGCAATTACACCCCTTCAAAAGGTAGAAATAAAATCCTGGACGAATTCTGTGAACACATCACAAACTTCCCTTACCAACACTTGCACAGACAAAAACAGAAGCCAAACCTCAACAAGAAAGAATGGGAAGAATTAAATAGATTAAAAACCGACAGAACCATTACAATTAAAGAGGCTGATAAAGGGACTACAGTAGTCCTAATGGAGACAGAATTCTATATCAACTTAGCGCTCTCCACTTTGGAAAACGAAACATACTACGAAAAGGCTGAACACTACAATCAACAGAAAATTATGAGAAACCTAAAAACTCTAATCAACCAATACAAAGAAGGACTCACTAACAAGGAATTCAGCTTCTTCACAGACTTCACAAGTAAATCCAGCCTTTTCTACGGTATCCCTAAACTACATAAAAGCGAATCAATAAGTAAGGCATGCAAGGAAGCCACAGACATAGTCATCAATGTCCCCTCACCCAATGATCTCAAATTAAGACCTATAATAGCAGGCCCCGCTTGCGAAACGCACCGTCTTAGCAACTTCCTTGATACCCTTCTCAAACCCTTCCTCAAGCACATCAAAAGCTATATAAGGTACGACCTAGATATGCTCAATCACCTCCCTAATATGCCACTTTCTGAACAAACCCTACTAGTGACGTTCGATGTAGTCAACCTATACTCCAACATCCCCCACAACCTAGGAATAGAAGCTATCCAATTCTGGCTGGATAATTTCCACAATGAACTCCCACAACGCATCAAAAAAGAATTCGTGATAGAGGGACTCAAATTTATCTTGGAGAACAATTACTTCGTTTTCAATAACAAACCCTACAGGCAGAAATCTGGGACCGCTATGGGTACGAAAACAGCCCCACTTATGCCAACCTAGTCATGGGATACCTGGAAATCACCCTCTACACTAAAGTCCTAAACAAATTTGCAAACACCCTCCACTTACACATTGAAAGGAACTGGAAGCGATATCTAGATGACTGCTTCATCCTTTGGCACGAAAACATCGAAAAACGGACAGACGGGACGTCGCCTGGCGGACCGAGTCACGGAGCACCTCCGGGATATTCGTTTCGGGGGTACTTCCCCCATCGCCCGCCACTTTGGTGGCCCTGGACACTCCGCACGCCATCTCACAGTCTGTGGCCTACTCCAGTGCCACGGAACACCCGCCCATCGCCTTACGGTCGAACAACGCACTATCTTCATCTTACAGACCCACACTCCCCCCGGCCTGAACTCCCCACCCTTATTCCTTTAGCGTTCGACCGCCCTCTCCCCCCACACTTATCACCCACTAACACCACTAACACACCCCTCCTTTTCACCGCCAACCCCACACTAACAATACTAACACCTCCACCCCACCCCTCATCTGACCACCCTTCCCCAACTAACATACTAACATCCCTTCCCTCCCCTCTTCTCCTCCTCCCCCTCCTTATCACACGCACACACGCACCCACTTACACCACCCACCCCGCACGCAACTAACATCACTAAAACCCCCCAACCCCACGCACCCGTACCCACACACCCTCGTACACCACCAACTCTACACACCCTACCACCACTAACCCACACTCACACCTGCATTCCACCCCTCCCCACCTCCCGTATACTAACACCCACTAACACCTCTTCACCAAACTACACACACACCAGTACACCACACTCCCTCCATAGAACCACACACACCCTTATCTCCCCGCTCCACCCACACCCCCCGTCCACACTCACTCATCCCACTAACACCCCTACTAATACACACACACACACCCTCCTCACTCCAACTCTCACACCTACCCATCCTCGCCTCCCTACCATTCCACCGACTGCTGCTATGACCTCCCAGCACCAACTGACCACAGCACTCCCACTGCTGACCACTTCCTGTTGCGCGCGCACCCCACATCTCTCCTCTTCCGACCACCGCTTCTTGGATTACCCACACGCGAAATTGACTTATAACCAAATCTCCAAACATCCGTGGAACTTACCAACTTTTCAACCATCCTCTTACGCCATCACCTATATAACTCACCCACACACACACACCCCAAAAACATTTTTTTCTCCACACGCCACCCACACTCACAACACGCTTAAACCCCACACACACGTGCTTCCCACCACATATTTACACCCTCAGCCTCCTGATTCCTCTCCCCCCCACCCCCCTATCCACACACGCACAGACACTCCGACCCACAAAAACACCCCCCGCATACACCTCTTCTTGAACATGCAACCCCGTTCTTCCCCCAACCCTCACTTTCACATACACACACACACACACACACGCACACCTACACACACACACCACCTTCAGCCCTCCCCGATCGGACACCCCGTCTCCCTCTCCCCACTCCACCCGCCACCACCCCTACTCACCCCACACCCTTCCACCACCTGTTTACCACCCTTTTAATTTCAGTTTATTTTGATCATGCCTTTATTTTTAAATTTTCTCATTCCTTGTATTTTGATCATGCTTTATTTTTATTTTTTATATTTTTTGTCTTCATTTGTTAATTTTTCATTCGCACCGTTTCCTTTCGCTATATGTCTCTCCACCACTCCCCTACACACCTTTTGAACTCTGTCCCCAGACACTTCTCACCTGAGGAAGAGCTTATGCCCGAAACGTCGTCCCCCACCTACCCCCCACTCTCCTGAGCGTGTATTTAATAAACATTTATTGTACTGCCTCTCTGTTCTGTCCCTGTTCAAATTTGTCATTATATATATATGTATATATATATATATATATATATATATATATATATATATATATATATAAATATATATAGAGAGAGGGAGAGATAATATATGTATATATGTGTGTGTGTATATATATATATATATGTATATATGTGTGTATATATATATATATATATATATATATATATATATGTGTGTGTGTGTGTGTGTGTGTGTGTGCGTTAAAAATTACATATAGAACCTTACACAAAAGTATATTTAAAGATTCTTTTTTTTCGTTTTTCTAACAAAATAAATATTTCTTTTCTGTTTGTTACGAAAAAAGGAATTTAATTTAAATCAAATATTTTCATCAACCATTAGAGAATAATATCAAGTTAAATTCCGTTTTTGAAGAGATTTACAATTCAGTTTGTTTAACGCCCGATTAAAACCATCTGCTTTCATGACGGTAAACCATAGCGTCCGTTTTTTTTTTATTACATTTGTTTTGTACTGTGTCAAACGATTGCAGGATAACATATTCTACTGTACCAAAACCTCATATCCCAAAATATTCTCGATGCTAATTGGATTCACCTCAGCTTAAATGGCCATAACATTGTTTGTAATACCTTCATTTTTTTTAATGAGAATGAATCAAATATAAACACAATTATAAAAGAGAATAGAAATAACACGAAGTATATATTCTATGTCTTCACTAAATTTGTATTTATGTTTGACGCTCCATTTCATTTTATTTCTCCCAGTCATACGTCAAACCACATTTAACATAATAATTCGATATAGTTCAATGAAGTTCTCATGCCCAACTCATCAACAATAAAATCGATCAACTTTTAATTGAAATTGTAATAAGGAAAAATAATACAAAGCAACAATAAAATGATAAAATAGCTAAACATTATGCAAGACCATCTCAATTAGAATTTGTTATCGAAGAATACAAATGATAAAAAAACCTACAGTCTTTTGTTATTTAACCTATTTTTTCGACGGATGAAATCACACATAATCATCACACTGGGGTTATTGATACACTATAATGAATTTCATTCTGAAAAAAGAAATAGAAAAGAAAAGAAAAATTCTTTAAAATATCTGAACAATACAGCATTGTGAGAGCTGCCGTTCTTGTTGATGCTCTTACTGCAATTGAATTGTTTTTTTGTTTTTATAATTCTTCAACGCAAAATAACACCGGATATATCTTTTCAATCAACTTTGTCGCACAGAGTCTTTAATCTTGGAAAGATTTTGTTTAATTATCTGGCTTTATTAGCGACAAGGAAACTCTAAATAGTATTTTAACTTCCTTCTACTTCTAACAATTTCTCACTTTCATTCTGTTTATTACTTCTTTCTTGTTTACTTGCCTTGTGCTAGTTTTGTTTTGGTTTTCGTCTTTCATATTTTCGCCGTGTATTTATATAATTATTAATTTATTATCTATTAATTTCTCTTTTTTTTTCATTTAGATTATAATTTCGAAAATGTTAGATTCTCAAAGAATGTGGAAATAAGTTCTGTATTTATGACATGCTTTCTCTTCATATGTTGTTTTCTAAGAA
>OZ024743.1:106608868-106611368 GCA_964016885.1 Eledone cirrhosa | reverse complement strand
GATATACTTATCTCAGAGCCGCAGAAAAGTCGACATTAAGGAGGTTTTCGTTATGTATCCCCTTTATAAGGATTGGTCTGGAAATTAACAACATTGCGAGCGATATCCTTCCCAACAACCACCACCACCTTCACCACTAAGACCCCCCCCATCAACAATACTACCGCCTCAACAACAACGAACCTCACCATCACCGCAACCATCACAACTACAAATAACAAAACTCCCACAAACACCACAACCAATACCATTACCACTATCACCAGAACTTATATCTTCCAGCACCACCTATTACCAACATTATGACTAGCACCCCCATCATCAGCTTGCTGAACACCACCACCCATTTCCATCAAACATTACGGCCAACACCAGCACCACTACTACTACCACGTGAATAACAACAACCACGACGCCGACCACTACCACTACCACTACCAATATCATATTTTCTTTTTATATGAAATGCCACTGGAGAGAGAATCATAAATAAGTCAACTGAATCATTTTGTTAGGATTTAGCTGCGCGTTCTAGTGTATCGCTTAATATGTCGCTCAATCGCTTCACATATATTTATTTAACACAATACTCTCTAGGGAAGATTTATCTCTAAAATCCGTTCATGTCTTAATCAATATTTACTAAGAACTAATAGCTCTACGATTTATTTTATTCTATTCATGTCGTTACTGTTCTTGTTTTTGCTACTAGTTTTGTTTTGGCTGTTGTTGTTGCTGCAGTTTCTGTTGTTTCCTTCATTACTGACGTTGTAGTTGTGGCTATTGATGGATTTTTTATGGTTGTTGTAATTGCCACTGTTGCTGGAATTCTAGTTGTTGAAGATCCTGTTGTTACTGTTTCTGTTATTGTCATTCGTGTAATTGTTATTGCCGTTGTTGATATTGTTAATGTTTTTAACATTGTTATTGAAGTTGTTGTTGTTCCCCGGAAGAGAATTGATAAATATAACGACAATAAAATAAAATACATTAAAATAAATCTTCACAAATTGAAATATCTTCTCCAAGTGTTACATTTCAAATGAAAGTGTTTCGACGTGAACTGTTATTCTTTTAATTATTCTTCAATGTTATTACATAGAATGATCTATGTTGTTTTGCGCAAAAACAAAAGTAATGTAACACAATATAGAAATAGAAAGCAGGAAAAAATGAAATAAAAGAAATACAAAATAAAACAAAAACGAAAGAAATTAAGTAGAAAAAAATCTATTAGAATAGTGTATAATTATATCCTTACATATCTGCTAGGATATTGACGTTAAATCCTCTACTACTTGCTATGCATGTTTGAGCCATGGCGCCTAGAAATAGATGAATTAAAGAAGATGACGTAGGAGAAGAAGGAAAAGAAATGAGAGGAGGAGAAGAAAAAGAGGATGTTTACGAAGGAGACGAATCAGACGAAGAAGGAAAAGAAAAGAGAGGAGGAGAAGAAAAAGAAGAAATATACGAAGGAGACGAATCAGACGAAGAAGAAAAAGAGGAATAAGGAGAATGAAGAAGAAAAGGAAATATGGGTGTGGCAGAAGAAGTTTAGCAACAACAAGAACGACAAGATCGGTAACAACAACCGAAGAAGCATCAACTACAAATGTTTAGCTTAAAACAACCAAGTTGTTTTACTTACAATGGAAACCTAAGTAACTAATGCATTTATGCATCATTTGGAATATAAAAGAGAGCAACAATAAAGAAGGCGTGAAAGAAGGAAATATAGCAAAACAACAACAAGAGAAATACGTTACAAACCACCAATAGGAGGATAACAAAATCAAATACAAAATAAAAGTAAAGTAAAACAAACAAACAGAGTGTATATAAGGTAAATGTATTTGTGTTTTACAAGAAAAATATATGCTTTTACTGGAATTTTAAATTGGATTCTAAGAATAATTACTGTTTTCTAGATTTGAAGTGAAAACGTATTTAGCATTTCAATGAATAGTTTAATTCTGCGGATCATTATTCTGAAATGAATTTGCTAAAATAATTATAAACACATCACCCGTTTGTGTACCTGATGAAGAAAATAAATAAATGAACATTACTCACATGCACAATTGGTTTATTGTAGTGTTGATGATGATAATGATTATAATGATTCTATAAGAACGGTGATGATGATGATGATGATGATGATAATGATGATGATGATGATGAGGAAGACAAGGATGACAACGACAACGGCGACGACGAACATGATAATGATTATAATGATGTTATCAAAATGTGTACCCGATGAAAAAATAATTATAAAAAAAAAAATGCACTAATACTGAATTTCATTGAAGTGATGAGGATGCTGCTGCAACAGCTGATGATGATGGTGGATTGAGGATGAGGAAGATGAGGGTGTCGGCGTTTAAGATGATGATGATTATCCTGATGTTATTAGAATGGCGATGACGACAATCATGATAGCGAGAGTAATGTAAATCTGATGATGAGAAAGTCTTGGAGGATCATGATGAAGACA
>OZ024743.1:106588868-106603868 GCA_964016885.1 Eledone cirrhosa | reverse complement strand
ATATAAAATGTATTCTTACATTGTAGTATAAATGTGTACATTGTATATATAGCTATAAACAAATAATTGCAGTTTGACATGTTTTGACATTTGTATATGCATGCATATAAATGTGTATATAAATATGCATATAAATATATATATGCATATACATATAAATATATATATGCATATAAATATATATATATATATATATATATATATATATATATATATATATATATATATATATATATATATATATATATATATATATATATATATATATATATGTATATATATATATATATATATATATATATATATATATATATATATATATATATGTGTGTGTGTGTGTGTGTGTGTGTGTATATATATATATATATATTTATTTATACATATATTTGTATGTATATATGTATACATGACAGGCATTTATAATCACTTATATACAGCATCGAATGCACACTTCTATACCCGTTAGTTCTTTAGTTTGTATGTGCGTATATCGTACATATATATATATATATACATATATATAATCTCTAATGCATATACAATTTAAAAGGTCATGATATTTAGTTGAGGCCATAAGAGGAACTTAAGAAAATGTCATCTATGCTGTAGACAACGAAAGTTGGAGTTAAGGATATGTATGACAATACAGGTATATAATGACATTATTTGGTTATAGCAAAGTTTAATACGATATTTTGTGTCTATGATGTATCACCATAGTTATTCATGTATGTAGAAAAGCTTGAGTCTGTCGGTATATCTATGTGCATATATGTATAGACAAATCTAGGTTTGTATACATAGATGCTCTTATTTTTTGTATGTTTAAAATGTACATATATAAATATATATATAAAATATGGTAGCATAGTCACTTATTTATGTATAAACGTTTGTATGATTGTATGTTTATATAGATTGCAGATATATCCATATGTGCCATGTATACTTTAAAATCATATCTCTTTAACCTCTTTCACCTATGTATCTTTCTATCAATGTATATATGCTTCTATTAATTTTTTTTCCTCTATGCGCTTTTTACTTTCCATCTGAGCAACGATTGATTCTCATATGTTCCCCCTATATTGATCTTTTCACTACTATTATATCTGGGGGTCTCTCTATGCAGGTTTTTATTTCCTGCAATTTAATGGAGAAAATAGATACAAAATTATTTTTATAAATACATTTCTCGATAAATATCTGTCTTTATGGGTGCACGAACTTCCACATCTATCACAGTAAAAACTGCTTCTGTTCAATGGAATCAACTATACATAACCGCTTATATTCACACGAAACTAATAATTTGGTAATTTCACATTTCACAGAATGTTATAGATATGAGTTTATATATATATATGACTAAAGAAATTTTCGTCTGATAATGGGGTTTAGAACCCTCAGATAAATGGAAAAAGATGAGTATTGACGTACGTCAATACTCATCTTTTTCCATTTATCTGAGGGTTCTAAACCCCATTATCAGACTAAAATTTCTTTAGTCAAAAATACGGTGAAAGCTATTTTATTGTCTAATTTCAAACCTGCACACTGTTTCAAAACATATTTTAATTGTCATATATATATATATATATCCAGGGGGTGTAACTAGGAGTTACTGCAGGTTCACCCGGGTGAGCACTCGATGTTTAGGTTCACTTCTGTGATGATGTGTAGAGCTATACAGAGTGTAATATATAGAAAGGATAAAAAGGACGTCTACTGACAACCCACTAACCTCATACCACAGCCCATCCCGCTAAGCAACCATAACCACCACCATATCATAACATCCACCCCCACATACTCTACACGCCCAGGCCAATCAACCACCACCACACCACAACCGATCTCATCCACCCATCGTCACCAACATCTCACCATCACCCCCACCCCCATATACACTACAGGCCAGTACATCGCCTTGACCATTCCCACCAATCAAAACAACTCATTCTGTCAAACTCTTGAATATCTGACTTTATCACATAGCATTTATTTCATTTTCTTATAGCATTTTAAGAAGGTCCGTCGAGCTGCGGATTATTGAGTCAGGTAGGATCGATATAGATCGAACCTTGAGCTGATCAGTGGCGAAACGCGCGTCACCTATCAATAAATGCAATGAAGGAATAATCAATCGTCCTTTTTATCCTTTATATATATATATATATATATATATATATATATATTAGTGAAAAAGAACAAAGGAACTATTATGGCATTATAACAAGTTTATTGCCGACAGCCGTTTCGTCCGACCCCATGGTGGGACTTATCAAGGCATATAACATGTGATTGCAAGATCATTGTTTACATAGAGCTTAACTAGCTACCGTCACATATTTGGTAAGTCAGACGTGATCATCGCGATTCACATACGACCTACCATACATCTTACTTATATATATATATATATAAATTACACACACACACACACACACACACACATATTAATGTGTGTGTGTTTGTGTAATCACATATATATATATATACATACATACATGCATACACGCACACATATATATATAATACCTTTCGTAACTTTTACTAATGTGTTGTTATTTTTTACTTTCCCATATATCTATATATATAAAACTGTGGTTGTCTGTCTGTCTATCGATTTTTGGCACACATCTCCTCTTAGAATCTCTCACGGAATTCCACTGAAATTGCTATACTTGTACATTGAGCCCTAGCGAAGACATCGGAAAAAAAAAATTTCAAATTGACCCACCCTATGTGACGAAATCGATATAATGTATCGATTTTTGAGCGTAAGTTATCAGTTATTTCCCTATGTTCTGTTTACATTGAGCGTCTTACGTAAAAAATTACGCTGGCTTTCTCAGCGTTTAAAATGACATTAACACAATACGCGTTCGAACACTAAGCTTCCGTTTTGCTTCATTTCCATTTAAAAGCATTTTAAAACAATATTTTTACTTGAAAACAAGTCTATTTAAAGACTACGTAAAACAAGCAAATATTTCGTCGTTAGGCGTGCAGACAGACAGTCGTGCAGACAGACAGTCGTGCAGAGAGGTGATATAGGCGTGCAGACAGACAGTCGTGCAGAGAGGTGATATAGGCGTGCAGACAGACATAACTGATAATTTGGTTACGCTAATGTTTTTCTCTGCGTTGCAGTGTTTACATTTTCGATCTTTGTTAATAAATAACCAGTGCAGTTTTTATCCCCAGCATCCTCTTTTGTTATAACATTCGGGTTATCGTTATGTTTTCTTAACTTCATAAGGCATATTGTTGGTTGAGGGAATATTAATCAAAAACACCACATGCAAGTCTGCACAGTAGACACTACAGTGTTTAAGCCAAAAAAGAAACTTAACATTGTAACTTTAACACAGCTACTGAGCGACCCCGAGCAACGCCGGGCTTTACTGCTAGTATATATATATATCGTCATCGGCATGGCGCAACTTCATATCGCCATCGTCACCGGCATGGTGCAACTTCAAATCGGGCCGTTTGTTTACAAACGAATCGAACATTATTATTAATATTCGATATAACCTCTACGTACATATGTATATGTATATACGTGAGCGTATGTATATATATATGTGTATATATATGTGTGTACGTGTGTATACTTATTTATATATATATATATATATATATATATATATATATATATATATATATATATATATATAACGAAGGAAATGTGGTAAGGAACCAGGTGGACCATAACGCACCAAAGTACTCAATACTTAGGGTAGTAGAGTGGGTAATAGGAACAAGTAGGACCCCGACGGCTGAGCTCAGGCCGTTTCGACGGCTTATTCTGATGGCTAATTCAGCCGACAGCTTGAGTTCAGCCGTCGGGGTCTTACTTGTTCCTATATATATATATATATATATATATGTATATGTATATGTATGTTTGTGTGTGTGTTTGTGTGTAATTATATATATATATATATCAATTTCGTTTAATTCTTTCACATTTATCGTTTTCGATGCGACCGGCCGACTAACTCACTCAATATGCAAATTAGGCTGCTCAGCCGTTAATATGCATAAGGACAGTATATACTTTCAGACGTTCAATCATCTGGCAGGAAGGTATACGATGCTAACGATAGATAATAAGCTTGAAACTAGTACAGTGTTCCTGTGTCAGTGTTGAACAAAAAAGGCGACGATGGTTGCCTGAACGGCGTAATTCGGGCTGTTTTTTTACAAACAAACCGAACATTATCATAAATGTTCGGTAAACCTATACGTACATATATATATATATGTGTGCATGTATATATATATATATATATATATTCTTCTTTTTGGTAAATATCATCTTGGTTAAGAGAGTGGGACTGGCTTTGTGCAGTGCCTTTGCTCACTATAAAAGCTTCACGGCACAGGCATTGCTTTATATCTGGAGATCTCTCTACACTTGTCGTCACATGGTACCAAAGGCCCAACACTATGTGTCAATAATTGTCACAGGTGTAGTGTTTGTACCAGAGTTTTCAAGTCGCTGGCTGGACTAAAAGTCACACTTGTTTAGCGCATCGGTAGGGGTTCTCCTACATGGATATAAAGTAGTGGCCGTACTTGAAAACGAGTTGGCAGCCACCATATATATATATATATATATATATATAACCGCTACTATACATCTGTATACATATATGTATGTACGTATACATACTTACATTTGAGTATCAGCCGGACTAAGAGTGAGAAATGAAATTTCGTTTCATTCTCTTCCATATATATATATATATATATATATATATATATATATATATATATATATATATATATATATAGTTATACTTGGGGAGGGTCATATTTGTGTTATATTGCCCGAATTAATAACAGAACACACTCACTGTTTGGTTGGTTTTAGCTTTTCGCTTCTGTGTCTTTAATATCGGTTAATTTAATTTATTCGGTCCTCAATTTTGCCATTAACTGACCAACGGTCAAACATACAGATACAATATAGACACAAACACATATATATAGTCTATCAAAATTGTATCGTTGCACATCTGCAACATCGTCAGTGGTGTCATTGTTTCCTCCCGTTGCATTGTATTTCCCACGCCATCTTTATTTTGTCTGTTTATATATTTATTTATTTGTTTATTTATTTATTTTTATTTATGTTTTTTGTTTTTTGTTTTGTTTTGTCTTCATTCGTATGCGTTTGCGTGTGTGTATAGTGTTTTGTTTGATGTGTGTTCGTGATTGGGTTAATGTATTTATCGCCGTTATATATATATATATATATATATATATATATATATATATATATATATATATATATATATATATATATATATATATACTCCTATCTATAACATTCTGTGAAATCACAACATTATTAGTTTCTTCTGAATATAAGCGGTTCTGTATAGTTGATTCCATTGCACAGATGCAGTTTTTACTGTGATAGATGACCCATGCCGGTGACCCATCGTCACCGGCATGGCGCAACACTGGCTTTGAGGAACAACCAAACATTTTCTGGGTCATTACCCTTCATCGGTATTGTATATCTCTGCCAGTCTGTTGGACGGTTGAAAATATATAATATTTTCTTTAGTACACAACAGCTGTGTAGCCTCATTTGCATACCGAGCGAGTGATATATATATAGTTTTTCAAGAAATGTCAGCATGAATGTAACTGTTATTTTTATCTAAATACAATTTATCCAATTCCAACCCACCCGTACCTTCAATCTATCTTAATTCTCATTATTTCCTTTGATGAAGGACTCGCATCCGAAACGCAAACACCCGCTTCCCGCTATTTCAAGCATTCCCCTAATATATTCCTTCCATATACTGCACCGATTGTGTTTTTATTTCTGTTTAACTTTTACACACATACACACACACCTGCGTATGCAAAAGTTAAACAGAAATAACAACACAATCGGTATAGTATATGGAAGGGATATATTAGGTTAACGCTTGAAATAGCAGGAAGAGGGTCTTAGCTTTTCGGACGCTTGTCCTTCATCAGAAAAAAGAATGAGAAATTAGTAAAATTGCAGGGACGGTCGGGGTAGAATTGGAGAAAATGTTTTTAGACAAAAATAACAGGTCCATTTATGTTAACATCTCTCGGAAAATTGTTGAAGCTGGTATCTAGTGTATGGTCTATAATTTTTTAGAAAAGTGCATGATGGAGCGTTTCTGAAAATGAAACAAAACGTTTTGTATAAAGAGCTATACTTCTGCTCGTATGTTACTGTGTGCGTGTGTATATATATATATATATATATATATATATATATATGTATGTATCCAATCGGAATTCTCTATTTGCACTATGCAAATGAGCATCTCCAGCAATAGTTCTTCTCTCAAATATCTATATAGACGCAAGTATATTTCCATGTCTATATCGGTTGAGTAAGTGTCACTGATGAACTATTAATATATCTTGTATCTCTCGAACGTGGTGACAATTCTACGATATTTCCATAGAGGAAAATAATGTTTCGTTAAGAAAAAAAAATCTTCCTTTCATAGCGATACTACTTATATGTTTATTGTATATAAATATATAGTATATGTTTAAATTTGATTTCATATACACCCATATTATGCTTAAACTTTGTCTTCGTTCTACTACCAATTAATTCTAACCAGACATTGTTGCACTGTGCAAACGGGATTTCAAGCCGAAGTTTTATATTTACTATATGCAAATGAGAATCGGCAGCAAATATTCATAAGGCAAAATTCTATATAAATTCTAGGCTATTTCAGTGTCAGTACCGGTTAAATGTTTGCTACTGATGAAAGGTAAAATAAAACAGAATTGAAGCAACGCAATGTGTCATTGTGGTTATATTAACAAAAGTGAGATCTAATGAAAAATATAAATAAATATTTCATTAAGATATATTTTCCTTTGATAGCTACGATACCAATATGACTATTGTATACACAAATATAGTTTATGTTTACGTATACACTCCCATTATACGTAAATGCGTAGAGCTACAGCCAACTAATAATAACCAACCGTTCGCACTATATATATATATATATATATATATATATATATATATATATATATATATATATATATATGCATACACATATATCTATACACATAAAAGAAATGGGATTTCGCATCAAGCATAGCTTTATACAATATATATAACAATATGCATAATAATTTTGTATTTTCAAAGAAATACGGTTTTAGGAAGCTGTAGCTATGCAAACACCGGGGGCTAATGTCTTCTGGTGATGTCCACCAGAATCAGGGGGGGGGGGGGGCAACCGTCTATGCATTTCAGGCTTAACGGGTCATCGTCAGGACGGTGCCTTCCACCGCCTGCGACTGCTGGACTAGAAGAGAGGCGAGAATATATAGTTTCCTCGTCTGTGTTAATGAGGTGATTAATTTCATTTGCATATGAATCTGCATCAGTTGGCTCCAGCTATAATAGAAAATAAATAGGATTTCCCTTCAGGCATAGCTTTATAAAATATGTATAATAATTTCGTATTTCCAACAAAATACGGTCTTAGGAAGCCGTAGTTATGCATCACCGGGGTGCTAACGCCCTCTGGTGATGTCCAACAGAAGCAAGGGGTACAACCGTCTATGCATATGTATACATATGAGCGCTCGCTATATCCTGGTGTCCTACACAATTGTCGTCTCATCAACGTCAGTATGGATTTATACGAACTGGATTACTCCCTGAAGAACATTCCCACTCCTTCCAACATCGTTTACCAAAAGCTTATACTACAAAAAGCGGATGATGTCGTCAGACGCTTAAGATGGCGAGTCGTAGGTTTTGTCGGCAAAATTACAGGCACCAGTAACACCTTCAACCTGAAATCGAGAGCCTACCCTCCTAAGGTAACTGAACTTGCTCCTTTCGAGGCGGACCTTCTTGACTTAGTCGCTAACATTTCCTTTCACAAGCACCCTAACACCTTTCATACTAAACTTAGAAATGATATTAAAATATTTAGGCCATCTAATAACACTTTCGTTCTTTCCGACAAAACTAATAATATTTACTAAGTCGACAACACCACTTTCAGCCACTTGGCCCATAACGCTATTACTTCCAAATATAAGAAAGCTAACCCTATGGCCTGCCACGACATTAATACAGAAGCCAAAGAACTTGCCGCCGCCCTTAAGGTAAATAAGCGGGAGGCGTTCCACACCCTGAAAGATCACAAGGTAGACTTTACTTCTAACCCAACCCGTAGACTACTAAACCTGGCACGCACAGATATGGGTCGAGTCAGTAAAGCCATAGTTAGAAACATAGGTAAGACCATTAGGACCAAGTCCAACCTGTCCGTGCGGGAGAACAGCGACTCCGTAATTAACTGGTTCAACTCCTTCAAATCCCCCAAAAGGGAAGTTCACACAGTTTGACATTGTTGATTTTTACCCGTCGATCTCAGAGACCCTGTTAAACAAAGCGTTGGACTTCGCTACCACTTACACTACCGTCCATAGTTGAGACAGGGAAATCATCGCTCTCTGCCGGAAAACCCCCCTCTTTAACAACAGAGTAGCCTGGGCAAAGAAGTCAACAACTTCAGACCTGTTCGGCGTCCGCTTGGGATCGTTTGACAGTGCTGACTTGGTTGGCCTATTTATCTTAGACATATTACGTGTTAGATTCCCGGACTTCCGCACGGGAATATACAGCGACGATGGACTGACCTTATCGAGCCATAAAAGTGGTCACGACCTCCACCGGTTTAAAAAAAAATCTTAGCTTCTACCTTCAATGAGTTAAGACTTAGGATAATAGTAGCTATCAACTGTTCTAGCGTAGATTTCTTAGACATTAATTTAGACCTTCGCACACACACCTGCAGACCCTTCAATAAGGTTAAGGAAAAACTCAATTACATTCACAAGGACTCATGCCACCCGCCCACTGTTTTTAGAAACTTCGTAAATAATATCAGTACAGGAATCTCAAACCTCTCCTCTAATAAGGCTATCTTTGACAGAGCGGCACCCTACTATAACAATAGGTTAGCTAACAGCGGCTTCTCGCAACCTATCACTTACTCTCCCACTAACAACAACAGCAATAAGAAAAGGAAGCGTAACAATAGACAAACACTTCCCTTATCACTCAACGTTAAAACCAATGTAGGCAAAATATGTCTAGCCCTCTTAGATAGACATTTTCCCATATGTCATAAATACCGCTCCATCTTTAACCGACACAAAGTAAAACTAGGATACTCTTGCGCGAAGAACATGAAGGCCCATATCACCAACAGCCCTAAGAGCAACATCCCACCAGGGTCTCTTGCCCTAACCCCGAAGCTTGTCGTCAACAGAAATGCAACTCACCCGCTGTAGTTTATGAAGCTGTGGTCACTTCCAACCGACCAATTCAACCACGGTAGGTCAAATCTGATGTGAGCATGGTAGAGAGCCGATTTAAGGAACGCTTCCTTAACCACCAGCCGACCTTTAGGTACCCGGACAGACGTTCATCCATGAAACTCGCGAGCCACGTATGGTTCCTGAAGGACTCAAGTATAAACTACTCCATTCAATGGAAAGCCATCACTAAGTCCAATCCGTCGGGTGGACTATGTATTGATGAACGAATAAAAATTCTGAAGAGATTACGCAATAGCGATTGCCTAAAAACAAGATTGAGTTCTTCACACGTTGTCCACATTTCTGGAAACACCTCTTACATAACTACAAAGCTCCGGATTGAATTACAACAACATCCTAATGTTCTCATCAACTAGAAACTTTCGGAATTTCGCAGTTATCTCCCTTACATCTCACGCACGCAATTTAGTATTGCCTGAGTGAAGTGACCATTTCTGCGCGTGTGCGTTCGTACGGTTGTCCTTCCTGTTCCGTATACCATGTCCATTACGAGCTGAGGATCCGCTAAGGAAACAATTTTTCTCAGTATGGTCAACTAACTGCTGTGTAACCACTTATATATGTATATATATATATATATATATATATATATATATATATATATATATATATGTATATATGCATACACACACACACACATATATATATATATATATATATATATATATATATGCATACACATACATGTATACATATATATATATATATATATATATGTATATATATATATATATATATATATATATATATATATATATATATATATATATATATATATATATATATATATATGTATATATACAGAGAGAGAGAGAGAAAAATGTAAAATCTCGACCACTGCGCCATGCTGTTTCGGTTTGTGATTACATCTATACATCAATCAATCATGTTTTCCCGCAGCTGGTACAGGCCGTTGCTAATGGTCACTATTTTCCCCCGTGCATAAAAGGTTCGTTATGTAGAAGTTAGCCCATTCATTGATCGCGTTGAACCAGAATATTTGCCCTCTCTCGACTCTACCCTTAACAGAAGATTGTTTTAGACAAGGAATGGGGCGAGATATCTGACCATACCAGACAAGATTCCATCGTTTTACCATCACAAAGAGTGATGCATCTTTGTTTACTTGCCGGCCGAGAAAGCTGTGTGTGCTACATGGACTGGATGTTTAGCAAACCACTGAAGAATTTTTGCTCGAATTTCTAGATTCTTCGTTCCATATGAACTGTGTGATTTCAACACTCACACCCAGACTAACGGATCGAAATGACGATCGATTGAAAACTGCTGTAGCTGATTTTCCATATGACGTTTAGCTCTACGATAACGAAGGTGGCCAGTGTGACTCTTATGAGTATCTCCTTTTGAGACCTGCCATCTTTGGTCAGAGTTGATCCTAGACACTTGAAGGTGTCCATTAATTAAATCTTATTGGTTGCTATATTCTGATTATCACTTAACCAGAACCTTGCCCTGATATGATCTTCAATTTCTGAGATAATCTCCATTCGGCATTCTCCTGATATATGTTCTGGTCTAATGTTGAGATCCTTAAGTTCTGCTTCCTTAACAAGCCAATTTTATCAGCAATGAAACAGAGTTTTGAAAGCATTGCAGTGTCTTTTAGTTGACGTTTTCCAGAACGTTGCTGAAAAGCACTGTAGAAAGAAGTCAGCATTGTCGAACTCCCACTGTTTTCCTGGAGAATTGTGTGATGTTATTTATGAGAATTGCCCTGTTTAATTTGTAATACAGTGCTTTAATTACTTGATGTAAAAGTTGTAATTCTTCATCAAATTTCACAAACCATCATGCCAAAAAAAAAAAACGTTCACAATCTCTTTTAAATGCGATGAAGTTATGATAGATGTCAGATTGGTGCTGCAGATGTTGCTCGGTGAGCAGTCTGATGTTAAATATCTGTTCTGTTGTCATTTTGGGCCTGAATCCAGCTCTTTCACAAAAAGCATTTATTCCGCCTTTTCTTTAAGTCCATTTAGAAGAATTCTTGGCAGTAATTCCTTTGGGTGGCTAATTAGGATAAATGTTCTGTAGTTCTGCCAGATTCTTACGATTCATTTCGTGGAAATACTATCATCTACAATTGTGTCCACTCTTTTGGCTATTTCTTTGCAGCCCATATATTCTGACAGGTAACTGTCAGTGTCTTGATAAGTTTGGGCTCTTCTTGTTTCAGTGTCAGCTTGGCCTTCCTATATTCACGTCTTAAATCACGTAGGTCCAAGATTTCAGTGACGCATAGATTATTTTTCCTTCTCGTTCTCCTCAGCACTTCTAAATCGGTTTCATGAAATGTTTTCTTGATGTTTTCCGTTAAGGAGTTTATATATTCTAGAAGGTAGATGGCTGCAAACCAGCCACCTACGTTCAGCTAAAATATTGTTGCAAAGGCAGGATCTATGTGTTTGTCTACATTAAACGCGATACGTATTAGTCCCCTTTTTGGGGCATTTTTTAATTCAAGATTTAGTGTCACGAGAACCAAATCATGATCAATGATGACATTTAAAATAGAGAGGGTCCTAATTCTGACTTTATTGATAAGGGCCCTGAACGTTTAAGGTGCGATCTTGAAGTGTATTTGGTTGTAAATCCCGCCACAGGATGCATGCCGTGTTGTTCTCCGTCAGATTTTGTGTGGGAACGTGAATTGGGTAGGGTATGTTCATGGGTGCTAGCAAATTCTTGGAGGCTGTGTCCACGATCAATTTTCTTCGCCGATCCCAAATCGCCACAATGTTCTACTCATTGATCATATCCACCTGGACCTACTGTGACATTTTAGTCTCCTACGGCGATGAGGATTTCTTATTGAAAATCCACATTGATGATTTTCTGCATGTCCCTATTGAATTCGTCACCAGCATCATCCTCATAATCGCGGATAGCTTTGTATGATGGTAAAGTTCTGTGAACTTGCAGCCATACGCGTGGTTATGTGTCTGCTGGATATTGGCGTACATTTGTTAACAATTAAATCCACTCTATGTTCGTGCTTGGTGTCATCTCTTCTGTACCACAGTTTCTGGTTTTCATCTGAGATTTTCTCACCAAATACAGTCATTCTGGCGTTACTATGCCTGTGTATCTACCTAGTTTTTGTTGAAGTGCATTCGCCCTTACACATGTATATAGAGTCCGTACTTTCAAAGTCCCAAAGAAAGTATCTTCTATAGAAAGGTTGATGATTCTCTCACACACACACACACACACACACACACACGACCCCCCCCCCATATAAATATATATATATATATATATATATATATATATATATATATATATATATATATATATATATATATATATATATATATATATATATATATATGTGTATATATATAGCAAAGAAAATATTTCCTGGTGGAAGTTCAGGTGAACTCCGGGCTGGTATCCAGTTTCCGGGTGAAGATCCAATTAGAGAATCCAACGAATTTTGAGAGGTCCACGTAAGCGTTGATATATATATATATATATATGTACGCATGTAAAAGATAAACAGAAATAACAACACAATCGATACAGTCTATGGAAGGGATATATTAGTTTAACGCTTTATATAGCAGGAAGAGGGTCTGAAGGACTAGCGCCCGAAAAGTTAAGACCCTCTTCCTCCTATATCAAGCGTTAACCTAATATATACCTTCCATTCACTGTACCGATTGTGTTGTTATTTCTGTTTACCTTTTCATACATATATCTATATCTATATCTCTCTCTCTATATATATATATATACATATATACACATACATACATTTATACATATACATATGCATTTATGCACACCGATACATACATTCATATAGAAGTGCATATTTACAAATATATATATATATAAGCTAAACTTTATGGTCATGTAAAACATTCATTAGGTTATGTTGCCTCTGAGTCGCAGAAACTGCAACATGTTTACTAATAGCTCTCTGTATATATCTACATTTGTGGGATTTATACTATCGAATTTCTACTACAGTAAGGTCACAATTCTTCAATATGGGATATGGTGTATCAGAAGTTCAGTATAGTCTAATATTGCTGTCAGTATTGCTACTATCTACTCTCTTGGTGATTAAGTATATACACATAAATATCCTCCGATATGAGGAGCTTTCACCTCTAAGATTCTGTTAACGGATGTCAGTGAAAATACACATAGGACACAAAGAACAGCTGCTCGCCACAAAATTGTTCGGGAGTTCTTCATACTGTCATGCAGTTGATTTCATGTTCAACGAATTACCATGGACCTTTCAGTACAAACTTATTCTATTCTACTATATTCACTTTTCACATTTTGCCCTTCTATTGAAGCATAATATAGCTATTTCTTCTAATACGTCATTTATTCATGGCATGTCATTTCAAATTGTGTTTTTTAAATATGTAGTTATTTAAAATTCTTATTTCTGTAACCTTGGGGGAGTGAATTATTAGAACGGTTATCAAAAGTATTTTCATGCTTCTATCTGTATAATTATACGATTGTATTGTTAATATATTAATCATTATAACAATATATTTTGCTAAAAACTATCAGTTTAGTGAAGTACTAATTCATGTCATCGCTGGAAAGACATTCGTGCAATTTCACGCTTCGAAACAGCTAGTCAAGTCATAACACCTTCCAAAACAAAGTGGCTTTGCAAACGTGGTTGTGGAGTAGAAAGCAATTGAGCGGAACCTATTTTCTATCATGACAAACCAGTAAGAAAATCTAGAAAAGAGTGTCAAACAAAATAATTGTTTCAAATGCCACAGAATTTCAAATTGTAAGCCTGACATATAGTTAATTATCTACAACTATTGTACTTTTAGTAGAGTCTACATTATGCTACCCAGTTTATGTTTTTTTTTTGTTATAGTTAGGCATGTTATTAACTGAATTTACGTAGATTATGTAGTGTATTAAGTTACAAAAAAAAAAAAAAAAATTACAAAAAACGATTCATAAGGTGTACGACACAACGAGCATTTTAAAAGACGTCTAAGTATATTGCTGCTACATATAACATTTCTATGAAAATAATTCAATTATATTTTATTCAGCATATATTTACCATGATGCCTTTAAACAATAATACAGTCGCATATCAGTATTGTCAGAGTGAAAGTGGAGCCAATTATATGATTCGAACTTTATTTTATCGAGCCCCGAATGTGAAAGGTAAAGTTGTTGCTTGTCGGATTTGAGCTCAGAAGGAAAAGGGACGGAATATTTTAAATATGAATGTCATGTAAAGTGGTGCATGTTAAATATACAACACATTTCAGCATATATATATATATATATATATATATATATATATATATATATATATATATATATATATATATATATATCAGTCCTGGGTGTCTTTTACAGGCCTCGCGCATCAGAACTGAACAGGGACTGATTTACCGCATTGAGTCCTAGTTTCCCTATGGACTCAACTCACCTCCCCAATTTATTTAATACCCCGTCCATTATCACACACGCGCTTGTACATTGACCCCTAGATTCCTATGGTCAGAGACATATTCTGTTACAACTAATACAGACTGACAAAATATGCACACTACATTT
>OZ024743.1:106561368-106586368 GCA_964016885.1 Eledone cirrhosa | reverse complement strand
ATAACAATATATACCTCACACTATCTCACAATTCCGCCTCGATCACTTGCTCACGAAATTCTCTCCCCCTCTCCATATTCCACTATAGAACTCACTCTCTTCCACGCACATAAACTCCCCTCTCTCTCGAAAGCAACATATACTCCCCCGCTCTGTTTATCCCACTAAATACCTCACTCTCTCTCACAATTGCACCTCTCTCACTTGATCACCAAATTCCCTCCTCCTCTCTATATCTCACTACACACCTCACTCTCCTCACTCTCTCTCACAATTCTCCCTCTCTCACGAACCAACATTCTCACCACCCCTCACTCAATAGACCACCAACCATCTAGTAAATACAATTCCAAATAAATGTTTTTTCTCTATATATTAATAATTATTTCATGAGTAACTTACTATTTTGAAAATTTGGACTGTGAACAACAATTATAATTGAGTGGCTCCTATTTGCAGTATAGCAATATAAGGTTGCACTTACCAATGAAACGGTCGTAAATACCTGGATAAAATCCTTCTCTTAATGCTTACCTGTGTTTTCTCTTTTAAACTTTATACTCCAAGATTGAACGGAATTCTTACAAACTTGTGGAGTTACCCCTAACCGTACTTTGAAACCATCCATGAAACTGGCTTTCTTAACCAAAAACTGGATCACAATAAGCAATTTTTTGCTTCTCTAACTATATATATATATATATATATATATATATATGTGTGTGTGTGTGTGTGTGTGTGTGTGTGTGTGTGTGTGTGTGTGTGTGTGTGTGTTTGTTTGTATGTACATGTGTGTATATATATATATGTATATATGTATGTATTTTATTTTGTGCAATTGCATACCTCAGTTTAATTTCGTTTGCCCCCAACAGACACACACACCCTCCCCTCTATTATCGTTGTCAACGTGCTTCATCTGTCTATTTTTTAATTCTTTATTTTTTTATTTTTGACTTTGAATATTTTTTGTTCTTATTCATAAATTTATTTATTCTGATTACTTCACATATATGTATGTATTTGTCCATGCCGGTTGATACATATACGCTTATGTGAGACGTTATTGTTTTAACTATATGCGCGTGGTCGAGTGTGTGAATGTTTGTTTATTTATTTATGTCATATATATATATATATATATATATATATATATATATATTTATCAAAATAATAGATTAAAGATTAAGCAAAGAATCGCTGCTTTCACCCTTAACGGGATCTTCTGAAACTCATATATGTATACATATGTACATATGTGTGTGTGTGTGTGTATACATCTATATATATATATCATTCTTTTTTTCTTCTTCGCTCGTTGTTTCCTCAGCCTCTCTTATATATTTCTTATATTTTTGTTTTCAAATCCACATTTAATAAAAACACTATGTTTTTTTCATTCCGATGACTGAAACCATATTTATTTGCTTTCAAGAAACCACTGGTAAATGAAATAATTATCTTATGATGTTTATTACGTAACTAATAAGCTCTGTAACCTACATAGAGCACTCTTTTTTTACTGTACCTTTCCGACGGAATTACTTCATTCATACTCATATATATATATATATATACAGTATATATAAATTTAAAGCTATAGTACTAGGAAAAGCAAATGATTAGGCCTGAAGTAGAGGTTATAGGAGACAAATTTAGTTAGAGTCCGTTCTTTAACAAATGTTTCTGTATAACATCACCCTATGTGCGCTTATTGCATATTATTGTCATATTCAATCGCTTGCATTATCTATGATACTGCACTTCACCAGAAAGAGTTCATAGTTCGAGGCGACGTCGGTGCATCTTGCAGTGAGGATTTTTTTACCTCTGTCTACTCAAAACACTTTGATACAGTACATTGATCACTCAAATTGGACTGTTACCGTACCACCTGCAAAAATCCTGTCGAGATAAATACTTTGGTAAGCAATTTTCCTTGATTACCTTGTTTGCACATTGATTCACACAAACAAATTTTAACCTTACATATCTTCGTATATATATATATATATATATATATGTGTGTGTGTGTGAGTGTGAATGCGTTTGTATGTATGCATGGTATAACATGTGCCTAGTTTTAAGTATGTTTAATCGTATGTGATCAGTGATAAAAATTCACCTTATGTAATATTAAGCTGATGTTGATTTTATACGCGGTTTGTAAAAAATAATAATGAATATAATAGATACAAATATTATATCACAAGAAACAATGTAGCCAAATCTTTTACGCTAATTAAAAACGATGCAATGAATAATTAAATAGTTTGTTCAGAAATATGAGAAATATGCGCTGGATTACAAACTGATATCACAAAATGACAAAATGAATGGCCAACGATCCGTTTAATCCGTGATAGATGTTGCAGTTGGAAATAGTGTTAGGGAAAACTGCTACCATAATCGATATATCTTCTAGAAATAGAGGCAATATGTGCCTTAAATCTCTTTGTTCTTTCAGATATATAGAAAATCGCATTCCATAACACATTCCTGCATGCCAAGAATAAAACAGAATACTCACGTAAGGGTTTTTAATGTTAGCTTTACTCAATCTAGACGTGGGGCGTCATATCAACAACTACACCGAAGTAATGTAGTTATAATGATGGGCAGATTATGCCTAAAACAGATATGGCAATATTCTATTCATTGATCCATGTTGTATTGGGACAACCGAAATAAAACTTAGAAAGAAAATCGCGCATTGCTCACCAAAAATTAAGAAATAAAAAAATGCTGTTTTTTAAAAACTTTTTTTTTCTTTTGGTGATAATCTAACATGATAGCAAAACTTGGAAATTGAATAGAAAAATTCTAAAATGATACACAGATGATAATTGTTTAGGCTGAAGGATGTTTTTGGTGTTGATTCCGGTAAATTTAGAAATAAAATAGAAAAAATAACTTAATCCTTTTAGCCGCCTTTACAGAAATATATAATTGTCTTCATTTTTATTTACATTTTGTTAAATATATTTTTTCCAAAAAAATCAATGGTAGCATAGAAATCCTTATTATATTCGATTAAGAAAATTATCTTATCAAAACAACATTACTGTAAAGTAAATTGTGGTGAAGGTTGTAAAAAAAAAGATAAATCAGAAATCCAAGGCGAAGATGCGATTTCGATTCTCACATGGCGGCACATCGTACATATTCTCAGGAATAGGACTCAACCCCGAAACAATTTTTCAAAACTCTAACGACCACCTTAGTTCCCTATGTATGTATGTATGTATGTATGTATGTATGTATGTATGTATGTATGTATCTATGTATGTATGAATGTATGCGTGTATGTATGTTATGTAAAAACCCGTAATTCTTGGTTGGTAGCATCATAATGACAAGGCGTGATTAGAGAATTTGAATACATGCTGGAGCCCCCCCCCCCCCTCTAGCCAATCTCAGCACCACCGATTTCTTCGAAGAAAGAACCATTCTCGAAAAGATGAGAATCTAAGTTGACCTCGGTGCTTTTTTCTCTAATAGGCAAAGGGCTATAATGGATAATGCACACATTCTATCCAACGTACTAACGATTGCCAAATTCACCAACCACCGCATTTCTCTGTAAACAGATTTATAATATAGTGCTATATATTAGATTCACTTTTCATATTTTTTGGTTTCTATCTCAGTATGATATTGTAAAGTTCTTCTAATTCGTAGTCTGTGTTTTTTTGCTTCGTTTATTTATGCCATGTTATTTTCAACTTTGTGTTGAATATACTTTATTATATGTTTTACTTGTTAAAAAGTTTTTTTCCCGATATTTGTGTGAGTTCAGAGAAGTGAATTATGAGTATGGTTATGTTAGGTTGTCTTTCTGATTCTATTCGTATTTCTTCCAGTCTTTTTAGACGATTGATTGTATATGTGAATTCGTAAAAATGTGTGCATGCTTCCGCTTGTGTTAGTGTGCTGTATATATGTTTTTATCTGTGTACCTGTGAATGAAGGGTGAATATACGTATGTATATGTGTATGTTTTTATTGGCAACTTAAATTATCCTATTTGGCTTTAAGATTGTGTGTGCTATGTGGAATGTTTGGAAAGACATTTTAGTGTGAAAAAAAATAAAACTTCATTAAAAATTAAAAAAATAACAAAACCAATGACAATAATGAATGGATAAAAAAGTAGTCACTAAAATAATATTATTTTAAATCAATTAAGGACAAAATACATGCAAATAAATTCGTGTCCATTAAGAAATTTAGCCGTCTGCTGTCGATTTAATTCGATTTTATCGATTTTAGCAACCCCATCGTATGAATCAATGGATTTGTGCTTTAATTAAGTGTCAATGTTGTCGATATTTTAAATAATTCCCGGAAACCAGCCGGACACATTCCTCATAGTTCATAGGCTGGAGTTATTAAATTCATTACTCGTAGGAATTCATTCAGCTCAGCACACTTTAGATTTGAATTTTACTATAACTTTTCTTTCCTTTCATTTCCAGTTTCCACTATCTCTTTTGTTTTCAGTATTTCTTTATATGTTACTTTATTAGTTGTTTGTATCTTTATATTCCACTCACTTACTATCTCTCTCTGTCTGTCTGTCTGTCTCTCTCTCTCTCTCTCTCTCTCTCTCTCTCTCTCTCTCTCTCTCTCTCTCTCTCTCTCTCTATATATATATATATATATATATATATATATATATATATATATATATATATATATATATATATATATTCACTCTATCTCTACATTTTTTTCCAATATATTATCATATTCTCAACCATTTTTGTCACGATGTTTTAATATCCCCGATCTACATATGATTTTTCAAATAACATCTTTCTGTCCGCCGCAACCATCTGCTCGAAGTTTGCCTCTAACACCTACCCATTAGCCTACATGTCTTCACTGCGTATGATGTCATATCTTTAAACTACTTTCAAAAGGGCGATCCATTGGGCTTTACCCTTTTCACTCTGGGAGTAGACAACGTTTCTCAGAATATCAAGACTCGTTTAAACCTCTGTTACCTGGTTAATCTAAGGATAACCGAGTCCGTACATAATGCCTGTCATGATCTCTGATGTTTCTCGCGTAAGTAAGTTCGCTCTCGTGATCAACTCGTTCTTGTCGGAGGTCAGGAATATCAATTACGACTTTCACCTTAGACGTGCGATCATTACTCAACCTGATGCAGGGGATCCAGAATGAACATGTCCTCATCCTCTGTTCGCACATTTTCATACTTACCATCCGGTCAACAATAAGTTCACGGGTGCCAACTCAAGACTAGCAGAGTGAACCTAATCTGCGCACAACCGACCCCCTTCTTCTTTAGAAATTCATTCCCGAATGGGAAGCTTCCATACATTTTCCACAGTGCCCTCAACTACATCCACGCATCCCTCCTCGTGGATCTCGATGCCTCTATCCAACGGAGAGCTGTGGAGTTATGGGTCATCCGGTTCCATGAAAACGAATGGCAACAGGCCACCTTATAGTTCAGAACAGCTGTGTTCAGGCTCCGTTCACCAATCACTCTTGTTTTGCCTGTAATTCTTCCATATGTGACATCCTATTATGTCATCATCAATAATGCATTCAGAATACAACGGAATCAATTTTCACCGGGGAATGTGTGGTGATCTACATAATGTAGAACCAGCTCGGCCACCACCTTGTAGACATCTACTTCTTTCTACCTTCTGAAGACGAACGTCGCCTCGAAGCGAAAGAGACACCATCTAGAAGGACATGGCCACGGATATGCTGGAGCGCCGGTTTGATCAGCATACTCTTGCATTCTTTCGCGCAGCCTTTGTATATGTCAGCCACGCATATTCCAGAACGGATCTTTGTGTAATTTATCCCTTTCCACCCAAGAACCTGCTGCTACTGTGGTGGCTAACCCAGGTTCTTCTAGACATGTCGAGCACTAACTATTGAAATATCGGTCTCTCTCCGATAGGTTTGTGGTTGAACCTGAGCAGTGGAGAGCTCCAGAAGTCCTGGCATCCGGACGAGGTTCTTTCGCTACTAGCCAGGAGTTGGCTATACCAGCGCCACGAGTTAGAATGGCTATTCAAACGCATCCCCCATATTATCCTCGGGGGTAAAGTGTTCTCCACTGTAACCACTAGGAATACGCCGCTCACACGAGAGAACGCTCCCGTACTCCAGTCGGGCCCACATCACTTGCTAGCGTCACTGAGCTGTAATGTCATTTGTCGGACACATTACACTAAAAAAAATACCATCACAAAGTTACCTCCACCTCCATTCACGCTTTTGTCTCCTTTTCTCACAACGTTTTCCATCTATCAATCTGTCCTTTTTCTCTTTATCATTTTCTGTCTAATTTTCTCTTTTTACTCACTTTCACTTTCTCTCTCTCTTCTTTTCTCACTTTCTCTCCCTTTATTTTCTATATCAGATCATTATGTTTCACACTCTCTGTCAATACATTCATTTCATGCTTTCTAATTATCACCTTCTTTATCAACTCTCATTCTTTAGTATTTACTCTTTTTCTGCCACTATATGTCATTCTTACACTCAATTGCTTTACATCCATTTCTCACTCCCCTCTCTCTTACTCTACCCTCCCTCTCTCTATCTCTCTCTCTCTCTCTCTCTCTCTCTCTCTCTCTCTCTCTCTCTCTCTCTCTCTCTCTATATATATATATATATATATATATATATATATATATATATATATATATAAAATTTATTTATTTATTTAATCAATTATTTATCTCTCTATCTACCTATTCATCTCTTTGTCTCTCTATCCTTTCCCATGTGTCTAAATGCGTATCCTTTGTTTGGTACACTACATGACTACGCTACAATCCAACTTCTTTTCTACTCCCACCTGGTATTTTTTTTTTTATTTTAGTCACTTATTTTAGTTTATTGATTATTATTACCTTAATTCAGTTGATCTTTCCTTTCTTTGTTTCGTAATATTTTAATTATTTAAATGTCGACCACTGCTCTTGCATTAGCCTGTAACCTGAATTTTTTCGCTTTGTTAATGTGGGAAATTAGTCATTTGCTTACAAGCTAACACCTCCGTACAACACTGAGACAAACTAATAGCAGATATATTTAGGTTTGTTTCCTATGCAATCCAATATATATATATATATATATATATATATATAATAAAGTATGTCCAAAGAATCATTTGATAAGATATATACACCATCTCCTCTCCCAATCAGCATAATGAACCACACAAAAAAACAATTAAACCAGGCTATAAGATTAAAAGGCACCTATGAAGAAATAATAGATGAATACACGACAGCCATATATTCGCGATCAACAGTTATAGAATATTTACCCACCATTTCAATAGCACGTGGAAATCGATTAAATATATCGTCAACCATACAAAATTAGGTATAACATTAAAGTTAGAAGAAAAAATGTATATAAACATACCAAGATTACGTTTCGTTTTGGGAAATATCCGATCAAGGATAAATTCACGAGCTTCGAAATCATCAGGAAACAAACTCACATAGACGAAGATTTTTCTTAAATGATCCCCGCCAGAAACGAATTCAAAATGGCTAAGAACTTTGACGTGGCAGTGGTCAAGTCAGAAAGAATGTGATTGGTGCCTTACGGCGAGTGGGCTGGTTGCTCGAAAGTGCAGTCTAATATTGCCTAAATTGCATCTCAACCTTATCGGAGATTATCAAATATAAATATTTACATATACACAAACTATACAAAGTCTTATATATATATATATATATATTTATATATATATATATATATATATATATATATATATATATATATATATATATATATATATATATATATGTTTTTGGCAACCATTCACGATGTGGCTCAATGACGAATTAATTAACTAAATAATCAGAGCAATATACAATAAAGTATGTCCATAGAATCATTTGATAAGATATATACACCATCTCCTCTCCGAATCAGCATAATCAACTACATAAAAAAAACAATTAAACCAGGATATAAGATTAAAAGGCACCTATGAAGAAATAAGAGATAAATAAACGACACCCATCTATTTGCGAACAACAGCTATAGAATATTTACCCAGCATTTCAATAGCACGAGGAAATCGATTAAATATATCGTCAACCATACACAATTAGGTATACAATTAAAGTTAGAAGAAAACATGTATATAAACATACCAATATTACGTTTCTACGCCATGGGATTTCATTCGCTTTTGGAAATATCCGATCAAGGATAAATTCACGAGCTTCGAAATTATCAGGAACCAAAATCACTTGGACGAAGATTTTCTTAAATGATCCCCGCCAGAAACGAATTCAAAATGGCTAAGAACTGTGGCGTGGCAGTGGTCAAGTCAGAAAGATTGTAATTCGTGCCTTACGGCGAGTGGGCTGGTTGCTAGAAAGCGCAGCCTAATATTGCCTAAATTACATCTCAACCTTATGGGATATTATGAAATATAAAGATTTACATATACACAAACTATACAAAGACATCACATTGTTTCTGACTTGACCACTGCCACGTCACAGTTCTTAGCCATTTTGAATTCGTTTCTGGCGGGGATCATTTAAGAAAAGTTTTCGTCCAAGTGAGTTTGTTTCCTGATGATTTCGAAGCTCGTGAATTTATCCTTGATCGGATATTTCCAAAAGCGAATGAAATACCCTGGGGTAGACACGTAATATTGGTATGTTTATATACATTTTTTCTTCTAACTTTAATGTTATACCTAATTGTATATGGTTGACGATATATTTAATCGATTTCCACGTGCTATTGAAATGGTGAAATGGTGGGTAAATATTATATAGCTGTTGATCGCGAATATATGGATATCGTTTATTTATCTATTATTTCTTCATAGGTGCCTTTTAATCTTATAGCCTGGTTTAATTGTTTTTTTTGTGTGGTTGATTATGCTGATTCGGAGAGGAGATGGTGTATATATCTTAGCAAATGATTATATGGACATACTTTATTGTATATTGCCCTGATTATTTAATTAAATAATTCGTCATTGAGCCACATCGTGAATGGTTGCCAAAAACATATATATATATGACTTTGTATAGTTTGTGTATATGTAAATATTTATATATATATATATATATATATATATATATATATATATATATATATATATATATATATATATATATATTAGAAAGTGAGGTTTTTTTTACAAAATGAAAAATAACCGAGGTGGAAGTATAAAGAAAAAGAGATGAAATCGAAAATGCAACTGAAGTCTTATTTTTTTTTTAAATATATATATTTATTTGGTTCCTTTACCGGTTTCGCAGTTCTTCTGCTTTTCAAAAGGTGAGTTGAGATGGAGGGTCTGTGGTTTTTCTCACATATATATATAATATATATATATTATATATATATAAGAGAATTTAAATCGATTTGTTGACACACTAGCCTAAGTGAATTATCGATTTCGGTGTCTATGTAACTTATCTACAACATCCAAAACCACGCGTGGGAATTTGCCTTTGGAGCATATCATACTGATTCGTTCATAGGACAACATTAACCATATACAACAAATAGACGGATAACGATCATAGAAAACATAAGACTTCCAATAGTTTAAGAAAGAAAGTGGAGATACGTACAGATGTTTCTTCATATAGACTAGATAGTTTGGTTTACATATCCGAAATATCTTCTAGCCACAATTATTTAAAGTTAATTTCTAGCAAACTAGGAATAGGGATCCTATCAACATGTATTTCTACAAATCCAAACTGATCTGTTATAAACTGAGGCAGCAGTACAACTGCATATATATACAAATAACCGCGTATAAGTTTACCACATCATGGCATATGTCATCTACATATTGGCAGCACTATCCGTTAAGATACAATGTTATGCTGCAATATAAGAATGCTTTATATAGTTTATGTTTACAAGCCGAAATTGTCTCATATTTATTTTTTTTAAATATATATTTGACGTCATATATCATGTTCATATTAAAAGGTGTTTTATTGCCGTTATATAATCTACTTCTTGCTAGGATCTCACACTGGAAACTATATCGGATGTCATGGTCTTCTAAACTCGAGATACAGGCCTAAACTGAAATCATATTCCTCAGTATAGTATTCAGAAATAAATTAAAGAAACTCTAGGCTGTCAACACTATAAACCTTACTAGTAGTGGGCGTATAAAATGTACATTTATAAAGATATTGTTTGATAGGAATTTCTCCGTTATTCTAGCAACTTCTATATTATATGATGTGTTATACCATATACATACCTCTATACATTTTCTTTTAAATGTTCACTCTTACTTAGAGTATTCTAACGTATCTAGGAATGCGCGCCGAGCCAGCGCTTTACGGAATCATCAGTGAAAATATGCTGGTTTACTGATAAATGAGAAAAGCTCACTGAGACTTTATTGATCAGGTTTTTAGTTATGCTGGCTGGCTGGGTAGAATGTTCACTAATGTAATTGAAAGTGTCATTGGCCATTTTGTACGGGTAGTACCGACCGTCTGATATATTGAATGTCATATCAAGGAAATTCACCACAGATAGGTTAGTTTCAACTTAAATGGATAAGTTGAAACGTTTAAAAAAACCCATAGACTCCTTACTAAAGCTATCGCTAGCGCAGGGTCCACTCTCAGTCTTCGTCAAAAGACTATCATCTCGGTACAGACTACATTGTGTGTGTGTCTGCAAATCCTTTTCTTGACAATACCTCACATTAACATATATACACGTCCCGTACTTTATTTCCTCACCTTCTATACTGTATATCCACTTTCTCAGAAAGTATATTCTTTTTATTTATACCTTTCGCATATCCTATTACAGTATTTGTATTCGTTTGTATATTATTACCTCTATTGTCATGCTTTGTGTCCCCGTTCTTATCTGAAACAGTTATTCCCATTGTCTGTCACTCTTACCCTCCATTCTTTCATATCATTTCACTTCTTGTAAACATTTATCAGTGATGCATTTTAAAAATATACTTTTCTTTATGCTATGCATGGGTTTCTTTTTATTTATTTCTGCATCCTTCATTCTTATATGTATCACTTCCACCTTTTTCTCATAGGATGTCAAATTACTAGTAATATATATCAACTATCTATACGGAGACACTTGATAAATTGTTACTCTGATTTCTTATATATATTTCTGTGAAAGTAAGGCGCAATGTCCATTTGCTATGAAAGAGAGCCACAACTAGAAATATTTCAATTGAATTTGGCTCAGCTTAGGCTATCCTGATTGATGCCTATGAAATATCGTTGGTAGTAAAGATAGGATCTTGTAAGCGAATTTTGGGGTACGTAAAGTTGAATAGTATCGAGAAGAAAAGCAACGGCAAGGCAGTGTATGTGAAGGGGAATGTTCAGTTTTTGCAATAGTCAACTTGTAAGTTCAGCGGATAAGTTAACATTTCCTAACTTAGAAAATATGAGTGCACATTTGTGAGGAGGGTTACATCGATTATATCAAATCAGCAGATGACCTGTACTGGAAAGATGGAAGTCAAAGTTGAAATTGCCATGATTTGAACTCAGAACATAAAGTGTCGTAACTAAACTCACTAATGATTCCACAAGCCTATAGCTCTTCACAAGAATAATAAGTGAATATAACAAACGATTGTCTTATATAACAAAAGGACGGATGCGAGATACATTGCACATGATTTAAATGGGCTGGGGGTGAATGTTCGATGCTCAGTATGACGTCATGCAGGCCCCTACTACGAGACCAAATGTAAATTTGTAGGGTAAATTGTGAATTTAGCATGATCAAACATTTTATAGATTTATAACATAATTACATTTAATTAATACATTCAGTGTGTAGATATGTATTAGGCCGATCTTTATACACGGCATAGTTTAACCAAGTTACGAAACAACGACATAACCGAGACTTGCCTTATAATATTCGACTCAGCCAAGCGAGGCACTTACTAATTAGGAAGTGATTGAATTGGATATACAAAGATAGAAAAGATTAGAGATGGTACATTGTAAACAATATAATCAAATTACAAGTAGAAGTAATGTCAAAAACCGAGACTGGAAAATCTTGAAGGACATTCTATAATGTATAAAGCCAAAAAGGAAAACATAATAATTGTATTATCAAATTCACACATACGCATGCACAGACACGCTCTCTAAGACGCACAACATTACATATATATATATATGTGTGTGTGTGTGTGTGTATACATACACACACATGCACACACACACACACACGTATATATATATATATATATATATATATATATATACAACTGCACCCATTCCAGATACACACTTAGATTCTATCACATATATACCTGTATACATTTTATTGCATTATTGTTTCCAATGTTATTCGTATTATACTAATACATTATCTGGCCATTATTTTTTACGAATCATGTCTGTTATATTTCAGGCTAGCTATACATACGCGCGCGCTCGTGTGTGTGTGTCTGTGTGTATGTGTGTGAGTGCGTGTGTTTGTGTGTGTGTGTGTGTGTGTGTGTGTGTGTGTGTGTGTGTGTGTGTGTGTGTGTGTGTGTGTGTGTGTGTGTGTGTGTGCGTGTGTGTGTATTGTGTGTGTGTGAGTGTTTACATTTGTCTTTTACGTGAACACATTCTGTAAAGTATTGTTTAACACTATCTCAATCTGAGAGAAACAAACTAAAATTTGTTGGCTTCCATACTGATTAATTACTGTTGACACAATGCCATTAGATGTATTAAACTGGATCCTTTCTTTGATTTTGTCATTGTAATATTGTTTCGTAGATTTTTCTGTCTCTGTTTTACTTCTGCTAGACGCACGTGTGTTTCTCTGTTTGTTTCCTTTGTCGTATGTGGTATGAGTGCACTTACTTGGCGTAGCTGTATTTAAATATAGAATTAATCTCATGAAATAACGGACAATGTTTCTCCCTAAATACCTACCTGTCTCACTTATTGCATGATATGTTCATTAAGACTTTGGGCTTGCTTTAATTAGATACTGTAATAAACACAGACACACACAGACACAGACACAAGCACACAATCACACACACACACACACACACACACACACACACACACACACACACAAAGGCCCCCCACATCACACCCATATATATATATATATATATATATATATATATATATATATATATATATATATATATATATATATATATATATATATATATATATATATATATATATAATTAGGAAACGAAATAAATCGAATAGAATGGGTTTAGCTCCGGCCGTTGCCTCACTCACTCAATGGAAAACTAATTTCGTATTTTTGAAATTCGAACCCGGCTGCCCCGAGTGCACAATTTCGTTAAACAGCGGGGGAACGAATTCGTTTGGGTAAGATGTTTCTACTGTTAAATGCTGGTCCTGCACCGAAAGGTGCAACCATGTGCAGAATATTGGGTAACGATGGCACGTATTAAGTAATTCGGCGTGGGGCCATTTCATCAGCGATAGGTCATCTCTCTGTTAAGAAAAGACAAAACATGGTGTCTTAAGCTCTCTCCGTTGCTAGTGGCAAGTAAAGATAACAATAAAGTCCCTAGTACTGCCTGACGTCACGTCAAAGAAGAGGTAAGCCAGGTCTGAACATAAATTGGGTTGTGATGTGAAGTAAGATCAGCTTGACAAATGTTATATTTTCTCATTATTCGTGTTAAATTCACATAGATCGTATCATCACTTGACCATTTTGCATATATTTGATTTTGCGAAAACTATCTGTTTAATCGGAAGCATGTTGTATATATGTATATACATAAATTAAAGACCACAAATTATTGATCTGATATATATATATATGTTGATATGTTGATTTAAAACTGCACTATCCACAAGTGTTTTTTAACCTTCATATCATGTCTTCCTGTTTTATCTGATGAAAACACAAATATTATTGCATGATGATATTAGTTTTTGAAATGCGCATAGTAAAATACATGGAACTATTTTAACCATCTTTTGTTCTTATATATATATATATATATATATATATATATATATATATATATATATATATATATATATATATATATATATAATTACATAATTACATAGACGGAGAAGGCTATTAGGGATACTCCGACCAGTTTCCAACTCACTCAACAAACATTAGGAAATGCCGGAGTATATTCCGAATTAAACGTTTGGAGTGCTAACTATATTGTATTGTGGGGATAATTGGTTGTATTATTTTATATGATATATATTAAAGATATCATTTCCCAAACGAATCGTTTCATTGTAACATCTCAACATGGTGGGTGAAATTATATCAAGTTATTTAGAAACTTGTGTAAGATCAATGGATTCTATATAGATATACATACATATATATATATATATATATATATATATATATATATATATATATACATTTAAAGACATATATATACATATATGTATATATATATATATATATATATATATATATATATATATATATATATATATATATACGTAGTTTAGAAAGCCACAAAAATGCAGAGGGAAATCTCGAGGTAGGAAGTGAATGATAAAATACGTGAAATAGGAGAAAGTGAAAGTTGAGAGAGACAAATGAAAACAAAACAAAGGTAGAAGGGTTACCGTAGTGGAGATTTAATCCCAATATTTCGGGCTCACGCCCATCAACGGGGGAAAGTTCCAAAAAGGGGGGGAACAGGCTAAGCTGGAGAAAGTTGTGATGTCGTTAAAACATTCCTGTTTACGTATTTTACACATTTCACAATGCTTCAAGCAAACTTTAACACCCTCTTATCATATATATATATATATATATATATATATATATATATATATTTATATATATATATACATATATACATATATACATATATATACATATATATATATATACATATATATATATATATATATATATATATATATATATATATATATATATATATATATATATATATATATATATATATATACATATATATATATATATATATCAAGATAAGCAGAACAAGTAAAATTCAACCAATTTTTCAAAATTAATCAAAATTAAAAAATATAATATAAATATTTACCTATTCAAATGGCCCTTACTGTACAGTTTCATGTTGCAAAACATTAGATATCACATGGATATTAATGGAAAAGCAAAGATCATCAGAGAAGCATTTTCCTTTCCTAGGGTTAAAATCCCCAGGAACGATAAAATATATGACCTCACTCCAACTAATACAGGTCTGAAAGGTCGTGAAAGTGACCCATAAATACGTTGGTGTATAGTGAAGGCGGGAAATCGTAGACTTGTTGTCTATGTTCGCTACCCCAAAAAATGTTTAGCAGCTAGATAGAACGACAGAATTTTTTTCTCTACATAATTGGAGAATAATGAATAAGGTTAATATATCTGAGGGTACAATGTACCCCCAGAAATATATAGGGTGTCTATGATTTAATATACCAGAACTTAATATCAAGATAAGCAGAACAAGTAAAATTCAACCAATTTTTCAAAATAAATCAAAATTAATTTACAATTATATATATACATACATATATATATATATATATATATATATATATATATATATATATATATATATATATATATATATATATATGCATATATATATATATATATATATACATATATATATATATATATATATATATATATATATATATATATATATAGAGAGAGAGAGAGAGAGAGAGAGAGAGAAAGAGAGAGAGAGAGAGAGAGAGGTGTGACACACGAGTTGTGATATATTAGTAAAAAGGAAAAGAAAATACTGACACATTTTTCCCACTGTAAAATAGTTTAATTAGGAATAAGTATAAATTAGTAATACGTATTAGTTAGTATTTAGTTTTAGTTTTAAGGTTTTACCGGTTGCGCTTTCGCGAAACCAGCTCGCGCTGAAATCAATTTAAACATTCACGTGACTTCTACCGACCAATCAAAATTGTTTTGACTACAAGAAATTATTGCAACACGAATTGGCGCGAAATGTATAGCGCTTATTCACGTGACATTCAACAACCAACCGAATCTTAATATCTCCCAAGCCACTTTTTTCACATAAAACAGGAAGAATTTCTAAAACTGATCAGATTAGAGCAAAAATCACGAGCGCTCTATCTCAAAACTATTTTTGAAAAGCACAAGAAATGCGCAACCAGTAAAAACTTAAAACTAAAACTGAATACTAACTAATACTTATTACTAATTAATACTTATTCCTAATTAAACTATTTATATATATATATATATATATATATATATATATATATATATATATATATATATATATATATATATATATATGTATATATTTATATATAAATGTATATATATATATAATTTTTATTTGCATATTTATTTATTCGGTTTCCACACAATACCATTCTTCTTGTCATTCACATTTATTAGATTGGTTATGCTTGTGCTTTTTTGCAGCATTGTTATATGTCACTGTCTTTCACTATCTCACACTTTTTTACTAGTCAATATTTCGATTTCCTCTGAGCAATCAAACCTCTGAAATGATCGTAAAACAATATAGTACTAATTAACCACATAGCTCCTAATTTCGTTTTTAATTTCATTGTTCAAGTCACAGACACATATACATAAATGACGCTCTAATTTGAGCAGATTTCCCGAGGAATCCTTACGCGATAACACTTACCACAAAAACAATTTCACTCACCACCTAATCTCGCTGAAACCATGTTTTCAAGGATACAGTGAGTACCATCAACGGTATAGGCCCCTCCATAAACATGTGGAAATCAGAAAATTGCTGGGCTTCTATATAAATTAGAAAACATTATTTTATTTAATAATGAACAATATCATCATAAAAATCCACTTCACGACAAGATATTAAAGGATTTAAATCAACAGTAGATTATTAAATATGTTTTTATAATGTTGTCCGAAGTTTTCCAAAGAGAAATGCAACGAATCCGGTCGCTGCTTACTCAATCATATAAGATTTGTAATTAATACGAATTCATACCTCAGAATGCTCGGAAATTCATATGAGTAAGTAATGCAGCGCGAGGGAAATGATAGTCTTATATTTTATACTCGGATAATCGATATAAATCGAACATAATGTAACTTTTTTACGTTGGAGTACAGATGATTTAACTGTTTTGCTTTTTTCTGCGTAACCAAGACAAGATTCACGATTATATTTTCTCATTCGAACGATTCTTAATTCAAAATAACATATTGTCAATTAAAGTTGTCATTGAGAAGCTTCTGGAAAGAAAAAAAGAAATCTTCTCCATAAAGCATATGTTCAATTTCCTGCATCTATTTTTATAGCCACCCAACCCATCGCTACCAAAATATTTCAATTTTCATTTCCGGTTATACATATAGATTTAATACCCTGCTCTTTATTAAAAATCAGTAATATCTAGTCATAAAACGCATACTTATGATGATATTGTTCACTATTTCTAAAAGTAAATTTACATGAAATGAAATAATTGTTTCTACTTTTGGTACAAGGCCAGCAATTACCCAGTACATTACTGGTACTTTAATTTATCGACCCCGTAAGGATGAAAGGCGAAGTTAACCTCGGCGGGATTTGAACTCAGATCGTAAAGGGACGTAACTCTTTGCGTCAAATCATGGCGTGCGACCCTCTAGTGATACTGCCAATCCACCACCTAGATGAAATGAAATAATGATTTCTAAATTATGCAAGAGACAATTGATTTTCTGGCGTGGGAGAATTGATGTGATTGACACTAGTAATTGAGGTGTCCTAATTCCATTGACCTTCCATTGATGAAATGCAAAGTTGATCTCCGGTGAATGTAGAATGTAGAATGTAAAAAAGCCGAAATAAAGCGATACTGCCAATACTCCGCCCTACATTTTAAATGAAATCTTTACTTCTAATATAGCCACCAGGCAAGCAGCTCGGGGGAAAGGGCAATGCGTTTATAGCAAACTTAGTAATTAAATGGTACTGTATATCATGTTCTCCCATTTTCTAACAGCTCTCCTAATCTACTAACGTAAATATGTAAATGGAATCATAAAAATGAAAATATAATCGTTTTAGCTATACGATTTTCTCATCAGTTGGTTCGTAATTCTCGTATTTATGGAATAAAACTCGGGTTATTGAAATATGTGTTATGATCGGAAGCCATTAGCACGCTTGAAATTCTAGAATCCATACTTATTTGATATGATATTATACATGAATATTAAAATACACAGTCGCCACATTCAGTGGAACTACTGTCATGAATAAGTGTTAAGTCATATTATGGTTAGTCACAGAGGCAGATTTAGACCTTGATAGGAGGTGGCTTCAGGTTTGCGTGGCCCGATATACATGAACAATTCGAATAAACAGCAAACCCATAATTGTACATATAAATGTCAGTTTAGCGAAAGTAATTGGAAATTAGTATCAAATACTAAAAAATCTAAACATCCTCACTTTACGTCCACTTCCCGCACTTGTATGTGTTGGTTGCTTTGTTACAGTTTGAGCCCAGACATTTGATGAATTTTGCCACATTAAGGATATTACATATTTGTTAAAAATATAATTGTTGTTGTTAAAGGGATAAACGTAAAAAGCCCACGAGAGGTCACAAATATATTGCTATAGCCGTCACTATTGGAGTACCCAGTTCGAGTAGGTCGGTAGTCGGGGAAACTTTCCCATTTACCTCCCTTTAAATTCGGCCCTGGTCAGCAACTTATAATAATATGATTAGTAAACATACATTAATATTGTTAACAGAATACTTGATTTACTAACATGCACGATCCACAAAACACAAACACCCACGCATTGTATTCGGGCTATTGTAAAGTGACGTCAGTTTGCTTGTAAAGTCTTTCAGATAGTTTATCAGCACCGGAGCAACCACCGCATTGTAATACCCTCGCAGATAAATTTGACTACTTCAATAAATTAACCTGAAATTAATAATTGTACATTGTTTATTTTCGTAGTAGATAAGCAATCTCAATAACTTAAAATACGCAGCAGCAAAAACCATGATAAGTTGTATATTCTAGAGCAGAATGATGTGCAACTCGCAGAAAATCATCACCCTCTGCATAACGAAATCGCGAATAGAAATATTCTAATATACTTTTCAAAAGACATACACAATCACACATACGTATATATATATATGTATATATACATATATATATATGTATATATATACATATATATATATATATAAATATATACATATATATATATATATATATATATATATATATATATATATATATATATATATATATATATATATATATATATATATATATATATATATATATATATATATATATATATATATACATGAGCTGATAATCTACTGTGTGTAATATTTATATTACAACACAACGGAAAATACTGTATATATATACATATATGTATATATATATATATATGTATATATACATATATATATATATGTATATATATATATATATATACTTATATATATATATGTATATATACATATATATATATATATATATATATATATATATATACATATATATATATATATGTATATATATATATATATTAAGAGAGTAAAACAAAGAATCCTTTAATACATCAAAAGTTTTTATTAGCCGACAATGTTTCGTCCTATTAAGCACTCATCAGGGCAATCAAAACAACAAGAGGTAATTTCGGCAGATACAAGCCAGAAACTCTGAAGAATATGGAGTTTACATACACTAATGTCTTACAAAGATATATGATAATAAAAATGAAGATAAAAATAATAAAATTATAATAACTAAGGATGTAGATAACATTAAGAACCATATTACAAATATAGTCCAAAGTCACCAACTTAAATCTAAACAAATTTTGTTATATAGAGCAGGAATTATATATAACACAGTATAATACATTATAATAATAATATATCTATACCAACATTAAAATTCCAAATTAAAAATCAAAAGGTACAATATATACATGTATATATGTGCGCGCACACACACACACACATATTACAATACACATATCTATTTTCTATTACACAGAAATTAAGCCCTATTGGAAGTTTGAACATCAAAAATATCAAAAATATCAAAATTATTTTTGAAAAGCTTTAGAAATACGCAAACGGTAAAACTTAAAAACCAAAACTGAATACTAACCAATACACTAATTTTTACTTATTCCTAATTAAACTATTTTTCACTGGGAACAATTTGTCACCATTTTCTTTTCCTTTTACCAATATATATATATATACATATGTTTCGCTGTGTGTGTCTGTGTATTCAAACTGTAATTACATTAACTATGTCTATGAATTAGAGCATTTGACCAGTAAGACGTATAATAAAATATCCATCTTGCATTCCGAAATATCAAAGTTATAATAGAAATAATAAATGGCTTAGTCATATTAACTTTCCAGTGAGATAAAGGCCATGCTGCTAATTGAATATTTATTTTATTTTCCAATGAACTTTGTCAGAAATGCAACATAGATTTGAACTGCGGCAACAAAGCATTGATCTTACCCCATAGACTGTAACCCAACTCCATAGTCTCAAACAAATGTGAATCCTAAAGAACACGAAACTATATTGATTAATTACTTCTTAAATAGAAATAACGTTAGCGATGATTTGCTGAAATACATTAAAATGTTATCACGTCTTATAATGATCGATAATGCCTTGTATATATAGCGAAATATTTCTATGCAAAAATCAAACTAGGGTCAGAATATGACCAGATAGGGTCACACTGTCTCAGATATTTATTTAATCCATGAGTAGGATTCGATGCTATGTGGACATTTTCTAAACATCTTTTAAACCATATCTAAAATGAACGGACTACATAGTTTTAGTCGAAACCGTTTTCCAAAGTCTTATAATAGAAACTACTAGTTATCGTTGATATTTCTCATAAAACTACCCCGATGCGATTTATAGTTCTTATTGAAATTCTCACATACTTCATTAGATTACCATAAGCCAATTAACGTCAAAAGCAGAAGTGATTTAAATTAGCAGCGCCCCGGAGAAGAGAGTCACCCATCATGGATTGTAATTGAAGGTTGAGTGAAAGACATCTTGAAAAATAATTGTTCCAACCAACACAATTTTCGTTCCGTCATTGCCACCTATATAGGTGAACAATAAGAGTACGGGCCGTGAAGAAATGTTTGCGCCGTCGTCCGACTTGAAAGAATTAATTGTGAGATCACCTTCAAAATATGTATTATGGTTTTATCAAGATACGACAGACCATTTTGGAAAAATAGGGTTTAATAATTACTATTCAACATTGAATATTATGATCTGCTTTGTTAACACACAAAACGATCTATACAAAATTAATAAAACAACATAGCAATCTACTGCATAGCAAACGTATTCAAAATAAGCTATGTAAGAAATTACGGCCATAACAAATAAAAATTAATTTTTTCCTTATTGTTTAAAAAATATTTTTATTATTATTATAAAGAAGCTGATCAGTCAAAGTAAAGTCAGATAACCTTATGGTTAATGAAGCTGTTAGATTCACAAATATTTAATGGCATGAATTATGATTTAATTAAATCTTTAATTTCCTCCCGATTATATCAAAGAGATCATTCTTGGCTCACCATAGACATTGCAAACAGTGTCATTTATTAACACCATGCAATGCTGTATACTGTATATCAACTTGGGTTTTATTATCATGATTCAGTTGGTGTGTAAACATTCATTATATATGTTATAAAAATGCTTGCTTCCTAAATCCACGCAAACAACTTCAGAAATTAGTCATATATTACAAAACAATAACCGATGCGCGTAAGATTTGCTATTAGGTGGAAGCATGTCATTATATATCATTACATGAAAGGTCAAAATGCTTCTAGGCTGCTGCTTGATATATACCAACATATACATACACAAATACACACACACGCATACAAATACACCACCATATATATATATATATATATATATAGTAATAATAATAAATTTGAAGACTAAAATCCAGAGAGGGATCGATAAGGATAAATATATATCAAATATATAAGAACCGTGTAACACTTTAGCGCTGGTGGGTCAACAGAGTTGGCTAATTTACTGCTCAACGTCACCTCATGGCTTCCATATTATCTCCTCCTTCCTGTCCCAAATTCAACTAGAGACCCTCTCTGCTACATCCTCCATCCTGCGAACTGCAGCCTTCTTCTCTCTTCCAGTCGTACTAATTGCGTTGAGCATTCTCCATACTGAGTGTACTGATAATATCCTGCAGCTCACCTTGATATCTGGCACTCATTCGGTCAAAGATATTACCACACTATTCTTCCCTTCTTCCCATAAGACTGTAAGTTCAACAGAGATGTCATTTTCACATAGTATGCTATAATCCTGAACATTCTTATTCATATTTTCGAATATGTATCTAATATTGTTTGATATGTAGGTTAATGCATTTATCATATGTTGTGTTATAAATATAATATTAATATAATAGAGGACACTGGATGATAAGGAAAGGTGTGATTTAATATTAAATATAAATATGCAGTTTTAAGTATGTAATACAAATACAATCAATAGGAACATAGCAGTTTAGTAAAAACTACATCAAATAATAACAAAAATAAAAGACGAGAGCGATCAAATATGAACAGCAAATAATATTTCCTATTAAGGAAAATGTGTCAAAGATAATATATATTACAAGAAGGATTAAAAAAAAACACGAGTTACCTCCAAGCCATATCACAGCGAGAGAAACAGTACTTTCCAAAATATATGTAATCAAAATTAATCTCTGAAAGATAGTGATTGATATTGATAGATGTAACCAACGGCACATTGTTATTAGTATCTAGTGGTTGTTTACTCTGAGATTACTCGTCGTTAGCAGCCAGTCTCTTTTACACATTTCTCAATGTAATGATGACTATCTATTTGATGAAAATTGTCTATGGGGAGTAGACATAATTAATTAGATTAATATAACATTTTCGACATAGTGTTGAGCAAAAGCTGATGCCAATATAATTCTGAATATCATATCTATTCAATAAGAAAAACGGAACGCGGAAACAATTCACTAATGAGATTTAACCAGACGGATAAAACGTAACAAAAAAGACACTAGAGTGTGTGCTACACCAGACATTGCTAAATATATATACATTAAATAGGGCTTGAATGCGTGAAATATTTCATAAATGCCTTTGTTAAGCGGCGAATTGGCCGTGTCTTTAGAATGACGGATAGGGAACTTTCTGGTATTCGTTCCGGATCTTTGCGGTCTGAGATCAAATGCCACCGAGGCCAATTTTGCTTTTCATAATTTTGAACACGACAAAACGGATACCGATCCGAACTGGGTCGTTAACTCTTCTATATCTGATTCCTACATTCTCGCTATCACTCTCTCCTCTTCTCTGGAAGAAGTCAGCTTTCTACAGACATGGATATAGGATAGGTGTCACCAGGTTTTAAATGGCCACAACACTCTCTATGTCACTACGGAATTTCCAGGATTATATTCTTAGTTTGAAGAAGATAGGAATAACGTGGCTACTGCTTCTTTATTTCTTAAATATTTTCAGGAGAATGTCACGTGGAAAGAACATAATCTTCGAAGAATGTTGCAAGAAACCTGTAAAACATCTTAGCTCCAAGCTTAATGTGGGTTTAATATACGGTGTAGGATCCCTCCAAATTTACAATTATGTCTACGTCAACAGAGTCGGACAATCAAATCAACCATGCTAGGAACAGATGGCAACAGAAGCGATACACATAGATCAGTATATCTAGGAAGGATATGGATTGTAAGACGAAATATTAAAAGGATATTTCTGATGTACTTGACGCTAACTAAAGTGAAACAAACTTAACAGAATACATGCGAAATAAATAATACACAATCCGAATATTAACGGCATTAAGTTAGTTTGAAAAACATGAAACGAGTAGAAACAAACACAGGAAATGCAATTCAGACTACACAGAACAACATCTGGCACAGACAGCATTTATTATTTCCAAGACAGAATGAAGAAAAAGTGTTAGTAAATAAAGAGATTGTCTTTAAACTGAATTATTTCTTCTAAACCTCAACAGCTAAACATAGAAAAAAAAATGCTATTCAGGAACCAGAAAAATAAGAAAAGAATAACACGGTGTAGATAATAGACAGATAAGAAATTTATAATTGGTAGAAACGAAGGCCCTGTATAGACCAGAAATATTATAAAACCTGGAAAATATAGTATATGTATGACACTGCCAAAACTATGCTACATATCTCCTAAGAGATGCAGTGAATGGAGAGTTATCCTAGCTCATTAGATGATCGTGTTAATAACTCAAATGACGTGTTTTCTGTCCATATAGAGTTCAACATTTGTTCTCTTTTTATTTTGTCATCACCTAAATGCTTGTATTTAAATTACGATTTGTACATAGGCCGAAATGGAATTCATATTTATCTGAATATATAAATATCTATGCATAACTTCTAAAATTATGAGATAAACCAGTAGTTAAATGCTTCCTTTTACTTCCTTTAAATATATAAACATTGAAGTGTCGTAAGTGCATAGAAAATTTAAAATTAGGCGTTTTAGTCAATTAGTTTAATTATTTTAATCCCATTTACATTCTTGATTAAATTAAGAAACATAAAATATATAGAAATACTCATGGAAGAAGAGCTTTATCTCAAACAAAATTTCAATGAAAAATGTTGAGACTTTTCATTGATGACAGATTACGAGGTCTGAAGTTTGACATGCGCAAATCAGATTATGTTTATCTTCTTTGGATATTATGCTAGATATGGCTGACATCAGAGTCTTTGTGGAGTTAAGAAGGGATCAATTAACATCCCACTCGACTACGCCCTCCTAGATTTAGTGGTCTAATGGATTATGATGTGCCGAATTAAGAGATCATATATGTGGGGTGACCTAAGCGTGGA
>OZ024743.1:106516368-106556368 GCA_964016885.1 Eledone cirrhosa | reverse complement strand
ATATATATATATATATATATATATATATATATATATATATATATATATATATATATATATTCAAATATATATATATATATACACACATATATATATATACATATATATATATACATATATATATATACATATATATATATATATGTATATATATATATATATTCAAATATATATATATATATATACACACATATATATATATACATATATATATATATATATATATATATATATATATATATATATATATATATATATATATATATATATATACATATATATATATATATATATATATATATATATATATATATATATATATATACATATATACATATATATATATATGTGGCTGAGTGGTCAGAGAATTGGATTCACAATCTTGAGATCGTGAGTTCGATTCCTGGACCGGGCGATGCGTTATGTCCTTGAGCAAGACACTTTATTTCACGTTGCTCCTTCTACCTGGAGTTGCGACCGATAGATAGTATTAGCAACTGGAAAGACCGAGGAAACATTGTTTCCTCTGTGCGATTTGACGAAAGTCAATCGATAAAAAAAAATAAAAAAAAATATATATATATAGTTATATTTGGGGAGGGTATGTGTGTATATATATATGTATATGCGTATGGCATGTATATGTGTATGTATATATTTGTATATGTGTATGCGTGTATGTATATATGGATATAAAGTAGTGGCCGTACTCGAAAACGAGTTGGCCGCCACAATATATATATGAATATATATATATATATATATGCATATATATATATATATATATATATATATATATATAAGTTATTCTGGGTTGAATCGGAGGTAACCACAGTAAGTAAGGCAATCAATACATAGCAGAGTATAACAGTTTTACTATAGAAGAGCTTCTACAGGACTAGAACTGTTTCATTCGTGAGAAATCATCATGAATCTGCATGTCCCAATAATTGGTAGTATTTATATCTTTCCTTTTCTGGTGGTAGGAGAGGCTGGGGGTTGGGATGGGTGGAGGTCATTTGTTGAAGGATTTAAAGAAAAGGGAATTCATTAAAAGCTAATTCTTTCAAGTTGTAATATTAAAAAAGTCAGAAAAAATATTGTAAACAATTTCAAAATTGGAAATCCAATACGTGATTATCACAACAATGCCTGCAAGACAGGTGTCTGTAAGGATGGGTAAGGTTCAATGGATTAAAGAAAAGTGGAATTCTTTAGAAGCTAATTCTTTAAGGCTGAAATAAGGGTGACAAAGGCAGAAAGAGTTCCTTCAACAGATTCAAGTGTTGGGGTGAACGCTCTTATGATGAAATTTCATTTAATATATATTGCAGGTGTCGAAAAGCACATTCATACACGCGCCCACTTACACTGGCATGCACTAACACAACAAACATACATAATGGTACATACACACATACATATATACAAATATATACATACACATATACATACATATGTCTACATACATACCATATGCATATATATATATATATATATATATATATATATATATATATATATATATATATATACACACATACACATACACACACATATATATATACATATATACGCTAATATATATATATACATATATGGTGGCTGCCAACTCGTTTTCGAGTACGGCCACTAATTTATATCCATGTAGGAGAACCCTTACCGATGCGCTGAACAAGTGTGACTTTTTAGTCCAGCCAGCGACTTGAAAGCTCTGGTACAAACACTACACTTCTGACAATTATTGACACATAATGCTGGGCCCATTGTACCATGTGATGACAAGTGCAGAGAGATCTCTAGATATAAAGCAATGCTTGTGTCGTGAAGCTTTTATAGTCAGCAAAAGCACTGCACAAAGCCAGTCCCATTCTCTTAACCAAGATGATATTTACCAAAAAGAAGAACAAGTCAACTTCATTGGATACCATCAGGGTTGCAAGTATTATATCAGAGTTTTCCTTCACCTAGAATTCTGCCTTGACAAAGGCTAAGGGGTCATTTCTCCCGGAGATATATCTATATATACATACATACATACATACATATAAGATATATTGATGCAGTTATAGAATTTCATGAAGTTCACTTAGTAACTAAAAGAGGTAATATAGCATTATGCTATGCTAGCATTCGCTGCCTGACACCTGCTACTGTTTTCAAACCTACATAGACTAAGTACATTTGAACTCGCAAGTCTCAAATTCAACATGGACACTACTGTAACATTTTTTGAAAAGAAAAATGTACTAAAGTAGCACTTAATAAAATCAAATAATCGAATAGGTTACTTCAGAAAATGAACGAACGTCACTGATGTGTTAGATGTATGTAATAGTAAATTTATCACAGACATACGCACGCACGCACATACATACACACACACAGACACACACATACACACACACACACACATATATATATATATATTTCTCTCTCTCTCTCGCTCTCTCTCTCTCTCCCTATATATATATATATATATATCTGTCTCTGTATATATATATATATATATACACTTTTTGAGTATGTACAGGTTTTAAATGCACGCTTATATATATATATATATATATATATTTCTCTCTCTCTCTCTCTCTCGCTCTCTCTCTCTCTCTCTCTCTCTCTCTCTCTCTCTCTCTCTCTCTCACTCTCTCTCTCTCTCTCCCTCCTTTCTCTCTCTCCCTCTCTCTCTATCTATCTATATCTGTCTCTGTATATATATACATATATATATATACACTTTTTCAGGATGTACAGGTTTTAAATGCATGCATATATATATGAATACACGCAAAAATACAAATGGATATATACGTACATAGAAATGTGAATACATATATTAGTCTCATCCTCACCATCGACGTTTTTACGTCCGTTTTTACAGGGTTGTATTGGTTTATATACAGACACACACGCACACACACACACACATGAAGCCCCCCCCCCATACACATATATATGTATATATACATATCCATATATATTTATGTGTGTATGTGTGTGTGTGTGTTTGTGTGTGAGTCTGTGTCTATACATCATGATGATGATGATGATGATGACTGCTATAGCCAATAGAAACTATAGCCACGGCCCCACAACTAAAGCTTGCAAGGCGAGCGGTGCACTTAGCATTCTACATTCTTCTAGTTAGCAAAACGAGAAACAAAACTATTCCTGCTGATGTGAGCAGATTAGACTCTGAACAGTCCGATTAAAATTAAAATTAGCAATTAAACAATTCTATAAGCAACATGTGGACCACTAAACTACCAAAACTGTACTAACCTTTAGAGATTTTAAGAAGTTATATTGCAACTATTAAACTTTAGAATCTTTATGAACCCCATATCTTCCAGATATCTTCTAATCGCTATCTGGAAAGTATGGGATTCAATTCCTCACAGCGGTCGCTCATAGCGGTCGTTGGCAAATTTGTTTCTCATCTTTTAAGTTTGTTCATCCTATATCGAAGGTATCCTTGCAGCATTTCTACGCTTAATCACTTTCTTTATACTTATATAATTACTTATATTCTCATCGTTTCACAGGCCGAAAATTCGGCTTCGCACATAGCTTATATATATATGTGTGTGTGTGTGTGTGTGTGTGTGTGTGTGTGTGTGTGTGTGTGTGTGTGTGTGTGTGTGTGTGTGCGTGCGTGTGTGTGCGTGTGTGTGTGTGTGTGTGTGTGTGTGTGTGTGTGTGTGTGTGTGTGTGTGTGTGTGTGTGTGTGTGTGTGCGTGCGTGTGTGTGCGTGTGTGTGTGTGTGTGTGTGTGTGTGTGTGTGTGTGTGTGTGTGTGTGTGTGTGTGTGTGTGTGTCTGTGTGTGAAAATTGACCCGAGAATGCTGAATTGATTTTTTTTCCTTAATTTTATATTCTTTCTGTAGGACGTCTGATATTATCTCTGAAAACAACGTTCCTGTATTGGCCTCTAAAGTACTACCGTGGGACCCCATGTGGCCCACTTGCCATCAGCCAGGCAGGCGACCAGTCGGCCAATGCACACACACACACATACGCACCCCCCCCCCATTTATAAATATATATATATAAATGTACGTATAAATTTATCTATAGATACATTTTTAACGCGTTTATTCTTACTGAGTTTCTGTATATATACTTCTGACTATAAAGTGTAAATTTTATATGCAAATTTTAACCGATATGCTTACGGAGGCATGTTAAATAAAATAATGTATTGCACATAATAATATATTAAACACTATTCCCAGTTAAATGGAACATTTATAAAATTCTCTTATAATATTTTTTTCTAACTTGCATATCAAGCAAAAATTTACATTTATATTTTTCCATCTCTTCCGTGAATAAAGAAAATGGTTACACATAGATTCACATATTCTGAAAGAAAACATGAACACGCACACATATCCACATACGTAAAAACACACACTCATACCTACACCCAATATATATATATATATATATCTTACAGCGGGCTAAATCAGGCGTGTACAATGGGTAGCACAAATAACAAACACGCAAATATAAACACGTGAATGTATGAATGCGTGAGGGCTTACGTTAACATGTGCGTGTGTGAATAAGTATGCCTCCGAGATTTTATCCATGAAGTTGATATATCGGCATTCATACGCCCATACGAATGCGTATATAATCACAAGCATATAGTATTTACAAATACATTTCTATAGCGAGCGTGAGCCTGTTTATATTTATATTATATATATATACGCATTGATACTTATATACCTGTACGTATATATGTTTACATATCATTCTTAGCTTTCTGCATAATTATTTCAAATTATTTCATATACCAACTTCATGAAATATGTTTACTCATGGATTGGCAGTATCGGTGGAGGGTCAGACACCATGCTTTCCAGCATGGTTACGTCCCTTTACGATCTGAGTTCAAATCCCGCCGAGGTTGACTTTGCCTTTCATCCTTACGAGGTCGATAAAATAAAGTACCAGTAATGCACTGGATTAATTGATGGCCTTGTGCCAAAAGTAGAAACAATTATCTGTATATATATAAAATTAAGTATGTGTGTGTATGTGTATGGGGGGGGGGGGGGGTTGTATGTGTGTCTGTGTATTACCTATAGGGGCCTACATCTTACGACCGATTTTCATGAAACTTTTCAGGCTCATAGATTAGTCATCGGGGAATGTTTTCTATATATAAGCGTATCGTTTTTTTGAATTTATTCCGGGGTCATTCTGCAGGTAAAAATCGATAAGAGGGTCACCTTTTTTTAGGTATCGAAAAATAAGATTTTTGGCACTAGCTCCCACACTTTGCCACCGATTTCCTTCGAATGTTAAAGCAAAATAGAATTATTCATTGCACATCATTTACTGGCTTTATATTTTGCATTTGTTGTTCAAGCACGGCGTGGCAGCCGCTCAAATATTCAAAAATACAACTTTTAAAATTATTTTCTAATTTTTCGGCTCTATCTCCCACATTAATCAATCTACTTTGTTCAAATTTTACACTACGCTAGATCTGATTATTTCACGTCTTAAAACGGCTTTAAATTTTGGATTCTTAGTTCAGAAAGGGCGTGGCAGTCGCTTAAATATTCGAAAATACCATATTTTCGCTCAAATTTCCCCTTTTTCGGCTCTAACTCCCACATTTTTCAACCGATTTCGTTCAAATTCGAAACTCCCTCCCCCAACATGCCCCTTCGTCAGTCACCCGCGTTTCTCAGTGATAGAGGCTATCACCACCCTCTCCCGCACGGCTTGTGTGTGGCCATAGATGAGTCATCAAGAAGCAGTCGCAAAAGATCAACACCTTTTCATCAAAGCAGATATTATTTTACCTACCAAGGCAACGCTGGATACTGCTGCTCGTCTATAAATATATATATTCTTTGTGTGTGTGTGTGTGTGCGCGCGTGTGTGTGTGTGTTTAATATCATCTGTGAAAAGTACGTCTTATGTTGTTATAATGAAACAGGATGTGTTGCTTTTCTTAGCTTTTATAAATTTAGATATTGAATTATGACAATATTTTCCATGTAACGATGGGTATTACATCCTCTATCCGTTGCAAGAATGAACCTTGTGTCTATTCTGAGTGACAATGAGAAAGATTATTACTGTTACCTGATTCTCTCAATGTGTAAGTAAGTAGAACATGTCTCTTTCTCCTCTACTAACTATTAAAATCGATACTTAAATAATTTGTTCCAGTATTGGAATGCTAGCATAGCTCTTCCATTGATTGAAAGAAACATGATACGGCTACACACATGATATAAATACTGAAATATATCTTCTTCAATAAAATAATCAATTTATATGCGATTTTAAAATTCCTATATATATATATATATATATATATATATATATATATATAAATGTATGTATGTATTCTCAGAATAACCTGATGCGTAAAACATCAAGCTTTCTCTACTTTTTAACATTTTACAATCTATTTATTCCTACAAGAAATGTATAATTTAACAAACGAATTCGTATATTTTGCCGTATGTATGACCTCACCTGAAGTTGCTTTTTTGAAAGATAACTAGTCAAGCTAGTACAAATACGCACCACGCATCCACCACACACACACAGAATACACACACATGTATGAAGCGTGAAATATAACTTACTTTCTTTTATTTAAGATCAACGAATTACGACGTGAAGTTTTCCATTTTAATAATGTCTAACTATAACAACAAGTGAAGCATTTAGTAGAACGAAAACGAATCTTATAAATGTTAACAGCTTTATGCTCTCATAGAAACACGATATCTAGAGTATTCCAATCAATATACATTTTGAGATTTGGATTGATAAACTAGTTTTATTTTCAGATGTCCGTTACTACTCTTGATTTGATGATATTTTTAGCTTCGATTTCTTAGTGTGAATCGAAAGAACTGTTCAACCTCTTTTATAGCATTCGATTTATTCCGAAAATATTATATTTTCTTCTGAGAACGGACCGTTCTATAACCTAGAGAAGAAATACTCTAGGCGTAAATTTGTAAAATATTAGATATATAGTTATGAAAGTTTGATTTTCTTTGATCTATGATACATAATTTATTTTAAATATTCAAAATAACACTTCAATATAATTAACCCCTGTTTACTGTTATCCGACAACTTTGGATAGCTAAATACAAGTCACTTATTTGTATTGATGATCGTATTTATGATTATAATCGCTATTGTAATCGTCGCATAATAAAAATTATTTATATTTGTGAAATCAAATGTATATATATGGTTCATTTAGAATGGGTCATGTTTATAAAGAAAATATAGTGTTAGATTTTGTTGAAATTTTATAATGGCGCAGTCCAAATGTAGCAAAATATGAATATATTTAAAGTGATGACAGGCAATGTCACACCAATGAAATTTGAACTTGTTTTATAAAGAGGCGCAGCAAATTTTATCTACAAAATTCCATTGATTTTAGTATGAAAGCAGCACAGACGATATCAAGTAATGATGTTATTTTGAGTGTATAGCAAGGAAACAGAAAGAAAACATTTAGGTGTATAGAATATTCTTACAGTGTGATCAATATATTGAAAGATCACGTTTCGACCGGACGAGAAATGAACAAAGGTCATTACTTTACTTATTTATTTTCGAAATCCTACCCATGTTAAACTTTATTGATGAAGCCAAACAATGTTTGAATTTAAGGACATATTTCTAGAGTGTGTATTATAGCTTGCAATCAATGACAAATGACTGTGTAAATCATCTCAAAGTATCGTCTATCTTGCTACATTCCAAGCAATCGTTACACCATTTTATAGAATATATGTCTTATGTACTTTACAGGTCACCTATGTTTTCGCACTTTACCAATATAATTGTTTGCTACTTAAGGCAATGCATTTGCTGAATCAGACTAAATGCTGTAGAGTAGTTAATTCCATTACTGCATCTTTCAGAGCATCAGTTCACTTATTCTTCGACATAGACCGATAAAATAAATACATAAATACTTATAATCGTTTGTAGTAATATTATAAACATTCTTCGTGGCCATAGTGTTATTATGTCATTCATTCTCAACTCCGTTGCACACACATTGTTTTCTAAAATGAGTGTTTTACATGTACAATCAACGGGCAGTTGTGCTGGTGAAATTTATATCACCTGAAGGAGATTTCTCAAACAGTTTATCCTAACACAGTAGTCAATGGCTGGGCGGGCCAATTGATTTGCAGATACAAGTCATCTAACAGGCTCCCTAATTTCGTTCACAATACATGAGGTGACGCTAGGTTACAGTAAAAATATTTAATTGACCGTCCATGTAGCGTCCATCGGCCACTACTATGAGGTAAGTGCCTTTAGAGGATCGCATATGTTTACAAAATGTCATTAGAAACCATTTAATGTGCACAGGCAGAAGAAGATGCAATTTGTACCAGTTAATTACTAGTATCATTATAATTACCAGAATTTTCCACACGTATCGAAACTATGCCACTGCATCTCTGAATGTCTCATGTATCTGTGTTGACAAGAAGAAGAAGAAGAAGAAGAAGAAGAATATAGTCATACATTGCTTTTCGTAGTGCACTCTTGCATTTACAACATATAAATCTCTCACAAAAAGAACCACACCAGCGGAGACACTATAAACTAACTATAATTAAACTAAAGATAATGTGTCAATTTTATCTCGTTAAATCTTATCTGAAAAAGACTTGTAGGGAAGCATATATTTCTCCAGTAAAGTAACGCTATTTTAGCCGAAGATATCCCATGATGTTGCATTCTGTTTGCGAGCGATATTTGCTGTTGTAGTCATCATTGTGATTGATATATATAAGTTAATAATATGTGAAAATATACTCTGATGAATCCGATCACGAACCAATTCCTAGTGGTCTTAGTATAAAAGCATAAATACATTTTGGTAAATTTTATTTTTAATTTTGAAATTAATTAGTCTGCAACTATACGATCTCGGAATGACGCTCGAACGGCTGAGACGTGTTAGTTTGAAAACGCATTGATTTGTTGTTGTTTTATATATATATATATATATATAAATATATATATATATATATATATAATATATATATATATATATGAATACATATATATATATATATATATATATATATATATGAGTACATATATATATATCTATATATATATATATATATATATATATATAGGAACTAGTAAGACCCCGACGGCTGAGCTCAAGCCGTTTCGCCCCATGCGAAAACACAACATCGACTTCTCTACCAAGAACATCCCAATCCCACCGAAAAAACTTTACTTTCGGATGCTCATGCAAAAAATCGATCTATTTGCAAAAAGACTTAGATGGAGAACTTTCTTCTACGACAGATATTGCGACAATCAGGACTTCGGCACCAAGGAGAGATTCGGATTTATTACCTACAAATCTCCCCCCTCCCCCCCGAACCCTTTGCTCTCACCCTTCGAGAATGACTTCTTCCAACTGGTCAAGAACATCAATAAGGGTCCAGAATTAGCCGTCGAAAAGCCTTGAGCTCAGCCGTCGGGGTCTTACTGGTTCCTATTACCCACTCTACTACCCTAAGTATTGAGTACTTTGGTGCGTTATGGTCCACCTGGTTCCTTACCACATTTCCTTCGTTATATATATATATGAATATATATATATAGGAATATATATATATATGAATATATATATATAGGAATATATATATATATATGAATATATATATGTATATATATATATATATAAATTAATAAAACCAATGAATAAAAACAAAGAAACAGTAGCTTATATAAAAAAAATCATCATTTTACGATCGTTTCTAAGATATATATGTGTGTGTTGGTATGTATATCATATAGATCTATGTAAACATTTTACAAACTATCAGAGGAAATATACATACCTACATATATTTATGCATACTTATTCCTATTACCCACTCTACTACCCTAAGTATTGAGTACTTTGGTGCGTTAACGTCCATCTGGTTCCTTACCACAATTCCTTCGTTATATATATATATATATATATATGTGTGTGTGCCTTTTAGCCCATGGAGTGCTTGCCAGCATCACTCGGAATTTGCGTTACGTTCGCTTTTACTACCAGCCGAAATGCGATTCTCGCTGAATTTATATATATATAGAGAGAGATAGATAGATAGATAAATACATAGATATATAGATAGATATACATATATATATGTAAAGAAACACCGAAAAATCAATGCGTTTTCAAAGCAACACATGGTGTGTGTCCTTCTCGCCTGAAACAGCCAGGCATAACTTCGCATAACGGATGAAGCAATCAAAACAAGTAACTGCGTTAAGAGTAAGCAATCTTAATATCATGTTTACAGAAAGTGGCACATGCTGATTTAGAGAATTAGGCGGAGTTAAAAATCATCTGTGGAGACGATAAATATATATGTGTGTGTGTGTGTGTGTGTGTGTGTGTGTGTGTGTGTGTGTGTGTGGGTTTATAATATGGAAAACGAAGAATCAGTGATGCATCGGAACACAATTTATTATGTATTACAATTTTTTCTCCGGCGAACAGCTCGAGGTGCAGTGCGTTTGTTGATCGAACCTGACTCTGGATTCGCAAGTTCCTCAAATGCGTCTAGTGATTTCGAAGCAAATTCTCTTTCTGCTGGACTCCGACCCTTCGAATTTTTATCATCGGCCATCATCCTGTTTGCGCGCACTTAGATCAATCGATAGTTCGTGACGTCATCGTAGTGCTTGACCATTGAAATCTGCCCACTAGCCATAACATTAATGCTGAGTGTAGGAGAGTTATTATGAATTCCCATGCCAATCCGCCGAGCTGTTCGCTGGAGAAACAATTGTAATACGTAATAAATTGTGTTCCGATGCACCACTGATTCTTTGTTTTCCATATTATCAAATTCTGCTCCGAAGGAGCATAGAGTGCTCAACCGGCATACCGCCTATGGACGCCTCCTAGCAACCATACTACACACACATATATATATATATATATATATATATATATATATATATATATATATATGTATGTATATACATATATATATACATATATATATATGTATATATATATGTATATATATGTAGTAATACTAGTAAATTTGAAGACTAAAATCGAAAGAAGGCTCGATAAATATAAATATATATCAAATATATAAGAACCGTAGAGCAAATATTTATTAAAATAACAGATTAAAGTTTAAGCAAAGAATCGCTGCTTTCACCCTTAACGGAATCTTCTGAAGATCCCGTTAAGAATGAAAGCAGCGATTCTTTGCTTAAACTATAATCTGTTTTTTTAATAAATATATATATATATATTTATATATTTATATATATATTTATATATATATATTGACAGTCGATCGACTTTCGTCAAATCGATCCTAGGAAACAATGCCTATATATATATAATAAAATGTTACAGTATCGTGAGTGAGAACAGAGAGAAAAACCGTTATAGAAAGAGATGATACAGATAATCAATTGCCATAATCAATTGCATTCGTGCTCGATACTTGTGCAAACAGGGTTAAATATTAGAAGCGTTAATATTTAGTGTGCGAATTTAAGCAGAGCAATTGTATTCGAAGAAATTGATGAAAGAGAAACAAACCGTTAAAATACATTCATCAGAAGCTCTTACACACACACACACACACATACACACACACACACACACACACACATATATATATATATATATATATACATTTACATGAATTGAAAAGCATTGAAGCAATGTGTGTTTGAATTTTCATAAAATTGTAGGATTCTTCGCACTGCAGTAGATGTGAACAGCTGATTTCTATGTCCATAGCAAAAAATGGGGTTACAATATAATCACATATTTTGCGGAAGAACGGAGAGAAGGAGAGTATGGAAGAATTACACACACACACACACACACAATTTTAATAATTAATTCGACTCATTCGATACAGGCAGTTTTACAAATATATATGTAACACGTCAGGTGCAGCTGCTTGAATTGTAATAGTCAAATATAGCAAACTCGTTACGAAAAAATACTTGTAATAATTCAAACTGCCCCTGCAAGTGTTACATAACTTATTTATAAATTCACGATAATAAAAAATTACTTAATTACTAAGTTTATGTTCATTTTTTTGCCAAGTACACTATAACGACCCGGGAGAAGATGTTTTAACTCCGCCTAATTCTCTAAAGTAGCATGTGTTACTTTCTGTAAACATAATATTACGATTGCTTACGCTTAACGAAGTTACACGTTTTGATTACTTCATCCATGACGTCGTTATGCCTAGTTATGCCTGGCTGTTTCAGGCGAGAAGCACACACACCATTTTTTTTATTTCGAAAATAAAGGAAAACAGAATGCTGTTGTATCGTAAAAACGAGTTCAGTTAAATGTCTCTACATTTTCAACTATTTACCGCTCCACATACTCTTTATGTAATGTTTGTTTATCTTCGCCATTTAACTCCCCACTCGGTTCAGTTTCTTTTTATCTTGCATGCCGTAATGCATGGTTTTATTTGATTATGTCTTGGTATTAATGTCCATATATGTAAACCTCTTCTTTCTTCTGCTTAGGCGTGTTGTCTTCTTCAATGCTTTACTGTATTGCTGGATTTAGCCAGCATTTTTGGCACATAAATCTTTCTTACGCCATATGTATTTCGCACACACAAATACGCACGTAAACACACACAATCACACACACGTATATATATATATATGTATTTATATATATATTATATATTATGGAATACTGTTGGCTTCTTGCTACAATAATTTCTATACTTTTCATTTATATATATAAACTCGGATTTCTTTCCTAGAGTGCTTAAATTATTTGGGACTAATCCCGGTATTTAAAAAATAAAATCGCGATGATATTGCTTTTTGCTGAACTCCTTATTGTAGAGTTTTTTTCGGAATGTTTTTGACTGTTGTTTCATGTAAACCAACATTCGTCTCATTCTAACATCACCAGCCCTGTTTTTCCACATGTGCGTTTTAATTTCATAATCGCGCATGATATTAAACTAGACTGCTTTTAAATTCCCTTTTTGGCATATTAATAAGTGAGATTTTTGTTATCATGTTGAGCTCTGCTGACGATTATATTCCAACCGTGACCATCCCCACTGAATGTTTTCGTGAAATAGTCTTTTCAAGACTATACAGAGCATTTGTAGTTGTTCCAAATTGAAGGATGAGTATTTTAAACTTTATTTTATCATGAGTTAAGGCTCTATTGATATTTCCCTGGATTTCACTAAATTCTGTTGCATAAATATATATCCTGATTCTTTTTGAATTGAGCTTGAATTATTTTTCCCACATCTTACGTTTTTGCCATTTTGACCTTATAGTCACTTATATATTATGGAATACTGTTGGCTTCTTGCTACAATAATTTCTATACTTTTCATTTATATATATATATATATATATATATATATATGCAGAGGTTATATTTAATTTGTTGGGATTCAACAAGCTTAAAGATTTTTATAACTGATATAAAGCACTCAATAAGTTAGTGGAGAAAATACACAATATATTAATAAATGGAAACTATATTTATAAAACCATATTTATTTTATTATATATATTTCAAGGGCAACCAAGTCAAATTATGGTGCGCTGTCATCAGATAAAATACGGATATGTTGTATAAATAAATATTGACATACCTGGAAAGAAAGACAACCTTAACGGTTGGAGCTTCTTGGATAGTCTATCCAGGAAGCTCCAACCGTTAAGGTGGCCTTTATCTGATTAAAGCGCACCATAAGTTGCCTTGGTTGCCCTTGAAATATATATAATAAAATAAATATGGTTTTATAAATATAGTTTCCATTTATTAAGATATTGTATATATATATATATATATATATATATATATATATGTATATATGTATAAATATATAAATGTAAGTATGTACACGTACATACTTATATGTATACAGACGGACAGTAGTATGTATATATATATATATATATATATATATATATATATATATATATATATATATATATATACATATGCACGTATGGGTTTACCGAACATTTATTATAATGTTCGGTTTGTTTGTAAACAAACAGCCCGAATTACGCCGTACAGTGTTTGGAAAACATCGTCGCCTTTTTTTTATTAATAAATATTCGTTAAACCCATACGTGCATATATATATATATATGTGTACATGTATGTATATATATATATATACATACTACTGTGCGTCTGTATACAATTATGTATGTAGGTGTACCTACTTACATTTAAGTATCAGCCGTACTAAGAGTGAGAAATGAAATTTCGCTTCATCCTTTTCCATTCATCGTTTTCGGTTCGCACGGCCGATTAACTCATTCGATATGCAAATTATCTGCTCAGCCATTAATATGCATAAGGAAAGTATATACTTTGAAACGTTCAATCATCTGACAGAAAGGTATACGATGCTGACAATAGCCAATACTCTTGAAACTAGTACATCGTTCCCGTGTCAGTGTTGTACAAAAAGGCGAGGCTGGTTTTCCAAACACTGTACGGCGTAATTCGGGATGTTTGTTTACAAACAAACTGAACAGTATAATAAATGTTCGCTAAACCCATACGTGCATATATATATATATATATATATATATATATATATATATATATATATATGTATAAGTATATATATATATATATATATATATATATATATATATATATATATATATATATATATATATATATATATATATATATATATATACACCCACACAAACATATACATATATGTATATTTATATATATATATATATATATATATATATATAAATGTTAGAGAGAGAGTGAGGGAGAGAGTTAGAATGTGTGAGAGATATTATCTAAACTTTTCAGTATCCCTTTAATCAGTTATTCAATCAGACATTGACCATGAATGTACCACTGATGGAATCTCTCTATATCTTATCCAGAAATCGGCAACAGGAAATTCGAAGCACTGACTAGTGCTGCATATCAGTTTCGTTAATCTCCGGGGATCTTCTACATTTCTTCACTGAATATAACGACGCTAGTCCTGAAAATTCCTCTATCACTAAGATACTTGTTCATTTAATATATAGTGCGTCTCATTAGTTGTTGTACCATTCAAGCAACATAATGGCATATAATGCCATTCACCTATACACACAAACACACTCACATATGTATATATACATATATTATATTATAAAGACATCTAATATTAATAAACAAAAATGCAGTCAGACATGTAGATATATCCTTATATATATATATGCATGTGATTTGAGATATATTCGCATATCTTTATATATCATTTGAGCATATATATATATATATATATATATATATATATACTCAAATGATATGCATATATATAAAGATATACGGATATATCTCAAATCACATGTATATTTATATATAAGGATATATCTACATGACTGACTGCATTTTTGTTTGTTAATATTAGATACTTTATAATATACACAAATATACTTGCAGTGCTCAACTTATCCACCGGTATACAAACGTTGACTTATAGACACATGCATATGTTGTTCATACATGGATGTACAAACGACGTATTTTTATGAGAGCCCATTAATCTTGAGACTTTTTAGTAGTACGGTTAACCCGGACGACATTATAAGAAACAATATTTGTATGATTCATCCTGCAGAAAGGGTGCGGTTATTTTAGTTCATTTCATGTTTTTATAAGATTATTGTTGGATAAGAGTTGAAGGTAGGGTGTTCACTGAAGATGAGAATCAAAAGGAGAAACCATTGTGGTAAATATTAAAATAACACTTTTATAAATCTAGTTGATTTGACAGAAAAGTCAAGATATTTTAACTTTAGAGAGTCTGCCTTAAGGTGTAAATCTGATAAGTAGTTGTTGTTTTTGAGTTTTAAGCTCTCTCAGAGAAACATACTTACAAAGAGGTAATATCTGATTGTCTTACCCCACCCAGTTTCATCCAAATTCACTTACACACTAAGTGACATTGTGTGATTTATCTCCTTCATACTACTTGTCTGTGCATAAAATGGCATTTGATTATTGTAAATGTTATTTAATATATTTCAAAAGAAGAGGAAGGAGGAACATTATACAAAAAAGTGGTGTTATATGTATGAAAACATGTATGTTATATTTACCCGGACAAACGTATATGTATATATATATACACACACACACACACACATTTATATATATATATATATATATATATATATATATAGGAAAAGAGTCAGTACCTACTCTTTTCTCCTATTAACCACTCTACTACCCTAAGTATCGAGTACTCTGGTGCGTTAGGGTCCACATGATTCTTTACCACACTTTCTTTGTTTTATACATATATATATATATATATATATGTGTGTATAAAACAAAGAAAGTGTGGTAACGAATCATGTGGACCCTAACGCACCAGAGTACTTGATACTTAGGGTAGTAGAGTGGTTAATAGGAGAAAAGAGTGGGTACTGACTCTTTTCCAATTCACCAGAATTAGCCGTCGAAACGGCTGGAGCTCAGCCGTCGGGTTCCTACTCGTTCCTATATATATATATATATATATATATATATATATATATATATATATATATATATATATATATATATACAGGCTGGGGCATAATTCCTGTTACAAAGTTCTAAATCAATTTAAAAATACCGTATGTTGCTAATATAACTAATATATTTGTAGGAAATTCATGCACTATAACCATATTAACTATTTTTCAGAACATTACCGTATTAACTATTTGCAATGTCCATAGAATTGAAAAGAAAGTTCATTATAGAGAAGCATGAAAAAGGCCTGACTCCACCCAAGATATTTAATCTGGGGAAAATTCTTAAGATCAATAGAATGTTGATCAAAAGGACAATCGATCGATTTAAGGAAACTTCCTCGCCAAAGACAGACCTCAATCCGGACGCCCTCGCACCTGAAGAACACCAACACTCGTTACAAGTGTGAGGGAAAAAATAGGCCCCAATCCAAGAAGGTCCATTAGAAAAATGGCAGAAGAAGCAGAAACATCCCCGAGAACTATGCGGAGAATATGTCGAGATGATCTTGGGATGTCACCCAATAAGTTCCAAATTAGGCAGCTTCTTTCTGTAGTCACAATTGAAAAGAGACTCTCCAGAAGTAAACTGTTATTGATACCGTATGTAGGATGGCACGCTGCAAAACATCATATTTACAGATGAGAAGTTATTCACTGTGCAGCAGTCTCACCATCATCAACATGATCGAGTACTTGCAAAAAGTCTCAAATCAATTCCTTCAAATGTAGGAAAAGTGTTCAGAACACAGAAACCAGCATCCCTGATGGTTTGGGCAACCATTTCTGAAAGAGGGAAGTCTCCTCTGATTTGTGTGCCTCAAGGAGTTAAAATTAACAAAGAACTTTGCATAAAGGATATTTTGGAAGGAGCACTGATGCCATGGTGCATATCTGTTTATGGCGATGACAATTGGAATCTACAACAAGATGGAGGGACGAGCCACACTGCTTGCGTAACACAACAGTGGTGTAGAGATCATTGTCCTGCATGGATGAGTAAGGAAGAATGCCCCCCCCCCCCCACCGCCCACATCACCAGATCTCAAACCTCTCGATTTTTTTCAAAAACTATTTGCATTTCATTTTGCAACAATTTGTATTCCCCACCTTGTATATATATATACATACATATATATTATATATGTATATATATAAATGTATATATAAATGTATATATATATATATATATATATATATATATATATATATATATATATATATATATATATATAAATAAATAATATATTATATTAATAAAAGGAATTCCAACTTTGTTGATTTACTCGTTTTATTTACAATCCTTTAAAATTATACTGATATTATAATGAAATAGTATGGTAGAATATTAAATGTTAAGTGAACAACTACTTTCATGCTTTCGCAATCTTCAGGTTCATATTCTCTGGTGACAGTCAAGTTTGCAATTTTCAACTGTAATGGGATTGTGTGCCTTATATACAGTAAAAAGCGGCTACAGAATGCTAAGTTTTGCAAACTGTATTTCGACCAAACGGTGTGTAGTTTCACTGGATTACTAAAGCTGATTGATTTACGCATCACGGTTGGTTAAGCATGTCTAACGACTTCTATTTGACCCTATCGAAAGCATCAATTGTTTTGCTATTTTTAGAAATAATGAAAATAGCATTTTCTAAGGCTTTTATAAAAAAATTCAGTAATCATCCCCATCAACATCACTTTTATTATTATTATTATTGTTGTTGGTGTTGTTAGTGGTGGTAGTCGACATGGTCGTAGGCGTAGTCATAGTAGGAGTAATACTCCTAAACATTATTATTGTTCTTTTAGCTTGGGTTTGAATTTATCAATAAAATTATTTTCTTTAATTTTTCTCTTGATTTCACTTGGGCTGTATAATTTGTAGAATGGAAATATTATAAATATTTTCTGACCACATGTTGCTAGATGGTTACTCAGGGGTATCTGACGGACATGTGGTTCTCTGATTTGCTGTCGGTGCACCCGTGCACGATCCGATAGTGCATTTCCAGTTTGACCGACATACAATTTTTCACAATTCGGGCATTTAATGCAGTAAATTAGATTTCTGCTTTTGCAGTTCATATTTGCATTTGGGAATATTTTTCCAGTATTTGTGTTCATATATTCACCAGTGTGTATTGATTGACATGTGCCACAAAGACTATCAATGCATTTAGATACAGTGAATTATTGGTCTTTGATGTTAAGGTCAAACTTTGCCCTTGTTAGTAATTGCTTCACATTTTTCGGCTGTCTTTTACTAAGAGTCACAGCTCGGTCTGTGATTAAACCTTTTAATTCATTACTTTGAGCAGTGATCGGTAGGTTTTCTTTGGCAGTGTTGAATATATTCTGGTGACATGGGTTGTAAATGGTATGACCAGTTGTTGGTTTATTCTTACTTGGGTTGTCCTAAGTTGTTGTATAGCTATTTTTATAGCTCGCCGTATGCCATTTTCTATAAGTAGAGATGGGTATTTTTGTTTGAGCAAAAATTCTCTCAATTCTGTTAGGCGCTTGTTCCTGGTATTCGTATATTCTACAATGGTACAAATTCTTCTGGCTAGGCAGTATGGGATGTTGCGTTTTGTATGAGGTGGATAGCATGACTTAAAATTCAGATATTGATGGGTGTCTGTGTTTATAACATATATCGGTGGTAATGGTGGTGTCGTTTTTGATTACCATTATATCTAGGAATGGTAATTTGATACTACTCATCACCTTTGTGAATTGAAAAGACGGGTGTAGGTTATTCAGGAGGATATTAAACTCATCCAGAGTATCTAGAGATTTTGTCCAGATGATGAAACATTCGACAAAGTATCTCTCCGAAGACTTTTCAATGTACTTTCTAAAGCCAGTGCTATATTTTTCCTCTATTTCTTGGTAGAGTTGTTGTTCTAAGTATCCCATTACAGAGTTCGCGTAAACAGTAGCAAACTTCGTTCCCATTACTGTGCCTCTAATTTGGATGTAATTCTTTCCATTGAAGAAGAAAGTGTTGTTTTCCAGAATAAGTTTGACTGCGTCTAATATAAATGGCGGTGTCAATCAGGTGGGAATCACTTCTCTATGTTTTTCCACCCAGTATTTAACCGCCTTTATCATGTGTAATGTTGGTGTAAAGGCTTACCACATCCAAACTAAGTAGAAGCGAATTCGTTTCCGTGGTTTTGGGAAGATGGGACAGGAAGTCGATATCATCCCGGATGAAACTGGGTATGTGAATACATTGTGGTTTCAAAATAATGTCAACAAAATTGCTTAGATGGTGGAGAGGGCATGTTGGACCAGATATAATAGGTCTAAGTTTTAAGTCTATTGGGTGTAGTAATTTAATGTACTCACTTTTTTGTTCTTTACTGCCAGTTGGATTTCTTTTGACTTATGAACTTTCGGTAGGCCATACAGGTTGCTGTGTTTTGGCTCACAATTGGTGATATAGTATCTTTCCTTATCAGTAAGTTAGTTGTAGTATTTTGAGGCCAGGTTGTTGATATTCCTCATGATGTTGTGGTCTATATTTGACGGTATTTCATGATAGAATGTTGTGTCTTTCAGTTGTCCCTCAGCCAAATCCTTGTAGTATTCAGCATCTATTATAACAATTGCACCCCATTTATCTGCTTGTTTAATTATTATTGTTTTATCATTTTGTATACGTTTAAGTGCAGACATTTCCGATTTGTTAATGTTTGGCCTAACATTAGTATTACGTCTAAGAGGATATTTAGACAGGATGTCAATGTATTGGTCGAGATAGATATTTCTTCCTTTTGGTGGAGTGAAATTTGATTTATTCTTTACTAGTGATTCACCACTCTCATTACTTTTATCAGCGAAGAATTCTACAAGTCGTAATTTTCGACAGAATTCTTGGGTATCCTCCTTCAGTTCTTGGTGGTTGACTGTTGGAGTCGTTGTGAATTTCTGTCCTTTTGGCAGAATTTGCATTTCATCATTGTCAAGAACTCGTTTGGATAAATTAATTATTTTAGGATCTATGTGTTCAGTTGTTTTGGGTATATTTCCTCCTGGAGTTTTTCTTTTTCCGATTTTTATTGTCATGGCGTTAAAAAATGGATTTTTCACTGTTCAGGATTTATATTCCTGTTGGTGTTTGCTTGATGAACTTTTGGTCGTGTTATTATATTTAGTTTCGTTATGTCTTTGTCCTATTTTTGGTATTATGTATATTATTTTTCCATTTCTTGTTAGCATTATTTTTAACAATCTGGGAAAATGACCTAGGTTTGCTTCAGGTTTAGATCGTGTTTTCGCCCAGTTTTTTGTGGGTAATCTCTGTTGAGATCTTGAGAGTGATCTGGTTAATCTACGGTTTTTCCCCCGTTCCTTGTGGGTAGTCTCTGTTGAGATCTTGAGAATGATCTCCTGGTTTTACTACTTCTCATGATCTGACCAAAGGAATATATATCGTGTTTGTGCTTTTTGTTCATGTTGTGTGCGTTGTAGAAAAGGCGAAGAGTTCTTACCGTAGTACTTCTTTGATTCAATGTGAGATGAGTGTTTGTTTTGCCACGTGTTCTGGCGTATGTTGTGTTGACGAGATTGTCCACTTTTAATGCTTTTTCTCAGAGTTCCATAGTCTTTACCGTAATTTGTAGCATATTCCAGAAATAATTGTTTCTGCTGCCATAACTTTCTTGATTTGCTTTCTTCTTTTGAGATATCTCTGATCCATAGTTCTCGTAGTTTTTCAGCTAGATTATTAGTCGTTAGCTTTGAAATTTCGGCTTCAATTTGGTCATCGATAGCTTCGTATTTGGCTTTGTTTACATTGAGTAATGGTGATGTCGGTCCTGAATATTGTCAATGTAAGTTCACATCGGAGTTTTGTTTCGTCTTCTGGTTGTCCTGCTATTTCTGTCATTAGGTATTTACGAGGGAGTATGGGTGCCGTTAGAGAGAGCCCTTTCGAATGTGTTTCGACATATTTTTCGCATGTGTATGGTTTCCAGAAGTTATGTTTTCTTATGTTAAGAAATTGTTTCCATGTCTTCCACATTTCTTTTCTTATTCGATGTGTTTTGTTTTCAAAATTTCTTTCGTTTAGTTCTGACAACCAAACGGGTTATGGTAGGCTTTCTCTTGTATCTTTGATAACTGTTGGTATAATTTCAGCTAAATTCTTAATTTCGGAGTTTATATGTTCAGTTATAAGTTTTCCGTCTGTAGATTGTTTTCTATTTCCTTAAAATAGAGGAATGAGTGTCAATCATCGTTATAATTGTTAAGAATTTCGATGATATCTCCTTTAGAATTCTTTCTGATTCTGTTGATTTCATGTGTTGCTTTCCCGACATGTTGGCATATACATAATAGGAATATATATATATATAAAAATAAATATACACGAGTGTGTATGATTGTGTATAGAAGATTATATTAATAAAAGGAATTCCAACCTCTCTGATTTACTCGTTTTATTTACAATCCTTTAAAATTATAATGATATTACAATGAAATAGTATGGTAGAATATTAAATGTTAAGTGTTAATTGAACAAGTACTTTCATGCTTTCCCAATCTTCAGGTTCATATTCTGTGGTGAGAGTAAAGTTTGCATTTTTCAACTGTAATGAGATGTTAATATATATATCTTCTTCGGAAAATATATTTATTCCATTCCAGAAACTAATTAGTTGGAAGTGATATTTTAGTAAGTAAGTTAATTTTATAATTTTCTTATTTTACGTCTCTCATATTATTGTTCTGCAACCCCATGCATTGAGCCACAAAGTTACTAAGACAAAACCTATATATTTGCTAGCATTGATATTGCTCTGTATGTATATATATGTTACTAGATATTAATTCTTTATAATTATCTCCAAATTATTTGTCGAGCTATATTGGCCATGACTGCCGCTATGGTAGCAGGCCGCTGTCTTATTAGCAAACCACTTTCCACTGATTGACCTCGATGTCACGTGATTGATTCTTTTTGAATTTGCCACCGACGCAGAGGCAGTGATTTTCTCAATGGCTAGGAATTCAGTCCACGCTTTGCTATTTCCTATCCACTGAATTATTTTTTAATAAGTTTCCAGTGTCCACGCTTTACCTGGATACTTAGATGAGAATAGACCTGCGTGACGACGGAATGCTGTATCTTCTTCGGAAAATATATTTATTCCATTCCAGAAACTAAGTAGTTGGAAGTGATATTTTAGTAAGTAAGTTAATTTAATAATTTTCTTATTTTACGTCTCTCATATATATATATATATATATATATATATATATATATATATACATGTATATATATATATATATATGTATATTAATATATATATAAATGTATATATGTATATTAATAAAATGTATATACGAATATCAATATATATATAAATGTATATATATATATATATAATTCTGTACTGAGTACAGAATTAGCCGTCGAAAGGGCTTGAGCTCAGCCGTCGGGGTCTTACTTGTTCCTATTACCCACTCTACTACCCTAAGTATTGGGCACTTTGGTGCGTTATGGTCCACCTGGTTCCTTACCACATTTCCTTCGTTATATATATATATATGTATATATATATATATATATATATATATATATATATATATAAATGTATGTATATTAATATACATATATATATATATATATATATATATATATATATATATATATATATATATATATATACGTGTGTGTATGGGTGTGTGTGTATATATATATATGTATATATATATATATATATATATATATATATATATTTATACATATATATATTTATACATATATATACATTTCAGAGTATTCGCTTATGTGGTAGCCTGTGTAGATCGGCATCCTTACTATTTATCAAGAGTTCAGGGCCAACATATTTCCAGTTATATAATATATGGCATTCGTATTTAAATCACACTAATCGTAACTTAAATATATACATCTACAAAAATGGAAAGGAAAAAAACACAGGTTCAACACAATTCCACGGACACACAAATTGAAAACAAAAACCATATAACTCCGCACATGACCACAGTTGTTCATCTATGTATCGATATATGAGTGCATATATATTTTTGTACGCATACAAATATAGATATACATATGTGTGTGTGTGTTTGTACGAGAAAGAGGAAGATTGCATGCGTGTTTGCATCTTTTCTTTCGTATGTACGCTTGTGAGTATGTGTATAAATGTGTGTGTAAATATGTGTTTACAATATGTGTTCGTAAAAGTAGGATGAAGATAGGGTAGAAGGTGAAGTAGTAGTAATCGAAGGAGGAGAATAAACTGTAATTGTAAATATCTCTGAAATGTCAAATGTGCTGCAAGGTGAATACTCACCTATTTCGGCATCGGAATAATAATTTCTCAATTACTAATAGGAGGTTACATTTGGGCAGTCTAAACGAAACGGCAATGGATTGTAGAGGGCGGTGAATGGCTTGGCAAATCGAGAACAAAATAGTCCTAAAATAATTCAATTTTCTTCAGCATCTAGTATTCTGTCCTACTTAGCTATTGAAAACCGAATTCCTATAGTGCACCACTGAATAAGTCTCATCACAGCCAGACGGACATAAACACATATACAAAAAGGAAAATATGAACAACGCAGAAGCATTTATTGACACATCTATTTATGTGTCTATCTATGCCTCTCTATATTTGCCTATATACATACACACACAGACATATATAAATACAAACACACACACACGCGCACACACACTCACACACACACACACACATACACACACATATATATGCTTCAAAGCATGGCGTCCGACCCTCTACCGATACTGCCAATTCACCGCCCTCACTACTACTACTAATAATAATAATAATAATTGTTTTTACTTTTGGCACAAGGCCAGTAATTATTCCATTGTATTACTGGTACCTTATTTTATCGACCCCGTAAGGATGAAAGGCAAAGTTAGCCTCGGCAGGATTTGAACTCAGACCATAAAGGGCCGTAACTCTTTGCTGCAAAGCATGGCCTCCGACCCTCTACCAATACTGCCAACCCACCAATAATAATGGTTTCTTATATAGGCACAAGGCCAGTAATTTTGGGGGAGGGGAAAGTCGATTAAATCAACCTCAGTGCCTGACACCCCGTAAGGATGAAAGTTAAACTACTCGGCGGGATTTCAACTCAGAATATAAAGGGCCATAACGCTATGCTGCAAAGTATGGTGTCTGACACTCTACCGATTCTGCCAATCCACCGCCCTAAATAATTGTTTCTACGTTAGTTACAAGGCCAGCAATTACCCAGTGCATTACTGGTACTTTATTTTATCGACCCCGTAAGGATGAAAGGCAAACTGTCCAAAATACACCGAGAGAATACCCTAAACTTAACCCGAGACGAACCCACCAAACTCGGTAAACTGAACACAGACCGCAACGCCAACCAAAGTGGGAAGAAAGATGTTCTTAAGCTTCAGCTGTCATATTACGTAGTTTCTATAAAATATAAACTAAGAAATCTATTATTATCTGTAGCGAATACGACTGCATCACGTAATAGTCCGTGTTCCATCTTCTATATTCCTTTCGTAGCTTAAAAACCACCAAACCATATACCTAGATGACGAGATGTCATGCATTGCGAGGTCTAGTCCGTACAACAAAGCACAAAAAACTAACTATTACCTAAGCCATTAAAGAAATAAACGAAATGAACCGAAGAAGAATATCACAAAAATACGATATCAAATGGCGACGCAAAAAACATGAACTTCATATATATATATATATTCTCTTTTTTGTATTCCCTCTATAATGCGGTGAGGAAGAACACAATTTGTTTTCAGATTTAGAAAGGGAATTATTTCCGCCAGATTTGTAATGACGAACAGCCGCTGGAAGTTAAATCCCCCCCCGTCAGTTCTATCAGGAAGTACGCATCCTTGTCCCCATATATATAATTGGTTAACATGGTTTTCTTTTGTACTAAACACTACTTCAGGCGAAATAGAGGTCTAACGTTTAAATAGTTTATCTTTTTTTCATGGTGGTGGTCTACTTGGTATAGACTATTATGCTTTGTGGTCTACTCTTATACACAAACTGGGTAATTTGACAGCTTCGGCTTGAAAAATACCGTCTTCCTCATACTCATTTGCGATTCAAGGATTGGGAAATATTGATGATATCCAAGGTAGGGATTCTGGAGGCTCTCTTAGTTCTAGTAGAAACAATTAGTTCATGATTGGCTTTGTTTTTATGAATGTATTATTTACTAGTTTGGAAACCGAGTGTCTTATCCTTTGGATGTTTTGTTCACTGTTGGCCTTGTTTTCTGAGTGTATTATGTAAGCATTAAACGGTGGATTGGCAGTATCGGTAGAAAGTCGGACGCCATGCTTTCCAGCATAGTTACGTCCATTTACGGTCTGAGTTCAAATCCCACCGAGGTTTACTTTGCCTTTCATCCTTACGGGGTCGATAAAATAAAGTACCAGTAGAGCACTGAGCAATTGCTGGCCTTGTGCCTAAATTAGAAACAATTATGTAAGCATAAAACATTCTATAATTACTTTGCTTTTATTCTAGGTATATCTACCTTCAGATGTATGTATTTGACAGTCATACTTGCTTATCTGCGTTTATATATGTATATATATATATATAAATATATATATATATATAAACGCAGATAAGCAAGTATATATATATATATATATATATATATGTGTATGTGTGTGTGTGTGTGTGTGTGTGTGTGTGTGTGTGTGTGTGTGTGTGTGTGTGTGTGTGTGTGTGTGTGTATGTGTGTGTGTGTGTGTGTGCGTGTGTGTGTGTGTATATATATATATATAAATGTCCTTGAAGTGCGTACTATTCTACGCCAAACCGATTTTGTTTATATTTATAATTCTAATAATAGAAAAAAGTCACCACCTTGCATTCATTTCCGTGAGAATTAAGGATGGAATGGAATAGGTAAACTTCAAACCAGACATAAACGGATGGATTGAATAGACTGACCTCGAATAAACACAACGAAAAAACCAAAATGTGGAAACTCGGTTCTAACACTATAAGCTATCAATTCTGATGTTTTAAGAATCCAAACAATCTAGATTTATAATTTATTTAATTAACCACATCAGAATTTAAAGCGAAGATTATGTCTCCCATATTTGAGCGAGCGTTATATTTTCAAGATCATTTTTTTCAAGCAGCCAAGAGTCTTCGGAAAATCGAAGTGTACGTAATCCCTTCCAACCACTAACCTTGTGGACCTTAGAAAAGAAGTGTACGAGATGTCGTTCCTACTATCACTTAAGTCTTAAATATTAGGAGCAACATTAATAGGGTTGTATATGGGATCATACACGTATGTTTAAGTATAACAAATATCCGTTTTTGCCTCGTTGAAATTCTTGTAATTGCCAGTGATCATGTCAGCTTATCTTTGTCTGAACAACAAGGGATTAAGCTCCTCCCCTCCTCACCCCCACCCCAAATAAAACTGATACAGTGCAGTCAGGTTTTGTCCCATTTTTGTTGAGGTAGCGGTGGCATGATTACAGCTTTTTTAAAATGTCTTAGATAGGCTAAAAGTATGTTTATTATATGTAAAAATATCGTATATGATCCCATATGCAACTCAATTAGGATTTACACTCTATCAGTGTTAATACTACTGTTTAAAATCAATATTACTGTGGAGAAGATTGTCTCCACTTTGATGACTTAATATAAATGTACATCTTTCTCTAATAATAGTATGGAAGCTTTGTTTATAAATCATCTTTTATTGATGGCTCATGTACTCAACTTTGACTAGGTTGTTCGATGGTCATTTGAATTCCAACCCTAACCATCTATTTTTATTCAGGGTCAAATTTTGCTCAGGATCTCATTATCCATTATACATATTTTAATTACCGCCATTCACAATAGACTTGGGCACTAAGACATTATACTTGCTGATAAAATTACTCTCAGATGCCCTGTCAGTAGATAATGTCACACCACTCAGTATATTCTCTTTGATTTTAACATTTCTAACGGTTTTTGTACCTGAAGAGAAAATCGTGGGTAAATGAAGGGGATTTGAGATCATTCCCAAACATCTTTGGGGACCTAACATTTACGTGTTTCGTAATTTTGTGAAGTATGTGTATGTCTTTTATTAATATTGATATTTTTTAAAGAAATAGAAAACATTTCCCGTGGCCTGAAATATACAGTATTGCTCCTGCTACAACTTTATAAAATATGCTTCGAAATATAGAAGGCCCTTTATGCGTAGTTAAATGAAACCATTAATTATTTTAAAGAAGTTAATATAAGACAGTTACTCTCAACATCTTATATTTCTTTCAACGCAAAATCATCGTTCATACCCAAACTACCTCACGTTGATGTACAACAAATGTTGTTATCGGTAAATAGCTCATACCATGCAGTTACCATGAAATAGTCGATATTACATTCATCTTGGGAAATCTTCTACTTTCATTCGGTATCTATAGAAAATATAGCATTTTTTTTCCCTTACTCTGATCCTTTCTTTTTTTTTCTTGTCCTCGGAGAAACGGATATATAATTTTGCAATAGTAACAGATTGTTTGATGTTATACTCCTAAGTTATTTAGTGATCGATAAACTCTTGCAACATATAAAAGTAAGTAGTTACGTGGTGTTTATTTACTTCTTTTCATTTTTAATAGAATCGATAATACAGAGACCCGCAAAACTTTATCAAAACGATAATATTTAATAGCTATGCTTACTAATATACATAGTATTTGGACTGGCAAGTAATATATAACTAAAAGATTATAACACTTATGATTAAGTATCTTACGAATTTTCTGTATTTGTTTCATTTTTCTTTTTATTATCTTATATTCCTTCCTGTACTCTCATCGCAAGATCAATTCCTTCCTGAGCTTTGAAGAAGAAATTGCGGATGGTATATTGAGAGGAAATGGTAAGACATACAGGATATGCGATTAAGATTTTTCTAAAACATTTCTTCTATTTGTCTACATTTTTTCGTTCTGCTTTGTCATATATATATATATATTATATATATATATACATATATATATATATATATATATATATATTTTTTTAGACAGTTGCATGCGAATGGTTATGTGCCCAGAAACATAGATCAATATTATGTTTATACACACGCATCATATGTTTATGTATACATATATGTATATATATATATATATATATATATATATTTATACATATATATATCTATATATATATGTATATATATAGCTCGTGTATGTGGATATACATAACGTTATTTAAACACATACACACACACACACACACATACATATATATATATATATATATATATATATATATATATATATATATACATGCATGCATATATACATACACGCATACATATGTACATACAATTCAGTATTCGTTTTGAGTGATGTGATGGAAATGATGGAAATGAGGAGGAGGATAAGTACATATATACATATATAACATATATACATATGTGTATATATATATATATTGATGTATATAATATATATAATATATATATATACATACATATGTATATATGTATGTACTTATATATATGTACTTATATATATATGTACTTATATATGTACTTAGATATATATATATGTACTTATATATGTACTTATATATATATGTACTTATATATGTACTTATATATATATGTACTCATCCTCATATATAAACATAGGAACTATTTAGATAGAAAAAATAGACAGAAAAGAAGAGAGGGATTGAGTTTTATGATCACCAGCAATTTTATGTCATTTTAGAGATGTATTTGTTGACATAAATGCCCACATGTGAGAGTATGTTAGGAAATGACGTAATATATTTAGTTTAATGTATATTATAAGTATTGGATTGCATTCCGAAAAAAACGTATGCTGCTAGTTACTCTGAAGCAAAACATATTTATTTCATACTACACATAATGAATCTTTGTGTCACAGACCAAATATAGTTTTCATATACATCGATATAACTTTAATGAACCTCTCGATTCGTGAGGTGTGTTTATTTATATGACTATTATTAAGTATATAAGGATAAAAGGGGCGGTCGATTGGCAGTATCGGTAGAGGGGCGGACGCCATGCTTTGTAGCATCGAGTTACGCCCATTTACGGTCTGAGTTCAAATCCTGCCGAGGTTAACTTTGCCTTTCCTCCTTACGGGGTCGATAAAATAAAGTACCAGTAATGCACTGGGGTAATTACTGGCCTTGTGCCAAAAGTAGAAACAATTATTAAGGATATAAGTAGTAGAGCAATGGATTGGCAATATCGGTAGACGGTCGGACGCCATGCTTCGCAGCATAGAGTTACGGCCCTCTATGATGGGAGTTCAAAATTCGCCGAGGTTAACATTGCGTTTTATCCTTACGGGTTCGATAAAATAAAGTACTTGTCACGCACAGGGGTCGATTTAATCGACTTTCCACTCACCCAAATTTGCTGTACTTATGCCTATATAAGAAACCATTATTAAGGATATAATCAAAGTAAATATTGGTATTACTTAAAATCAGAAACTAGAAAGCTAAAAGCCACAAATCATTTTGTCATACCACCGTATAGCCGTTGTATAATAATTTAGATAAAAAATATGTCTTTGTACATATTTTTGGTCAATTATTTAACATCATGTTTCTATATAATCACAAACATATTTTCATGTAATTTTGGTTTACGCGTTTTACGTGTATGCTGTTTTACAGCATACACAATATATATTTAAAAGAGTTTATGAAAGGAAATTAAGTCAATTTCTTTTTGTTATTTGTTACGTTCAAAGATGAAATTAATTTTTTGACAAAACTTATAAGTGTAGACTTCTCCTTTTGCACATGTTAAAAGTTTAGAAATCTACTGAATTTTTTTTATGAAACAATATTTGTACAATTTGAAAGAAATTTAGCACAATATAAGTTGTACTCGAGGCAAGTAATTTTGTGGCAGGGTGTCATTTCTGGAATATGAGACATATATCTATCTCAGCAATTTCCTCATATGCGAGAAGCTGTTAACTCCCCACTAGATTATTTAGGTTAAATTTCTGCGACTGCCGTAAAATGTTTCATTCTGTAATAAATGTCGTTAACATTTAAAGTAAAAGATAACCATCCATGACTAGAGCAACACATCTAAACATATCCAGTATGGAATATATCCGTAAATAAAACGCAAAAGAAAACATTGCATATATATATATATATATATATATATATATATACATACATATACATATATATATATATGTACATATGTAAATAAATAAATAAATGAATAAATATATTTATATATATATATAACCACCACCACCAGCAACAACAGCAACATCACAGCCAACGTCACACCGTCAGTACGGCGCCGACTAAGTCGCAACGACTCTCTCCCTCAGCCGCCACACACTCCTTCAACATTTAACACACCCCAATATCCTAGTTCTAACATAGGGCTCTGCCATCACAATCACCCACACGCAAACACACAATCCCACACACTCAAACACGCACCCATACAATGCTGCAACTACCCATAATCCCTTTTTCTCACATTTCTTATCTCTTCTATTTTATTATGGCCATTCCCGACTTTGGATTTACCAGGGTGCAATCAAACCTATATAATTGTTTCTACTTTTGGCACAAGGCCAGCAATGACTCAGTGCATTAGTGGTAACTTTATTTTATCGACCCCGTAAAGTTGAAAAGCAAAGTTAACCTCGGCGGAATTTGAACTCAGAATGACAAGGGCCGTAATTTTATGCGTCAAAGCATGGCGTCCGACCCTCTACCGATACTGCCATGGAAAACATTTCTCCGACACTCATAGTTTGTATTAATTCATGCATGTATGTGTTTGTTTGTGTATATATATATAATATATATACACACTCACACATGCATTTGTATGTTTATTTATATTTGTATGTATATTTATATTTGTATGTATATTTATATATGTACATTAGTAATGAAGTTCGCGCGATTGTATGTAAAATCAGTATATCTGCTATTACGCATGATGTTTTTATAAATTTGTATAAGAAATATTTATATTTAAATTGACGTGATCTACAACCTTATTATTCTTCAACTTTACACGTTTATACAATTCCATTTCATATTATCGTTTAATAGTACCACTCATGCCAGACACACACAAACCCATATTCATATACGCGCACACGCACGCACACACACAAACACACACACACCCGTATATATATATATATATATATACATATATATATATATATATATATATATATATATATATATATATATATATAAGGAAAAAAGGTGAAATCGAAAATCCAACTAGAGCTTTTTTTTTAAATATATTTATCTGTTTCCTTTACCGGTTTCCCAGTTCTTGTGGTTTTCAAAAGTAGAATTGAGATGGACGGTTTGTGGTTCTTTTCACATCTGATGTGAAAAAACCCACAAACCGTCCATCTCAATTCTACTTTTGAAAAGCACAAGAACTGGGAAACCGGTAAAGGAAACAGATAAATATATTAAAAAAAAACAACTTTAATTGTATTTTCGATTTCATCTTTTTTCCTTATACTTCCCTCGTGTAGGACACCTCGTTTTTTTTTTCATTTTGTAAAGAAATCCTCACTTTCTAATATATATATATATATATATATATATATATATATATATAGGAGGTGAGTTTTATTGTAGTACAATAAAGCAATGCAGATATCGGATAAGAAGCACTCTACAGTTTGTAGGACTGGAGTATGCATAATATAAGATCAAAAGATGGTTAAAGGAGTTCCATGTATTTTATTATGCGCATTTCAAAAACAAACATCATCATGTAATAATATTTCTGTTTTCATCAGATAAAAACAGGAGAACATGATATGAAGGCTAAAAAACACTTGTGGATAGTGCAGTTTTAAATCTACATATGAAAATATTTTTCCCAATATCACACATCAATCTAAAACCACTTTTCATATGTAGATTTAAAACTGCACTATCCACAAGTGTTTTTTAGCCTTCATATCATGTTCTCCTGTTTTTATCTGATGAAAACACAAATATTATTGCATGATGATGTTTGTTTTTGAAATGCGCATAATAAAATACATGGAACTCCTTTAACCATCTTTTGATCTTATATTATATATATATATATATATATATATATATATATATATATATATATATATATATATATATATATATATATATATATATATATATATGGATATTTAATAGAAGAAAGTGAATAACACAAAATATAGCATATATATATATATATATATATATTTATTAAAATAACAGATTAAAGTTTAAGCAAAGAATCGCTGCTTTCACCCTTAACGGGATCTTCTGAAACTAACAAAGTCAATCTGTAAACGCAGAACTGGATATTTCAAAAAACGTTGCAACCGCAGGAAGACAGGAAGACGATACTTTGGTTCGTGGTAACGTTAGCTGGCAAAGAACGGGAAAAAACGAATAATATATATATATATATATATATATATATATATATATATATATATATATATATATATATATATATATATATATATATATATATATAGATATATATATATATAATATATATAATATAGAAAGGCTTCTACAGGACTAGAACTGTTTCATTCAGGAGACATCATCAGCAAGCCGACTATCCGTCCAAGTAATGTGGTGGTATTTGTATCTTTTCTGGTGGTAGGAGAGCGTGGTGATTGGGACGGGTGGAGGTCATTGGTTGATGGGTTTAAAGGAAAGGGAATTCTTTAAAATCTATATTTAGAATAACAAAGGCAGAAAGAATTCTAAAGTGAGGTTCACTCTGGGGTTGCCACTCCTGATTTTTAAGTTTCACTTAAGCTAATAATACCTTTGGCCTGATGTCTACAAGCACACACGCACACATATATTTCTCCCCGAATGAAATAGTTCTATTCCTGAAGAAGCCTTTCTATATTAAATATTTATACTTTGCCTTGTATTGAGTACATTACTTACTATGGTTACGCCTGATTGAACCCGGGATAAACTTTTATATATTTATATATATATATATATATATATATATATATATAACAAAGGAATTGTGGTAAGGAATCAGATGGACGATAACGCACCAGAGTACTCAATACTTAGGGTAGTAGAGTGGGAAATAGGAAAAAGTATGACCCCGACGGCAGAGCTCAAGCCGTTTCGACGGCTATTTCTGGACTATTTCGAGTCCAGAAATAGCAGTTGAAACGGCTTGAGCTCTGCCGTCGGGATCATACTTTTTCCTATATATATATATATCAATATCCATAATTAAGATAAGTCAAATGAATTTAATCTAAATCAAAATTATGGGTGTCATATCAGAAAGACATGCGCCATATCACCCGTAAAATAAGCTCTAAGATTCTAACGAGTAGGTCCGACCATTTTATAATAACTAGAAATTGATTAACATATAAATAAACAAGAATAATCAGAGGAGATCATTTTTACAAGTGTGTGACCACACATAGCTAGGTAGGATTTAGATTAAATTAATTTGATTTATCTTAATTTTGGATATGGATATATAAATACGGCTCCTTAATTTAAGAGCTAACTCTGTTGAAAGGACTCGACTGCTGTTTCTAGTTGTCGATAACCCTATTCACGCCACTAGGACGAAGCTAGTATGATGTGTGTATTTCTAGTAGATATAACACGTGGTGCTGGCCAGTCGATGATTTGATCTTGAAGTGTAAACACGGATCGCTGGACCTTCTTCCTTGTTGAAAATCCAAGCGTCCACTTCCCTGGTTTATCATCCGATTAATTGGTGAAATATATTTCTTTAATGGAATATATACAGGGAAGATTAATCATATTATAAGGTATGTATTTTTGAAGTTCTGATCAACTTTATTTAGTTAACTACCTAGCTATGTGTGGTTACACCCTTGTAAAAACTATCTCCTGTGATTATTCATGTTTATTTATAAGTTAATCAATTTCTAGTTATTATATATATATATATATACACGTATATATTTATAGATATATATATATACAGACACACACATATATATATATATATATTATGTATATATAATTATTTCTAAAATTTCATGAATGAGTCCCTCCATGGGGAGTAGTTTTCACACAGTTATAATTAGTCATCATCCTTATGTTACGACCAAATTAAAAACAATGTCTACATGTTGACTTATTGTAAGAAGCCAGTGTCTTATTAAACATATTCATAGTGGGCGTTCCTCCTCCCAACTTCTCCCAGTTTATGTGTTTCTTGTATACATTTTATATTTCTCACTACTGAAATGTATGTAACGGGTAATACACGAAAGCATCATTTTAATTTATTTTAATTATAAATTTTCATTTTTATTTTTTGATTCCATATAATTGTTTCTACTTTTTGGCACAAGGCCAGTAATTACCAAGTGTATGACTTGTACTTTGTTTTATCGACCCCGTGGGATGAAAGGCAAAGTTAACCTCGGCGGGATTGGAACTCATACCGTAAAGGGGCGTAACTCTATGCTGCAAAGCATAGCGTCCGATTGCCTCCCGATACTGCCAATCCACCACCCTTGATTCCATATAATGCTATGTTGCCGATACGAAAAATAAATGTTATTATGTTTCTTTCCTTTTGGTGCAAACTGTGAATAATTATTAAATGATATAATTCTACCTAACCATTGTTTTATTGGTTACTACACACAAACACACAGACACCCTCCCGCCCCCATATATATATATATGTGTGTGTGTATATATATATATATATATATATATATATATATATATATATCATATAACATGTCTTTAGAATCACTAGATATAATATATACCATTTCCTCTCCCAATTAGTATAATTAACCATATAAAAAACAATTAGACCAAGCTATAAGAATAAAGGCTCCTATGAAAAAATCTTCCACAAATAACCGAAATCAGCCCCTTCGCGGTGGCTACAATAGATTATTTATCTAACATTTCGACAGCATGTAAAAATCGACCAGATATACAGTCAACTAAACACAATTAGCGACCCAAGCAGACAGCTAAAGACCGGCAATTGTCCTTATGTTTGGGTTTCTCTTAGGTTTTCTAAACACTATATATATATATATATATATATATATATATATATATATATATATATATATATATATTTGCATGTGTGTATCTGTATATTTGTGTTTGTGTTTGACTACAATTGGGTGGATGCTTTTTACATAAGAGCACTGCTTCAAGGCTGTTGTTGTTCGTGAACCTTATCTTAAATAACTAGATGAAACATGAAAAATAGTACTATAAAATAAATTCTAGTTTGAGTTTCATCGAATATAATCATGGAAAAAAGATGGACGCTTTGGAAAGATTAAAACTGCTAAAAATACAACTCAAGAGTGAATCCGCTGAAATATCTATGCTAGTATAGATAACCGCATATTACATTGCGAAACATTTCTTTCTATCTGGATATTCTTGGTTTGAATTAGGTATCCAGTTAGTATGTAAATACCAAGCAAGTAAGAATATGTGAATAGCAACCGTTAAGATGCTGGATAATCCCAGGTAAATTCTTAAGCGTTGTACAAATACAAGTTACAGAAAACAGTTGTAACAGCATTGCAGGATATAGCAATATATAATAACAGTGGCGTCTTGTCTAACTGACTTAATATAGCTATAAATCATTTTAAAAAAGTATCATTTTCTATGATTTAAATGCCATGTATATCGTAATAAAATATAACAAGGAATGACAGAAAGAGGGAGGAATAGATAGGTAGATAGAAAGATAGATTGAAAGAGAAAGATGATGAGAGAAAAGGAAAGGCTAATAAAAAAGGCTTGAGAGAGTGAAAAATAAGTAGTCGAAATACAAACATTTGATTGTAGAATCATTGGATGTAATGGAAAATGAATTGGCTGCAAATAAAAAAAAAACATGCTGAAATGACAAGATGTAGGAATTAGTTTCCCCAGAGAGAACACATGTCCTAGGGTAGATTTTCTCTACAGGAAAAGAAATAAAAACATTAATTATATTACATTAATATACGCATCTTCACAATTTACACATAAATACACACGCACACACACAATAGAAGTATATGCACGAAGTATTTGCAATTGCATAGATATTTGCTGTTTAGTCGTTCACTATATTTGTATGGCGTTTGACAATAATGTATATTAGCTATAAAAACCTCTACTAGCAGCAATACCACTATTACAATATTTAGAAGAAGATGAAGGAGAACGAAACGGAAAAAAAAAGAAAAATAGAAACAGAAAAAAACAAAGAAAAACATAGAGAAAGAATAACAAGAAGAAAACAAAGAATAAGAAAAATCGACTGGACATTTTTGTCAAGGACACCCTTAGAAGGAATTGCTCGCTGCTGGATGTAGCATTCCCAACAGACAATAAATGTTCTCATGATAAACAACCGAAAATAGAGATAACAATTATATGGCAGAGTCGGGGAAACAAACAGTATAGATAATAATAGGTGCCTCGAGACTATATGTAGTACATCACATATTTTAATAACACTAGTAGGCAATATTACGAGGAGTGCTTTCAACGTTGTAAGACAAGTTAAAATTAAAGTATAATTCAACATTTAGTCATGTCTTACAGATTTACGATCATATGAATTGCGAGAGTAAGATTAGTATTGTGAATTAGTGAAATATCTAAATACAGATAGATAAGGAAACACATAATTCAAACTTATAGACATTATTGAACACTTTACTATCATATCCCTATAATTACTAGGTACTAAACATGTATTACTTATGATGAATTTAATAAAATTCTTGTCTGAGCATCTAATTCCTCGTGAATCACAGAGACTCGGTAATACCGTAGAGCATGCCTTGGTCATTTAATGCTAGCGGAGCCCATCGCTCACCAGTATTTAATAGAGCCGATTTCTTTCAGAGAAGGAGAGAGTAAGAGCGAGAGAGTTGAATTCTGAAAAGAATGTAGAGAAGAAATCGACACTAGAACTGGACGGTTATTTTATACATTAACCTAGAGAGGATAATGGGAACATTAAAGTCGGCGAGATCTGAACAGAGACACCAGTAAGCTGAAATAACGTGAAATATTCCAGGCGCCATTTTAACGTCTCTGTCGAAATACTTCTTGATGTGTTCCAAAAAAATTCCAGAAAGAGGATATCGCTCCCAGGATCCAATGGAAAAGTAAATGTATGTATACTACTAGATATAATATATGACGTGAATTTGTTTAGTGATGTCAGGAAAATATTTAAGCATTTATATAAAAGAAATAACAACGATACTATTCCTAAAAACACCATCAACAAACACACTATCGCATAAACGTATTCATGTCATGCAATATTTAGTGTTTCAAAACGGAATGAAATAACTTATATCGAGATAGTATTGTATTATATACATATCAAATGTGTATTTATTCATTTTATTTATATAGACTTCAGTTTGTCCGTAAATATGTATTTAAAAAAAAAATGTATCACCAATTCGAGCAGGAAATATGTTTGAACTGTTTTCAGTATGTCTAGATAGATGTATCAATTAATGAATATAGCTTTCCCTTTGTAGCTGACTGAGGTTATTAGATAAACAATATTTGCACTTATTGATACTCACGATTTAGTTTCGTAATCCGCATCAACACCTACCATTATTACTTAATATATGAGGGTGGTGGATTGGCAGTATTGGTAGAGGGTCGGACGCCATGCTTTGAGGCATATAGTTACGGTCCTTGCCATTCTGAGTTCAAATCCCGCCGAGTATAATTTTGCCTTTCATCCTTACGGGTTCGATAAAATAAAGTACCAGTAATGCACTGGGTATTTGCTGACCTTGCGCCAAAAGTAGAAACAATTATTACTTAATATATTTATAATTCTATATCTGACTTTTTCCAGAATCTGTGTTGGGTTGATTATTTGGTGGCCTTTTACTGTTACTTATTTAAGTTTTCCCACAACATCGTCCTTCCATTCAGCATCATCTACACTTGTTTTCCTCTACATCTAGTATTAGATGTATTTATTGTTCTTTTCATCATTATAATCATATTATTATTTTTGCTGATGTTGATACTGTAATAATACAATTCACTGTTGCTGATCTTTCTTATCATTATCACAACAAATATTATCAGCAGCAACAGCAGCAGCCTTCCTATGTTCAGGTTCATGATCATTATTAGCGACAGCATCACCATCATGCTCATCAACATGGACGCCATAGGCAACATCAACAGCAGGAATCGTATCACCATATTCATTGTAGTCGTCATAATAATAATCATTAACTCACCATTCTGAAATGTTCACTTGAGGTCCTATCATTAAATCTTAGATGATTTGGATTATACTAAATATATCAATGTTGGAAGCGAAAAAGCTTTTGATCCATTTGACAGAAATCAAGCCAGCGGCAATTCCTTTATTTCTCACACAGCAATATAATGTAAATGTGTATTTACACAAAAGTAAAGTACAAGTAACCAAGGGTGAAAGCTGCAGGACATATTAACTATTCTTCTAAAGTTTCTAGCTTAAATTCCTACACACTCACACATACACATACACACACACATACATATATATATATATATATATATATATATATATATATATATATATATATATATATATGTGTGTGTGTGTGTGTGTGTGTGTGTGTGTGTGTGTGTGTGTGTGTGTGTGTGTGTGTGTGTGTGTGTGTGTGTAGCAAAAGAGTCAGCATCCCGATGGCTGAGCTACGACTGTTTCGACAGCTTGATCGGATCTAGCTGTTAAAACGGCCGGACCTCAGCCGTCGGGGTCCTGATTTTCCTATTACCTACTCTACTACCCTAAGTAGTGAGTACTCAAGTGCGTTAGGGTCCACCTGGTATCTTACCACACCCTCTTTGTTATATAGTTAAAGAAAACAACAAATAGAGGTATAAAAAGTCTTATTAGTTTCAAGCTTTATATGGAAAAAAGGAAAGAAATTTCAATGTGTTGGGTTTTAACCCTTCTTCAAGCCTACAAAAACAGAGGCATGATCACAATGCATAGATAGAGTAAATAAGACAGAACTTTAGGTAGTTTCGCTAACCATTTTCGAATGCAAAATGAAGAATATTAGTGTCGATATTACGTGTGTTTTTGTATGATTAATCATGTATGTGTTTTTTAAGTTTTATTGTGGAAAGTGTCAAGTTCTGTTATGAGTAAATCCGTGTAGTATGTGTTAGTGGACTAGTATGTGTATGTTTGAATGGGGGTACTGTATATGTGCGTTGAAGTTATTTTGTATGTTTGTAAAGAATCGGGCACTGTTTTCGTTTATCACTGAGATGAGTGAATTTGTA
>OZ024743.1:106406368-106511368 GCA_964016885.1 Eledone cirrhosa | reverse complement strand
TATTGAGTACTCTGGTGCGTTATGGTCCACCTGGTTCCTTACCATACTTCCTTAGTTATATATATATACATATATATATATATATATATATATATATATATATATATATATATATATATATATATATAGGAACATGTTAACTTTACCTTTCATCCTTACAGGGTCGATAAAATAAAGTACCAGTAATACACTGGAATAATTGCTGTCTATGTGCCAAAAGTAGAAACAGTTATATATACATATATAAATATATGTGTGCGTGTGTGTGTGTGTTTGTGCACACGCACGCACATGCACATATGTCCAGAATGAGAATGACCGCATGATATTAACTAAACTGTATGTATTAAAATATTTCATAAATTCATAAATTCAGCTACAAGCCTTAAACCAACGGTACCACGATATTTTGTGTCCGCCTCAGTGAAAAATATACGCTATTAAGGATTATTGTCCCCGAACAACACTATGAATATGGTTTCTACAGGATTTCCACATCTCAAACGCAATTCCTTGTTTTTCAACCGTTATTATTGATTTCTACACTTTATTAAGAATTCATGTTTTGCCACATTTACATAATACGGTAGACCTTCTATACTATTCGAATACATATCTTTTAAAATATATATCGTTTTATATTACATTCCACCACGTAATACCATGCACTAGCTCTATTACCCACACACGTTTTCAAGTACACATATTTGGACATTTCAAATTTACATCTTTGAGTTATTTTCCTTTTGAAAATGAAGTGTTTTACACGCTATAACTTTTACGGTATTTTCAAAGTCCTCCAAACGACCGACGACTAGGGCACACATTGAATTGTTCTTATAATCTGGTGAGATGGTCAAACGTGGAACTTGAAACATTAGCTTGTGCTAATGTTCCGTGCACGAAAATAAATAAATAGATGAATAAATAAATATATATATTTATAGTTTAATGATAAATTTAGTATGGTATTTTACCACAAGATGATCTAATGCATTGTTTTGTACATTTTAAATGATCATGTAGGAAAAATGTGAGGTCAGTATTCTTAGTCTGGATATAGTAATATGTTTCAGCGCAATTGATATATTATCCGTCTGCGCAATTGCAGTGCTTGTGATTTTATCAAGTTACGATGTGAATTCAAAGAGCACACGGATCCAATTTGCATTTCCTCCTTCCGGGGTCAACAAATTATAGTACCAGTCAGATAGAAATTGCTGGCATTCCGTCGATAAATCGAAACTTAACATTTTGTCGTGGATGTCGTATAATGGAATATATTATTTCGAAGAATCAAAAATATTAAATCAATTATAATATTATTTTTCACTGTAGTGATTGTGGAAATATGTTTAATGCATGAAGCAATACATATACAGTTCACATCTATTTACATCTTTTCAAGCTTACCTTAACTGTTCAACATCATTTTTATTAATATTCTAAAGTACATTATTAAGCTGAATCTAGGGGTGGATTGGCAGTATCGATAGGGAGTCGGACGCCATGCTTTGACGCATAGAGTTACGGCCCTTGCCATTCTGAGTTCAAATCCCGCCGAGGTTAACTTTGCCTTTCATCCTTATGGGGTCGATAAAATAAAGTATCGGTAATACACTGGGTATTTGCTGGCCTTGTGCCAAACGTAGAAACTATTATTAAGCTGAATCTGGATTTGTACTAATCAACTCATTTCAACCCGTGTGCAATCATTTCTGAAATTTCAATATTGACATTGAAATTAGTTTTGTGTAACTAACCTTTTATCTTCTACACTTGTAATCAATGAATTTGTACTCGGTGGAATCATAAGTCACTACCCGAACAAATTTCATATCTTTGAAAGACTATCTCTAGCTTTTCATTATCACAATGCAGTACGTTGGAAATAATATTCATTGAAATATAATATTTACCTTAATGTATGCAATATATCATGAATCATCCGAAACATCGCAATTATATACCTCAGTAGTTATTGATTTTTCATTAAATATTAAATTTTGAATGTTATTTACTATCTAAATTTCCATATTTTCGTAATATATATATATATATATATATATATATATATATATATATATATATATATATATATGCATATATGTATTATTTATGAATATTTAATGTTGACTGTTCTGTTGACATATAATGCCAATTTCTAAAATAAAATTCTATTCATTTTAAGAGCATTGTGGTAATTCTGAACAGAAGATTAAATGTTAAAGATAGCAGGAAAGACCATATTGAAAGAAATTGCATAAACTCCTGGGTGGTTGGGAAAATTCGCTAGTGTCGATTATTAGTATCAAATGTGAAGCTAAGTCCCGTGCTTCACTCTTTTAAAACTATGCAACAAATATAGAAATGTATCAAGAAATATATAACGTCATGTTTATTATTCTGTATTTAGACGGCAATATTTTCATATATGCTACACGTGCACCAAACTCTTAGACGTTTAAATGTGACATACAGCATAGAATAATATAGAATAATATTTGAACATGATGATGAGAAAATTAAACCTCTGCTTAAAATTGTACATTAACTAACAACATATTAATATTATCCACTTATTGACATTCATGGTGAAGGAGCATTTACCATAATCATAGAGTTATTTTTCTGTATTGATTTGCAGGATTAAATAATATATTATACATAATTCTATGTGATACTAAGCTAACTATGTTCATTGTTGAAATTCTGATTGCCTTTCGCTATCTTTCGGGTTTATTTCTCAGATTTCTCACAGTATATACTCATATATCCAGTAGTTTTCGATAGGGTTCGTAGTATTTCCTATGATAAAAACACACACTAGGTACATCTTTTTAAATACGTACCTACCAGAAACAAGAATTTATGTTGTGTATATATTAATATATATATATATATATATATATACATATGTTTGTGTCTGTGTGTGTGTGTGTTCGTGTGTGTGTGTGTATGCGTGCATGTATATGTGTGGGTCTAAATATTATTTATACATGAAAACACATCATATTTAAATAAAGTGAAAACAACCTTATAATTTGTTTCGCCTTTCACTGCAATTACAACACTCATAAATCCTGTTGGCCTTGACGAAGCTAAAAAAAACAGAAAATATTGAGTTAGATTCTCAAGCCTAAGTTAATTAACCAACTTTACAGTTGTCAGATACGTTGATTAAATTTCTGAAAATAAAATTGAAAAAAAACGTATAATTTTCATTGAAAATTTACATAAATATCGTGTCTTCAGTAAAATAACAAGATAATTCTGTTGTTTGTGATAGAAAAGACCTATGTGCATACAATACATATACCTTAAATACATTACACTCTATCTACCTATCTATCTACCTATCGTTGATAGTAGACGTGTGTTACGCCGGCTTCAGCCTTTTTGGATTTGTATTACGTTTTTGACTGTGCGTTTGTGTTTCATTTGTTTTATTTGTGTGACCTAACCTCCCCCTGGACTTGCAGACGGGTGGTTATTTTATTTTTACCCCTTTTCGGGGGTAAGAACTAATTTGAAAAATGTGTATACCAACTTACAATAATGGACACCATACATGAAAACACCACTGCCACGCCCCCCACCCATGGAAAGTGATAAAGAGGAACAAGTAACTCAACCTTCTGAAGCTTCCCTCCTCTCGCTTTCTCATGCGAGTATGGAAGCGGATTTGGCGAACAATTGTAAAAACTTGAGTAATAACCCAAACAATGGAAACAGTAAATTGAAAGAATGTATAAATTACACTGATACCGACAACACCAACACAAATAACAAAGAAAATAACACAAACACACACAAAAGCGAAAACAGCAGCAACAATGACAAAGAAAACAACATAAATGTGAACTCAAAACATGAAAAAATGGGTGAAAAACCGCAAAACTGTACCGCAAACAACAACAACAAACCGCAAACTCCCAAGAAAGCAAGAACAACAGCAACGAAATTTTCACCCCATTTGACATCAGTAATACAGCAGAATTGCTAAAAGAGGAGAGAAAACAGGTGAGCTTTGGTGAAAACGGTGAATTCACCATAATCTCCCCTAAGGATATTAAAAGAGACCCGGTCCTAAGGAGAATTCATTTTAGAACTGTATCAAATGCGTCGAAAAAACTAGCTCAATTATCGCATAGCGAAATTGATCTGGTGTTAAAAGACACGTTCAAGGACATGATTTTTAGTGAGAGAGGGAAGTTATATGGGAGTCTGACAATTTTGATGAAGGACCAATTGGTGGCCCAAAAATACTCGTGTCGCCAATTGTGTCCAAACAGTACACTTTCTTCCCCACCTACGTGGGGAAGAACACTAAAAGAATATCAATCTCCGGTATACACCCAAATACAAAAATATGGTGGATACTAGGAGGGATACTGGACGACGAAGATGAACTCCTTGATATAGGCAAAACCACCAGGGGCCACTTTGGTGGCATAGGCATGAAACCAGAACGCATCGCAAAGATACCCCAAAGAATGTCCCTGGAAGGTTCCCTATTTATGAACATTGCATTTGAGGGTAGGCGACCCGCTTGCTACCTCTGTGGAGGAAGAGGTCTTTACTGCCAACACCTCCAAAAACAACAACACCACCTCAACAAATACAAGTCAACAAAAAACTGAACACGGACCACCTAACCCCTCCACAAACAAAAACACAATCACCACCACCACCACCCCCAAAACAACAAACACAACAAGTCAACAAAAAACTGAACACGGTACCGCCCAACACCTCCACACCTAAAACAACTCGAACAACATACATAACCAAATCCCCCAAATATACCCCTCCCCTCCAACATGGAAGAAGGTCCCTTAACGTCAGAAAACGAGGGGGAACCCTTCCAAAAAATAAGGCGAAAAAAAAAGAAAACACAGCGCACCCACACAAAGCAAAATAACCCCTCCCAAAAACAAAACAAAAAAATACAAAACAAAAACCAACAAAAATTACACAGACACAGCTATACACATACTTCAACACAAACAAATATAAAACTTGTAAACAAAATTTAACAAAAGCATTCAGTGCAAACCGACCAGCCACATTTTACGAGAGACAGAGAACCCCTCTTTAAAAATGATTAAAATTTCGATAGACATTTATATAGAACTGAAAAACAATCTTTCTGAGGACGTACGCTGTGTAAAACCAATGTACCGCGTCCTCTTGAAAAATTTCCCACCCACGCCACCACAAACCACCACCCCACCCAACAACCCCTCCTTCACCCCCATGGAAGTTGTGCAGCCTGGTCCACGGGACGTAAGGAGGTAGGTACGATTTCTTTTTCTTCCCCTTCGCCGACAACATGGCTGTATTGAGAGTACTATATTTGAATGCGCTGGCCTGAGCTCACCTTGGAAGCAGGCAAAACTTCTAAATGACGTCAGGTTGCGCAGTATAAATGTCATGGCTATTTGCGAGTCCAGGTTCAGCAGCGAACGCCAGCTAGCCCCCACCTTTAACGACTTTGAGATCTATGCATCCCTCTGTCAGCCAGGAGATGGGGGTGGGGTTGTCGTTCTGCTGCAAAAGACTGGGCCTCGCAACGCAGACGGTGCACTTGGACCCGGAGGATCGACTGGTGGTACTTGAAGTTGGCCGTGGTGAAGGTGGAGCCTTTAGGCTGGTCGCCGCCTATGCCCCTTTTGGGGCAGCGAGGCTGGACTCCTTCCAACGCGTGGATAATTTTCTAGGGACGTCCCGCTCCTTCATTTTAGTGGGGGACTGGAATGGTATCCTAGATGCACGTTGGGACTATGTAGGGGCATGTACCGATAGAGGGGGGTGTAACAGCCTCAAACTGTTAATCGACCGATTTGACCTGGCCGATAGATATCGATTAGATTTTCCGACTGCGCCAACCTGGACTTGGACTAACCACAGCGGATCATCTAGGTCGTACCTAGATAGGGTCCTAGTTAGAAATACGGATAGGGACCTACTAAGTTGTCCAGAGATGCGCATGGTTCGCTATTCAGATCACACATTAGTGACCTGTTTCGTCAACCTTGATAGAACGCATAGACGGGGACCCGGTTACTGGAAGCTGAAGTTGTCCTTACCGGCAAGTAAAGCTTACAGGGATCGGATTAGCGCTTTAGTTAAGGAACGGTTGACGGGGGCTATCGTCAACAGCAGGTGGTGGGCCTCTCTCAAGAGAGAGATTAGAGTAGTCTCAATAGGTCTTAGTAAGGAATTAGCCTCAGATAGGAATAGGAAGGAAAGGGAGTTGGTAGATAAAGTAGAAGAGGCGATTAGAAGCGGCAACATAGCAAGAGTGCTAGCGTCGAGAACGGCCTTAGACCAGTTTTTCGACGCGAAGCAGGAAGGCTGCGTTGTCAGAAGCAAAATACGTGCTCTAGGAAACGCGTGACAGAAGCCAAAATTGGGATTAAATCCACTATACGACCTTTGAAGGACCAGAATGGACGGGTGATTCTTGAACCTGGAAAGATATCTGAAGCCTTTCAAAAGCACTTTGCACGACTGTTCGGGAGGGGTGGATGGGGATGTGGAATTCGGTGCATACCTCGACGGCCTACCGTGTCTTTCAAACGAGGAGGCGAAGTCCTGCGAAAGGCCTATTTCAGCTGCTGAAATAGGGGACGTGTTGAGCCAAAGCGGCAAACGCAAATCCGCAGGTCTCGATGGTCTTCCATACGAACTTTATGTAGCGATGCCGGTCTTTTTCTCCGATCTCCTCGAGGCGCTCTACTGCAACTGGCAACAGAACGGGAGAATTACCTGTTCTGTTACCAAGGGCATAGTCTCGCTAGTGAGGATGGACGAGAACAAGGGGGATGAAATAAGTAATTTCAGGCCCATAACTCTGCTAAATGTGGAGTTAAAGATTTTGGCCAAGGTGTTAGCAAAGAGGTTGCCGCTTATCGTGGGCAACCTGGTGGGAGATGTACAGACTGGCGCTATCCCGTCCAGGTCGATTCACGACAAACTCCACCTCATGTAATACATCATAGAGAGGGTAGGGAATGAACCCGGCTTTGATGGGGCCCTGCTCAACTCTGGATCAATCTAAGGCGTTAGATAGGGTCGACCATGGTTACCTGCATGCGGTGCTAGTGGCAGCAGGTTTCGGACCCGTTTTCAGGGGCTGGGTTACTGCCAGGCACAGCAGCTGCATCTGGTCAACGTGAAAGGCTACCTCTCGGAGCCGTTCCAAATCGCGAGGTCCATCCGAGAGGGGTGCACTCTCCCATCTCTTCTGTATGTGCTGGCTCTCGAGCCACTGCTGCGGAATTTGGAGTCGTTGCATGGCATCCCTTTGGAACCGGGATATGGGAATGCGGTGTCGGCCTACGCCGATGAGGTGAGAGGAATGGTGTCGAGTACCTCGGAATTCGGGACGATCGGCACCTTACTGGAGGAATACGAAATGTTTACATGGGAGAAGCTGAACCGGAACAAGTCCGTCGGTTTGCAGCTCGGCGCGTGGTGGGGGCAGACATATGCTCTCCGACGACGTCGTCGGACGCTGGACGGAGGGCCCGGTGAAGCTTCTCGGGGTTTGGTTCGGACCAGATCTCCAGGTGGAGTAGAACAGGGGTGAGGTAACGAACAGGGTGTTTGCACTGGCCCAGAAGTGGGCCGAGTGCAAACTATCCCTGAAAGGTCAGGCTGAGGTGGCGAACGCTTATATAGCTTCCGTCATCTAATACCGCTTGACTGTTGTGCCTTGCCCAGGTGAAACGCTCACCAATATCGAGCGCACACTCTTCCAATTCCTTTGGAAGAGGCGGACTCCTTTGGTGAGGAGATCCATCTGCTTTCAACACCCTTTCGAAAGAAGGGCTGGGGGTGCCGTGGCTGCAGATGCGTACATGCGCATTAAGGCTACGACACCTCCAGGTATTCCTCACCGGTCAACCGGTGTGGGCCTCGTTTGTAAGGCGAGCCTTTCCGAGACTCATCTCGCTTACCGAACTGCAATCCTGGGTCAAGCAAAGACCGAGAAAACTGGGCGCCTGGCTCACGGAGTGTGCTCAGGCGCTCACGGCTCTCTGGCAGGTGGACCAGCTATCAGTGGAGACTCCCACCTAGACATTCTATAGAGGGTTGGTCAGTATTAGGTGCGACGACGCCCTCAGATAATCCCTAGGCATGGAGGAGGAAGATCTATTTACATATCTATCTATCTACCTACCTATCTATCTATCTCCCTACCTATCTATCTATCTATCTATCTATCTATCTCTCTATCTATATATTGTGGCTAATAAAGAAATATATCTAGCTATATATATATATATATATATATATGTATATATATTCAAATGTATATACTGATATATATGTGTGTGTGCGCGCGTGTGTGTGTATTTGTGTACGTGCGGGTTAGCTGTAGTGTGTGTTCACGATTTTGTATCTAATTTCTTAAATATCAAACGCTCACATCGTTTTCATCTTGTATGATAAATCATTGGAGATTTAATAGAAACTGAAATTTCCAAAGATATGTTAGGAAATTTAAAAATAAATACAAACTTCTTTTTTGCATATAGTATAGTTTTGTATAAACCGATCTGCAGTCTCTGTGTTTAAATTGAATTACTAAATTGAATTCAATACAACTGTTTAACATATTACATATTCCAATATCTAGACACATTGCACATCAAAGAGGTAGATTCTACTTGTTGTTCACTCTACGTTTTCTGTAGAGCAATCAAACCTCCTAAATATGTACGTATTTGAAAGCCAAATGACAGATGCATTTGTTTAAATAAATAAATACATAATAATTATAGAATCCATTGTCAAACTTAGATACACGGTTAGGGGAATCGTATTATCAGTGGAGCGTTTTAAAAAGTGATTTGTGAATTTTGATACGACTTTCTAGGTTCTACATGCAAATCTCCCTGAGGTCAACGTAATTTTCTTCCTTCCTGAACTGACTCAATAAAGTACACTGAAAGAACTGAAGGTTATATAATCGATTTTAACCTCTCCAAAATTTCCTGTCATTGTTAGAGGAAAATATTTAATTTTAAATGCTATCTGTTTGAAAAAAGCCGGGCTGCTTACAACCTCAAACTTATTTATATAATGCTGATCGATCGTAGTTGAGCTAGTGTAAATCAATAATAATGTGCCTAAAAAGCCAATGAAAAAGCAACACTGGGTTGTCGCTCGGCATCTAAAAGATGAAAATGACATTGCAATCACATTCTACCGTATGACAAATAAATGTTATATTGTATAATGTAATCCAAAATTAATATAGATTCCATGAAACACGAGATAATCACTGTTTGAAGGCCATTTATCAAATGTCTTCTCCGCAAGAACTGATACGCTGCTAAGAAAGGGCAAGTGAGAAAGTTATGAAGCTACACACCGTGTTGATTGCATTCTTCTAAATCGTGTCAAACATTAGATATTACGTTTGTCTCGTATAATTATTACTTTGCTTAAGCATCTCCACATAGTGTTTACTAGAAGTGATACCCGGCGTTGCACGGGATTAGGTATTTCGGACTGCGGGACGCCAACAGACCTAATCATGGAAAAACTGCATGCGTGGACAATATGTGAAGTAAATAAACCGAATACTCTGATGGCAGGATAATCTTTAAGATTTTCCTCGATGAAGCAGGAAAAATGCAGGTTTTCACCTAATGCGGTCCCTAAGGTATCAAGAAAATGATTTTTTTTATGTGCATAATATGCCTTGAAATTTCGGGAAAATCGGCTAGATGTAACGCCTCAAAAAAGCCCCCAAAAGTTGAAAAAATGAAGTTTTTCACCTTGGCTATAAAAATGTTGAATTTTCTTTGCTCACGGTATGAAGAAGAGACTGACTAATACATAGTTACAATTTCAAGGAAATCAGCCTGACGTAACGACTGAAAAAACCTCTAAAAACCTGAAAAAATGCAGTTTATCACCTAATGCGTGTTCTATCGGATCAAAAAGTTGAATGTTTTTTATAGGCATAACACTCCCTGAAATATAAGTAATACACATGTAATTTTTGAAAAAAGTCGGTTGGGTACTTATCGAGTTTTAGGGATTCAAACACACAGACACACACACACATACAGACATCCTCAGGGAAGTGCGTAATGCGCATACAGACAGATATTATAAGGGCGCGACGTTATATGTATGTATCTATCTAAAAAGAGAAAGACTAAGAATCACAGAGGGAGATCGTTAATCGCCTAATGCGGTCCCTAGGGCATTGAACATTTGAAATTTGTTTTACTCAGAACACTCCCTGAAACATAGTTTTACATGTGTAAAGTTTGAAAACAGTCGGTTAGGTGGTTCCGAATTTTAGTGTTTCAAACTCACACACACACACAGAGACATCCTCAGTTTTATATACATAGATGACTTCTTAGCGGAGCTATCGAAATATGTGAAACATAATTTAGGATATAACTCAGCTCCTACGAAAATTATTCAGATATTCCCAGTTGTATCTAATTAGTTTCTGAGAACGCATAGAGTATGCTTCAAGATATATAACGGTGTTAAGAATATATTTTTGTTGAGGACACCGTAAGGGGTTTGAGACGTACACACCTATATGTGTATGTATATATATATATATATATATATATAAAATATTAAAAAAATAATGAATAAAACAATGAAACAGTTCCTTATATTAAACAAAAAAAGTTCATTATTTAAAGATTGTTTCTAGGATATATATGTGTTAGAATTGGCATGCATATTCAACAGATCTATGTACAAAATTATACAAAATTATACAAACTATCAAAATTAAATATACATACCAACACATATATATGCCATCTTCAGAAATAATGAAATATATTTATTGATAATAACAACAATTCAAAATTACAGGTCTGTTTGGGAACAGAGTTCAAATTGACCAATGAAAACACAAAAAGTTTATACAGTTAGGTGTGTGTATATATGTAAGTAACTTCGTTCACAGATATGCATAAAAATATATGTTCACATGCATACGCATGCCGAAAAGATGTATGTAAATACAAAAATTCAAGGCTAATGTCTCTGTATGTTTATAATCTACAGATAAAATACGTATACGCATATAAACATATAAATATAAAAATAAAAAATAAAAAAATAAATATATACACACATTCATATACTCACACATATACGTACATTCACACACACACGCGCGTATACGCATAAACATACACACAATCACGAACATACATACACACATACACACCCACACACATATATGTGTATATACTATTATCATAAGCATATGGACATTAATGCGCGCACATAAACACTGCCACACATATTTAGATCCAGATACAGAAAGTAGGTGGGGGGGGGGGAAGAGGTCAGTATTTAGCGGTGTCAGCAAACTGCCTATTTATAAATGTATCTATAAATTTAGAAATAAAAAGAAAAAGAAAAAAGAAATATATTAAGAAAATATATATATATACATATATATATATATATATATATATATATATATATATATATATATATATATATAAACAAGTAAAATATAAAATATACATCGATATACATACATATACATATATATATATATATATATATATATATATATATATATATACATATATATACATACATATACATACACATATACATAAACACATACATACACATACATATACATACACTCACCATATAAATACACATACACATACACACACGCATACATATAGAGACACATACATATACACATATAAATACATAGACATATACACATATACACATATATATATATAAACATACACACATACATATATATATATACATTCACAACACACATATATATATATATATATATATATATATATATATATATATATATATATATATATATATATATATATATACACATATCTACACACATATATAAACACACTCATGTATATACACACATACACATACATACCCACACATATATATATATATATATATATATATACACATACACACATATATATATATATATATATATATACACACATACATACACACATATACACATACACATATACAAAGATATATATACATACACACACACATATAATAAATATATATATATATATATATATATATATATACACACACACATATATACACATACATACACACACATACATACTCATACATAGACATACATATATACTCACATACATACACACATACATATACGCATATATACAACTACATACACATCCATGTATGCGTATATACATACAAACACCACCACACGCTCACACAACTCAGACATACATAAATAAAGGGATATACATACACATATATACATATATAAATAGAGATACATATACACATATAAATATATACACACGTACACACACACATTATCTTGACTCTGTATTCCGTTTATCTTTCACCGAAAGTGATTTTTCATTGCATCTCTTCTTTCCATGATATCCGGATTACATTGAGTTCTTCATACGGATTGGACACTACCGTAAACTCTTGGTAGATTTATCTACATATATATTTATATATATATATATATATATATATATATATATATATATATATATATATATGTATATATATATATATATATATATATATATATATATATATATATATATATATATATATATATATATATGAGAAAAACGTACTGCTGGGTTGCTAATGGGTTACATATGAATAAAGTTAGTCCTTCCTCAGTGATCTTCCAACCATCATTGGAATTTCATCGCTTTAAAGACCATATACCTCCGGTTGGTGCGAGCAACGGCTAAAACAAGTCGTTGTGACACGTAAATAAAGGGAACACGAGTGTAAACAAACAAAAATGGTGAAGCAACGAAAAGTGGGAAGATCACAGATGAAGGACTAACTTTATTCATATATATATATATATATATATATATATGTATTTACCTGAAACAGATAGGAAGTAGATAGGGAATAAAAAACCTTCTGATGGAGGAATGATTTTATACAGAGACCAGCTAAGGAGAAAAATTAATTTCTGAGAGATCCTTTGACGTCAAAAAGAATTTCTTGCAAATTTGTATATCGGTTTACTTTGGAGGTTAGTGGGTAATCAATATGGTCGCAGGATATGCATTTGCTCTATAAATATATCTGAAAAAACGCCCTTATTTTTCTTAAAAAATATATTTTCTGTTCATTCCTCACCTCACTATCTATATTTCTAGTCCTCCGTATATTTCTCGTTTCATCATCTAATGAAGGATTAGTTTCGGAAACATTAGGAAACTGTTCCTATTCTATCAAGCGGTAAATTAATATATTTCTTCAGCGCATTTTTTGCTTTTCACACACACACACACACACATACATCCACACACACACAAACAAACACACACACACACACACACACACACACATACAGACACACACACATATAGAGACACACACACACAGACAAACACACACACACAGACACACACACACAGACAAACACACACATGCACACACACCCATACACACACATACACACACACACATACATATATATATGTGTGTGTGTGTGTGTGTGTATAAATATATTTGAAAAAAGGTTTCACGCAATAATTGTTTCTATTTTTGGCACAAGGCCAGTAATTACCCAATACATTACTGGTACTTTATTTTATCGACCCCGTAAAGATGAAAGGCAAAGTTATTTTTTTATCTTTATTTTTCTTTCTACTGGTTGTGTGATTAGGAGGGAAGTATGGAATTTTATCGGAGAATCCACTATTGACTAACGCAGCCTTATAGTAAGATATAGCTCATTCAAATATGGCCTCGTTAGAAGAAATATTATTAATCCTAGTGATGATGTTTTTGACGGAGTTATTAAAGACCGTATATGGATGCCACGAGTCATTGTGTATATAAGTAAACTTTTCTTTAATATGGTGGAGAGATCTGAATGTGTGTGTGTGTGTGCAAAGGTGTAGATTGGTGTATAATTAATTTGAACTAGTTAGATTTGTGGCTAGGGTGAACTTAATTCCCAATTCATTGAGCGCGGTTATCCGGTTTTTTATAAATTGGTCGAGGACGTGACAGCATTTATGGTCCTATAGGGTGAGAACTTCGTCGCCATATAAACCCATGTGGAAGTCAGGGAATTTGTCACGAAATGTATCTAATATGTGTTACCCAAGCAAACCGCATACTTCATCACTAGCGAATTATCAGGTTGAGATATCGAATATGTATGGGGTATATGATTTGTTTCCCCAGGTTACTCCATTATTGAAGGGGAGGGATTCTTTTCTGCAGTGTGTAATGATCTGTCTATTCAAGTCAAATACGGATTTGAGCCACAACGCTTTATCCAACAGGGTCAACGGAATCAACGAGTAGAAACCACTATATCGAACTGGATGATTTTAGTTGTGTTGGTAATATGTACCTCCGTTAATGATAATGAATAAAAGCAGCTACATTTTTTAAATGACTCTTCTTTTATTTTGGAAATGGCTAGATTATCTGCGGAAAGTAATGTTAGCGACTAAATCAAGAAGGTCCACGTCGAAAGGAGCGAAGTCATTTAACTTGGGAGGATAGGCTCTAGATTTCATGTTGTAGTTATCGATGGTGCCAGTTTTATTTCCCATCCAAAGCCAGCATGCGCCATCTCAAGCGTGTGATGACGTCGTCTGCTTTTGGAGGAGAATCTTGGAATAAACTTGGTTCCAGGGAATGGGAATGTTCTTCAACCAATAATCCAACTCATATAGATGCATTCTAACTTTACTAATGTGCTGGTTGTATAAGACAAAAAGATATTAAGAATACTCACATGGGAGGATGACAATCTTCCACGTGGTGCAGGTGTACATAATCTGTTAATCCATTGTGGTTACAAACCGGGAGCTTATATCCAAAGTAGGTAGAGCACTCAGTACAAATGACGAGTTATATTTATTCATATATAGTTGTATATATATATACAAACATAAATAATCGAGAATCGCATTTCGGCCCTTGAAATAACGAAAAACAATCTCCGAGATGAGTGGCAAGTGCTAACTGATTCAGATGAACCAGCGCTATACCAAACGTTAAAGGCCAAACACACTGAGGCGATGGTTAAACACTCATTCGCATAGCCAAAGTAATTCGGGTCAAACAAATAAAAAATATCTGTGATTGAAAATTTACCCGGACCCCTGGAAGGTTGGTCAAATCCAGTATTTGGGTTTCTGCGGCTCCTAAATCAAGTACTGTCCGCTTACATAAATAATTTTAGGCTTCTGGTAAGATGATTGAACAAGGAAGCCACTTTATATATGTATATATACAAAACAACTATATATATATATATATATATACAAAAACTCTATATATATACAAAAGGGAAACAGGATTAACAAAGCAAACATCACAGCACAATGAAAAGACATATTATTAGTTTTACGGGCAGTGGATTGGCAGTATCGTTAGAGGGTCAGACGCCATGCTTTCCAGCATAGTTACGTCCCTTAACGATCTGAGTTCAAATCCCGCCGAGGTTGACTTTACCTTTCATCCTTACGGGGTAGATAAAATAAAGTACCAGTAATGCACTGGGTATTTGCTGGCCTTGTGCCTAAAGTAGAAACAATTATTAGTTTTACGCTTGACAAACTTGGGAAAGCGTTTTAAAGTTTCGGTCGCTAAACATTCATTAGAAAATAGAATGAGAAATTAAATAATATATAGAAAGATTGAAGTATATTCATGTTGCCATATCTCATATATATATAAAAAAAAAATATATATATATATATATATATATATATACATGGAAAGTTATATTTAAATTGTTGGGTTAACAACGAGTAAATATTTATAACTGATATAAAAGCACTCAACAAGTATTTGGAGTGTATTTATGATATTAAATAAATGGAAACTATATTTATAAAACCATATTTATTTCGTTATATATATTTCAGGGATATCATATTAACAATATGTTATGCCTTCTTCAGACAAAATACAATATAAACAGTCTTATAAATAAATAGATACGACATACCTTTCAATCACCTTGCATTTGGCAACCTCCCAAATACAAGGTGATTGAAAGGTATGTCGTATCTATTTATTTATAAGACTGTTTATATTGTATTTTGTCTGAAGAAGGCATAACATATTGTTAATATGATATCCCTGAAATATATATAACGAAATAAATATGGTTTTATAAATATAGTTTCCATTTATTTAATATCATATATATATATATATATATATATATATATATATATATATATATATATATATATATATATATATATATATATATATATATATATATACGATATTAATAAATGGAAACTATATTTATAAAACCATATCTATTTCATTATACATATTTCATGGATACCAAATTAAATTATGGTATGCCTTCATCAGACAAAATACAATATATAACAGTTTTACAAATAATCTTTGACGTACCCTATTAAAATGCAACCATTGTTTTTGGAAGTCATCCGGATAGTGAATTGTTTATATAACTTTAATAAGTCATAGTGTTAAGGACAATTAGAAAAAGACGGAGAGAAAGAAAAAGACGGAGAGAAAGAAAAAAAGACGGAGAGAAAGAAAAAACGTGGAGAAATATCGGAGAGAGAGATGCATGGAGAAAAAAAAGAAAGAGATAAGTAAAGACAGGAGAAAAGGAAGAAAGAAGAAAAAAGGAAGAAATAAGAAAAACAGAGGAAAGCAACAGAGAGATATTAAGTCAACAGACAGATAGAAAAACTCAAGAGAGAGAAATGTTATATAGAGAGAGAGTGATATTATGAAAACTTTAGGTCATGTCATATTAAGTTGAGTTAACAATTCATATGAAATGTATAATAAAAATATAAATATTAATATTCATGAATGGGACATAGATATATAATATGAGAAATTAAATATATATCTATATATATATATAAAGGTTTACATATCGAAATATTCGATAAATACTCCGTCGTAACCGCCGCGAAGGGGCTGCTTTCGGTTATTTGTCGGAGATTTCTCATAGGAGCCTTTATTCTTATAGCTTGATCTAATTGATTTTTTATATGGTTAATTATGCTAATTGGGAGAGGAAACGGTATATATTTTATCTGGTGATTCTATAGACATGTGTTATGATATATAGCTTTGATTTTTTAATTTATTAATTCTTCCTTGAGGCATAAAGTGACCCGTTGCAAAACACATATATGTCTATGACTTTATATATATATGTAAACCGTTATATGTAATAATCTCCCGTTAGCTTGAGATACAATTTGGCTGTATTGGGCTGCGCTTTCTAGCAAAAAGCCTACCAGCCGTAAGCAACTAATCACATCCTTTCTAACTTGACCGCTGCCACGTCACGATTATAGCCATTTTTGAATGTATTCTTGGCGCGATCACTTTGGAAAATTAATTGTCTAAATTTGAGCTAACCCCTTAAGAATCCGAAGCTCTAGATATCCCATGTTATCCGATGTCTTAAAATGCGGACGAAACCATGGTAGAGGTAATTAAATATGTACACTTTTCTTCTAGTTTATTTTACACCTAATTCTGTTTAGTTAACTGTATATCTGGTCGATTTATACATGCTGCCGAAATATTCGATAAATACTACGTCGTAACCGCAGCGAAAGGGCTGCTTTCGGTTATTTGGCGGATATTTCTTCATAGGAGCCTTTATTATTATAGCTTGAACTAATTGATTTTTTATATGGTTAATTATGCTAATTGGGAGAGGAAACGGTATATATTTTATCTGGTGATTCTATAGACATGTTTTATGATATATATATATATATATATATATATATATATATATATATATATATATATATATAACAAAATAATTGTCGTAAGGAACCAGATAGACCATAACGCACCAGATTACTCAATATTTAGGGTAGTAGAGTGGGAAAGAGGAATACGTATGAGCCCGACGGCAGAGCTCAAGCCGTTTTGACGTGTATTTCTGGACTAAATTAGAATTGTTAGCCTGGTGAATAAATAGTCGAACTTGTTACGGGGTTACTTCCTCATATGGGAAGATGGTAGTTGTCAAGAGGATTGGTTAAAATTTGTTGTAAACACAAATAAGTCTATCATGGCATTTGCTGGAGGGAGGTGTGGCTGAACTTGCCTGCAGAACAATAGGGGTGTGAGTGGAGCGGTCAAGCGTTGAAAGTGAAAAGTATACAGCATATTATAAGGATAGTGTATGAAGTGGAGGAGGGAGGTTATAGAATAGGTAAATCGAATGAGAGTATATATATATATATATATATATATATATATATATATATATATATATATATATATATATATATATATATATATATATGTATATATATGCATATATATATGTATATATATGCATATATATATATATATATATAGTTAGCGAAGCAGAAAATTGCTTATTGTGATCCAGTGCGTGGTTAGGAAAGCCAGTTTCAGGGATCGTTTCAACGTACGGTTAGGGGTAAATCCACAAGTTTGTAAGAATTCCGTTCAATCTTGGATTATAAAGTATAAAAGGGAAAACACAGGTAAGCATTAAGAGAAGGATTTTATCCAGGTATTTACGACCGTTTCATTGGTAAGTACAACCTTATATTGCTATACAACAAATAGCAGCCACTCACTTATAATTGTTGCTCACGTCCAAATGTTCAAAATAGTGAGTAAGTTACTCTTGAAATAGTTCTTAATATATAGAGAAAAACAGTTTGTTGGAATTGTATTTACTAGTATAGAGAGAGAGAGGAAGAGGAATTAGAAGGTGAGGGGGACAAACGGAATAGTATAGAGAGAGATGAAAGGGGAGAAGATTTAGGATGTAGAGTGACGAACTGAGATGGAGGGAGGGGTAGAGGTGGAAGGATTCCGGTCGTAAATACCTGGATAAAATCCTTCTTTTAATGTTTACCTGTGTTTTCTCTTTCATACTAAATATATATATATGGTTAAAGAAGAAACAAGAAAAGCACAGACATGCAAAAGCGAACTCTTATTGGTTATTGTTAGCTTAACTCGGATAGTGACCATCATCATTACATAACAAATTGTCCAAATATGAATTTAAGTACTGAACTATATTTTATGGCGTTTTTTCTAGCATGTGTCACACCAAAAGAATGAACATAATGCTGATCAAAATAATGAACTGTGTTTAATCATTCTAAAATGTTGAATCATGTTCCTCTGTAGTTCTGAAGTTGTTATAATTTGGAGTTCAATAGAGGTGATATCATTCTAATATTTTCGGTTCTCTCATATCTGAATTATTTTATTTCCCTAATGAAATTTGCTATATAATTAACTGATTCGTATTTCTTTATATTTCCTGTTTGAATTATTATTTTTTCTGTATGTTATAAAGTGAGTGCTTCAAAAATTACCAAGCAGTTTGGCTTTTCTGAATTTCGTCCGTCAACACCTTTAATCAACTTTAAAAAGTAATGTGTGTTGCAAATTAATAGTTATTAAACATACTAATGGCAATTCAAACAACGAGACACGAAGGTTACATATAATTGCAGTTTGAAAAATATTTTTCATGAATTTTAATTTAAAATGAAATACTGAAATGCAGTATTAACTGCTCTCTGTGCGTCTGTCCAATCTCCCCCATCTCTCTCTATCTCTCTCTCTCTCTCTGCCCCCCTCTCTCTCCTTTATATATATATATATATATATATATATATATATATATATATATATATATATATATATATATATATATATATATGTAGTTTTGCCATTATATAGTTTTGCCATTCTCGCATTCATATATGAATATAAAGTATATATATATATATATATATATATATATATACATATTAGAAAGTGAGGGTTTTTTTACAAAGTGAAGAATAACCGAGGTGTCCTACACGAGTGAAAGTATAAAGAAAAAAAGATGAAATTGAAAATGCAACTGGAGTCTTATTTAAAAAAATATATATATATTAATTTGGTTCCTTTAACGGTTTCGCAGTTCTTCTGCTTTTCAAAAGTAGAGTTGAGATGGAAGGTCTCTGGTTTTTCTCACATATATATATATATATATATACTTGAAATTATAATTCATGTGCCACTTTCAAAGAAAATACTCTTGCTAAATAGTTTGTGTAAATTTTAAAATAAAATTAGAATACATTTATGAAGAGAAAAAGCACACTTCTAAGCCAAAATCAATAATTATTATAAAGGTGAAAAATATTTTAACACGAATTTCATTTTTCTAATGAATGGTTTACTTTTAGTTTTCATATAAAACAGGAGTTGTTTATATTTTAACGCTTTTACAAATTGTATTCGGAGAAAGCTGATCTCGAAATTTAATATAAAACTAACTCCATGTTTTGATGATTAAATGAGAAATTCGAGTAGAAATTAAAGGAGAACTGCTTAAGCCGGGTTGTACCATAATGCATAACATATTTGAACTGGGCCAATCTTTTATACAAACCTAAAAATATCTAGGTGTTTTCGCATTGTTTTAATTTAAAACGGAGAAAAACGTATTTCATACAAATGCATTCATTCTAAATTCAAACTTATGTGATTTCTTGTTTAAAATGTATTTTTATATAAAATTCTATATATTAAATTCTCAATATGTTTTGTTTAACTAACCATAGAAATAATGCACAGACATTAGATTTTGTTTAATTTTTCTAATTTTCTAAATGAACATTCATACATTTTCTCATAGTTCACACTACTTCAGGATTCATACATATTTTCTATAGCCCAAAAATATAACAATCACAAATGATTTGTGGAACATATCTAAAATTACACACTACTCTCTGCCTGTCTCCCTCTATCTCTCTCTTTGGCTCTATGGATCTCACTTCAATCGTGGTAGCATTCTCAAGTAATATCCCTCATGTTTTGTGCAATCACATCTTGTAGAAAGTAATTCAAGTTAACAAACTGTTTAATTCGTATTGTACTATCGGGTTAAGTGCTCAACTGCCTATATTCCGCGGGAGTACACTTATCATATATATATATATATATATATATATGTGTGTGTGTTTCTGTGTGTCTGAGTGTGTGTGCATATATATGTATATATATATATGTATATATATTTCGTTCTTGAATTTGTTTAGCAAGATTCTTTATCTGAAAACGTGTATTGAAACCGATATTGTTATACATTGAGAGGGTCATGTTGCCAATAAGAAACACACGCACCAGTTGCTTTCACTTCACTTTATTATAATAAATTTATAAATTTAGGAATTTATAAATTTCCGGTTGGTTGGTTGGTTCCACAACCAGATGATTGTTTATATATTGTCAAAGTTCTTTCGTCACACATTATATGACCCCTTCAGTGACTGGGTATTCTTTTCTTTGTTTTTGTGCCTCTCCTTTGTTCTGTCCTACGCCATCTTGTTTGTGTGTGTTTTGTATGCTTAGTTTGCACATGTGTTACATCCGGGTGTCTGTGTGTGTTTATATTTGTTTATTTATTTGTTTATTTACATGTTATATATTTATTGTAATAAATTGAAGTGAAAGCAACTGGTTCGTGTGTTTCTTATTGGCAACATGACCCTCCCAAAGTATAACAATATGTATATATATATATATATATATATGTGTATATATATGTATATATGTATGTGTTTGCGTGAGTCTGAGTGTATGTATATATATATATATATATATATATATATATATATATATATATATATATATATATATATATATATATATATATATATATAGATAGATAGATAGATATAGATAGGTAAATATACACGGGTGTGTATGATTGTGTATAGAAGATTATATTAATAAGAGGAATTCCAACTTTGTCTGATTTACTCGTTTTATTTACAATCCTTTAAAATATATATAATGGTATTATAATGAAATAGTATGATAGAATATTAAATTCTAAGTGTTAATTGAACAAATACTTTCATGCTTTCGCAATCTTCAGGTTCATGATATGTGGTGACAGTCGAGTTTGCAATTTTCAACTGTAATGAGATGGGTAAATTTCCTACCTTTTATACATTTTATACAGAGAAAAGTGGCTCCAGAATGCAAAGCCCTGTAAACTATATTTCGACCAATCAGTGTGTAGTTTCACTGAATTACTACAGCTGATTGGTTTAAGCATCACGGCTGGTTGAGCATGCTAACGACCAATAGTCATATCCAACGTATCAATTGTTTTGCTTTTTGAAATGATGAAAATAGCATTTTCTATTAATCATCACCATCAACATCACTTTTATTATTATTATTATTGTTGTTGTTGTTGTTGTTAGTGGTCGTGGTCATAGTGGTAGTAGAAGTAATACCCCTAGGCGTTATTATTGTTCATTTAGCTTGGGTTTGAATTTATCAATAACATTCTTTTCTTTGATTTTTCTCTTGATTTCACTTGGGCTGTGTAATTTGTAGAATGGGAATATTATAAATATTCCCTGACCACATGTTGCCAGGTGGCCGCTTAGGGGTATCTGACGGACATTTGGGTCTCTGATTTGTTGACGGTGTATATATACACACACTCAAACACACACAAACACACAAACACACACACGTACATACATACATATACACATATATATATATATATATATATATATATATATATATATATATATATATATATATATATATATATATATATATATATATATATCTGGAATAGAATGAAACAAAATTTCATTTCTCACTGTTAGTACGGTACTTACTTAAATGTAAGTATGTATGTATGTATACGTACATACATATATGTATATATACGTACAGTAGTATGTAGATATATATATATATATAAATATATACAAACATGCACACATATATATATATATGCACGTATCGGTTATATATATGTGTGCATATATATATGTGTGCATGTATGTATATATATACATACTACTGTAGTCTGTATACATATATGTATGTACGTATACATACATACATACTTATATATATATATATATATATATATATATATATATATATATATATATATATATATATATATATATATATATATATATATATATATATATATCGATATATATATATATATAATATACATGTATACTTCATTTTTTATATGTTTTGCCACATTTGTTATCTGAAAACGTGTGTTGAAACAGATATGTTTGTGGGTCGTGCTGCAATTAAAACACACGGACCTGTGTGAATTTCACTTAGATTTATTATAAATTCCCAGATGTATATGTTAAAAACCTAATGGATAATTATTTGTTGATTTTTTAAGATATTTCGTCACACTCTCTGTGACCTCCTCAGTGAATATTTTTTGGTTATTTTTTTACTCTCTTTGTTCTGTCCCGCATCAGCGCATAAAACAAGATGTTGTAGAAACCCCTTCTTTCTAACATACGAACGCATCTACATGCCAACTCCCCCCCCCCTCAGACACACACACACACGCTCACAAATACACATATACACATACACATGCGCTCACGCCAAATATGCAATGATTACCTCTCTTCCTCAATCTCTATAACGCGTAAGATACTACTTGACCATCAATTCTCCAAAGTGGGTGGGTAAATATATGTATGTCTATGTGTATATGTGTGCGTGTATATATATATATATGTACGTATGCATATATATGTCTAAGTATATGTATATATATATATATATATCATAAAACATGTCTATAGAATCACCAGATAAATTTGAGCTAACTCATAAAGAGTCCGGTGCTCTAGATTTCCAATGTTATCGGATATCTTAAAATGCGGACGAAACCATGGTAGAGGTAACTGAATATGTTCACTTTTCCTCTAGTTTATTTTACACCTAATTCTGTTTAGTTGACTGTATATCTGGTCGATTCATACATGCTGTCGAAATATTCGATAAATGATCCGCCGTAACCGCCACGAAGGGCTGCTTTCGGTTATTTGTCGGAGATTTCTTCATAGGAGCCTTTATTCTTATAGCTTGGTCTAATTGATTTTTTACATGTTTAATTATGCTAATTGGGAGAGGAAACGGTATATATTTTATCTTGTGATTCTATAGACATGTTTTATGACATATAGCTCTGATTATTTGATTATTTAATTTATTAACTCTTCATTGAGCCACAAAGTGACCCGTTGCAAAACACACACACATATATATATATATATATGTAAACCGTTATATATATATATATATATATATGTGTGTGTGTGTGTGTGTGTATGTGTGTGTGTGCTTATGAGTCTCCTTATGTATGTGTGTGCATCATTTGTACTAATGTTATCTTTAATTATAATAAATAGTCTACCAGCTTAATACGGCGTGTTAAAATACTAGATCTATCATCCGCAGCATTATTACCTACCTTTGTAAACTGTTTTCTTCAAGGACAAATGTTCAAATATGGTTGTAGATGTTTTTCTGGCTTATCCTGTTTTCATGATTAAATTGTTCCTGAATGCGTAGCCGGCTATTTAGCATGTTGCACGGCCTATGTTTATCCCATTTTTTAAAGCATTAGAAACAACCAAACTTCCTCTCAAGAATCTTTTGGGTACAAATGGAATCATGTAAATCTCGCTTATTCCTTCCATAGGATTATAGACGGTACCCATGGAAGTAACACAGAGTACGGAATAAAAACGCCTTGTTTTCTCCACCATATATTTCTGCTTATGCGCTACACATTAATTTTCCTTTAATATTAACTCAATTTTAATATTTAATTTGGCATCACTAGGCATTGAGAGCACATTGGTTTGTTTAAGGCATCAAACATGATCTATCATATCTTCTCTTCTGTCATTTTGATATATAATAATTATATATATATATGTATATATATATATTGTTATGCTTTGGGAGGGTCATGTTACCAATAAGAAATACACAAAAACAAGATGGCGTAGGACAGAACAAATGAGAGGCACAAAACAAAGAAAATAATCCCCAGTCACTGAATAAGTCACATAATGTGTGACGAAAGAACTTTGACACTTTGACAATATATGAACAACCGTCAAGTTATGGAACCAACCGACCAACCAACCGGAAATGTATAAATTCTTAAATTTATGAATTTAATTTATAATAAATTGGAGTGAAAGCAATGGTACGTGTGTTTCTTATTGGCAACATGACCCTCCCACTGCATAACACTATCGGCTTCAACACACGTTTTAAGATAAAGAATATTTCTAAACAAATTCAGAAACGAAATATATATATATATATATATATATATATATATATATATATAAACTATATATATATATATAAACTAGAGGAAAAGTGAACATATTCAGTTACCTCTACCATGGTTTCGTCCGCATTTTATATGTTATATGTTATAGAATGCCGTTAGCTTCTTGCTAAAACAATCTCTATACGTCTCATTTATATATATATATATATATGTACGTATGCATATATATGTATATATGTATAAGTATATGAATATATATGCGTGTGTGTATGTGCTTATGTGTCTATACACACACACACACATATGTGTATATATATATATATATATATATATATATATATATTTATATATACACACATATATATATATACATATACATATACATATTGCGTTTGTACATATGAGAATAAATTGTCACTTCCTATTACTTGTTAATACAAGCTATTTATTATGCATATATACATATATATATATATATATTAAAGTGTTAAACGATATTAAATGATTATGTCAAAGAATGAGTTTTACAGTAGATTGGAAGCACTCTACGAAAATAATAATTTTCCGGGTTTATTAATATTAAAATATAAATATTAATAACATAGATGTTCTTTTGATCAATTACATTTTATTAATATTTATATTTTAATATTTATATATATATATAAATAAGTATGTATACGTAAATACATATACGTGTACAGACGCACAGTGGTATGCATATATATATTATATATACATACATGCACACATATACATATGTACGTATGGGTTTACCGAACATTTATTATAATTTTCGGTTTGTGTGTAAACAAACAGCCCAAATTACGCCGTACAGTGCTCGGCAACCATCGTCGCCCTTTTGTTCAACACTGACACAGGAACGATGTACTAGTTTCAAGCCTATTATCGCCAGTAGGGCGGTGGATAGCAGTATCAGTAGAGGGTCGGACGCCATGCTTTCCAGCATACTTACGTTACTTTACGATCTGAGTTCAAATCCCGCCGACGTTGACTTTGCCTTTCATCCTTACGGGGTCGATAACATAAAGTACCAGTAATGCACTGAGTAATTGCTGGTCTTGTGCCTAAAGTAGAAACAATTATCGTCAGTATCATAAACCTGTCTGTCAGATGGTTGAACGTCTGAAAGTATATACTTTCCTTATGCATATTAACGGCTGAGCAGCCTAATTTGCATAACGAGTAAGTTAGTCGGCTGGCCGACTGACTTAACGATATGAAAATTATGCTGCTCAGCCTTTAATATGCATAAGGAAAGTATATACTTTCAATTATCTCCAATTGGTATCTGTGAATCCGAAAGCTACACTTCAAGTTGCGTAACACAGTAATGTGTCCTAAGATAGAATGAGGATATTCCTTTCTCAACAGGCGATTCGTTCCGTTTCCAGTTTCAAGGCTTAGTAACTCCACTGTCATGTTCTGTCGCAGTAACTTTGGGGTCACGTGTTCTTTCTAAAAAAAGAGGAAGATTCACATCCGAGCTTTGTCGGGCAAATTCAAAAGTGTGAACAATGTAATGTATTCACAGCCTCTGGCGTAAGCTCTCAACAAGATTATCAAACAAGTAATAAATAATTAATCAATCAATTAATAAATAAATAAATTAATTATGAAGGGTAGGAAAAATAATAATAATAATAATGGATTCTTTATTGGCCACAAGCGCTAACATGAAGAAAAAACATTAGAGACGGCACAGAACAGTACAGGACGATACAAAGTGGATTTTGGTCGTGTAAACAGCTTATAACAAGAAAGAAATCGGGATAGAATTAAAAAAAAATTTAAACAACAAAAATTCCCCCAAAAGGGGGAAACCTCTGAGGGTCAATCGTGGCGAAAACCACACAAAAGACCACGGACACCCTGACCACCAGGGCAAGCGCCTTCTCTCAGTTTTCCACTCCTCAGTCTGCAGGCGCATATTCAGAGCGAGCCCGTTCACTCGGTCCAGACTCACCACTTTCACCCACCTTTCAACAAAATTACTAGAAGGGAGCACTTGCCTCTCCACCCTGATTTTCCTATTCTTGTGAAACTTGAAAAAGTTAATCAGGGATTGGCCGGAGAGGAAAGTGTCCGTCTTCAACCCTTTCAACCTTGTCCACCACACAATCTCTTTCGCCATGTCCACCAGGCAGAAAAAAACTCCCTGAACTTCCTCCTCTTTAAAGTAGGATGGTGGGGTTATCTGCACAATGAACTCAGTCGAAACCAGATCCGTCCTACACGCGACAACAACTGTTCCCCATAGCTCCACAAGTCAGCAATCCTCAGGCACTGAATGAGTTCGTGCAGGACGGTTTCGTCGCCCTGCGGGAATCGTGGACAGGCTCATCTGACAACACCTCCGTTCCTGTAGAGCTTATCGCGAACCGGGAACGCGCCACGGTAGGACTGCCAGGCCAGGGATTTCTGGAAGTTGTCTGATTTCTGGAAGGCCCAAGACTGAAATTTCTCTTGAAGAGGGTGAACAGCTGATCTTCTTCGACGTCCAGTGTCTCCCGAGAACGTCGTCGCTTTTCCCCTCCACTAGCCCTCCATAGAACGCCGAAGTGGATGTTACACCGATACCAGTGCCCAGCTGCTAGCTGTCGGTGAGCGCTTGGTCTTTTCCTGATCCAGGACTGCAGCTCCGTCAAGCATATGAGCTGGGGGAAAGAGCGTCAGGGAAACGGCGACCGGACCCGTTCACCGTCAAGAAAGCACCAGAAATGTTGCAGCCTCAGTGCATGTTTGCGCATCATCAGCCACGGCATGTCCAGTTCTCCATGCACGGGCGCTGACAGTAGGTGGATCGTCGGGCCATGGGAGAACGTCCGTTCCACAAAAAACGGAAGAGAATGCGCTCTATTTTGGTCAGAGTGTGGCGGAGGCAATGAACGACGGTCAGGTGGTAGCAGATGACGGACGCGATGTGCGCATTGGCCACCTCCACCCGACTTTTCAGAGATAGACACCTCTCGGCCAATTTCTGGGTGAGAGACGCCACTCTGCTAATCACCTCTCTCAAGTTTTTCTCCATCTGGAGGTCCAGACCGAACCAGACCCCAACCAATTTAAATGGTCTTTCCGTCCAGCGCCACACGACGCTGTCGGATGGCATGGACCTGCCTCACCAGGTGCCGAGTTGCTAGCCCACCGACTTGTTCTGGTTTATCTTTCTTCCTTTCACCGCTTCGTATTCCGTGACAGGGTGCCGAGAATCTGGACGTGTTTAGTGCTCGACAATAACACGGTTACGTCGTCAGATGTAGGCTGACACTGATCTCCCGTATCCTAGTTCACGTGGGACCCACCTCATCGTCTACAATTTGTGCAGTAACGGCTCGAGGACCAGTACGTACAAGAGGGACGACAGGGACCACCATGGCGGACCGAGTGCATGATGCTGAAAGGCTGCGACAGGTGACCATTCACCCTCACAATCGAGCAGATGTCACTGTGCATCGCAGCGATCTAGCCCCTAAAAGCGGGCCCGAAGCCGGACGCCTCGTGGACCGCAGCCAAGTACCGATGTTAGACTCTATCAAATGATTTAGATTGATGAAATTTGATCAGGGCCCCACCCGTGCCAGTTTCTTTAACAACCCTCTCTATGACGTATCGTATGAGATGGAGATTGTCGTGGATGGTTCTGTCCGGAATGTGACATGTCTGCGCCTCTCCCACCAGAATTCCGGCGACAAGCACCAGTCTCTTTGCTAACACCTTGGCAAAAACCTTGAACTCTGCGTTTAGAATATAACGTCCCCTTTGTTTGGGTCGATTCTCAGCAGCACCACAGCTCCCAAGCCCGCAAAACTGGGAATGTTCCCGTTCTGCTGCTAGTTGCAGTAGATCTGCCAAAAGGTCGCTGAACAAGCCTGGCATATACGCATAAAATTCGTAGTGCAGACCATTCAATCCTGGCAATTTGCTCCTCGTGCAGTCAGACAACGCTTCCCGTATTTCAGCTGCTGATATCGGCTTTTCGCAGCACTGCGCTGCGGTCGTCGGGAGCCGCAGCAGTCCGTCGAGGTATGCACTGAAGTCCATACTCCGACCCGGCGCGCCGCCGCTCCAGAACAATTGAACAAAGTGGTATTGAAAAGCCGCACACATCTGCTCGGGTTCGAGCAACACGCGCCGTTTTGATCAGGCAAAGACTGAATTGTGGATTTGTTGCCACGTCGCGCCCCCACAACCCGGGCCCATTGGATGGCTTTCCTCCCATCGTGTCTCAGAGCACGTGCTCTAGCTCTGACAACGCCGCCTTCATGCTTTGCGTTGAAGAATTGTTCGAGTGCCAATCTCGCCGCAAGCACTTCGGTTGCGATGCCTGTCCTAAATGCCTCTTCTCGCATTCTAACTAGCTCTCCCTCTACTCTATTTTCCTCTATCACTACTCCTTTGCTAAACCTTATCGATTCTACTCTAATAGCCCTTTTCAGGTTAAACCATCACCTGTTGTTGACGATCGTACCCATCAACACACGCTTAACTATTTCGCTAATCCGGTCTCTGTAAGCTTTGCGCGTCGGTAACGACTCGTGCAGCTTCCAGTAACTGGCTATGGAGGCTATCTGCATCAACATCACAGAACACAAATGTGTGGTCCGTGTAGTCGACTATTTTAAATTGTGGAAAACCTACATTTACGTATCTGTTTCCCTACAGAATACCTTATCTAAATACGATCTCGATGACCCGATGCGGTTTGCCTATGTCCACATTTGCATATTCGGATAATTCAGTCTATACCTGTCAGAGAGTTCAAAACGTCTGAGCATGTTGTTGAGGATTTTACAGCCTCCCCTGTCTACAAGCCCCATATGCTCAGCAACTCCTCCCCCCGATCCCGGAAAGCTGGGAGATGCGCCGAAGATCGGTGCGAATGCTCGTGCTTCGGAGACTCTGGTCTCGCTGATGACCACCACATCTATGTTTAGTGCTCTAAGGTCATTGAGCAGGTAACCCTGCTTCCAAGATAATCCCAGGCCACGTACATTTACACTGCCTATTCTCAGTACGGCCATGCTGGGTGAGGGACGGTGTAAGTGAGAATGGATCATTTACCTTAATCGTGTGGGGCAGGGGCAGTAGAACCGTCCCTTCGGCAGGTCATGGGTGTCGTTAAGATGATATCTGTATAGATTCTTTTGGAGAGTGACCCCCTGAAATAACCAACCACGTTGGAGAATTTTTGTTTTAACGGTTTAACGAGCGTAATTTAGACAATGTTAGTATTCATTGGTGATGTTGTTGGTGCTGTTGGGGGTGTGGTGATTTATTCCATCAATCTTTTGTGTGCGATGTTTATGGCTGTGTACTTTTTTGGGGGGCGGGGTTGTTGCTGTTTTCTTGTTGTTGCTGTTGGGTGTGTGTGCTTTGTTGTGTTTGCGATGATGGTGTTTTTGGTGATGCTGGTGGTGGTGTGGTTGTTGTTGGTGGTGATGTTTGTGGTGGTGATGGAGATGGTGGTGGTTTTGCTGCAAGTTTTTTTTTTGTTGACAACCGTTTTCCACGCTTCTACCGCCTCATACTCCATGTCCGACTTTGAGAGGTCGGGGAGGGGGTATGAGTTATACCCTCTCATTTGTCTTTTTAGTTGTTGTCGTTCTTGTTGGTGGTGGAAGAGGTTGGTCTGCCGTTTTTTGCACGGGTGCAGCTAGTGCGACTGTTTCTGTTACTGCAGTTGCCGCCGCTGTTTTTTTGTCCGTGGCTTTTTGTGTGGGTGCAGCGGACGTTGTCCTCCTACTCTCTGTAGAAGCTCCCGACATTTTCGCTGACTGCTCTGTTTCTGATGGCAGCGGTTCAGGCATTGAAAGGAGCGGGACCTTCGAGTTATTTTATGTGGACAGAAGGCCTGAGGTGAGACTTTGATCCACAGTTGAAGCACTTTGGGCGCCTTCCTTCCACAGATATTGAAAGTTGGGACCCATTCCCGAGGTCTATTACGTCGGGAATAGCGCTTATGCAGTCCTGGTCGGTTTGGATGAGCATCTCCATTCCAATACCGGACCAGTCCTCTCTCCCCAAATTCTGTACCTGCAGAATGGTTGTTCTATCCTCAATGCTCGCAAGAACAGACCGGACCAGCCAAGGCTCGGATACGTAGGGCGGGACCTGGGTTACCCTGACGTTTGCTATTTTTTCCCCCGCAGTAAAACGGGACTAATGTTGTCATCACTCTGTAGGGTCCTCACTGAGTGCGATTTTGTTTCCTAGGTGGTAGCACAAAGGACGTCCACGGTAGCATACTTATTGCCTCGGCTGATGTGGGTTTTCCGTGCCTATACAGTTCTCAAGGCCTTCTGGATTTGGGCCTTTGTGGCTCTCTCCATACGACACGATTTCGTGGAAATTGTACGGTATGACACTGTGCGTCGCTCTTGTTCCTCCAGGAAGTCAGTTGGTGGTTTCAAGGACACAGAAAATTAAGTTCTGTTCACCATGTGTCTTGCGACCGCCATCTCCTCCTCTGTGACCAGGACTGTTTCTACGTTGCGAGCCACCCTTTCAAAAAGAGATGGTCTCTTTTTCAGTGGTATCAATGTTGCCATCGCCACTGCTTCTACTGGTATTGTTGTTGATGCTGTTGCTGCTGCTACTGCTAGAAACAGTGTTGTTGGTGTTGTTGGTGTTGTTGCTGTTATCACTGTTGCAGTTGGTTGTGTCTTTGGTGCCGCCGTTGTTGTTATTCTTGGTGGAATTTGTATTGTTGGTGTTGGTGTTGTCGCTATTTGTTTTCATGTTAGGAGTGTTGATATCGTTGTTGCATTTGTTGTCATTGCTGTCTTTGTTCACGTTGTTTGTGGTGGTGTTTGTTGTATCAATTTGTCTGTTTGCCGTAACCCACCTCTCAACTTTTACGCGAATGGTACACGACAGCAGATATATCGCTGGGGTGCGTGCCTCACCCATTTTTTTTTTTATAATTTTTAAATGTAAAAAGTTCAAATATTTGGGCCAAATATTATACTTTCCCTTTCATAAGGCAAAATGCAAGGGCTTTATCCCTTACACAACAACAGAAATTTACCATAAATGATTTATGACAGGTAAATAATGAGACTTCCAGGAGCGAGCGAAAAGACGTCTGATCAGGCCAATAATAATAATAATAATAATAATAACCAGTGGTGGTAGGCGCTCTAAGGGGTCTAATGATTACTTATCGCAAATCACAGGAAACCCGCGTATAGGAGAAATACAGAAGATAGTACTAATGGGAAATGCCCATATACTAAGGAAGGTTCTGTCAATATAAGTACATCACAAGTCTAAACACCTAAAGATGCTTGTGTGTGTATGTATGTTCTTTCTTGAACATGGCGGACCTTGTTGTCTCTTGAGGTCACTGGTGGTGACTTGGTGATAACTTGTATGAACACAAAGCAAGATAAATGCAACTATAATAATAATAAAAAGGGAAGTAGACGCACGTGGTCGATAGAGTGTTATGGAATCGCTCCCGTAAAATGAAAACAATGAGATCGTAAATGATAAAGAAATGAATGATAATGAACTTGCCAACTTGAAGAATGAAATTATGATCGAATGGATGAAAATGAAAGAATCTGACATGGGGGAACGAGACCCTCTCCCTAAGATCCAGAACTCCAAACAGAACCAAAATAAAATACACAAGACTAACATAATTCTCAAACGCATTATCATCACATATAAACTAAACATTACTGATCTAAATCATCTAAATCATCTAAAGTCACAACTCACTTATGTGCAGTGAAAATGAAAAACACAAATGAGAGATGAAAAAGCAAATAAGAAATGACATTGGAAAGTTTGAGTCCCTACTGAATGGGACACTACAAAACATAGACACTAAAAATAGACTGGAAATAAAGTACAAAACTAGGAGGAAAAAGCTAAATATTATCATAGAGAAACTGAAGCAACGCATTGTAGCAAAGAGCGCAAAGATTAGGCGATACGAGAGCACAGTCAGTCAGTATAGACAGAACCGCATGTTTGACAACAACCATAAGATGTTGTTTGGACACCTTGAAGGGAAAGAAAGAGGCAACGATTTGATCCTTGAGGCTGAACAAACTAAGATATTCTGGAGAGGAATGACCAGGCAGTGTGGACTGATACAGTACAAAAGGAGATTAGTGAACAAGCACACCAACAAACAGATTTGAGTATCACAGTTGAAATTCTTAAGGGGCAGGACAGAAAACTAACCAACTGGAAATCATCAGGCCCAGATGGTGTGCAGGGGTATTGGATTAAAAATATAACATCCCTCCACCCGTAACTGACAACGATGTTAAATGACTGCTTGATGTCAGGTGAGGTACCAGAGTGGTTGACAAAATGTACCACAGTTCTGGTAATGAAAGACCGAATCAAGGGTAATGATGTTACCAAATATAGACCTATCACATGTCTATCCGTAATGTGTCTGTCCGCATTGTGTCTGAGGAAATCTACCATCACCTCCACATAAACAACGTGTTACCGGACGAATAGAAAAGGATGCCAAAAGAAGTCCCGTGGTAGAAAGGACCAGTCACTTATTGATAAGATGGTAATGAGGAATTGCAGGAGGAGACACACTGGTCTTGCCATGGGATGGATAGACTACAAAAAAGACGTTCAACATGGTACCTCATTCCTGGATAACCAAAAGCCTAGAGATCTTCAGGGTGGCAAATAACATCAGACAGTTGTTGGGAAAAAGTATGAAGTCCTGGAAAACAGAGTTAACATCGGACGGAGAATCCTTGGGAGGCGTGAGGTATCTTCCAGGGAGATAGTTTGTCCCTTCTGTTGTTTGTCCTTGCCCTGATCCCCCTGACCACAATACTGCGAAAAGTGAGAGCAGGATACAAGTTGGGAAAGGGAGAGCTTACCATCAATCACCTCATATTCATGGACGATCTTAAGATCTTCGGGAGGAGTGAGGAGGAGCTAGATTTGCTTGTTGACACTGTCCGTATTTTCAGCAATGATATATGTATGCAATTTGGTATTAGTAAGTGTGGAGTCTTTGTGATGAAGAGGGGTAACTTGAGCAGAAGCAACGGAATCCAGGTACCAACAGGTGAGATGATAAAGGAAATTGACACTGAAGAAGGATACAAGTATTTGGGTGTTCTGGAGGCTGATGACATCAAGAACAAAAGAAATGGAGGAATTGATAAGATCTGAATACATTCGGTGTGTAAGGAGCGTATTAAAGCCACATCTGAACAGTAGGAATGCCATAAGTGCAGTAAATTCCCGAGCTGTGTCTATTATTAGGTACAGTGCGGGAATTCAGAGATGGAATGTTGCTGAACAAAAAGAAATGGATAGGAAACTAGGAAGCTATAGACTATCTACAACATGTTCCACAAGAGGAGTGATGTCGATAGACTCTACTTAAGGAGATCTGAAGGTGGAAGAGGTCTTATCAGCAGAGAGGACTGTGTTCAGATGGAGAAAAACAACCTACACAAATACGTGACTGATAGTAAGGAGCCAATGCTCAGAATTGTACTGAAGGAGAAGACAATAGACCAGGGATGTCCAAGGAGGAAATAACAAGGAGAAAGAGCAGCCTTCATGAAAAATCCCTTCATAGTAACTTCTTTGAGAAACCTGAATTCAGAGATCCACAGACATGGAACTGGTTGAAAAGAGGAGACCTGAAAAAGGCTACAGAAGGAGTGCTAATGGCTGCGCAAGAGCAGGCCCTCAAAACGAAGTGGTTGAAACACCATATTTACAAGGTTGAGGCTAACCCACTGTGCAGGATCTGTGGAGAGAGAGAGGAGACTGTGGCTCACATTGTATCCGAGTGTAAACACCTAGCCCAAACTCACTATAAAGGCTGACGACTTGATGTGATGGGCAGGCTGATCCACTGGCACCTGTGCAAAGTAAACAATTTACCACATTCTGATAAGTGGTATGAGCATAAGCCAGAGTCGGTGATAGAAAACGATCAGGTGAAGGTGATGTGGGATTTTAGAATACAGACGGACAAGAAACTGGAACACAATGGACCTGACCTGGTGGTTTTGGACAAGGAAAAAAGATCGTGCCTGATTGTGGATGTGGCCTGCCCATTCGACACGAGAGTGCAAGAGAAGGAGAGGGAGAAAATTAACCGATACCAGGACTTAAAGTGGGAGGTAAAAAGGGTTTGGAACTGCCATGAACTCAAAGTGGTCCCGATTGTCATAGGTTCACTAGGTACTATCTCAAACAGTTTCCAGGGATGGTTAAAGAGAATTGGCCCCGCCACGCTTTTTGGAATGCTTCAAAAGGCATGCTTGATGGGAACAGCAAGAACCCTGCGATACGTCCTGAATATCTGAGGCTACAGGTATTGGCTTGATATTCATTTCAACAAACTTTCCAGTTAACTAACATCAATGACAGACTCAAAGAACAATAATAATAATCATAATAATAATAATAATAATATATATATATATATATATATATATATATATATATAAACAGAACGAAGGCGCTACCCAACGTTTCAAGGCCAAAATTTGGCCATACCTCCACAAAACAAGAGACACCCAAATAGCGACCTTTCTTCAGGTGCTTATACGAGTTTATATGATACTGCTAAGAGCAAATGCTGCTAATAACTTATGTTTATGAAAACAACGTAATAAAACAAAAGGAAATAACACCAACATCTAGACTTAATTTCTAGATCAACCACGTTTTTGTGTTCGTATACTATGTCAGAGGTATGGTATCATGAGAGGGAATGTCATATAGTGATGTTAATATTTATTAAGGTATCGAGTAGAATATTATATAAAGTGTATTGTATTGTGTTCCTGTGGAAAGAGAAAGAGAAAGAAAATATATAACGGAATTATATATACATCAACTTAAGGTGTTTGAAAATCAGCCAAATTTGTTGAATATTGCCCCTTAGCAAGCAGTTGTGATTTGAGATAGAGGCATCTCTGAAACATTTCGCTCTTTGAGTTCAATTATATATTGTTCAGAGATAACAAACGTTGTAATATCCTATATTTTTTACTCAGAGAAATATGGCTTTTCTTGGTAACATTGTTGTATGTCCTGGATCCTTCAATTACCATCCAAGCTATTATATGTGGGGCACTTTTCTGGTTTATTTGTCAGTCCATTTTCGCCAGGGATCTAATCGTTATCATATCAGAATTCCTGAAGTAGTGGAGATGCAAGTAAAACTTTGTTTAAAACGATATTGTCCCTTACCGACGTATCCTTTCCTAACTCCATAATTGATTGCGTTGTTGTGTGTAATCTCTGCCAGATATTTGATATTACAATTCTGTTGTTGAGGGTAGTTTTCTGTATTCATATAAGAACAGTTTGGATTATCGTTGGGCATATTTTTTGCATTCACTTTGGATTCCATAGACGCCCCACATGAATAGTATATCTTGACGGTATTATATTTCATTACATCTATGTTGTAGAGTGGAAAGTCTAGCTCATAATTAAAAAATGTTTTCCTACATTAGTTTTTACTTTAACGAAACAGGAATGTGCGAATCAGATAATTCTTCTTTTTCTATTAGTATTTTTAGTATGATCGGGTTGGGAACGATTAGGTGTGTACATAATTTTGTCCTTAAAACCACTATCTAAGAGTGCTTGATTGTAGTAAGGCCCAGTCTTATTGAAGATCTGCCAGGCTGCTGATAGAATAAAGATCCTACGACTAATATTAGAAACTAAATTTTAAAGACAGCAGGCGGGTGACATGAGCATTTATTAACATATCATAAGTACATTTTTTCTTATGCTTATGGCATGGTTTATATGAAGCTCTTGTTAGGTCTCTGCTCGAAAACAAAGAAATTCGCATTAGTAAGGTTGCCATATATATATATATATTTCAATGGATACATCTGTAATTTTCGGTCTCCACGAAATCCTCTCTACAAACATATACGATGGTGATGGCCATCCGCAATATCAAGACACATCAATGATATTAATAAAAACAATAAAAAAATGAATGTGTTTCTGTATTATCTGTTCGAATTCTTTTTGTATGGCAGCAAATAGCCGCTTCTAGACAGATTATCATTCTTTTCCGCACAAATATTCTGGAAAATTTTCTGTAAATACTATACCAAGAACAAATTTTAGACTCCGAGTATCATATCAGACAATAAGGATTCTGCCAACCCAAGACTAATATACAATGAAATATAAATCCTATAATCTAGTAAAGATGTATCTATAGTTTGTCGCATAAAGCAAAGGTATGACGAAAATATTTAAGCTATCGATAAGAGACAATATATTTTTGCTTTACTTTGTAGAAAGAGCAGAGAATCCTCACTTAGATCATGCTCTAAAATGTATGAACTCCGTCAGTGAATATTTGTCACTAACATGAGAAAATAAATGTTTTTGACTATATTTGTGATATGTTGTAAATAATTAAACGCCGAAAAAGAAAACAAAACAAAGAAAAAATCACATTTTCTTTCCAAACGATCGAGGTCTCTGAATCATCAGCATTGATAGGAACGAACAGAATACAAGCAAGAAAAAAATATTTTGTAGAATAGATTGTAATCAACACATGTGTACCGATTTTTAATTGGAATAATATAAAATATCCGTAAATCCAAGCTAATATAAAAAAAATATGTAACATATAGTTTATATAGATTATGTTTGAAATAGTTACTACAAATATATAACATCCTGATATTCAGCAGCATAAACAATAAGCGACAAATCAAAAGGAAAATGAGAATGTCAAGAAAAATGGAAGAAAGCAATATATAATCAAGCCCATATATAAAGAAAATTCAGTCGCTTTAATAATTCAGTGAATTCAGTGAAAATATTTATGGTGCGACTTCCATGACTCATTATTCATTTTTAGGTATATATTAACAGAACATTCCCACTTAACTGTGCAAATGATAGCAAGAAATTATGTATACACATCTCTTCCTCTCCCTCTCTCCTCATCTCTCTCTATCTATCTCTGTATATATGTATATAAATATATATATATACATATATATATATATATATATAGATATATATTTATGTATATATATATATATATATATATATATATATATATATATATATATATATATATACATATATATACATATATATACATATATATACAAAGGAGGAGGGTATGGTTCACTTGAAGCATTGTGTAATGAGGTATAAACTTTTGAATATGTATAATAAAGCCAAAACAATGCAGGTATGGACATAGAAAAAAGAATGCAAATGCAAAAGATATTGTTGACAAATCGTCTTTTACCTTAGATTTATTTACATGTCCTTAATTTTCGAGATAATATCTCTTCTTCAGAGGGAAATAAAGGTCTCACACGAGCGTTGTAAATATCTTGCCAAGCCATGCTGACAGGAAATAGTATAGAGTATCTGTTCTATCTCTAATGTCAAATAGTTAAAATTAGGTGGTTAAAGAGTAGTCTCCCTTTAAAAGGGGTTTGTTTAGGTTTTTGGGTTTTTTTTTCTATATACATGCCTGTTTAAGTGTGTGGGAGAATGCATGAAGGTGTAAGTATGTGAGTGTGTGTGTGTGAGTGTGAGAAGATAAGTATATTCGTAAATGTGGGGGATAGGTGTTATCTGGTGTTAGAACTGGTTGTGTGTGTGTATGTGTGAGAGAGAATACATGGAGGTGTAAGTGTGTGTGTGTGTGTGCGTGCGTGTTAGTGTGGGGTGTGTGTAAATATGGGGCTAGAAGCCCTATCAGGTTATAAATTGGGTGTTGAGTTCTAGTCTATTATTGATTGGTGGTTGTGTTTTATCTATAATTAGAGCTTCCTTAATTCTAAGATTACCGAGGTTTCTTTCCTTAGTTTCTATCCTAACTGTTATGGTTTTGTCGGTGTTTTTGCATTTAACTAGGTGTTTCTTAAAAGAGGAAGAGTTAGTATTGAGGTGTTCTTTTATTCTTATGTGGAGTGGCCTGGTGTTGCTACCTACGTAGATGTTGTTGCATTTGTCACACTCTAGTCTGTATACGACGTAAGCCTGGTGGCATAGGTCTGTGTCGTTGATGGGGCAGTTGGCTAGTCTGCAGCAGTTGTCATGTCTGGTGGAGTGTCTTTTGGCTAGCTGTCCGCGTAGAGAAGGACCTGAGTGGGCCAGTTGGATATCTAGTCCCTCTCGTCTGATGGCTCTGCGGATAGCTGTTGCTGTTTCTTCACTGAAGTGTGGGAGCTTCAGGAAGCAAGTGTTAGTGCCTCGGGTGTGGTGTCCTCTGTTCTTTCTGGCACTGGTTTGTGGTGGATGTCGTGTATCCATTCAGTTTGAGTACTTTCAGGAAATGTGTGGTGTGTGTGTCTCGGTCTCTAGCGTCGGTGCATTTGTTCAGGATACGTGTTAGTTCGGTCCTTATGTATCCGAACTTGGCACCGAGTGGGAGGGCCGATCTGAAATGTACGAACAGGTCCCTGCTGGCGGCTTTTTTATAGAAGCAGGTGTGGATGTTGCCTTACTCTATTACCCTGAGTTGGAAGTCCAGTAGGGATAGGGATCCGCGGTCATCGGGGTGTTCCATGCTGAGCTTTATACTGGCGTCCATGCTGGAGAATGTTGTGTATATTTAATCTGCCTCCTCACGGGATGATGTAAGGATGAGTATGTCATCTACATATCGGGTGAAAAAGGCATGGGAGTGGCAGGTGTTGAGGGCTCGGCATTCTAGCTGGTTCATGTAGGTGATGGCCAGCAGGCCCGATAGGCTGGATCCCATGGGTAATCCTGTTGTCTGTCTGTATGTGTGGTGGTGGAAGGTGAAGTACGTGTTGTCTACTGTGAAGGACAAAAGCTGGTGTATGTCCGTCGGGTGGAGGCCGTAGCAGTGGATGTGCTCTGCGACCACGCAGTCCGTCAATAAATCGACAGCTGGATGAGCGGGGTCTGTAGTATAGAGGGTACAACGTCTAGGCTAAAAGCGTATTTCCAACTCTACAAGTAATCCTAGAAGAAATAGGCCTAGAAATATCACTTGGCTTAACCCCACTTTCTCATCTAATTTAGCCACTATTATCCCTAAACGCTTCTTCTCTATCCTATCTAAACATTTCTCCCCTAACCATAGATACTACAAACTCTTTAATAAAAACAACATTAAAATCTCATTCTCCACAACACCTAACCTAGCTAGCCACATCTCATTCAGTAACCATCATAAACTAAGACAGTATAACTCCCATAACGCGACCCCCCCCCTCCTCAAATACACCGCGCCTCTACATAAATACTTACTCTCGTAGCATACCTCCCCCATCTAATCCTTCTAGCACACACCAGCCGCATAGTTTAAACAACCCCACCCTTACTAACCGCAACAGTAATTGCATTTGCCACTACCCTAACGGATGCCCACTGAACGGACAATGCCTTACACCCAATATAGTATATAGGTGCACTGTTAAAACAGCATCGCATACTTGCTCCTATATTGGCTCTACCTCTAACCCCTTTAAGGTACGCTATAATGCTCACTCGTTTTCCTTCCGTGACCCTAGCAATAGATGTTCAACATCTCTAGCTAGGATCATTAAAAACCTTAAATTAACCAACACAGAACACTCACTAATATGGGATATCTTAGCTAGAGCCGAAGCGTTCAATGGACGAAGAAACTGTTGTGATCTCTGTGTTACCCAGGCCTATTACCTAACTCTATCACGACCACAACCTATAAACGATAGAAATGAGATAATTATTAGCTGTCAACATCGATGGGCAAATTCCTTCGCCAATAAAATATTTGACCCAACATAATCATATAATCTCAACTTTACATATAGCTAACATGTTAAATATTTAACAAAGGCTTGGATAATTATAAGTTACCTCCCCTACACTATCTCTCACTTAAGCTCATTAGCACTTAGCTATAAATCACCTAAATTTCTAAATTATCAAGGAGTTAATTCCCTTGAAACCAGTCTCTAATTAGTAAGGTAAATATCCTCAGGCGGCCATCTATTTATGCATAGGCAGATATCGCTTAATACAGCCTCGACAGATGAATAATGCTTGCCTATAACAGAAATTAAATAGATCCAAAACACCGTCGTGAAATACCAATATATGGAACATTACATTCATGTAAACTTCTTTCTTTACTTACTTTATATTTCTTATTCCTTAGAATATTTATTAATATTTTCATTATCCTTTGAAGTTCTGAAGAGCCGCTCCATTTTTTACCAAAGTTACTTCTCTTCATGTGAACCAGATCAATAATGATCTATAGTCAATTGATCCAGAAACATTATATGGAGTAGCGAAACAATTGTAAACGGACATTATTATTATCATTATTAACATTCCTTACATTAAACTATAATTACGCTCCTTATTATTATAATCAAACTGATTATTATTATTATTATTATTATTGTTATTGTTATTCCTTGAATCTCAGTCATTGATGTTGGTTAACTGGAAAGTCCGTTGGATTGAATATCAAGCCACTACCTGCAGCCTCAGATATTCAGGACGTATCGGAGGGTTCTTGCCGTTCCAAGCAAGCATGCCTTTTGAAGCGTTCCAAAAAGCGTGAAGGGGCCGATTTTCTTTAACCATCCCTGGAAACCTTTGGAGATAGTCCCCAGTGCGCCTATGACAATCGGGATCACTTTGACTTCATGGCAGTTCCAAATCCTTTTCACCTCCCACTTTAGGTCCTGGTATCGGTTAATTTTCTCCCTCTCCTTCTCTTGCACTCTCGTGTCGAACGGGCAGGCCACATCCACAATCAGGCACGATCTTTTTTCTTTGTCCACAACCACCAGGTCAGGTCTATTGTGTTCCAGTTTTTTGTCCGTCTGTATCCTAAAATCCCACAGCACCTTCACCTGACTGTTCTCCATCACCGCCTCTGGCCTATGCTCATACCATTTCTCAGAATGTGGTAGATTGTTTACTTTGCACAGGTGCCAGTGGATCACCCTGCCCATCACATCGTGTCTCCAGCCCTTATAGTGGGTCTGGGCTAGGTGTTTACACTCGGACACAATGTGAGCCACAGTCTCCTCTCTCTCTCCACAGATCCTGCACAGTGGGCTAGCCTCCTCCTTGTAGATATGGTGCTTCAACCACTTCGTTTTGAGGGCCTGCTCCTGCGCAGCCATTAGCATTCCTTCTGTAGCCTTTTTGAGGTCTCCTCTTCTCAACCAGTTCCATGTCTGTGGATCTCTAAATTCAGTTTTCTCAAAGAAGGTACTATGAAGGGATTTTCCCTTAAGGCTGCTCTTCCTCCTTGATGTTATTTCCTCCTTGGGTATCCCCTGGCCTACTGTCCCCTCCTTCAGTACAGCTCTGAGCATTGGCTCCTTACTATAGGTCACGTATTTGTATAGGTTGTTTTTCTCCATCTGAACACAGTCCTCTATGCTGATAAGACCTCTTCCACCCTCAGATCTCCTTAGGTAGAGTCTATCGACATCACTCCTCTTGTGGAACATGTTGTAGATAGTCAATAGCTTCCTAGTCTTCCTATCCATTTCTTTTTGTTCAGCAACATTCCATCTCAGAATTCCCGCACTGTACCTAATAATAGACACAGCTCGGGAATTTACTGCGCTTATGGCATTTCTGCTGTTCAGATGTGACTTCAATACGCTCCTTACTCTCCGAATGTATTCAGTTCTTAACAATTCCTTCATTTTTTTGTTCTTTATGCCATCAGCCTCCAGAACGCCCAAATACTTGTATCCTTCCTCAGAGTCAATTTCCTTTATCATCTCACCTGTTGGTATCTGGATCCCGTTACTTCTGCTCAACCTACCCCTCCTCATCACAATGACTCCACATTTACCAATACCAAACTGCATACATATATCACTGCTGAAAATACGGACAGTGTCAACAAGCACATCCAACTCCTTCTCACTTTTCCCGAAGAGCTTAAGATCGTCCATGAAGAGGAGGTGATTGATGGTAAGCTCTCCCCTTCCCAACTTGTATCCTGCTCTCACTTTTCGCAGCATAATGGTCAAGGGCATCAGGGCAAGGACAAACAACAGAGGGGACAGGCTATCTCCCTGGAAGATACCTCTCTTGATCTTCACGCTTCCCAAGGATACTCCAGTTGATGTCAACTCTGTCTCCCAGGACCCCATACTCCTGCCCAGCAACTGTCTGATGTTATCTGCCACCCTGAAGATCTCCAGGCTTTTGGTGATCCAGGAATGAGGCACCATGTCAAATGCCTTTCTGTAGTCTATCCATCCCATGGCAAGATCAGTGTGTCTCCTCCTGCAATTCCCCATTACCATCTTATCAATAAGCAACTGGTCCTTTGTACCACGTGACTTCTTTCGACATCCTTTCTGTTCGTCCGGCAACAAGTTGTTTGTGTGGAGGTGATGGTAGATTTCCTCAGACATAATGCTCGTCAACAGTTTCCACATTACGGGCAGACATGTGATAGGTCTATAGTTGGTAACATCATTACCCTTGATTCGGTCTTTCATTATCAGAACTGTGGTACCTTTTGTCAACCACTCTGGCACCTCACCCGACACCAAGCAGTCATTGAACATGGCCGTCAGCTTCGGGTGGAGGGATGTTAAATGTTTAATCCAATACCCCTGCACACCATCTGGGCCTGGTGATTTCCAGTTGGTTAGTTTTTTGGCTTGCCCCTTAAGAGTTTCAACTGTGATACTCAAATCAGTCTGTTGCTGTGCCTGCTCACCGATCTCCCTCTGTACTGTCTCAATCCACCCTGCCTGGGCATTGTGTCTAACATCCTGCTCCCATATTCCTCTCCAGAATGTTTTAGCTTGTTCCGCCCCAGGGATCAAGTCGTTGCCTCTTTCTTTCCCCTCAAGCTGTCCAAACAGCATCTTCTGGTTGTTGTCGAACATGCGGTTCTGTTTATACTGACTGACTCTGTTCTCGTATCGCCTGATTTTGGCACTCTTTGCTACAATGCGTTGCTTCAATTCCTCTATGATGATATTTAGCTTTTTACTCCTAGTTTTGTATTTTATTTCCAGTCTATTTTTAGTGCCTATGTTTTTTAGTGTCCCATTCAGTAGTGACTCAAGCTTTCCTATGTCATTTCTCATTTCCCCGATTTGCCCACTCAGTCGCTTCTTCCACCACGGCTCTGCTCTTTCTTGTCTGTTGTTTCCTCTCGCTTTTATACCAAGTAGTTTCCTCACCGTATTTGCTGTTGCTTTGAGGATATTGTTGCACTGGTGAAGACTCCTCGCCTCAAGGTATGGGATGACTTTGTTTACCTTAGCTGTTGTTTCTTTTAACTTTTTCCTGTCTACAAATCTTAGGTTCATAGGCCTTCCACTATCATTGTTCAACTCATCTACCACTAAATTTAGGATGTCAACCGAATCTTGTCCTAGCCCGTCAGCATTCATCTCCTCAGTGGCCGTATCTCTGTTCCAGGTATTATTTATCTCAGTATTCAGATCATTGTCTGCTTCGGGTGGTTCCTCCGTTCTCAGGACCTCCTCACCTTCATTTCCCGCCGGCTCGCTTGTCTGGCATACTACACCCGCCATCTCCAAGCCATTCTCTCTGCTCAGTTCCTCCAGTTCCAGCTCGCTTATCCACCCATTAGTTCTTATTACCCGAGCCTGCCCGGCCAATTTTTGTTCATCTAATTTAAATAAACCAATCTCGTTCCAGATGTTATGCATCCGTCTCCTGTAGCCCCTCTCCTTGGGGTTACTTTTCAGGTAGCATTGCATAACAGTTCTATTCAATTCTTTCGTCCAGTTGGTTCTGGCCCCTTTCCTTCTTCTTCTTCCTCCAACATCAGCAGTATTTCGTTGACAGTCAGGTTCCTGCTGCTGAGCCAGGGGGCACCTGTTGGGTGAGAGTCTGTCACATGACGTTCTAGTCTCCATTTCACCGTTATTCGAACTGTTTATGTTCGATATTTAAACACTCTTATCGAGGATTGGCGAATGTATGTTTACATAGCCATCTGTGGATCCGCCATCCCACTTGGCCCTTGTGTGGCATTATCACCACGCTGTATACGGACACACATAAACAAACAAACACACGGGCAGAAAGGGCCCCAAAAATGAATAAGCATAAGTTTCATTGTAATGTAGTATTCGAATGTCTGACTTAGTTTTTGTTTTTTAAGTTTTACTTTTCCCCCCCTCTTCTCTGTCCGTCCGCCTGCTTCTCTCTTCATTCTTATTTTCTTTACGTTTTTGGGGTTTCTTTTTTTGTTTTTGTTTTTCTCTGTTTTTCTCGTTTTTTACTGTTGTTGCTGTGCTGCTTTTGTTGTTTGTTTTTTCTTTTTTCTTTTGAGTCTATCTATATATTTTGATGCCTTCCTCTTTGTTAGTAGTAGGAATTCTATAATGTGGAAGTGGTAGCCAGCAGAGACTGGCGGCGTTGGCGATACTGAGACAGTGGTGGTGGTGATGTCGATACCGAGGCAGTGGTGGCGGTGATGCGACCGTATTACTGTAGTGATGGTGCTGTAGTGGTGGCAGCAGCAGTGAAGGAGTCAAGGGGTGGTGGCGGCGGTGATGGGATAGTGGTGGTAATGATGGCCGTAGTGAGCGGTGGCGGTGAAGGTGAAAATGCTGTTGTGTTTAGTGTACACAGATGATGGGGTGGGTGGTGTATCTAGTTTCTGGTGTTGGTGAGTTTCGCTGTCCTATATAGTGTAGCCAGAGGAGAGGAGGGGGGGGGGGGGTTCTTCTTCTTCCATTTATAGCCATTTTATTTTTTTTTTTGGATATACAGTGTACAATACAAAGTTGAATATTTGAATATTTGAGCCGTATTACTGTAGTGATGGTGCTGTAGCGGTGGCAGCAGCAGTGAAGGAGTCAAGGGGTGGTGGCGGCGGTGATGGGATAGTGGTGGTAATGATGGCCGTAGTGAGCGGTGGCGGTGAAGGTGAAAATGCTGTTGTGTTTAGTGTACACAGATGATGGGGTGGGTGGTGTATCTAGTTTCTGGTGTTGGTGAGTTTCGCTGTCCTATATAGTGTAGCCAGAGGAGAGGAGGGGGGGGGGTTCTTCTTCTTCCATTTATAGCCATTTTTTTTTTGGGATATACAGTGTACAATACAAAGTTGAATATTTGAATATTTGAGCCTTATAACAATATATTTTGGGTCCGAATTTTTTTGGGGCTCAAGCCGGGTGCTTTACGTAGCATTTGTACTAAGAGTTGTTATTTCACAAATGATTTAAATATGTTAAAAATTCAAAACTTACGGGAGCGATTTCATGACCTCCGTCACCTCGTGCGTCTTCTTCCCTTTATTATTATTATTATTATTATTATTATTATTATTATTATTATTATTATTATTATTACAGTTGCATTTATCTTGCTTTATGTTCATACGAGTTATCACCAAGTCACAACCAGTGACCTCAAGAGACAACAAGGTCCGCTATGTTCAAGAAAGAACATACATATTCACACATGCATCTTTAGTGTTTAGACTTGTGATGTACTTATATTGACAGAATCTTCCTTAGTATATGGGCAGTTCCCATTAGTACTATCTTTTGTATTTCTCCTATACGCGGGTTTCCTGGAATTTGCTATATGTAATCATTAGACTCCTTAGGTATCATTCTCAGAGCGCCTACAACCACTGGTATTGTTTTAGTTCTCAATTTCCACATTTTTCCAATTTCTATCTCCAGGTCCTTATACTTGCTCAATTTTTCAAATGCTTTTATAGATACATCCTTGTCTATTGGAACAGACATATCAATTAGCAGGCATACCCTCTTTTTAAAGTCCTTCAATATTATATCAGGTCTATTTGCATCTATTTTTCGGTCTGTTTGGATGCTAAAGTTCCACAAGAGTGAGATGTGATCTTTTTCAAGTATGGGAGGTGGTTGATGCTCCCACCAATTGTTTTGATGGGGCTGGTCAAAATTCTTACACATTATCCAATGTATGTATTGTGCAGCTCTGTCATGCCTGTTTAGGTATTCGGTTGGAGCTATAGGACTGCACATTGAAATTATATGGTCAATGGTCTCTGTTTGTTTTTTGCATACACGGCATAATGGGCTGCATCCATTTTTTTATTATGTTGGCTTGGTAATTTTTTGTCGGCAGACACTGATCTTGTGCTGATATAATCAGTCCTTCAGTCTCCGATTTCAGTCCAGAGGATGCCAACCACTGATGGATTAAAGTTGTGTCAACATCAGGATTGTTAGCTCGCTCTGGGTATTTTCCATACAGAGGCTTTTCTTGCCATTTCATAGCCAGTTTCTGTAGCAGTTCTTTCTTTGCAGATACTTTTACCTGCTTTGCTTTTTCTGTGTTTTCCATTTCAGCAGTAAATGGGACTTCTGAAATTTGTAGTCCATTACTGTATCTTTGTGCATCTTTTGTAATGGAATATGATCTTTTGATGCTTTCGTATTTCAAAACGAGTTTGATCATCCAATCATGTGATTCCCTTAGATATGTAGATAATCCAATTGTTGCAGTTTTCAACGCAATGTCTAACTGGATTAACCCACGTCCTCCTTCTTTCCTAGGGAGATATATTCTATCTATATCTGCTTTAGGGTGATGCATTCTGTGCATGGTTAAGAATTTTCGAATTTTTGTATCGAGCCTACGGATCTCTGTGCTTGACCAGTTGATGACATTGTAACTGTAGGTTATTACTGGTATGGCAAGCGTGTTTATGGCATCGATCCTATTCCTTGCATTCAATTCCGTTTTTAAGATTGCTCTCACTCTGCGGTAACATTCCTTCCTTATCCTTTCCCTCATTGTCGAGTGCTTGATTCCGTCTCCTTCACAAACACCTAGATATTTGGAAGTTTTTTCTTGATCAAGTTCTCTTATCACGTTCCCCCGATCAAGATTAATGTCTGAACTCTTCAGCAAATTTCCTCTGGTGAACGTTGCTTTGGCGCATTTATCTAGTCCAAACTCCATTTTAATGTCATCACTGAACTGCTTCACAGTGGATAATAGCCCTTGCAATTGTTCATCATTTTTTGCAAATAGTTTCAGGTCATCCATGTTGAACAGGTGATTAATGGTTTTGTCATAGACTTTATATCCATGTTTTGTTTCATTGAGCATTTTACTTAATGGTATAAGTGCGATGCAGAATAAAAGTGGTGATAAAGAGTCACCCTGAAAAATTCCACACTTAATATTAACTTCTCCAGCTTCCAGTGATTTTGTTTCACTATTCAAAAGGAGTGTCGTTTTCCATGTCTTCATACTGAATGACAAAAACCTCCTGACAACGGGGGATACTTTGAAAATCTCTAAACATTTTTCAATCCAACTGTGTGGCAAACTATCAAATGCTTTTTTATAATCTATCCAAGCAATCGATAGATTTTTGTGTCTATTATGACAATCTTCCAGTATCATTTTGTTAACCAGAAGCTGATCCTTACAGCCATATGAGCCTCGTTTACACCCTTTCTGCTCAATGGGAAATAGGTCATTTGTTATCAGGTGGTCATATGTGTATTCAGTTAGGACTGATGTTAACATTTTATACATTGTGGTCAAGCAAGTTATCGGTCTGTAATTTTTGGGATTGTTTGTCTCATCATTCTTCGGAAGCAGGAATGTAATGCCGTTAACTAGCCATGAAGGTATCTTTTCTGGCTCCTTAACTATTTCATTGTTAAGTTGGGCTAACAGCTCATGAGACTCTGCGAAGGCATTTATCCAAAAGTTTTGTATTTTGTCTTTTCCTGGGGATTTCCATTTGCTGGTTTTTCTTAGAGCCAAGCGCAACTGTTCAACTGTTATATTTTCCCATGTTTGTTCCTCAAGTTGAGCTGTATCTTTCATTTGTCTGTCTATCCATGGGGCATGTATGTTATGAACTTTTTCTTCGGCCCAGATCTTTTCCCAGAATTCTTGCACTTCCTCCTTGGGTGGTATTGATTTAGCAGTTATTGTTGACTTACCAATTTTTCTGTAGAAGTTTCTTTGGTTGTTTTTGAACATATTATTGTCCTTATAGAATCTAGATCGTTTTTCAAAGCGCCTTATACGAGCAGCTTTGGCCGACACTTTTTGCTTGATTATTTCTATCAGCATGTCTATGTCACATGTTGATTTTATACTGTACTTTTTTTTCAATTTTCTAAGTTTAGTTTGTTTAACATTTTCACCTATTTATAGTTTGTTAAAATTTCTATGTCAGATCGGAGAAGGTTTATTTGGCGATTGATGTTCTCTTGCCAAGTAGATTTCTTGTGGGAATTCCTTTGTTTATTCATCTTCACTCCACATAAGTGAGTGGTGACTTTAGCCGATGCATAATAGAGATGATTTAAATCAGTAATGTTTAGTTTGTTTGTGATGATAATGTTTTTGAGAATTATGTTAGTCTTGTGTATTATCTTTTGGTTCTGTTTGGAGTTCTGGATCTTAGGGAGGGTGTCTGGTTGCCCCATGTCAGATTCTTTCATTTTCATCCATTCGATCAGTATCGGTAGAGGGTCGGACGCCATGCTTTGACGCATAGAGTTACGACCCTTGCCATTCTGAGTTCAAATCCCGCCGAGGTTAACTTTGCCTTTCATCCTTACGGGGTCGATAAAATAAAGTACCAGTAATACACTGGGAAATTGCTGGCCTAGTGCCAAAAGTAGAAACAATTATTTTCATTTGGAGTTTCATCCTGAGCATGCACTCCCTCCACTTTTTCGATCCTTTCTTTAATTTTTTCTGTTGCCAGTGATTCCGCCCCAACCCTGGGATTCGAAGTGTTACCGTTTACCTCGTTTTCACTGACACATGTTTCATTTTCCCCTCGCTGACTTTGTGCTAATAGCTTGATCTGATCTATTTCTATATCAGTTAGTAACTTTTTTCTTACAATATTTCTTCGTATATTGGCTAGTTTGTTGCTGTCAATATAGCCTCTGTTTTCCGGATGTTTCTTTTTCCAGTTGATATATGTCTGTTCTGTATTCGATGTATTTGATGGGTAGTACATGGCAGTGTAGAATGCCTCAAGGACTTCTTTATTATCTTCCCTTGACCATTTTTCTCTCTTTTTCTTTGGATTTCTTGGTGGTGAGCATGGAGGGCCAACAGTAGGAGTATGCCGGTTATGGGAGGTCTCCAGCTCCGAAGTGATGGGAAGGTTTGAAACATTAGCTGATTTTTCGACCCAGTCTGGTTCCTCTCTGAGGGACGCGGTCCTTTTTTACTCGGGTGACGGCCGATCCGGTATGAGATTTTATCATTAGACATTTACTTTATTTTGTCGCGTTTTATCCTTATCCGCCAAGGGGTAATCATTTCGTGTTACCACTTCTAGAACGAGTGTCAACCAAGACTAGAGGGGTCGTTATCCCCTAGAGACACGGCTATTCCCCGCCGGCCGCCATCCCGGTATTTCTTGGTCGCGGGGTTTTCATTTTGTTGTTTTTTTAAATTGTTATTATCATGAGTGGTTCCTTAATGTGAGCATTGCGTGGCTTAAGAATGAAATTATTATTAACTGTCTCCACTCCAGGCACAAGGCCAGCAATCACCCAGTGCATTACAATAATATAATATACTTTTTGTTGTGGTTGGCTGTTATTGTTGTTGGCTATGTCGGTGGTGGTGCCGGGGCTTTTTATATTGTTGGTGAGGAAGGGGTGAGCCAGCAGTCCCATAATTGTTGATGTGGCCAGGTCACTAAGTCAATCTATTTATATCTTTTGCTAGCCTCTCCCTTGTCTAGTGATACCGCCACCTTCCCCTTGCTCTCTCAAGTTAACAGGGGAATAGTGGTGGTAGAATTGAAGGAGTGTTGGCGGCGGGGAGATGTGGGAGACAGTAGCGACGGTATCGATACTGAGACAGTGGTGGTGGTGATGTCGATACCGAAGCAGTGGTGGAATTTATTGTACACCGGTAGACAATATTGCGTGCTAGGCACTGGTTATTCAGTGGGCACGTAACTGGTTTGGTGCAGTTACAACTATTTTTATGTTTTGCAGTAGAATCCTGGATAGTTTGGTGGGGTTGTGGTTGCGTGTTAGTGCGTTGCATGTTGCTATGCTGGTGCGCTGAGTCATTAGGGATGTACTTATTCAGTATTGCTGAGTTGAGTTTTCTAATTAGTTGTTCTATGTTAGGTGCAGTGGAGTATGAGAGTCTAATGGTGCGCGAGTTAAAGATGTTATAGTATTTATGTGAAGTTGTAGAGTGTTTATTGATTAGTGTGTAGAATTGTGAGATAATGTTAGTGCTAATAGAAGAATTGTACACGGGGTTATACCATATGTACTCTCTAGCCTAGCACGCAATATTGTCTACCGGTGTACAATAAATTCCGGGTCCAACAAATGGTATTACGTCGGATGTACCGCAACTTCTTTCAAGGCTCGCCTATACCAACATCGATCTTCGATCAGGCACGAGAAAATGCGCTCCGTAACAACCCTCGCCGATAAAGCCTGGCAGCTTCGGAGGAACAATCAAGCGTTTTCCCTTGATTGGCAAATTATTCCAACTGCGCCTGCATATCAGCAAAATCATCGATTCTGCAAGTTATGCAATTTAGAGATATACTGCATTTTAACGTCGGTAAACAAACTTTTGAACAGCAAAGTTGAACGTTCTCTATACTGTAACCATCGTTTGAAAACGACTTTTTCTTTTTTTAAATGCATATAATGTTACCTTTTTACACCAACGTTTGCAAATTTCTGTCTTATATGTTTATACACTAGATATGGCTTTCTATAATAATAGTACTAAACACTGTTTTTCTGGACCCCTTTAGAAATAACCTGCTACTATAATAGCCCTAATAACTTGTCTGTGACATTGTACCACTTTGACCCCTCTAACTAAATTTTGTCCGAACAACACCACCAGAAGTATCTACTTCCCAGCGAACCTTAGCACGCCTCATTAAGCTAACTGCTGCCAAAACATTCTCTCTTCACAATCTCTACTAGTCTGACAGTCTTAAACCCTAAGACTCCCCCCACCTTACTCACTTCCCTATTCCCCTTCTCTTCCTACCTCCCTCTTTATCTTTTATCTAGTGTATAAAATATTTTCATATCATTCTAATACAAAGGTCTGATGACATGATGTGTTGGCTTACAGTGTACTTTCGGTTTTTGATAATATTTGTGTATTATTCAAATAGCGAGGTATAGGTAACTCATACACTATAGAAACAATCGTTACCTAATAAATTCTATATACCCGCATTTCCGTTTCGTAAATTTTCTCTCTCTCTCTCTCTCTCTCTCTCTCTCTCTCTCTCTCTATATATATATATATATATATATATATATATATATATATATATATATATATATATATATATATATATAATATTTTCAAAAGGTAACACTCTAGAGAGAGATACAGTGCGCTATCAATAAAACAGGGAAAAACCATAGCGAGAGTCTATGGCACCGTCAATTTATCGTGATATATATATATATATATATATATATATATATGTGTGTGTGTGTGTGTGTGTATATATATATATATATATACGATATTAATAAATGGAAACTATATTTATAAAACCATATTTATTTCATTATACATATTTCAGGGATACCACATTAAATTATGGTATGCCTTCATCAGACAAAATACAATATATAACAGTTTTACAAATAGGTGTGACGTACCCTTTAAAATACTTTTGGAGGCTGTCTGGATAGTGATTTGTTCATATAATAAGTCATAGTGTTAAGCACAATTAGAAAAAGACGGAGAGAAAGAAAGAGAAAAGAACAAAGACAGAGAGAGAGAGAAAGAAAAGAGAAAGAAAACCTGGAGAAATATCGGAGAGAGAGAGAAAAGTATGGAGAAAAGAAAGAGATAGATAAAGATAGGAGGAAATTAAAAATACTATAGTGAACTCTGTTCAAGAACGAACTTCAAGAATTTCATCTATTAAAAATATATTTGATGAAAAAGCGCAGTATTACAACGAAGCATTAGCTAGAGCTGGATATAGAAATAAAATGAAATACATCGATAATAATAATAATAAGCAAACTAACCAAAATAATAACAATTTCAATTACGGTAACAACTTTAACAACTATAATAAAAATCATTACAATAATTCCAAAAGCCGAAAAAGAAATAGAACTAGAAACATATTATGGTTTGCTCCCCCTTTCTCACTAAATATTAAAACCCCTATTGCTAAACTATTCTTTAAAGCTCTTGACACACGTTTCCCTAGAACACATAAATATCACTCAATTTTTAATAGACACACTATAAAATTAACTTTTCGTCCACCAAAAACTTAGCACACAATATTAATAGAATTAATAATAGGAATTTAAAACCTAACCAAAATACCAATAATAACCCAAACAATATTCAATTAAATAACTGTAACTGTAGAAATAAATCTAACTGTCCGTTAAGTAACAACTGCTTAGCTAAAAATGTAGTGTACAATTGTAATGTTAAAACTAATTTAAATTCATTTAACTATGTTGGTTCCACCTCTACAGAATTTAAATTTCGCTTCAATAATCATAAGAATTCTTTCACAGATCAAAACAAAAATCTTCAACTTTGCTATCTAGCCTACTATGGAACCTAAAACGAGATAATATTAAATATTCGATGAATTGGAATATTATCTCATAGGGTACTCCTTTTAATTCCTCTTCAGAAAATTGCGATCTTTGTATTGAAGAAATATTCTTTATATTAAAGTCCAAAAATTCTGAGGAACAATTTATTCAGTTGCTGCAGACATAGATTGAACTCAACGTTTACATATAAATATAAATTTAAAATGTAGTATAATTAATTAAGTAATTTTAGTTAATATATAGAACCTGTCGATAATCCATTAGATTCTTTCACCTTTTTCTTTTTAAACTTTCTTCCTAAATATAAACATGGATATAATAAACTACTCTAAAATGTCTATACTTCCAATGTATTAAATAAAATATACGTAAGGTAAATTTCTATATTAAATATAAGGTTATCTGTAGAATCATTGGATTTTTACATTTTTTAAATCATTTAAATTATTTTTATTTGTTTCACAAGTCTACCCTCTCAATATCTTGATTGAGATATACGTAGGATAAATTTCTATACTAAATATATAAAACATATTATTTTAACTTAAGATACTCTATAGTGTTTTAATGATAGTTAATGCTTTGATATTTCTAGATTTCTTTTGACTACATAGTTGCATTTTAAATTTGTATTGTTATGGTTATATTTACAGATTATAACCCTTTGGTAATTTATTGATATTGGATTATCTCTATACAAATGCATATGTGTGTATTAACATGCATAGAAAGTGTTATAGATTTTTTGTGTTTGTATATGTATCTGTATATATACATGAGTGATGCATGAGGACGCACGCAAATATTTATTATACATATGTATGTGTATATATGTGTGTGTATATATCTATGTGGTTGAGAGGTATGTTGCAGATGTGCATAATATTAAACACATGAATGGTAATCGTATATATGAGGACATGATTGTTAATCGTATATATTTGTATATATATATACTGTGAAATTTTTATAACACAATGAGTGTATAGCAGTGATTAAGAGAAATCATTTACGTTTTGTATGGCTATATTGTTGGCTTGAGTAAACATAATTTCTATTTTCAGGACGTGCGTATCTATATGTATGTATATATACATATATATCTGTATGTCTTTGCATAAAATACTAATCTCTATACCAAGGGTACATTTTGAACTCAGATTTTGGTATATCGATCTCAAGTTTTTAAACTAAACATATGGTCATTATTGAACAATGTTTAATTTCTCATATTATATATCTATGTCCCATTCATGAATATTGATACTTATATTTTTATTATTCATTTTATATAAATTGTTGACTTAACTTAATATGACATGACGTAAAGTTGTCACTGTCCCCCTCTCTCTATATAGTATTTCTCTCTCTTGAGTTTCTCTTTCCGTATGATGACTTGATATCTCTCTGTTGCTTTCCTTTGTTTTTCTTATTCCTTTGTTTTTCTTATTCCTTCCTTTTCTTTCTTTTTTATTTCATCCTATCTTTATCTATCTCTTTCTTTTCTCCATACTTTTCTCTCTCTCTCCGATACTTCTCCCGGTTTTCTTTCTCTTTTCTTTCTCTCTCTCTGTCTTTGTTCTTTTCTCTTTCTTTCTCTCCGTCTTTTTCTAATTGTGCTTAACACTATGACTTATTATATGAACAAATCACTATCCAGACAGCCTCCAAAAGTAATGGTTGTATTTTAAAGGGTACGTCAAACCTATTTGTAAAACTGTTATATATTGTATTATGTCTGATGAAGGCATACCATAATTTAATGTGGTATCCCTGAAATATGTATAATGAAATAAATATGGTTTTATAAATATAGTTTCCATTTATTAATATCGTATATCTACTCCAAAAATGTGTCGAGTGCTTTATATAAGTTATAAAAATATTTACTTGTTGTATCCCAACAATTTTAAATAGAACTTTTGCATATATATATATATATATTTGTATATATATACGCATATATATATATATGTGTGTGTGTGTGTGTGTGTGTGTGTGTGTGTGTGTGTATATATATATATGTATATATACATACATACATACATACACACACACATATATATATTTATATATATATATATACATAGAGAGATAGAGAGAGAGGGGGAAAGAGGGAGAGGAAGAGATGTGTATACATAATTTCTCGCTTTCATTTGCACAGTTATATATATATATATATATATATAATTAGAATTTTATATATATCCATTCATATATATATAACATTCAGAGTGTGTTTCCCTCACATTCATTGCTATAAGTGGGGATATAATGCAGAAAGTGAGAAAAATGGAAATCACTTACATTTAAAAGGTTGAACATTTTGAAGTAAATGTTCAAATATATACATATTTTAAAAAGAAATAAAACAGCATTGGAAAGATAATACTTCAAATTATTTGATCCGATATCTATTAGAGGAAACACGCTTTAAATGCCTTGTGAAATATTAAATCAGACAATATTTATCTCTTTCCAATTTGTCGATATTTTTCTATGATGTGTATAGTAATGTTGGATTTTTTGCGTTCTTAATGCTTGAATGTGTAATCTACCTTTAATATTTTAAATATAATGGGTAACGATTATGAGAGTGAAGAACATGGTTCAGTGGAAAGACGGAATAAAAAAGAGAAACAATTCATATAAATAGTTGTGATTGAAGATTTACTAAAATACGATATTCTCTGAGCAGCATATGTCAGCTTCATATAAAAATAATTTAGAATGGAAAACATGAAATTTTCTAGATATCCATACACACATAGACAGATAAATGCATGAACCCACACACACATAAACATTCATATATAAAAGTTATTTCAGTCCTTTCGCCGCTACAACATGTATATCTTAACAGGTAAATCTCGTTTTATTCAAGACGTATTCAATTTTTTATTATCATTTATATAGATCCCATTCCGGTCTGACTTCAAATCCCGTCGAGGTTGTTAACTTTGCCTTTCATCCTTACGGGGTCGATAAAATAAAGTACCAGTATGTACTGGGTGATTGCTGGCCTTGTGCCAAAAGTAGAAACAATTATTTATATATGTAATCGCCTCGCCTCTCTCGATGTTCATGAAATGCTTCATATGCATTTTTCACTTCGGCAGCTTGTGCGAAATCACTGCTTGAGCGTTCTATCAAGCAATGCTATCCTTGCTTACGAAATTGTCGTACCCCAGTGCTTGGCCGATGAAGATGAGATATAATTGTACACGTTTGCCGTAGGTTTTACTTTTTTAGCTAGTTTAATAATGCTACTGCATACATATTTATATAATTATTGCTAAAGCATGCAAACTTAGGATCATGTGTTGATGTATATATTTTTCAAACATTTGTTGCATTGTTCTATGCAACCTATATTTGACATAACACTATACAATTATATTACGCATACACTTTTTTTTCTACTTTAGCATTTAGAAATTTCACGTTAAAATATTTTTAAAATGTGTTAATCAGAAAATAAGAAAGAAAAAATATGAAACAAAATTTTAAAAATATATTAATAACTAATATCTCTTAATGGCGCAATGCAAAAATTCTTCTTATAGAGTTCACTCTAATTATTTACTGTGAAATTGAGAAATAGAAGCGGTTAAAAGAATATGAATGAACTACAAAATTAAAACTAAAATATGCACTGAAATTTAAAGACAATAGAAGGATACATTTTTTTAAATATATTATTTAGAATAAGAGAATATAATACGCAAAAGGATCTCCCTAAATTTATTTCTATATGTATCTCTGTACGGTCGTACCCCTCTCTTCATATCATTTCGCCTTCATTTCTCTCATCCACTCTCTACACTCATCCACATTTCTCCATATTCTTCTTTCATTCTATACACTATTCTCCCAATCTTTGTGTTTTGATTTGATCGAAGTTATCTTGAACTTTTATCAGACCATTTAATTTAATTAAGTAAATAGGAAACTTTCCTTTGGAGTTTCGTCTTTTTTATTATTTTGTTTATTTTATTATTACATTTTTTTTTTACTTTCTGAAATTAAAGGTTTCAAGAACAACATTCAGTTCTTTTCCTTGGTCTTCTTTCCTCACTCCCTCTGTTTCTCGTTTACTATGAGTTTCTCTATTTGATATCCATTATATGATTATTTATATATTTTTTTTATTATTTCATTGTGTGTGTAGTTATTTATTTTTTCATAACCAATTCGTCAGCATGCCTATCGCTTTTAGCATCTCATTACTGTTTTAAAGGAACGCCATATTGTCGTCATCAAGTCGATGAACACTATAATGCGATTTCATTCAAAGGCGAGTAACAATTTTAGATTACCTTTGGAGCCACATTCTACTCGACGAAACAGCTAGAATCTCAAGTGATCGACATTCAGGTGCCTACTAATGTTCAATTCTCAATTTGAGCTTTTAAAATTATGGCGATAAATATCGGAAGATTACAGATAATTCTTTCATGCTTCCATATGTATTAAAAAATAAGGTATATATATATATATATATATATATATATATATATATATACGTATGCATATATACATCTATACATACATATATATATACATGTACATTTGTATGCATATATACATACATGAAAGTATGAATACATATGCTCACACACACACACACACATATATACATACATGCGAACATGCATGTATGCATATATACATATGCATATGCATATACAGATATAAATATATGTATATATACATACATACATACACACACACACACACACATATATATATATATATATATATATATATATATATATATATATATATATATATATATATATATATATATATATATGTGTGTGTGTGTGTGTGTGTGTGTGTATGTATATATACATATTTATACCGAGATATGTATCTGATGTAAATGAATAAAAAATGTAATAAAACAAGTAATATCGAAGAAATATATTTAAAGAAAGCATCTGCTGGTTTGTAGTGAACAAATGAAGGATCCTCAATGGAATTTGCCTTATGATATAAATGACTTTAGTTACGTTACGAATACATAACTATACAACATAATAACAAAAATATATACATGATCATATTACGCGCATCGCACAACCCACTTGCCTGCAGCTTGAGAAGGTGCCTTATTCATCTTAATAATCATATTTCTATTATCAAGAATACTAATGTATATTTACGTCTATGTTCTTGTTCCCCTTCATTATATTATTTTCTTATATTTTTCAAATTATTAATAATTTCACTAGTATTATTGCTGTTGTTCTTGTCATTGCAATAGATGTGATTACAAAGTTAAAATATGGGACTTCTTGCGAAATGTATCTTTGAGGAGACAGTGATCTGCCGAGAAATGCAGCATATATATTCTCGTTTCATTGTTATTTATCTTTCTTAAATAACTGTATCGTGTATATTATATGTCACTTGTGAATGTACTCCAGCAATCAGCTTTCAATACCCCTTTCCCGCTCATTTTCACAGAGCATTGATATACAAATACACTTGCACACGGATATATATATATGTATATATTTATATATATATATCTATATATATATATTGTTATACTTTGGGAGGGTCATGTTGCTAAACAAATTCAGAAACGATATATATATATATATATAACCACCAAACCTAAATGAATATATATATATATATATATATATATATATATATATATATATATATATATATAACGACGAAGGAATTGTGGTAAGGAACCAGATGGACCATAACGCACCAAAGTACTCAATACTTAGGGTAGTAGAGTGTGTAATAGGAAAAAGTAGGCTAACAATTCTTATTTAGTCCAGAAATAGCCGTCGAAACGGCTTGAGCTCTGCCTGGGTCATACTTGTTCCTATATATATATATATATATATATATATATATATATATATATATTCATTTAGGTTTGGTGGTTCATCATTTGATCGAACTGGTAATTCCGTATAGTTAACCGTGATGTAATATTAGAAAAAGCACTCGACGATATGCAACCCATCCATCTTCGATGTTGAATTTTGTTGGTAGTGCGAGAGCGGAGTTAATTATTATTGAGTAAAATGACAGGAGGCCGGACTTGTGAAATATCTTCAAATAGGAAGCATTATGTACATTTCAGTGACTAAGCTCCGTAAGATCCTGCTGACATCATCAGGTGTTTATAGCATTTATACAATAAAAGAATAATGGTAAAAACAATCCAAAACAGAGAAAAATGTTTTGACTCGAAGGCGGTCAGGGCCAGATGTTGTCAGTTTGCCTGACCAACTTCGAGTGGGGATTCTCATAAATTTCGTCTTGCCAGTCTGGTTAGGGGGTTGTATACTGAGTATGCATACTACTCCTACCCTACTGGTTGGGTTAGCGGGTTGTATATGTAGTACGTCTACTACTAACACGCACGCTGCCACCCACATGCTAGTGGTAAAGGAGATCAGGTTACTAAGAAATATTTTCAGTTGAGTCAGCCTAAATTTCTATAAAAGTATAGTGGACGGGAGTAAATTCAGAACTAGAACCTAAAAAGTGTTTAGGTAGAATTTAAAGTTAAGGTTAACGATTAAAAATGTAAAATTTAAGTTTAAAATTGAAAGATGTAATTAAAGAATTAGAAGGTAGAATTTATGTAAAAATTAAATATATCTTTGATAGTCATAATAAAGGTCGCGTTCTATCACTGTGTGTTTGTGATGTAGAGAAATGAGTGTGACTTGTCTTTCGTTAGCTACTGAAATAATGGCTTCACACTCACCACGGGTTCATAATACCGTGAACACTTCTGAGTAAAATATCATATCGGAAATAGGCAAATTTCTATTATTTCCAAGTACTCCAGGATACGTCCACAGGCTCATGCCCCACGTGACAAGAAGAGTCAATACAGCAACATATGCCAGACAGTTATTAATTACAAATATTAGTTATGTTAATGATTCTAAAGGTAGAGTAGTGCAAAGATGAGACGTAAAAAACGAAATAAAACTATATTAAACTAGATTAGATCATTATCTAGCTTTGGGCTCTTTGCATTGATATATATTATATTCCTAGAGGTGTAAAAGAATTCTGAACTCCATATAAAAGAGGGCAATTCGGCAATCAATAACCAGTGACGTAATGATTTCCCGGTTTACCCAAGGCACAAGGGTCTACCAACCGTTCCGAGTATTTTTGTCTTCAGAAAGAAAGGGTAATTTATTTTTCCAAGCACTCCAGGAAGGTGGGCAGACCCAGGCGCTGCAAGTGCAAGTAAGAAAGCCGTTACAGCCAGTCGATTATTCAACGTATACCAAATGATTATTAGTTATTCATATCAGTGATGATCGTGGGAAGCTTAAATATAGTAAAATGTAATGAAATAGGCAAATAAACTATACTCAATATCAAACTAACCTGGGTTCCATGTGTTGTTCAGTTTTGAATTCAGATGAGATATAATCCCACCCCAAACTATAGGTGAGATATAGATATATACCTTGATACTACAACGTACTTATATCTCTATGTATTTATTATAGTATGGGAACTATATGGGTGGAGGGAATAATTAAAAAAAAATAAAAATAGACATAAGAAAAAAGACAGTATAGAAGATAAGGGTCCAGTGTAGTGAAATACGTTTGGGTAACATTTGAGTAAAAACCAAGGATAAGTATATAAAGAATATAAAATGTAATCATACACAGAGTAGTAATCATGGGAGTAAGAATGGAAGTAAATAAGAAAATATCAAAGAAATAAAAAATAATTACTAATCAAAGAGTAACAAATAAAAAATAAGCAATAGATAATGCGGTTAAAAATACATGGTTAACAAATATAGCAGATAGAATAATGGAGGTGGTATCAGGTGATATGTAGTGTAGATTCGAGAATTAATTATTTATGTAAATATCTAAAAACTATGAAACATAAAATTCAGTCAATAGAATCAGGGTACAGTAGAACATTTGGATTGTTCAAAGAATTTGTGAAGTCCGACTGAGTTTAAATGTTCCAGAGAGGGGTGCATAGGAAAGTGTGGTCCGATTAGTGAAGTAGGCTTATTTACTGCGGCTAATATCAGAATGGGGTCTACTGTTAGTCCCATGGTGGTAATAGATGCATGATGGTGCCAGCGGCCCTATTCTCCATGATATCACAAAGCGCTCAAAAGTACAAGGAGCATTATACATAAATGCGTATATATATATATATATATATATATATATATATATATATATATAACGAAGGAAATGTGGTAAGGAACCAGGTGGACCATAACGCACCAAAGTACTCAATACTTGAGGTAGTAGAGTGGGTAATAGGAACCAGTAAGACCCCGACAGCTGAGCTCAAGCCGTTTCGACGGCTAATTCTGGACTAAATGAAAATTTATCCTGGTATTTAAATAGCCGATCTTCTCAAGGGGTAATTCCATATATGGTCAAAGTGATTGTCAAAAATCAGTAGTAATTCTGTGGTTGCAAATTAGTAGGGGAGATGGTGGCTAAACCTGCCAGTAGGAGAAAGAGGGGAGGGGTGGAGTAGACCCAATCAAGCGTTGGTAGTGCCAGCTACAGCTGGGCATGAGGTCAAAGAAGATACAGGGGAGGGGGAGGGGGAGGAAGTCGGAACGGTAGGTAGAACAATGGGGGGTAGAAATAGGAAAGAAAAAAAATACTGAGAGTGAAGAAAAGCAAATAAGTGTAAAGAAAAAAGTAAAGTAAATTAAATACTACGACCTAGGTCTCAGGCTATTGTTAGGCAGAATAAAATAAAGAAAGAAAGAAAGAAGTAAAGAAATAAATAAATAAGGAAATAACGAAATAAGTAAAAGAACTAGGTGGGACGAGATAGGCAAGGACCCTTTTAAGAGGTATAAGTACGTAAATGATACGGTGACGGGTCAACAAAAGGGGCCAAAATACTAAAGAGACTACCACGAAATAAACAATAAAGGTTTCCATCCCGGGCCAGCAACGACCCAGTGCAGCAAAGTGAACTTGTACGAGATAATAATTCTGAGTCCCGAGAAAAATATATACTAATGCTAACTCTAAAAGATCTAAAACAAGCTACATGAAAGTTCGTACGAAATAAAGGTAGAATACGGAGAAATAAATTCAGAATCCACCCCGCCCAGAAGAAAAGCGAAGCAAGAAATACTGAAACGAAAAAATAAGGCATAAGTGCCACTAAGAAATATAGAAGGCACAGAGAATAGTGGGAGCAGTCGGAAAAAGGGGGCAAGTATCCGGGGTCTAAGCCAACTGCTATAAAGGGCGGAGTCCGCCAAATCTATCATAGACTAGGGGATGGGGTGGTGGGGGTACTAAGGCTACATGGGGCCAAAGGGCAGCCTCGAGTGGGCGAGAAAAGACGCCGACAAAGGAGAAGAGCTGGGGTAGAAGGACTAAGGAGAGAGGGGGGAAGGAAATAAAGGAAGCGATAAAAGAATACAAAGAAGATCTTACGTCTTCCTTGGCAAGCAGGGGTTACCCATTGCAAAATCGGCAAGTGGGGTGTTATAGCCCTAGTCTACCCCCCCCCCCCCCCCGGGTCATTATGGGGTTTGAGGGCGAGGTAAGTCCTACGCAATCTTTTAGTCCAGAATTAGCCGTCGAAACGGCTTGAGCTCAGCTGTCGGGGTCTTACTGGTTCCTATATATATATATATATAGGGGAGGAACATATTGTTGTAATAATATTGCCAGAACACACTCACTGTTTGGTTGATTTTCGGTACTGTGTAGTTTATATCTCCACAGTTAATTCATTTGGTCCTCAATGTTTATCATTGATTAACCAACAGTAAAAAATACAGATATAATATAGATATAAACACATATATATAGTCTAAAAAATTTCTTTCGTTGCACATCTGCAAAATCATCAGTTGTACTATTATGTTCCTCCTGTTGTATTGTATGTCTACGCCATTTTTATTTTATCTGTTTATTTATTTATTTTTGTCTTCTTCTCTGCGCATGCGTTTGCGTGTGTGTATAGTGTTTGGTGTATGTTCACGTTTGGGTGACTGCGTTTCGGTTATTGTATTATATCTTAGTTTAATAGTGTGGTTTATGTGTGTTTGCTGTTATTGTGCTTGTGTATGTATTTATTTATTTATATTTCGCTTAAATCAGTATTGTTTGTTTGGATGTTGTTATTCCATTCATTTTTTCTGTTTAGCTTTGGTCTTCTAAGCTCTATTTCGCTCGCCTCTCCAATGTGCCTATCTGCTGGGTCATTTCTATGTTTAGATATTATTTTAATTTCTATGTTGTCTATGTTACCGTCATGTTGTTGTCTGGTGTGTTCGTATAGTTCTGAACCTTTTTTTCGTCCTTTTAATTCCTCTCAGTGTTGGTCTATCCTTTCTCCTATGCTTCGAGCTGTCTCGCCTATGTATGTTGTTCTCATGTTTCTGTACAGTTTATCTGGGGGTTTACTTTACATATAACACATTTCCTATTAGTACAGTGGGTTTTCTTAAAAGGGTATGTTTTGCTGATCAGGGATTTTATGGTACTTCCTGTCATTTCTAATACTTTAATATTTAAGTGGGTCTTTCTCGGGGCTTTTCTACACTGGTTAGCTAATTTCCGTCCAGGGGTAGCGTCCACGAACATGACACTTTGGTATCTCTGGTTGTCGTAACAAGAGGTGGCTTTCCCTATCTTATGTTTAGCACTATCTAAGCTATTCCATGAGTTGCTCCTGTATAATGGGCAAATTCCTTCCATGTCCAGTTGTATGAGAGTCTTATACTTCTCCTTGGCTCCTTTGTATACTCTGATTCTGTCTCTTTGGTTATAGTCAGAGAACTGCATGCGGTTGATGAATTGGTAGATGTGTCTTTCCATTTCTGTTGGGTCGCACTTGCGGGGCACGTTCTTCATCACTCGTATCAAATCTGCGATCAGAATATTAAACTTAGTACTACTGTATATTATTGAGTTTTTGAGTATCAGGTATTTGGAGGCCATGGGTTTAGCGTAGTGTGCGTGGAGAATTTGGGACCTCTCATTTACAGTATTAATCCAGAGTTCCGTGTCTAATACAGGTAGTCTACTGTTAGGGTGTTTAGAAGGGTAGTCGATAGTTACAGTTATACTCTGGTGTACGGAATTAGTTATCTGCTGGATGCTTTCTATTGTCCTACATTCTAAATCATTTTTAGTACTCTTTTGTGGGGTTGTCTTTATTACTGTATTAATTGTTTCTACTTTAGGCACAAGGCCAGCAATTACCCAGTGCATTACTGGTACTTTATTTTATCGACCCCGTAAGGATGAAAGGCAAAGTCAACCTCGGCGGGATTTGAACTCAGATCGTAAAGGGACGTTACTATGCTGGAAAGCATGGCGTCCGACCTTCTACCGATACTGCCAATCCACCGCCTATTTATTACTGTATTAATATCGTCTACGTAACGAGAGTACATGATGAGGTCTACGGAGCACTTATCTAGGAGGTTCTAGAGTCTCCTTTCCCACCATACCATAAAAAGGTTGGCAACGTCACCATCTATGCTGACGCCAATGGCTTCTCTCTCATTTTGGGTGTAGATTCTTTCGTCGAATTTGAATATGTGGCCCTTTAGGGTAGTTTTAATACTAGCTCCTATTGCATGCACGACAATTTTTCTTACCTGATCATTGATTTGGGGGCCTGTATGGCTTAGGCCTACCCAATCCACCTTCCCATGGGAGTCCTTTTTTCAAATGAGGTTATGGTGGGGGGATTCTACCTCTTATGGGTCTACTGGGGCAGAAACGGCTGAGGTTATGGCTGTCTATGTATTCGGTGTCATAGGTAAGTCTACATAGGAGGCCCAGTTCATTTGTGTCGACGGCGCAGAACTCCATCTCACTCTCATTGATCATATCCACACATTTTTCCACAGCAAAATCAATGTTAACGGATGGGTATAGTGATAGCACGTCCATACTGCCTATTAAGCAGTTAGATAGGTTTTTGTTTTTGTTGCACTCATTGGTTCTGCTGATGAGGTCCTCTCTACTGTCACATACATCTGGGGACATCTTTATTATGGGGCGTATAACCATTGAGAGGAAGTAGGAGATCCTATAGTTGCTAGCGATATTGATTCCGCATACAGGTCTTGTTGGTGGTCCTGTTGTCGGGTCTTCGACTGTCTTATGGTCTTTGCGGAGCCCATAGTGTGGTATGTCATTGTTAGACGCCTGGAAGTTGATGGCAGTGCGTCTGCCAACAACCTCGAGGCGTTGGTCAGTCAATGATAAACATTGAGAAAAAAATGAATTAACTGTGGATATATAAAAGATACAGAAGCGAAAACCAATACAACAGTGAGTGTGTTCTGTTATTATTTCTGGCAATATTATTACAACAATATAACCCTCCCGAAGTATAACAATATTTGTTTCGACACCCGATTTCATATCAAAAACCTCGCAAAACAAATTTATCGCCGTTTAGGCATTAGCTTGTGCCAAGCTGAAAAGTTATTGAAAGATACTGTTTTCTGTTATATAAAAACTACAATAACTACAGAACAAATTCGCTTCTTAAAACACTGTGTTTCCTTCAAAATATACACGACAAATATATAAAAACAAGTAAATAATTTATTATTAAACAAAACACAAGCTGAACGACTAAAACACATTAACAGTCAATATGAAAAGAATAACATACGAAAATGAACGAACTTTACAAACAGAAACGCGTTAACGTTAAGTAAATTCAAAATCTCACCACACCAAACGGGATAAATAAACTCATGAGCATCATTCGACATGAAACAAAATATGCTCAAAATGAATGCAATTGATATTTCAATAAGAAATTAAGATAGATGAAGAAGAAAAAACATGAAGAAAGGAAAATAGAAAATTTACAAAAATACCCAGATAACATCCACAATATCCGTATAACAGACTTAGCATTACCAAAGACCATACTATAAATATTAATTGGAACACTTTAATCAATGTACAAGAAAAACAGGTTTTACAGCTCCCACCGAAATTTGCTATCTACGAAAAGATAAATCAAATCGAGTGTAAAACGGAGCTGGAAAAGTGTTTCACAAAAATACGTTGGAATGCGAAAATAAACAACAACTATACGGACAACAACAACAATAACGATAGAATTAATATAAACAATAACTCTGAGTATAGAAATAACAGCTATAATAGTAATAGTCATAACAATAACAATAGCAGGAGAGTGAGAATAGTAATAATAATAATGGTAATAATATTAATGATAGACAGAACAACAACAACAACAATAATAATAATGCTTTCTTTATTAACAACAAGGGTTTACACAAAGTAGACATTAAGGACAGTACAGGACAATGCAGGACGGTACAAAAGGGTATTTCTACGTGTAAAAAAAAGGAACAGGGGATGTAATAATAGAACAATGAAAATATTCCCCAATGTGGGGGAGACTTCCGAAGGACATTCGTGGAGAAAGCCCATTAAAAAGCCACAGTGACCCTGACCACCAGGGCAAGTGCCCTCTCCCAGTTTCCCACCTTTAATTTACAGACAAATACTCAGAATAGGCCCATTCACTCGAGCCATTCTTGCCTCTCTCACCCATCTTTCAACAAAATGCTGGGAAGAGAGCACTTCCATCTCTACCCTGATTTTCCTCTTCAATGAAATTTGAAAAAGTTAATCAGGGCATCACCGAAGAGGTAAGTGCTCGTCTTCAGCTTTTTCAAACGTGTCCATCATACTATCCCTTTCGCCATGGTGGCTACCAGACAGATAAAAACTGCCTGCCCTTCCCGGCTAAAGTATGAGGGCGGGGCAATCCTCACGATGGACTCAGCTGATAGCTGGATCCGTCCTACACGCCACAGCAGGTGTTCGACATAAACCCACAAGTCAGCAATGCTCGGACACTGGACGAGTGCGTGCAGGACGGTTTCATCGCCGTGCGCGCACCTCGGACATGCCCGGTTGACGGTACCTCCATGCCTGTAGAGTTTATCCCGAACTGGCACAGCTCCTCGGTAGCATTGATGGGGTTGGTGATGCTGGTATGGATGGTGGCATATCTGTCCTAACTTTTTTGTTTGATAGTTTATTTGTTTCCCTTTCTATTTTGTTTCTGGAGGGGGATGGAAGAGAATTTTTTTCTTTTTTAGTTTCTTTTTTTCTTTTTTCCTGATACCGTTTCCCACTCCCCGTCGTCACAATCTGTCTCCAGTTGTGATAAGCCGGGGAGTGGAAAATCCTCCACAGGCGTTGGTTTTGGTTGTGGCGTGGTGGATGGTGTAGGCAATGGTGCTAGTTCTGGCGCGTTGGGTGGTGGTGGTGTTGGTTTTGCTACTGTTGCTGCGGTGTTGCTGTTACAGTTGCTTCTGTCGTTGCTGCTACAGTTGTTGCTGCCATCTCTGCTGCTGGTGGTGTTGATGGTTGAGTCATTGGGGTGGGTAAGAGAGGTGGCCTCAACCTTTTAGCCTGAGGGCAGAAATCCCTTAGGTGGGTTCCTTCACCACGAATGACACACCTAGTCCTTCTGCCCTCGACAATTTCGGTGAGGTGGTTGCCGTCAGTGAGGTCTATTACCTCTGGGGTCTCCTCAATGCTTTTATGGTCCGCTCGGATCAGGAGCTCCATCCCAGATCCAAACCAGTTCTCCTGCTTTTCTTTCGCTATTTAGATTATCTTGGTGTTGGCCTCGATGCCGGCGAGGACAGCAGCCATTAGCCAGGAATTTCGATGGCCGGTGGAACATGGGTCACCCTGATCTTCACGAGTCTCTGGCCACAATAGCTTGGGACGAGTGTGAAGTCGTCACTTCTTAATGGGGCCATGGAGTGTTCTCTGGCCTCCTGTGGTGTTTCAAAGAACACGTCCACGGTTCCATATTTCTGCCCACGTCTGATGTTGGGTTTTTTTGCCCGCACATGTCCCAAAGCTTTTTGGATTTGGGACTCGGATGCCCGTTCCACTCGGCGCGATTTTATGTTAATAGTCCGATAAGACACGGTGCATAGGCGACGATGCTCCATTTTATTAGGTTTGACCCTACCCATCTTACTTTACCATTCTTTTGGCTTCTTCTAATTCCCCCTGAGTTACTTGGATCGCTTCGCACGTTTTTGCTACTCTCGCAAAAGACAGGGTAGTTTTCTTAATTTCATTGTTGCTGTTGTTGTTATCGTTATTTTTGTTATTGTTAATTTTAGTTTCAGTTGTGGTGGTGGTGGCGTCAGTGGTGTTCGGTGTGGAAGAATTCATTTCGATATCACGAGATAATTTATTTTTTTCTTTTGTTTCTGTTGCTGGTGTAGTGGTGGTGGTGAGGGTGGCGGCTTCAACACCTGCAGTCATCGGTAATGGCGGGAAATGCATGTCTGCATGAGACAAATTTAAAATATTGCTACTGCTTATATTTTTAGTGTTGGCAAACGTAGTAATATTTGCAATGGTGGTGTTGGTGTGAGGTGTTAGTTTGTGAGGAAGGCTTTCGGCTACTTGGTGCAGCTGTGAGTCGAGCATGATTTTTTCAAAGAAAATTTTTTTTTTTTTTTAATAATTATAAAAGTTTAAGTTGTGGGCACAAGGCCCCAATCTTTTTGACTGTCCTTTACAGATAACAATGTATGTGCACTTATATACAGTTAACAATAACAATTTTCCATCAATGGCAATTTTAAACAACTGAAAATAACAAACCTTTGCGGAGCTCACGATAATACGATTAAATACGTAGGTCGCCAATAATAATAAGAATAATGGAAACATTAATGACAGACACACCAACAACCAGTACAGTGGTAATAATGGAAATAATACGAGAAACAACATAAATGATAGACACAACGACAACAACCACAGTAGTAATAATGGAAGTAATACGAGGAACAACAACAACCACCACAGTAATAATAATGGAAATAATACTAGTAGCAACATTAATGATAGACACAAAAACAACCACAACAACAACAACAAAAACAAGAAACATAATAATAAAAAGTAACAACCACAATGGTAGAAGTAACAGTAACAACAACAATAACAATAGAGAAAACAACAACAATACATAATATTATTGGTAGGAACAACATCAACGATAATAACAATAATAGCAACACACAGATCTATGACGATAGATGTAATTACAACCCCTTAGAGAAACTATTCTTCAATCCAGATGACAAAACATATAAGATGAGTAAAATTTATCCTACGAGGTTACCCTTTAATAAAAGGATTTGTATACCACAACAAATAGATGACGAGATAGAGGCACAGTTCACCATATCTAGAAATAAGATTAGACAAATATTAGACCGATATAATAAGAAATAAATCAGACCAATGGTCCAACAACTTGGAAGGAAATCTGTAGAAGGCTTAGTTAGCCTCAAGCAGCGCACAGGGGATGGTGAGGTAGTATGTCTACCCACACGGATAAGTCTGGTAGGATGTCAATAGACAGCATGCCGAACTACATCAGGGCTATGCAACCCCACATCACCAACACGAGCGAAATTACACAACAAAACATGATGATGTGGACCGACATCCTAAAGCCAAGCAGACGCACTGCCAACAACTTCCAGGCACCTAGCCATGACATACCAACTTGTATGCGCTCCGCAAATACCATAAGACAGTCGACGACCCGACAACAGGACCACGAACAAGAACTGTATGCGAAACCAATATCGATTGCAACTACAGAATCGCCTACTTCCTCACAATGGTTATACGCCCCATAATCAAGATGTCCCCAGATGTATGTGACAGTACAGAGACCTCCTCAGCAGAATCAATGAGTGCAACAAAAACAGAAACCTATCTAACTGCATATTAGGCAGTATGGACGTGCTATCACTATACCCATCCATTAACATTGATTTTGCTGTGGAAAATGTGTGGAGATGATCAGTGAGAGTCAGTTGAATTCTTCGTCGTTGACACAGGTGAACTGGGCCTCCTACTTAGACTTAACTATGACAGCGAGTACCTAGACAGCCTAGACATTAGCCGTTTCTTCCCCAGTAGACCCATAAGAGTTAGATCCCCCACCATAGGTCCCAATTCTCCACGCACACTACGTTAATCCCATGGCCTCCAAATACTTGATACTCAAAAACTCAATAGTGCTAACTTTAATATTCTGATCGCACACTTGGTACGAGTGATGAAGAACGTGTCCCGCGTGGGCGACCCAACAGAAATGGAAGGAGACATCCAACACTTCAACAAACGCATGCATTTCTCTGGCTACAACCTAAGAGACGGAATCAGAGTATACAACACTGCCACGGAGAAGTATAAGACGCTCATAGAACCGGACATGAAAGGAATTTGCCCATTATACAGGAACAAATTATGGAATAGTTTAGATAGGACTAAACATAAGATAGGGAAAGCCACCTCATGGTACGACAACCAGAGATACCAGAGTGTCATATTTGTGGACGCTACCCCTGGAGGGAAATTAGCTAACCAGTGTAGAAAGGCCCTGAGAAAGAACCACTTGAAGATTTAAGGGGTAGAAAAGCCAGGAAGTACCATAAAATCCCTGATCAGCAAAACATACCCTTTTAAGAAAATCCACTGTACTAATAGGAAATGTGTTATATGTAAAGTAAACCCCCAGATAAAATGTAAAACTAGAAACATAGTCTATAGCATAAGATGTACAGAGGGTACTTGAAGAAACATGACAACAACTTACATAGGTGAGACAGCTTTAAGTAGAGGAGAAAGGATAGACCAACACTGGGGGGAACTAAACACGCCAGACAACAACATGACGGTAACATAGACAACATCGAAATTAAAATAATATCTAAAGATAGAAATGACCCAGCAGATAGGCAAATCAGATAGGCAAGCTTAATAGAGCTTAGAAGGCCAAAGCTAAACAGAAAAATGAATGGAATAAAAACACCCAAACAAACAATACTGACTTAAGAGAAATATAAATAAATAAATAAGTAAATATATACACAGGCACAATAACAACAAACACATATAAACACACACTAGTAAACTAACATAAAATACAATAACCAAAACACAGTCACCCAAACGCGAACACACACGCAAGCGCATGCGCAGAGAAGAAGACAGAAATAAATAAATAAACAGATAAAATAAAAATGGCGTAGACATACAATACAACAGGAGGAACATAATAGTACCACTGATGTTTTGCAGATGTGCAACGAAAGAACTTTGTTAGACTATATATATGTGTTTATATCTATATTATATATGTATTTTGACCGTTGGTCAGTCAATGATAAACATTGAGGACCAAATGAATTAACTGTGCAGATATGAAAGATACAGAAGCGGAAACCAACCAAATAGTGAGTATGTTCTGTTATTACCTCTGGCAATATTATTACAACAATATGACCCTCCCCAAGTATAATCACATTTGTTTCGATACACGATTTCACTTACCTCTAGAAGGGGGAGGTGGAGTACCAAATTATAAATATATATATATATTTATATTTCATTTATGTTAGGCTATTTACTAATGGGTAGAACTAGTGTTTCTGTTTGGTTAAAGATGATGCAACAAATTAATTAAAGTACACAGGTTTCGTACCCAACATCCTAGATGTAGTATCCAATGGCTGGTGCAGGAACACACAGGTAAATTTACTTTAGAATTTTAATTCCGCGAAAGCATTATACATACTTCTATGGCCCAGATTTATCAAGAGATTATGATGCATCACGAGGCGATTTATTCAATGACAGACACAGATATTTGTTTAACGTATTCAAAATAACTTAACCAAACAAACACACACACACGCACGCACACACACACACACACACACACACACACACACACACACACACACACACACACACACACACACACACACACACACACATACATATATATATATATATATATATATATATATATATATATATATATATATATATATATATATATATATATATATATATATATATAGTTAAAAGAATAGAGGTGTAACACACAAGTTATTATATATTGGTAAACGGAATAGAAAATGCTGACAAATTGTTCACAGTTGAAAAATGGTTTAATTAGGAATAAAAGAGAATTAGTGATTGTATGGGTTAGTATTCAGTTGTGGTTTTAAGTTTTTAAGTTTTTACCGGTTGCGCATTTCTAAATGCTTTTCAAAAATAATTTTGAGATAGAGTGTCCGTGCTGTTTGCTCTGATCTGATTAGTTTTGGGAATTCTACCTGTTTTTATGTTAAAAAAATGGCTCCAGCGTTATTTTTGTGTTGTAAAAATGCTTGTGGTCAAAACAATTTTGATTGGTCGGTAGAGGTCATGTGAATGTAAAAAGTTGATTTTGCGCCAAGTCTGTTTTTATGTTAAAATGTTAGAAAAGTGGCTCCAGCAAAAATTATGGTCAAAACAATTTTGATTGGTCGGTAGAGGTCATGTGGATAAAAAATTGGTTTTGCGCCAAGATTGAGAAATGACTCTTTCACAACAAATGTGTGTGTGTGTGTGTGTGTGTGTGTGTAGTAGTAGTAGTAAGGTGTTCGATGCTGCGACAATAGCCACCAGCGATGTGTGTCAAATGGCTATTAAGATAAGTGTGTGTGTGTGTGTGTGTGTGTGTGTGTGTGTGTGCGTACATACACACAGCAGAGTCATTCGAAGGTCAAAAGATATTTTTCAGCTTTTGGTTCGGAATTCTATTTCAAAGATGGACAACGTTTTATAGCAAAACACAATTTCACATGTGCATCGGAAAATTTAATATATGTATTAACTTGTTCAGGTTGTCGAGAACAATACATAGGCCAGACCAAAAGCAGCCTCCGCCAACGCATGACTGTCCATAGATCCCAAATTAAAATACGGGAATACAGGAAAATACCACTGAGTGAACACATTGATACCTGCGCCGCCCAAAATCATCCCAACTTCAGAATCTTTCCCCTCTACAAATTTAAAGATAATGCCACCCACACCCAGCGCATCAGCAAGGAATCTTACTTCATTAACAAATACGGACCCCGTCTAAACACTTCTCCCTAAGACGAACCCACAACATACACACGTCAACATACATACCTACATCAGCACACATCTCTACCCACATATAAACACAATGACACACGTAAACACAGATGCTCTATGGTGCAATACAAAAAAATATATGTGCATATATATGTATGTATATATGTATATATATATATATATATATATGTAGTGCAAATATATATATATATGTGTGTGTGTGTGTGTGTATATATATATATAGTGAATATCATTTCACACCTTTTATTGTTAAGATTGTTGATGTTCTATTAAGAGAACTGATTTTACTGAAAAAATCGAATAATGTACACCATTTTACCAGGGGGGAAAAAAATACTGGTCCACCCACACACGCACACACACACACACACACACACATATATACACAAACACATACACACGCGTACATCAACATACAAAGAGACTTATACACACACACACACACACGCACTTCTCCGTATAAGACAAAAGCTGAAAAATATCTTTTGACCTTCGAATGACTCTGCTGTGTGTATGTACGCACACACACACACACACACACACACACACTTATCTTAATAGCCATTTGACACACATCGCTTGTGGCTATTGTCGCAGCATCGAACACCTTACTACTACTACTACACACACACACACACACACACACACACATTTGTTGTGAAAGAGTCATTTCTCAATCTTGGCGCAAAACCAATTTTTTATCCACATGACCTCTACCGACCAATCAAAATTGTTTTGACCATAATTTTTGCTGGAGCCACTTTTCTAACATTTTAACATAAAAACAGTCTTGGCGCAAAATCAACTTTTTACATTCACATGACCTCTACCGACCAATCAAAATTGTTTTGACCACAAGCATTTTTACAACACAAAAATAACGCTGGAGCCATTTTTTTAACATAAAAACAGGTAGAATTCCCCAAACTAATCAGATCAGAGCAAACAGCACGGACACTCTATCTCAAAATTATTTTTGAAAAGCATTTAGAAATGCGCAACCGGTAAAAACTTAAAAACTTAAAACCACAACTGAATACTAACCCATACAATCACTAATACTCTTTTATTCCTAATTAAACCATTTTTCAACTGTGAACAATTTGTCAGCATTTTCTATTCCGTTTACCAATATATAATAACTTGTGTGTTACACCTCTATTCTTTTAACTATCATATCCTCACACGAGATACAGAAAATGCCAACAAAAACGGATACAACCCTCATCAACTCAAATGAAGAGATCCTACAGGAACTCAAGAAAATCAACACCAACCTATCTTTGCTGGTCGACAAACTTGACTCCACAAATAAGGAAACCGCCACCGGATACAAACCCTCCGAAATCGGCGACAAACTCCAAAACCTTTGCGATACTATCCAAACTATGTTCACTACTACCAACCCAGGAAAAACCAACGAAGAACCATGTGAGATTGATTCACACAAAATGAAAATTCGAACAATTCCAAAATGGAACAAATCCCTCAGAGACAGAAAGTGCTCATTCTGGAAGATGATACAAAATCACAACAAAGCAGAGATATATGAAAAATGGCTTAACTCAACCCCTCTCACTCTCCCCCGTAAACTACAAATAAAGTCCATTCCAAATGAACCCGAACCTCAAAGACACCTTAGGGAAAGAATGGCATTGGAAATAATGAAGACAGAAATTGAACTTCTAAAACTGAAGGCCCAGACAAATGAGGAAAAAATCAAAACCATCGATGAAGAGATCCTCCTGGAAATCAACAACAAAACTGAAGGCCCCAAGGTAGAGAAGATCTCCAAATTATGGAAAGGGGACTGCAACAGAGAAGAACTGAAATCCCTTCAACGCTGGGAAAAAAGTGCCGCTTGGTTCCTACACTATGAATCGACTTTTCAAACGGATTACACCTCCAATAACCCGTTCATAAAAATAGGAAAACCCATAACTGAACCGCACAACAACTTCTCAAACCCCCAAGCCTCAAACAAACGAAGAAGGAAGCACCACACCGAAGATGAACTTCCCAACCTCGCTACCATAAGAAGGAACAAAAACCCAAGAAATCATCTCCCCCAGAATGACATTTACAACTTTCCCCCTTCAAGGAGACACCATACCAAATCACTCAACTACTACGCGGATTCCTCATCGTCAAACATAGGGAAAAGATACCACCGCCATGATAGATGCAACAACTTCCCCGCCTCAAGGGGACAGCAAGGTAATTACCATTTTCTCAACTCTCACTTCCACAATACACAACAAACCCACACCACACGATACAACCAACAACGTAGGCCACTTATAACACCACAATACAACATGGCACATAGAAACACACACCCATACTCGCAGTACAGGAACACCCCATTCAATCTACAACCACCAACCCGAACCACATTTTACAACAACAAGGAATATAACAAGCACAGGAGACCACTTAACATCAGCAGACAACCCCTCTACCCCAACCATTTTTTAGACACAGCACACAGATACAGGCAAACAAAATAACACAAGACAGGGAGGAGAAACCGATAGTAATAAAAATTATCAATCTTACTAGCGCAGAACCAACACCCAACCTTATCAACTTACTCTCCAAAGGTCTTAAATTCACACCGACCCCACTACGTCCTAACTACTATGAAATGAAGGAAGACATCACAGACTTCTGTAGAAAGTTACGACTTAGTGAACAACTATTCGACCAGTACAATGAGGATGAATCATTAGCCAGAAATAGAAGCAATTACACCCCTTCAAAAGGTAGAAATAAAATCCTGGACGAATTCTGTGAACACATCACAAACTTCCCTTACCAACACTTGCACAGACAAAAACACAAGCCAAACCTCAACAAGAAAGAATGGGAAGAATTAAATAGATTAAAAACCGACAGAACCATTACAATTAAAGAGGCTGATAAAGGGAGTACAGTAGTCCTAATGGAGACAGAATTCTATATCAACTTAGCGCTCTCCACTTTGGAAAACGAAACATACTACGAAAAGGCTGAACACTACAATCAACAGAAAATTATGAGAAACCTAAAAACTCTAATCAACCAATACAAAGAAGGACTCACTAACAAGGAATTCAGCTTCATCACAGACTTCACAAGTAAATCCAGCCTTTTCTACGGTATCCCTAAAGTACATAAAAGCGAATCAATCAGTAAGGCATGCAAGGAAGCCACAGACATAGTCATCAATGTCCCCTCACCCAATGATCTCAAATTAAGACCTATAATAGCAGGCCCCGCTTGCGAAACGCACCGTCTTAGCAACTTCATTGATACCCTTCTCAAACCCTTCCTCAAGCACATCAAAAGCTATATAAGGGACGACCTAGATATGCTCAATCACCTCCCTAATATGCCACTTTCTGAACAAACCCTACTAGTGACGTTCGATGTAGTCAACCTATATTCCAACATCCCCCACAACCTAGGAATAGAAGCTATCCAATTCTGGCTGGATAACTTCCACAATGAACTCCCACAACGCATCAAAAAAGAATTCGTGATAGAGGGACTCACATTTATCTTGGAGAACAATTACTTCGTTTTCAATAACAAACCCTACAGGCAGAAATCTGGGACCGCTATGGGAACGAAAACAGCCCCTACGTATGCCAACCTAGTCATGGGATACCTGGAAATCACCCTCTACACTAAAGTCCTAAACAAATTTGGAAACACCCTCCACTTACACATTGAAAGGAACTGGAAGCGATATCTTGATAACTGCTTCATCCTTTGGCACGAAAACATCGAAAAACTTAAAGAATTTCACACCCTTATAAATGGGCTCAACACAAATATTAACTTCACGATGGAATACAGCCATCAACAACTCCCCTTCCTCGACATCCTCATTAAGATCCATAACAAAAAAATAGAAACAGACATATACTACAAGCCCACAGACTCCAAGCAATACCTCCCTTTCAACTCTTGCCACCCTAGACACGTTAAAATTAATATTCCCTACAACTTAGCCAAGAGAATCTGTACTATAGTCTCCAATAAAAACATCTGCTACTTACGGCTACAAGAACTAAAGGACACACTCATAGGCAGGGACTACCCTGCATCACTAATTGACAATGGAATCCAACGTGCCCTAAAACTCAGTACCCAGGACCTTAGACACCCTAAAGTAAATCAACCAAAACTAAAAGCTCTTCCATACATCTCCACACACAACCCCCTCAACAACGAGGCCTTTGACACCATCCTCCAGAACATCCCTGTATTGAAAAAGGACCATAGAATGAACCAAATTCTACGAACACACGATATCATAAAGAGCAAAAGACAATCCAAGTCAATGAAAAACATCTTAACACATGCCAAAGTACTGCCAACCACAACAACGAAACCCACAGTAAAAAAATGCGATAGACCCAACTGTGGCATTTGCATCAACCTAATAGAGGGTTCGGAATTCTATTTCAAAGATGGACAACGTTTTATAGTAAAACACAATTTCACATGTGCATCGGAAAATTTAATATATGTATTAACTTGTTCAGGTTGTCGAGAACAATACATAGGCCAGACCAAAAACAGCCTCCGCCAACGCATGACTGTCCATAGATCCCAAATTAAAATACGGGAATACAGGAAAATACCACTGAGTGAACACATTGATACCTGCGCCGCCCAAAATCATCCCAACTTCAGAATCTTTCCCCTCTACAAATTTAAAGATAATGCCACCCACACCCAGCGCATCAGCAAGGAATCTTACTTCATTAACAAATACGGACCCCGTCTAAACACTTCTCCCTAAGACGAACACACAACATACACACGTCAACATACATACCTACATCAGCACACATCTCTACCCACATATAAACACAATGACACACGTAAACACACATGCTCTATGGTGCAATACAAAAAAATATATGTGCCTATATATGTATGTATATATGTATATATATATATATATATATATGTAGTGAAAATATATATATATATGTGTGTGTGTGTGTGTGTATATATATATATAGTGAATATCATTTCACACCTTTTATTGTTAAGATTGTTGATGTTCTATTAAGAGAACCGATTTTACTTAAAAAATCGAATAATGTACACCATTTTACCAGGGGGGAAAAAAATACTGGTCCACCCACACACGCACACACACACACACACACACACATATACACAAACACATACACACGCGTACATCAACATACAAAGAGACTTATACACACACACACACACACACACGCACTTCTCCGTATAAGACAAAAGCTGAAAAATATCTTTTGACCTTCGAATGACTCTGCTGTGTGTATGTACGCACACACACACACACACACACACACACACACACTTATCTTAATAGCCATTTGACACACATCGCTGGTGGCTATTGTCGCAGCATCGAACACCTTACTACTACTACTACACACACACACACACACACACACACACACACACACACACATTTGTTGTGAAAGAGTCATTTCTCAATCTTGGCGCAAAACCAATTTTTTATCCACATGACCTCTACCGACCAATCAAAATTGTTTTGACCATAATTTTTGCTGGAGCCACTTTTCTAACATTTTAACATAAAACAGTCTTGGCGCAAAATCAACTTTTTACATTCACATGACCTCTACCGACCAATCAAAATTGTTTTGACTACAAGCATTTTTACAACACAAAAATAACGCTGGAGCCATTTTTTTAACATAAGAACAGGTAGAATTCCCAAAACTAATCAGATCAGAGCAAACAGCACGGACACTCTATCTCAAAATTATTTTTGAAAAGCATTTAGAAATGCGCAACCGGTAAAAACTTAAAAACTTAAAACCACAACTGAATACTAACCCATACAATCACTAATACTCTTTTATTCCTAATTAAACCATTTTTCAACTGTGAACAATTTGTCAGCATTTTCTATTCCGTTTACCAATATATATATATATATATATATATATATATGTGTGTCTCTGTGTGTGTGTTTGTGTATGTATGTATATAAATGTAATAACAAAAATAACAACAAAAAAAATCAAAAACACCAGAATGCGTGGATGTATTATATGAATGTAATGCTTGAAATAACAGTATGAGAGTCTAAACGTTTTGGACACTATTCTTTCATCAGAATATATAATTAGAAATAGAATTAAAGAGTGGTGAGAGAAAGAAGGGGAAAGGTGAAACATTTTTAGGATGAAAGACGCGTGTGCATTCAGACTGCCGTATTGAGAATCTATATATATATATATATATATATATATATATATTAAAATAACAGATTAAAGTTTAAGCAAAGGATCACTGCTTTCACCCTTAACGGGATCTTTTGAAACTAGTTTCAGAAGATCCCGTTAAGGGTGAACGCAGCAATTATTTTCTTAAACTTTAATCTGTTATTTTAATTAATATTTGCTCTACGGTACTTATATATTTGATATATATTTATCCTTATCGAGCCCTCTTTGGATTTTAGTCTTCACATTGATTATTATTACTATATATATATATATATATATATATATATATATATATATATATATATATATATATATATATATATATATATATATATATATATATATATATATATATATATATATATATATGCATATATATACTTACCTTTTGTATTTGTTTTCCAATATACTTGAATACTTGATTTGTACGCTTATACATGTGTCTATATGGGCGTTTATGAATGTTTGCATGTACGTTTGAACGCCTACAGATATGATAGTATATATGTATGTATCCATGTATGTATGTATGCATACATACATACATGCATACATACATACATACATACATAAATGCATACATACATGCATGCATGAATGTATGTATGTGCAAGCTTATTCATAAGTTGTTCAAAAGGACAGTTAGTTGAAGTATTTGTAAATTGATATTTGATACGTAGGAAAATATTTGTCGATATACGAAAACTTATATATGCATAAATGCAAATTTGACTCTGTGTGTGCGAGTATAAAATGGTGTACTTTAACATAAATATATACAATATGCACTGATAATTCTAAATGAGCATCTCAAGAGGACATGTTGCAATTCACACAGATGGTTTTCTAGTGCTCTTGAAAGTACCTGCATCATTAATTCTCGACCTACAGGATTTCTTCCGAAAGATTTCCAATTAGTGATAGCTTTAATCTGTTGCACTCCTAATGATTATTGCAAATACATTTATTAAAGTCTATTAGATTATATTAATATGTATCCTGATAGAATATAATTATAACGTACATTCTAAAATACGTATTAAATTTCCATTGTATTTTAAGTATTAGTTCTAATAGAGACAAAAGCCAAATATCCTTTTGGGAGATGTGAGTCTGATTTACATGACATACATTTTTTACTTTTTATCGCTTTCGAGTGACTGAAAATGAAATCCAACATTCCTCGGGTCTTAAAATATATATTAATTTTAATCATATTCATAACACACGATGTTTGATCAATTGATGTAATAGACTTCGTTGTGAACAGTATTCTGTTGATCCATTATTTAACCAACAGAGGGCGGTGGATTGGCAGTATCGGTAGAGAGTCGGACGCTATGCTTTCCAGCATGGTTACGTCCCTTTACGGTCTTAGTTCAAAACCCGCCGAGGTTTACTTTGCCTTTCATCCTTACGGGGTCGATAAAATAAAGTACCAGTAATGCCCAGTAATGCACTGGGTATTTGCTGGCCTTGTGCCTAACGTAGAAACAATTATTTAACCAACAGAGGGAAAATGAAAGACAAAATTGTAAACAGCTGTAAACTATATATCTCACACATGCAGCTATACCTGCAATTCAAAGAATTGATATGTCTCTTAATATTAATAATGCATAGGTATTTACGATAGTGTAATAATTAAAAGCAGCTGAAGTTCTTTAATAGTGAAATATCTTATAAACACTGGAAAAAATGCAATGTTTACCGCGAGGACTCGGAAATGAGAAGGGGAAATATAGTAAATAAATACCGCGATATACCCAAGATTAAGTACTTCTCTTTATAGCCGTCTAAACCCACTTTTATTAATATATTTATTGATTTTTCACGTCAAAGATTATCCATAAATATATAAGCATTTGATATAATCGAATCAAACTAGAGCACCTGAATGCTACACTCATTTTGAGCTACTATGCTCTATGTATCTTGGGTTTTATACATTAGAATTTGTTATTTTAGGTACATGAGAGATTGAGGTAACATAAATAATGTATGGGCAATTTGATATCAACTTCGACTTCAATTTACAATGAAGTAACATGAAATAGTGGTGGGGGAATAATTAATCTGGGAACTATACAGTTAAGCTTAACATTTCAGCGGAAAATACATCCATATACTATTACGAGTCGACAGTCGATATGCATGTTTGTATTTATGTTTGAAAACACACACACACGCACGAATATTCACTCACACACACACATACACATACACACATAAACATACTCACGCACACACACACACACACACACATACACACACACATTCACGCACGCTCAGATATACACACACTCACACATACAAACACATACACACACATACGCACAAACACACACATGCATATACTTAAGTATATTTCGTCTGTATTGAACTCTAAAATTATTCTAGAATATTGATGCAAACGAAATTTATATCCGATATGCACACTGCATCAGCTGACGTCATAGATATATTGCCAGTAGCTATCTTATGACCGACATATTTTGGGCGTCGAAATGAACTGTAATATAAAGCAGTATTAGAAATCAGAACGCAAATGTTTATCATACACTGAATTCAGCCAATTCTCCGCTATCGGCTTCTAATTTACTTATATAGCACGAAATGTTGAAGTTCAGGTTCATCGTCAGTGAATTGTGAACCCAAGTCGAAGAAGACTGTAGCAATGACAAATGGCATGTTATGTGTCATACTAACCTATATGGAATTTGCACTGGTATATATAAATATATATATATATATATATATATATATATATATATATATATATGTGAATAATTGTGTATGTAAATGTATACTCACATCATAAACGGAGCAAAATAGAAGAGAGGAAAACATTAAACAGAAAGAAAAAAGGAGTCATAGCAAAATAAAACTGAAACAAAGGTTTGATTATAAATAATGGAATTAAAAAAAAATATGTTTAGCGGGAGGGGTACATAAACTAGCAAAATCTCTTTCCCTAAAGTGCCATAACAAAACATTAGTGAAACATGTTGAGAAGGTAACCAAATTAGCACACGACAGTTATAAGAGATAGCGGAACGTAGTTTTAGTGAGAGCCATGATGAAGGATGAAATGTGCAGAGGCAAAGTTCCAAAGGAATAATAAGAGTCATCAAAGTTTAGAATTACGCAGGAATTTAGCAGAAACGTAATAAAAATGGAAATAAAGGCAACCAAGCCAATTGCACTGGCGGAAATGCTCGTTTACTAATGTTCGTTTAGGGTGGTTAAAAGGAAATAATATCAACTATGAAAAAGATGGTAAGGATAGTATATACTTGTCTTTTTTTATTATTATTCTTTCTGTCTCGAAGTTTGTATTTGTATTTTTTGTATTTGCCTTATTATAAGAGAACTAGAAATACATTCAAACGAAGAAAATCTAGGAAAAGTAACTGTATGCTGATGAAATATAGATGAAGCAAGAGTTTAAAATCTTTGATGCTCCAGGTTATTGTTGGTTATTTTGATGTTTGATGTGACTAAGAAAACGTATTTGTCGGGTCTCTTTAGAAAACGGAATATCAATTCGTATAATTTTTACTACGTATACACACTTTATGAGAAAATACTTTATTTGCCATTTCTGCTTGTTGCGTCGTTTGGAGTAAAACTTAACTGGAATGTCGATAATATACAGGCAAATAAATTCCAAAGCTTTAAGTTCGAGATTTACTGTAATACAATGTATATCATCATGTTAGATTTTTGGCTACGTTTCATTTATTGGAATGTACAAATAAGTCTGAATATCCCACTGAATATCCCTCATGTCCCACTGGAAAAATAGAATATCGTAGCGATTTGTAATTTCATCTCACACATTGAAGTAAAATATAATATTGGAATATATGGATTTGCAGGAGCACTAGAGTGACATAAAGCTTATCATGTACTTTTGTTTAAAATTCTAGTGGATCCCATCCCACATCTATGTGTGAACAGACACAAATTTTCCTTGGGAAATTGCAAGAGACATCCTCAAATGATATAATAAAGTAATAGATAGCAACAATCGACCAGTGTATCGGACTGATACGTGTCTTACCGATCTCGAAAGGATGAAAGTAAAAGTGAAATTCGGAAGAATTTGAACGTGAAGTGCAGAGAAGAACTGAATAAAATAAATTGGCGGCCTCACAAATAAAAAGAAAGGACATAATTAATGTCCTAATGAAAAGTATCTAATTTGTTGTTACATTCATATAGCAGTAGTTGATTATGTAAATTAAAACGGACACAGAATATTAGTTGGATGGAGATAGCTCATAAGAGTAACATGACATTTATAAATCCGTGAGATACACTGCTTCTAGGTTAAGTTAACCTAGATCATCGTCGACTTCCGCCTAATGAAGTCCATCATATTAACTTCCTACTGATTTCAAAGCGCAGCTGAATGATGATGTTAGAGATAGATAAATGTTATAAAAAAAAATGAGAGATGTGAAAGAAAATGTACACAGTTGCAGAACATTTCTTTCGCAAGACCATTTACTATGAATTCAATACTCTAGGTAACATTATTTACGAGATTTCTTACTGTTTTTACTTTTACGTTAGTATTCTTTTTAAACACACACACACACACACACTCTCTCTCTATCGCTCTCTATCTCTCACTCTCACTGTCAATATATATATATATATATATATATATATATATATATATATATATATATATATATATATATATATATATATGTGTATATATATATATATAAGAGAAATTAAACTTATATATATACATATATATATATATATATATATATATATATATATATATATAAGTATAATTTCTCTTTATGTATTTATTTATTAGGTTTCAACACCATAAGATTTTTCTTGTCATTCTCATTCATAAGATTGCTTATTCTTGCGCCTTTTTGCAGCATTGTTATATGTCACTTTCTTCAACTATATTACACTTTTTTCTTTCCAGATACCTATCTGTTTCCGTGCGTCTATACACACACACACACACATACACACATATACATATATATATATATATATATATATATATATATATATATATATATATATATATATATATATATATATATATATATATATATATATATATATGTATATATATATGTATATCCTTATATATATATATATGTATATCCATATATATATATATTTTTTTTTTGTGTGTGGCTTTACATTTCACTCAACATCGTCAGAATCTTTTTAAGACAGAGATGAAGTAATATGCATACTCATGAACAAACACTCACTCACATTCACACACATTTTAATACATACACATATACACATATTAATACATACATATATTTATTTATATATACATGCACAAATTTATAGATAGAGTTATATATATATATATATATATATAAACAGTGAGGAAGAGAAGGGAACGAGAAATGAAAGATAGAGAGAGGTGACTGTTGGATATAAATGCAGAAAATAAGTAAACTAGAAAGAAAAGTACAGACACACACCAGCAACTAATAACTTTCAGGTTTCTCAAAGCATGACAGTATTACCTATCATTTCTTTTATACAGACACTGACGATGCTGATAGGTACACCATTTGAGAGAGAGGTCAGGATTACAAAGAACGCTAGAGAGTCGATTAACGGTCATATAGAATACTAAACACGTACGGAATTTAGGAAAGCAATAAAACTGATCATCTAATCGTTGGCTTAAGACGACGAGAATAGAAAAAAGGTAAACGAAAATTCAAGAAGAATACAATTAAAAAAATACAATATAATGTTAAATAAGAAAATGGTGAATAAAAGAGCAAGGGCGAAAAAAGAAATAGTAAAACATAAGGGAAGAAAGTAATAGAGACAGATTAAAAAAATAAATTCAAAAAAGATATACAAAGGAAATGAAAAAAAAACAGATAGAAAGAGAGAAAGCAGGAAATTCAGAAGACTTTATATTTTATATTCAACTGTTAATGGTTGGCGTACAAAAATAACTATATGTTTGTATATATATATATATATATATATATATATATATATATATATATATATATATATAAATATATATATATATAAATATATATATATATATATATGTATGCGTGTGTGTGTGTGTGTGAGCGCGTTTGTGTGTGTGTGTGTACTAGTAAAAGTATAGTAAAATGGGAAGAATGGCGGAAATATAAACGAGAGAAGGAAATGGATATAAAAATATATATTATAGAAAATTTGGAAATGGTATTAGCGACAATGTCGTTAATTCTACAATGTAATTACACTCGTAGCTATAAATATATATGCATATGTGTTACTGCTTTTATTAATATATATATATATACGTATGTATGTATCCATAACATCCGACGTATATATGTTTGTATATATACGTATGTATGTATGTATGTATGTATGTATGTATGTATGTATGTATGTATGTATGTATGTATATATACGTATGGTTAAGAGAGTGGGACTGGCTTTGTGCACTGCCTTTGCTCAATATAAAAGCTTCACGCCACAGGCATTGCTTTATATCTCGAGATCTCTCTGCACTTGTCGTCACATGGTGCCATAGGCCAAAATTGGGCAATGGTGCCATGTGATAATAATTGTCGCAGGTGTAGTGTTTGTACCAGAGTTTTCAAGTCGCTGGCTGGACTAAGAAGTCACACTCATTCAGCGCTTCGGTAGGGTTCTCCTACATGGATATAAATATATGGCCGTACTCGAAAACGAGTTGGCAGCCACTATACGTATGTATGTATCCACAACATCTGACAAAGTTTCATACGGCATGTCTTGGGTAATTACACATTACGGTGTCCATCTCACCAGATGTGAACGCAGACGATTTCTTCCTGAGGAGATAGAGGGTGAGAAAGAATGTTACAGAGGTAAAGACAAGGATATACCGGAAAGAATCCATACCTCTACAACCCTGGTAGCAGATATATTGACCTAGAAACATAAATAGCAAAGTTGACCTCGGTGAGGTTTGAATTCAAACAGCCGGAACCTCTACTGCAAAGAACTCTATCCGACATTTTAACGACTCTACATTTCTCCCCGTAGATATATACACACAAACACACGCACATACACTCACGCACACACAAACGCACACCCACAAACATATATATATACATATATATATATATATATACAATATTAAATAAATGGAAACTATATTTATAAAACCATATTTATTTCATTATATATATTTCAGGGATATCATATTAACAATATGCTATGCCTTCCTCAGACAAAATACAATATAAACAGTTTTATAGATAAATAGATTCGACATACCGTAATAACATCGACTTGCATTTGAAGAGGTTGATATGGCAGTGAAAAAATTGTACACAGAGAGAAAGAAAGAGAGAAAAAAGAAAGAAAGACAGAAAACGGAGAAAAGGAAGAAAAAGAAGAAATGCATGGAACAAAATAGAGAGATGGAAAGATAGATAAAGAGAAGAACTTCATGTAAAGAAACAGAAAGAGATATATATATAAACTCTTTCTGTTTCTTTACATGAAGTTCTTCTCTTTATCTATCTTTCCATCTCTCTATTTTGTTCCATGCATTTCTTCTTTTTCTTCCTTTTCTCCGTTTTCTGTCTTTCTTTCTTTTTTCTCTCTTTCTTTCTCTCTGTGTACAATTTTTTCACTGCCATATCAACCTCTTCAAATGCAAGTCGATGTTATTACGGTATGTCGAATCTATTTATCTATAAAACTGTTTATATTGTATTTTGTCTGAGGAAGGCATAGCATATTGTTAATATGATATCCCTGAAATATATATAATGAAATAAATATGGTTTTATAAATATAGTTTCCATTTATTTAATATTGTAAATATACTCCAAATATTTGTCGAGTGCTTTTATATCAGTTATAAATATTTACTAGTTGTAACCCAACAATTTTAAATATAACTTTTCACATATATATATATATATATATATTTATATATATATATAGGAACGAGTAGGACCCCGACGGCTGAGCTCAAGCCGTTTAGACTGCTAATTCTGGACTAAAACGGCTTGAGCTCAGCCGTCGGGGTCCTACTCGTTCCTATTACCCACTCTACTACCCTAAGTATTGAGTACTTTGGTGCGTTATGGTCCACCTGGTTCCTTACCACATGTCCTTCGTTATATATATATATATATATATATATACAGATGCAGAGAGAGAGAAAGAGAAAAGAAATACAACGTAATCACATGCACAACCCTACACACACACACTCACGCACAGAAACATATATATAATATACCTAATCTATTCATATACAGATTACGTATTGATGTGACACATTTAATCATGTAAAATCCATCCTATATAATTTGTAACCACAAACATACGAGATTTTCTTTATACTTTTTACACCTTGGATTGTTCATCAGAAATGAAGATATTTTCCAATCAACCCCAAAAAGAGACCATTCATACTAATACAAAGTCGAGTCTAATTTGCATAAAATAGGCGTGTATTATCATATTTTTGATAATATATGTCTTTATTATACGCTAATTATGGACGGTATATTGGCAGTATCAGTCGACCGTCAAACACCATATTTTAAAGCGTATGTGTATGGTTCTTTACGTTCTGAGCTCAAATCTCGCAGTGGTTAACTTGCCTTTCATCCTTACGGGGTCGATAAAATAAAGCACCAGTAATGAACTGGGGTAATTGCTGGCCTCATACCAAATGTAGAAACAATGATATTTTATTCATAGTTTGGTCGATTTCATGATTTTTAGGCAACACACCATCTGGCGCACGGCGTTATGCCGTTAGATTTGATTTTAGTTTACTGTCTGTTTAGTTTATATTTCAGGAAGGCAGGGAATGTGTGGAGCACACCCTGGCATGTAATGCAATTGTAGTGAATACAGATAATAATTGATTCTAAAATACAGAGACTATGTAATATGAAAGCTAGAGCTTGATAACGTCTATCCTCCTAATACCGGACGATGGTACGTATCAATGGTCGGTTTAACAGCATTTTCTGACTGTTTTGTTTAAAGGTTAGGCAAAACGACTAGCCTCTTTGTATTACACACACTCACACACATATCCACAAAAACAGAAATGACACACAGATGTTACCACAAACGTGACTTGTCTATGCCACTTTCACATGCGCCCTCTCCGTCGACCGCTTGATCACCCTCAATCCACGCATTGAGCCTTCACAAACCGATTCAATTTCCAGCTCACCTATCACACCAACCCCTTGCCCTTCCAGCGGATAGTCCTCATGATCTTGCACCACTTCTGATCGGACCCCAACCAAAGTGTGTGTGCCTATTTATATACATAGACATTTAATGATGCCGTATTTACAAATTTCTCTTCAGATTGATAAAATGTTAAAGATATTAAATCGGTTATCACGGGAGGTTTTCATCAGTGGGTATATATATATATATATATATATATATATATCATCTAAACAACAAGAAAGAAATACGCAACTGAGTGTTTAGTAATCGCTATCTCATATAGTATTATCCTGAGGGTCACAGGAGTATAAGGAGCATTCATATCTCTTAGACATATAGTTTAAAAACCTATGTACATGGGCTGATAAGCCTATTTTGCATATTTAGAGTGATAGCTCTAATCAGAGTCTGATTCGTTGACGTCATTTTCGTTAGTTACCTATCCTTACCTTCTGCTGGAATCCGCTAGATGTCTGTACGCCGTCAGTTTCTAAAAGCTGGAGGCTTTCAAAATATGTATTTAAAAACATACCGATTATCGCTAAATATACCAATCCATACTTTTCATATACATAGATATGTTAGAAATAATACCACAATTTTATATTCGGGCCGAGCCAATCGAAGGTCCTATATGGAAATAAGGCTAATTTGTACATAGCTGACTAAATTATACATTTTCTCATATATTGAGTTCTAGCAGCGAGCGTGGTAGGGTGCACTGGCTTGATAACGACCAGAGTCATAAATTGTGTGTCATTGTCGGCAGTTACCTATCCTTAGCTTCTGCTAGAATCCGCTAGATGAGGCTACGCTATTGGTTTCCAAATCCATACCGTATATAAAAATTTACATACTATTAAGATATATAAAATACACACACATATGTATATGTATATATATATATATATATATATATATATATATATATATATATATATATATATATATATATATATATTTCGTTTCTGAATTTGTTTAGCAAGATTCTTTATCTGAAAACGTGTGTTGAAACCGATATTGCTATACTTTGGGAGGGTCATCTGTATAGATAAGAAATGTATAATCTGTAAATTAAGCCCCCATATTAACTGTAAAACTAGAAAAGTAGTATATAGCATAAGATGTACTGAAGGACAATGTAGAGAAAAGAATATAGTTTACATAGGTGAGACAGCTCGTAGTATAGGGGAAGGGATAAATGAACACTGGCGAGAGCTTCAAGATTGTAACGAATCATCTGTACTCTACCAACATGCTAAAATAGAACATAAGGGTAAATTAGAGAACATAGAAATAAAAATAGAATCTACACACAGAAAAGACACAATGTTTAGACAAATCACAGAGGCAATAAACATAAATGAACTCCAACCAAAATTAAATAGAAAACATGAATGAAACAGCAACATCACAACTTACAATTAAGGACAAAATGAAAACACACACGCGCATAGAACAAACAACCAACCAGTAACATGTAAATAAACAAATAAATATACAAATATAAACACACACAGGCACCCGGATGTAACACATGCGCAAACTGAGCACACAACACACACACAAAGAAGATGGCGTAGGACAGAACAAAGGAGAGACACAAACACAAACAAAAGAATCCCAGTCACTGAAGAGATCACATAATGTGTGACGAAAGAACTTTGACAATATATAAACAGTCATTGTGGAACCAACCAACCAACCGGAAATTTATAAATTCCTAAATTTATAAATTTATTGTAATAAATTGAAGTGAAAGCAACTGGTACGTGCGTTTCTTATTGGCAACATGACCCTCCCAAAGTATAACAATATATATATATATATATATATATATATATATATATATATATATATATATATATATATATTTGCGGCGATGAATTTTAACTATGAAGACACAAAAGATGCAGAAGCGAAAAAGAAAACCAACCAAACAGTGAGTGTGTTTTGTTGTTATTTATGGCAATAGTATTACAACAATATTACCCTCCCCAAGTATAACATTGCACACATACACACACATACACACACACACACACACACACACACACATATATATATATATATATATATATATATATAGTTAAAAGAATAGAGGTGTAACACAAGTTATTATATATTGGTAAACGGAATAGAAAATGCTGACAAATTGTTCACAGTTGAAAAGTGGTTTAATTAGGAATAAAAGAGTATTAGTGATTGTATGGGTTAGTATTCAGTTGTGGTTTTAAGTTTTTAAGTTTTTACCGGTTGCGCATTTCTATATGCTTTTCAAAAATAATTTTGAGATAGAGTGTCCGTGCTGTTTGCTCTGATCATATATATATATATATATACATATATATGTATTTATTTATGTAATGATAATATTATATATATAATTATAGAGAACTATTTATGTGCATGAATATAATTTTTTCATAAATTAATGGCAAAATGAAAATGATGGATACAGTTTGATTGCATTTTCATTTGAAATAAATATCAACACAAAAAAAGATGATTGATTTCTTGTGCTGCTAACCAATTTGCTGATATGAACTAGAAGTTGATTTGATGTAATGAAATAATTGTTTCTACTTTTTTACACAAGGCCAGCAATTATCCAGTGCATTACCGGTACTTTTATTTTATCGACCCCGTAAGGATGAAAGGCAAAGTTAACCTCGGCGGGATTCGAACTCAGTATGGCAAGGGCCGTAACTCTATGTGTCAAAATATAGCGTCCGACCCTCTACCGATATTGCCAATCCACCCTCTTAGTGAAATAATGATGATTTATAGATGGTAGCTGCTTTACTATATATGATAGATATTAATTACCATGGTTTAAACACCGGAGTTTTCTTGAAGAAAGTAATTTGCTTTAATTCGCATATATATTCCTGTTTTCATATCGGAATGGGTATGATACTGATAGATAGATTCATACATGTATGAATACATGATCTATATACATGTATATGTATATATATATATATTTATATATATATATATATAATATATATATATATATATATATATATATATATATATATTATATATATATTCACACACACACACACACACACACACACACACACACACACACACACATATATATATATATATATATATATATATATATATATATATATATATATATATATATATATATATATATATATATATACATGTGCTCTGACGGCGATGAAATTTGTTTCGTAGGGTTTATTATATGAAATCATGTGTTGAAATAATTATTTTATAATTGGGAAGGGTCATATTGTTATAATATTGACATAAAGATATAGTAACACTCACTCGCTGTTTAGGTTGGATTGGTTTTCGCTTCTGTAAGAGTTATATCCCTATAGTCAATTTACCTGGCAATCAATCTTTATCATTGATTACCAGCCCTTAATGCATGGGACATCTTCAGTGGTATTATTATGTTTCCTCCCGTTTTTATTGTAATGTCTATTCTATTTTATTTATTTGTTAATCCATTTATTATTGTCTCTGTTTACGCAGGTGTTTGTATGCGTTTTCTGTTTTGTGTGTGTCCGTATATGAGTCTGTGTGTGTTTGTATTCTATCTTTGCTCACTAGTGTGTGTTTATGTGTGGTTGTTGCAATTGTAACTATATATATTCATTTATAGAATTCACAGGAATCAAAGCTATGTTCAAAGCATTTATTCGCTTACAATTGTTTCATACAAACCGAGACTTGGAGTCTTCGGAGTATTTTTCAATGTTTGTACACATACATGACCTAATATAGATACCTTTAGTTCTTCATGATAGAGTAGACTCTAATTAAAGATAGGATACTTAAAATTGGAAACTGTATATAACCATCTATATAAGGGACTCAATTGGGACACCTATTAATGTATGTTGGAATAATAAATTTAGTTATAGAAATCAGCTAGTTACCTCCCCTTACGCATTAACTCCCCTTAATCACACACATACTTCCGGATAATAAAACGATGTAAATTCTCGCAACAGAAACAACCTGCTCTATAAAATTGGATTAAAGAACACTGAGGCGCAACAAGCTATAATAAGTTAACTTAATACATCAAACATCCAATACGGAATCATCGTTAATTATGTGAAGGACATATAAACTATCTATTACGTTTCCTGAATGTGAAAATGGTGGTGTATACAAAAACCATAACATTATTTTACTTCTCATTTATAGTATTTTTTCTGCACAAAAGCTTCTTTATCATATACAAAAAATACCTTACCACTACAACCTCCATAATACTCTTGATTACCCGCTTAAAGTGCTTGTATTACATGTAACACCCTGCCGCACAATAATCATATATAAATAAGACCAAATTGCATGCCCCACGTGTAACTAATGCATACAATAACTACTACAACTGACTAACAAACTATCCTATTGCATTATCTACGTGAACTGCCGATTGTATTTTAATTTTGCATTGATATTATATTTTAATTTTAATTGTGCTTTGATTCTGTTTTAATGTGATTTTGTTTTTGAATTTAAATTGCCATTCATAAATAATATAATATATGTCACCCCACTGTACATCAATATATACATATGTATCTGTATGTCTCTTGCGTTGGAAAGGAGGTCATGTATGTGTACAAACATTGAAAAATGCTCCGAAGATGCCAAGCCTCGGTTTGGATGAAACAATTGTAAGCGAATAAATGCTTTGAATAAAACTTTGATTCCTGTGAATTCTATATAACTGCTGTGTAGAACAACTGATGTTATTACATTGAGCTATTTATCTTACTGGTAATAAGGTAGTAAGAAATTACTGACTTTCACTGTTTAGGGTTTAAAATATATATAACTATAAAAAGTTTTAGTATATACATAACCATAAATAATATCCTTAATACTATATTCATTTATATTGATCTTAGGTCACTATTGTGTGTTTCTGTATGGTTGTTGTTGTTATTTCATTCATCTTTTCCGTTCAACTTTGTGTTCTTAGTTCTATTTCAGTTGCTTCTCTAATTTCTCTACCTGCTGAGTCATTTCTATGTTTAGATATTATTTATTTCCTATGTTGTCTATATTACCATCATGTCTTAGTCTGGCGTATTCATATAGTAACGAACCTTCTGTTTGTCTTTTTAGTTCTCCCTAGTGATGGTCTATCCTCTCCCTATGCACCGAGCTGTCTCTCCTATGTAAGTCGCTGTCATGTTCTTCAAGTACCGTCAGTACATCTTATGCTATAGATTCAATTTATAGTTTTATTATATATTTCTGGCAATATCATAACAATATGACCCTCCCCAAATATAAAAATACATTATAAACATATATATTTATATAATGTTTGTGTGTGTGCGTATGTGCATGTGTGTGTGTGTATGTGTGTGCGTGTGTACGTGTCTCCGTACGTGCGTTTATATGCACTAGGGTTGGAACTCATCTCCCGAGTGGAGATAATCCCGCAAATAATTGCTTTAACCTCCATTTATCTTTGCTCACATACACAAATACACACACACACACACTGCACAACAATTTTTTTTTATATTAAATTATCCATTCATTTTTCGTCTCAGTCAATATTTGATCCGTATTTCTCATACTATGTCTTGATGAAATACTAGTGACCGAAATATTAAGACTATTTTCCTACTATATCAAACGTTAAAGGAATATATTTATCATTGTACCGTGTTTTTTCTTTGTTATTTCTATTTACATCTAGCATATATATATATATATATATATATATATATATATATATTTATTAAAATAACAAAGAATCGCTGCTTCCATCTTAACAGGATCTTCTGAAACTAAAAGTGTCAGTTTGACTTCTTCAGTTTCAGAGGTGAAAGCAGCGATTATTTGCTTAAAGTTTAATCTGTTATTTTAACAAGTATTTGCTCTACGGTTCTTTTATATCTGATATATATTTGTCTTTATCGAGCACTCTTTGAATGTTAGTCTTCAAAATTATTATTATTACTCTCTCTCTCTCTCTCTCTCTCTCTCTCTCTATATATATATATATATATATATATATATATATATATATGGACAGATTTATGGTTTAAAAAAAAAACTTACATAATGACAGAGGAAAACTGTATTCTTATTAAAATGACATAAATATAAAGCTAAATTATCAATTTAATAATTTCATTCAATAAAACCACCATAAGCATCAATAGCTGCCTCTACGCAGAGTTGAAATCATTTGCAAGCTCGGATTAAGTGGTCCTTGTTCATATCGATCATGACTCGCATTATGGCGGCTTTTTTGGTGCTATGGGGGTGTTCATTGACATTTATCTCAACGATGCTCAATACATAGTAGGCCAGTGGATTGAGATCTGGAGAATTAGGAGAATTGGGGAGTGATGTGCTCATGAAAATGGTCATTCTTGTGTCAATTGAGCCTTGTGTGATGGTACAGAATCTTATTGAAAGACATAAGCCTTCCATTGCATACACTGTTCATATAAGGCTTAACAACTTTTTCCAGAACCTCAATATATGCAACAGCATTCACCCTAAGGCCTTGTGGAAAAAAGTGAGGAGGAATCACATGTCCTTCATTGCTAGCAACAAACAAAACCATAACAGGCGGGAAATTTCGTGTGCATTACTCTTGGAACCTCAGAAGGGTGTGCACATAGCTACTTGTCATTTCTTCTGTTAGTTTTGTGATCCTGGTCAAAGTGTTTCTCATCTGAGAAAAACCAAATCACACCATCTTCTGATGGATTTTAAAGTTTGTTTAAATTCTTTTGGATCTGATTAAACGCTTTTCTTTTGTTCTTTCTGACATGAATTGACCTCTTCTCACCACGAAAGATTAACATTTCTGATTGTTTTTTCTGACACCAAATATTTTTGCAATTGATGTCATTGATTTTCATGGATTGTCATCTATGTATTGCTTAACTTACTGAATAATTTCAGGTGTCCTGATACAATCAGAGCGTTTGGAATGTCTTTTAAGTTTTGATACAGGTAATACGCTTCATCTTTCTCTAACTCACACCGAATCTTTTGGACAAAAGATATTGCAACTTTCAGAAAACGAGAAATTTCTAATTCCTATGCTTAGTCTTCAAAGCCACAATCACAGCATGCCTTTTCATTTCATTAGTAAGCATAGTTATTTTCATAGTTATTTTCTGAAATAGAAGATCAATAGAAATTAGTTAAATAAAATATAAAATAATGACTGAAAATACATGAGTCCTCAAATACTGCCTCTATATATATATATAATGAGATTTTTTAAATATATCTCATATAAAATAATACACCCAGTTATCCACACAATACAATATAGTTAGCAGCCCAAACTTTTATTTGGTAATATACTCCGGTATTTCCTAATGTTTGTTGAGTGAGTTGTGAATTGGTCGGAATATCGCTAATGGCTTTCTCCGTTTATGTTATTATGTATATATATATCTCTCTCTCTCTCTCTCTCTCTCTATATATATATATATATATATATATATATATATATATTGGTAAACGGAATAGAAAATGCTGACAAATTGTTCACAGTTGAAAAATGGTTTAATTAGGAATAAAAGAGTATTAGTGATTGTATGGGTTAGTATTCAGTTGTGGTTTTAAGTTTTTAAGTTTTTACCGGTTGCGCATTTCTAAATGCTTTTCAAAAATAATTTTGAGATAGAGTGTCCGTGCTGTTTGCTCTGATCAGAGCAAACAGCACGGACACTCTATCTCAAAATTATTTTTGAAAAGCATTTAGAAATGCGCAACCGGTAAAAACTTAAAAACTTAAAACCACAACTGAATACTAACCCATACAATCACTAATACTCTTTTATTCCTAATTAAACCATTTTTCAACTGTGAACAATTTGTCAGCATTTTCTATTCCGTTTACCAATATATAATAACTTGTGTGTTACACCTCTATTCTTTTAACTATATATATATATATATATATATATATGTAAAGTTATATTTAAAATTGTTGGGTTACAACTAGTAAATATTTATAACTGATATAAAAGCACTCGACAAATATTTGGAGTATATTTACAATATTAAATAAATGGAAAACTATATTTATAAAACCATATCTATTTCATTATATATATTTCGGGGATATCATATTAACAATATGCTATGCCTTCATCAGACAAAATACAATATAAACAGTTTTATAGATAAATAGATTCGACATACCGTAAACCTCTTCAAATGAAGTCGGTGTTATTACGGTATGTCGAATCTATTTATCTATAAAATTGTTTATATTGTATTTTGTCTGATGAAGGCATAGCATATTGTTAATATGATATCCCCGAAATATATATAATGAAATAGATATGGTTTTATAAATATAGTTTTCCATTTATTTAATATTGTATATATATATATATATATATATATATATATATATATATATATATATATATATATATATATATATAGCCTTATATGTATATATATATATATAGCCTTATATGTTTATATGTGTATACATGCATGTATGTATCTCTCGCTCTCTCTCTCTCTCTCTCTATATATATATATATATATATGTATGTGTATGTGTGCCTGTGAGGTTGTAGTGAAAGCAAGAGTTAGAGAGTAAGAAGGTGCGAAAGATAAATGTAATTATTTAACTATTTCTTATATACTCCAGATAAATGCAATGGCGCTCGTGGTGTAACCTTAATTCAATAGAAACAAAATATAAACTGGCATCGTGAATAAATTCAAATAATAAATCAAAATATATAATTGAATGTAATATCATAAAATTAAACAAAACCTGTCAAGTGTCAAATTTTCCTCTCACTGTATTAAGTGTCTTCATGTACGATCTAAGTTCACAGAATACGTGCGCTATAAACGCTTGAACATTTTGTTATCACACTCATTAATAATACGAATTATTTCCTTCTTTCTATATTATTTTCTTTACAGCGAGCTTCATTTCTTTTCTTTCCACCCTATTTCCATATTCTTGTCTCTAATAAATGTCTACAGTGTCAATCCACATACACTCTTCTTTACTGCCGTATCTATCATACAACAACCGTTAATTTATATATTGACATAATTATCCATTTATGTGTCTAATATATACATATTTCTCTCTCACTCTTTCTCTCTCTCTCTCTCTCTCTCTCTCTCTCTCTCTCTCTCTCTCTATGTGTCTGTATATATATATGTGTGTGTATGTGTATATGTATGTATATGTATGTATATAGCAAAGAAAATTTCAATGATACGAAAGAAGTTTAGGTGAACTCCGAGTTGTTATCCAGTTTCGAGGTGAAAATCCAATCAGAAAATCAAAAGAATTTTATATCTATCTATCTATGTGTGTGTGTGTGTGTACGTGTGAGTGTTTGCGTATGTGCGTATGTGCGTATGTGTGAAATAGTATGTGTATGATTGTTGTTTGTCGTACGTAATGTTTTCTCGTTTATTACAAGGTTTGTATATTTATACACGACATCTAAATACAGTCTAACGATAAACGCTCACGAGGAATATCCATACACAAACGCACACATACATAGCATACTTATTAATTTTGGTAATTGAACTTGTACAACTATTATTACCACTATTATTGCTTTCCTTTAATGTTTATTTGTCTTCTATATATTTCTCTCAAAATGTCAAAAAGTTATTTTACACTTTGAATCTTTCTTGTGTCTTCATACCATTTTTGAAATAGTTGGATTCAATTTTATTTGATAAATATTAGCTTTGCTAGACAGATTATATTACACATACAAAGAAACATGTTATGCATTAAATCATGTTGTCACTTGTGAGGAATGGGATATTTTAAATAATAATCTTTGTAAACTCTCTCTTTCTTGTGCGGTGTGTTTGTGAGGGAGTTTTAATAATAACTGTTTCTACTTTTGGCACAAGGCCAACAATTATCCCAGTGCATTACTGATACTTTATTTTATCGACCCCGTAAGGATGAAAGGCAAAGTTAACCTCGGTGTGATTTGAACTCAGAACATAAAGGGCCGTAACTCTTTGCTGTAAATCATCGTGTCCAACCCTTTACCGATACTGCCAATCCATGGCCCTTAATAGAGTTTTAATAATAATAACAGTGTTTAAATATGCAAAGCATCTTGTTGATGTACTTTTGGGAAGTACATCAACAAGACCCCAAGTGATGTATGGTATTCATATACACATATCAATGGGAGATAACCTACGAGCATCACGTAGAGCACTTCTCTGTCGATTTCGGATTATTTAAATCTCCTGATATTGCGATCTATTTAACTTTGTCGAAGCTACTTCATTTCGTAAATTTCTTACCAAATGATTAATAATTGTGTCTACTTGTGCAGCCGTATTCATGTGAAACGAAATTGAAGGTCTTTTCAAAGAACACTTCATTTCTTCATCTGTAGACGGTGATGGAACGGAATAGACCTAAATCAATTTCATTGCTCAATATGCCGATACTCCGATCGACGAAATACCCACTCATGAAATTAAAGTGTGAATGGTGGAAAATTCTACATATATGTGTTCCCTTACCGTAATACAGATTGTGACAAAACTGTCAACTGGGGGGCTTCCAAACAGTTTCCATTTACACAATTCCTCTGAATGACGCTTGCTCGAGATGTCACGCAATAGGATCGATCTCGAGGCATAATGATTGCGATCCGAAAGTCTTAAATATTCTGCTAGACTTCAACAACCAATTAAATCGAAATTGTTATGACAAATCAGATATAATTTCTAAAGCCGAGAAACATTGTAAGTGAAATTTACATACACTGAAATATATACATATTAAGTGACAAACGACGGTATAATGAGGATAAAATGTTATTAGATACATTGATCTGCTGCTGTAAGGAGGGAAATGTTTGGTGAAAGCTAATCCGGTGTTAAATAATTGTTCCTATATTTTGTACAAGGCGACCAATTTGAAGGGAGGGGGAATATCGACTAAATCAAGCCCAGAGCTTTACTGGTACTTTATATCATTGGCAGAGTTAGGCTGAAAGTCAAAGCTAACTTAGGTGGGATGTGATCTCAGAACATAAAGGGCAAACACTATATACCATATAGCTTGTTGTACGATGCTCCACCGAAACTGTCAATCCACCGCCCTAAATAGCTTAGAAAATCGGGTAAAAAACACGTACATCTCAAATTGAGAATGAAGCACCGTACCATTGCGGTAAAAAGTGCCATACCACTTGGTGCTATATGATAAGTGTAAGAATATAAAAGAACAACATAATCTATTTTTCCTGAAGTTCGTTATATTCTACAAGAATGGTTAACATAATAAATTATGAATACAAACCTACGAAAACACTTAACCTAGAAGTTATATAAATATTAATATTTAGATAGTAGTTTATGAGGTGTTGTATCTCGCATATAACTTATATATATATATATATATATATATATATATATATATATATATATATATATAAATATCACCTATGTTACATAATTTCTTTCTTAAACAATCCTTTCTAACAAATACACACGAGGCTAAACAAAACTAAATATCACAAAAATTACTATAGTTGAATAAAATTAGAACCAAGACCAGATAATTAAAATCCTTTATCCCACCTACTTTTCAACTGAGATCCTTGTGCACTTAGTATTAGATCCATAATACAATATATATAATCTTTAATTATACAAAAATCCTACACAGCTAAATACAAGCTAATCTATCCACAACATCATAAAATACAATTATCCTATTGAATCGAAATTAAACTTAAAATCAACCCCCTACTCTATATGTAGCTTGACGTATAAGGATTGACCCTTTGTACACAACATGAGGAACGGCAACATTAGTAAGACCTTTAGCGGTATATTGAATGTTTACTGGTTATATATTCTAAGTCGAAATAATAGTTAAACTGAAAGCGATATTTATGTAGAATAACCTAATTATATATAGCTTTATTTCTCTCCCTAACCAGCTGACTCTTAAACAATGTATATCATTTCACCAGGCCAAATTGTTATCCGATTTCCATTTGATCAAATCGAAACAATTTCATATTGTTCCTTGTTCAGTTTATATCACATAATATTTGCTTGTTGACACCATCTAACATCAATTTATCCGCTTCATTGCACTAATTATAAATTATTAACGTTTCTTAATCAAGCATAATAGATTCATGATCATTCACGTGTGTAATTATTTTAACAAATGAGTGATAATATTGTGAAAAGAAGCTAACCGTCCATTATAAATATTACCTCATGGACGTCTGAGCATCAAAATGATCAAGGCATGGTTTAGAAAGGTACCTTGTGTATAATTACGAATATACGCAAATATAGAGAATTGTTTAAATATTGGTTTCACATTTGTAGAAATAATCAGCTCAACAATACAATATTGTATTAATATCACAATACGAATGAACCTCATTTTTCGAAATATATTTAACCAAGCAACATTGAAATATTTATTTATACTTCTTGTATTATTAGCTGGTATTTGCATTCTGGCTAAGTTTACTTAACCACTTTCCGTGTATATTGTCAAAGGACTTTATTAAATAGTTTACAATTAAAAATAGATTTATAATTCATGTTTAGCAGTTTCACTACTGCTTGTTGTTTATGATGGTATATTTTTCTCACTGAAAGCCTCACATTTTTTTGGAAAATGATTGCGGTTGCATGATAGAATAAAGTGTAAGAAGTACTTTTTCTTTTGTAATTTCCTATCCCTCAATTACTTTTCTAACTGGGAGAAAGTAAATCGTTATAGGAAGAAGTATTATCTAATACATATACAAGGCAGATCAATTACACTTGTCGCCGCTAACAAAAAAAAAACACAATATAAAAATAAAGCTATGATACATGCAGTATGAATTCAATGAAAACTATCGCCGTGATATATTCAATGGCAGCAAATATTAAGTTTTAAATCAAATAATCATCACGCTTATAAACTGAATACTTATGTAAAGTATGTTTGCCCACATCAGTTTTTATTCATATAATTGTAGTCAGCAAAATAGAATAAATTTTCGCAGCGAATATGTTACATCATTATTATAAGTATAGTTGATGACAGTAGTAAATTTAGCAACACGCAATTGTTTTCAAATGTTTCCATTAGAGAACTAATTTGTTTTCTACATTTACACGATCTAAGACGGATACATGAATACAATTACAATATAATAATTACAAAAAAAATAAAACAACTCAAAAACAAAACTACCATTTCACGATTTACAAATGTATATATATATATATATATATATATATATATATATATATTTAAAAGAATAGAGGTGTAACACACGAGTTATGATATATTGGTAAAAGGAAAAGAAAATGCTGACAAATTGTTCCCAGTGAAAAATAGTTTAATTAGGAATAAGTAAAAATTAGTAATAAGTATTGGTAAGTATTCAGTTTTGGTTTTAAGTTTTTACCGGTTGCGCATTTCTAATGCTTTTCAAAAATAATTTTGAGATAGAGCGCCCGTGATGTTTGCAAACATCACGGGCGCTCTATCTCAAAATTATTTTTGCAAAGCACTAGAAATGCGCAACCGGTAAAAACCTAAAACCAAAACTGAATACTAACCAATACTTATTACTAATGTTTACTTATTCCTAATTAAACTATTTTTCACTGGGAACAATTTTTCACCATTTTCTTTTCCTTTTACCAATATATATATATAATATATATATATATATATAATTATATACATTTACATACATATTGCGAAGTAAATAAAATAAAATATACAAGAGATATATTTGCCTTGTTTGCATGTGTGAAGAAGAAAGGAAATCTATTGAAATTCATTGTACATTTCACTAAAATATTTCCATTGTATATCAGGTTGTCTACTTTCCACCTAACCTAATCTTTAGCTTCTCTGCTACCACTCTTCATTTAACATGGTAACTGAGAAATGCACTTCTTTGATATCTTTCTGAGAATGTGGCAGTTTACAAATATTGAAAGAAATTCAATGCATCTGAGGGAGAGAATTATATGTGATTCAACGTAAATATTCACAACGAGTTTAAAACTGAATTAATTCATTCAACGAGAAATTCTCTATGGGTTCGCTCGACTTGTGAGTAATACAAGTCGAATATTTTTCAGATCAAAACCTAAGGCTTTACAAAAAAATGGTTTATGATGCATTGGCGGATATGCAAAGGCTGAATAAGAGGTGGAAGTGGCACCATTTCAAAGCCTCGATTATGTGTCTACAAAATTAAAATTTAACCAACAACAAAATCAGCTTTATTTAGTCTGACGTATATCTTTGTTATATTAAAGTTGATTTATTAAGTAATTAGTATGAGAACAAACCGCACCGATACGTAACCGCAATTTTCTCTAATCAATTTTAATGTAGGTCAGAGTATACACCCAATATAGTGTTAGAAATTCATTAACTATCATAATCTCGGAGGCTATTGGCTTGAAAACATATAATTTTCTTCTTTGAAATCTCACAATACGCCAACAGGAATTATCCATCTAAATAAAGATGCCCAGTGCACGAAGATCATATGTTGCACAGGAGTCCTGTATCCAGAATAAGAGACTGGTGTTAATTTGTTCAAAATTCAGCTATGATAAATCTTATCTCAGGAAGGTAGACGTATGACATGTCATCGTTATCATACTTTTACCTGTTCCTCACTATGTTAAGAGTAATTTCCAACAGGAGAACATGAAGAACAATTACTGAAATCTGGAGAGAGGATTCAATATAATCTCGTTAATTAGTGGACGTGATTTCATAGATGAGACGGAAAAGGTAACAACAATTCATGTAAATAAGTAAAGGTACAATTACAGTCATTGTACAAAATATTCCCTCCTCGTATTCGACATATTCTGTCATCCCGGGAATGATGAATGACATAATCCTCTTCGATGTAGTAAATAATAAGTGTCTCCCTTCAGCACAAGTTCAGATATTAGATGCGAGCTAAACCGTTAAGAGTTACTTATTTCATATTTAAACGACACCTGGAAAACGATTTCTACTTTAGGGGCAAATCCAGCAATTTAAGGGGAGGAGAATTGATTACGTCGACCCCAGTACAGGAAGAAATGCTATGTTGATCTCAGTGCGATTTGAACTCAGAACATATAGAACCAGAATAAATGCTGCTAAGCAAATGTTTACCATTCTAATGAATATACCAATGCCCCACCCAATAATGGGATCAGAATAAGTCATCGGCTAGATATAGGACAGAACAAAATGCAGCACATACTTACTACCACGTTCAACTAATACACCTACTTGAATATTTAATGTAAACAATGATAATACAACATAAATATTGACTTAACATTGGTTTATAACTTTGACATACTTCTATGATGGGAAAGAATAAATTGAAATGAAAATGATGATTGGTAAAACGTACGTAGTGTCTTGTGTGTGGATTTAAATGGCAGTTTCATGTCTCTAGAGCAGAACATTTCAATATATATTATTTGAGTGTGTGTGTGTGTGTATGTGTGTGTGTGTGTGTGTGTGTGTGTGTGTGTGTGTGTGTGTGTGTGTGTGTGTGTGTGTGTGCGTGCGTGTGTGTGTGTGTGTGTGAGTACGTGTGTGCATGGGTATGTGGGTGTTTCTGTATGTATAAATAAATAAATATAAATATATATATATATATATATAT
>OZ024743.1:106368868-106401368 GCA_964016885.1 Eledone cirrhosa | reverse complement strand
CTATCACTAATAATATTCCTAAACTATTCTTTAGGACCTTAGATAAATGCTTCCCTCCCTCGCATATCTATAGTAAAATATTTAACAAACATACAATCAAATTCTCTTATTCCCCCACTTCCAACATCTCTACCATTATCTCTAAACACAATAATAAAATATTAAGTAATAAATTACATCCATCCAACACTGAGCGTCATAATAATAGCAGTAGTAATCCCGACGTCAATGTTAACTCTAGGTTAGATTCAATAAATTTAAATACGACGTCAAAGGTAACTTCGTTGAATGTTCATAATACCAATCTAAATCAGTAAACTATAGTTCCTATCGTAAATAACTTCTCCAATCCAATTCCTTCTATTAATAATACTAGGTCACTTGTTAATAACTCTGTTAATTTCTCTAATCGTAATTGTAATTGCCCTGTTGGAACTAAATGTCGTCTTAATAACCAATGTCTTGATAAAAACATAGTGTATGAATGTAAGGTTATAACTGGTACTAATTCTTTTACCTATTTCGGTTCCACTTCCACTTACTTTAAAGCAAGATTTTATAATCACAAATCAGCTTTTAAATACCAACTTAAAAGAACTAACACGGCAATCTCAGAACTCATATGGTCCTTAAAAGACAAACATATTTACTATAACATCTCTTGAAGGATGGTTTGCAACGCCTTTCCTTACCTGAATTCTTCCCTATCCAGAACATGTAATCTCTGCCTAGCCGAGAAGTTTACCATTATATCTAATTTTATTTCTATAATAAATAGACGTACGGATTTATTTTCGCTCTGCTTGCATAAATCCCATCGACATTCCATAAAGTATCTCAATACCTAATTAGTTTAAAATATTCTTTTCTCAAAGGCTTTTATATCTTTTACGAATATACCCATCTTTCTACCTTATTTCAGTATATTATATTATAACATTTACTCACTCTATGTCGTTGTCATCCCCTATCTTTCTTCTTTTTATCCTTTTTCCTTCTTCCTTTTTTTCTTTTTTAATTTCTAATCTTTAATCTTTAACTTTTACTTCCCAATTACTTCTCAATTCATATTATTACTCAGTACAGCATTCTCCAATTTTCCATTTTTCCTCATATTATTGGCCATAGAAACTATATATGTTTTAATATATAATATTACCATTAGTAACTTTTTGTAAACATATATACTTTTTGACGTTAGATATTTTTTCTTCCTTAAATTCTCTCTTTACTTCTCTCCTTCCATGCTCGTTTTAAACCTATTATTTACTTTTACATATTACAATGCATAAAAACAAAATTAAACCCTAACTAATTCCTCTAAGTTCCTAATTTATTCTTCTCCTTCTTTCACATTATATCCTTAATATCATTAATATTTTTATTTTAATAATACAAATTAATTCTTTTTTTCTTTTCGCACATATTATTAAACACTTCAATATATAAACCTACATTAATACTATTCCTACTTCCTTTTTCTTCAATCATAAACATCAACATCCATAAACCTCATTAACTTTCAATTTCAAAATCTTTTAAAATTATCTATTATCTCCCAACGGTTTTTTTAATTTGTCTCTGTGAGACAATGTTTTTCTCGTTTGTAAAGGCTATTTCTCTCTCTCTACCACTCATTTCTCCTCCTTCCTTCTTCTACTCCTCCCACACCATGCTTTATTTTCTTTCTTCCTCTTCCTAACCTTTTCCTACCCCCCCTCTCATTTTTTCCCAATCTCATATCTTACTTTTATTTTTCATATGTTGATTTAAAACTTCACTGATCGCAAGTGTTTTTTAAGCTTCATATCTCTCTCACTATTTTATCTGATGAGAACGCAGATACCATCCTATGATGATATTTGTTTTTGAAATGCGCATAATAGAATACTTGGAACTCTTTTAACCATCTTTTTGATCTTATATTATTTATACTCCAGTCCTATATACTGTAGAGTGCTACTTATCCGATATTTGCGTTGCTTTATTGTGCTACAATAAAACTCACCTCCTACATACATATATATATATATATATATATATATATATATATATATATATATATATATATATATATATATATATATATATATATATATATATATATATTACTCAATACTGGATGCTCATTTCTCTCGGCTGTCAATCACATACGGATATATGTATATTAGAGTGGGCCTTAGCAATAGGTAATTTTCCGAAAGTCAAAATTTTGCTGCTCCCACAGCGAAAAATAGGAGTTTGCCCTATACATGCGCTCTATCCTCAGCTTTGCAAGTTCAAATTTTGGTGAGGGCCCCCTTGCAGTTGTTCGCTTAAGATAAAGTTTGGCATAGATCGGCGTTTTGTTAATTGAAATAAGATAGGGAGTTAATCTTTTAGAAAGTTGAAAAATAAGGGCCACCCTAATATAGAATCAAAAATATAATGTGAAAACTGAACACTGAATATTGAACATTACTTTTGCGAAAGGGGGAATTTAGTGTCAGTTGAGTATGTTATACATTACTATATATATATATATATACACGCAGACACGCCCGCACACACACACAGATGTATACATACACACACACTATCTCACACACACACACACATATATATATATATATATATATATATATATATATATATATATATATATATATATATATATATATATATATATATTATTATATATATATTAATATTAATATATATATATATTAATATATATATATATATTAATACGACCCTGTACATTTCAGAATAAGTGGGTATTGACATGATTTTACATGTACAAATATCATACATCTATGTAACTATATTGTTCATAATGACTATAATAATAAACAAAATGACTAACTTACTTGCCAGCTCTGCAGAATTAATAACGCTATACCATATTCGGCAACATTTTTACAGATTCCTTACAACGACTTATATTCTGGTCTCAAAAGAAACCTGAAATTCATTAGAAAATTGTTTTTGCACCATCTTTGATAAATGCGAATGTTTATTTGGTGGAAATGTTGTTGCTAAAATTACTTGTTGTGTTCGACTATTCACAATAGAATTCCCTCATCATTAGCAAAATGTACAACCGAATAGTTTACACATTGTGACAAGCTAAACTGAAATGTTTTCCTGAAATAGATAGGGATTGTTCTTGGAAGGGAACCTACACTAAACCAATAAAAGATTATAGCGAACTCACCATATATAAAGCTAAGAATCGAATATGTCCAAGTAATATGTGTAATGTTTGATATTTGCCCTGCAATCTATATCTCTTGTGTAAATGCTAGGCACTCGAGTAGAGTGTCACATGATCAGCGAGACTGGGATGTAATATATTTCAGGGATTCACCGTTAAGGTCAACGCTGTACACGTTCAATGATGTCCAAGTATAGAATTTAACCGATTAATTAAAATATAACAGTTCATCTGGATTAATGTGGTGTTTCATAATGCAAATATATTTTCTAACGATGACACACATTCACACACTCGAGGACATACACTAAAACACAAACGACAATCTATCTACCTATACATCTATCTATCTATTTCTATCTGCCTGTCTTTCTCTCCTTCTCTCTCTCTCTTTCTATCCCCCCCCTCTCTCTCTCTCTCTCTCTCTCTCTCTCTCTCTCTCTCTCTGTATATATATATATATATATATATAAATAGGGTGAGGTAAGATACCAGGTGGGCCATAACGCCCCAGAGTCCTCCATACTTGGGGTAGTAGAGCGGATAATATGAACAGAGTCATGAACGCGACGGCTGAGTTCCGGCTGTTTTGGCAGCTAGTACGCAGACTAGAGAGGAACGAAGCTTGCATGCTCCGCTGGATGTGCAATAGTAATATACGTGAACGGCAAAGCATAAACGAACTAAGGAAAAAATTAGAAATAAGAGGGATCAGATGTTGTTTACTCTAGAGAAGGCTACGTTGGTACGGTCACGTGATGCGCATGAAAGACGACAGCTGTATAACAAAGTGCAGGGCAATAAAGATAGACGGTAGCCACGGAGTAGGCAGACCCAGAAAAACATGGGACGAGCTGATAAATTCCGACCTCACACGCTTACACCTCTCCAAGACAATGTCACTGGACCGAGACCTTTGGCGGTACTCAGTAATAGAGAAGACCCGCCTTACCTAAATACAAAGTAAAAACCTACTACAGTCAGTAGGCACCTCTATCAAAACACACCCCCGTCCCTCCACACCGCCCCTTTCAATGTAAAGTTATGTTGGTCCCACAACATCCAGGCCGAAACAAATGAGATCGTGTAGGTGTCACGACAAAAAACACACAGTCCACGCTGTAAATGTGGTGCTCAGCCGTTAATATGCATAAGGAAAGTATATACTTTCAGATGTTCAATCATCTGGCAGGAAGGTATACGCTGCTGACGGTAGCTAATAAGCTTGAAACTAGTACATCGTTCCTTTGTCAGTGTTGAACAAAAGGGCAACGATGGTTGCTAAACACTGTACGGCTTAATTCTGGATGTTTGTTTACAAACAAACCGAGCATTATAATAAATGCTCGGTAAATCCATACATACATATATATATATATATATGTGCATGTATCTATATATATATACATACTACTGTACGTCTGTATATGTATATGTATGTACGTATACATACTTATATTTAAGTAACAGCAGTACAAAGAGTGAGAAATTAAATTTCGTTTCATTTTTTTCCATTTATCGTTTTCGGTGCGCCCGGCTGATTAACTCACTCGATATGCAAATTAGGCTGTTTAGCGGTTAATATACATAAGGAAAGTATATACTTTCAGACGTTCAATCATCTAGCAGGAACATATACGCTGCTGACGATAGCTAATAAGCTTGAAACTAGTAGACCATTCCTTTGTCAGTGTTGAACAAAAGGGCAACGATGGTTGCTAAACACTGTACGGCTTAATTCGGGATGTTTGTTTACAAACAAACCGAGCATTATAACTAATGCTCGGTAAATCCATACGTACATATATATATATATATATACATGTGTGCATGTATGTATATATATACATACTACTGTACGTATGTATACATATATACATGTACGTATACACACTTATACATATATATATATATATATACATACATATATATATATATATATATATATATATAAATATATACATATATATATAAATATATAAATATATATATATAAATATATATATATAAATATATATATATATATAAAGATATATATATATATGTATATATATATATATATATATATATATATATATATATATATATAAACATATATATATATATATATATATATATATATATATATATATATATATATATATATATATATATATATATATATATATATATACATATATATATATATATACACATGTGTGTGTATTTATATGTATATATATGTGTGTGTGTTCGTATATGGAGAGAGAAATATTTGTTTATTATATTTATAAACTAATGGAAAATTAAGCTAACATGAGACAATTATAATATTACTTTTTTCGGTTCAGGTTTCATGTTTTTGAAATCATGTTAGCCTAAATATTGCCATTTATAACCATATGAATCACTCTATTAATTGAAAGGTCGAATGCCATTAAATGTATACACTATTGCCGTCTATTGAATTTATTATATGAGATTGCTACATCGGGCGTTCTGTTGCAATGATAGTATTCTAGATTCCCCTGTCTAACAATGCAATTTGCTACCAATTCTAAATACAAAACAGAGAGAAATATATAGATACTTCTAACGAAAAACAAAAATACAGCGATATATGCGCAAATAGGTGAAATCAATTTAACCTTGTATGATTAAATGGGAATCTATTCGATATAGAGGAAACTTACTATAGATGATGTTGTCATGTTGTGTGTGAACGTTTCAATCACTCTCTTATTCCTCTCTCAATTTTTCGCTCTTTGACACAATACATAGAGGCTTTCATTCTCACACCACCTATCACCCCTCCTTTCATTCACTTGTCTCTCACATTCATCAGACTCCCGAAACACGCACACATCCATTCTCTCTCTTCTTACAAACTCTTTCTATTCTGTCACACTCCGTCTCTCTGTATCTCTGACAAGCACGCACACGTCCGGACTTATATGTGCAACACAAAATACCTCACGCTCATCACTTCAATTTTTTAGGTCTCTTTATTGTGGTAGATTTTGTGTAACTGATTAAAGAGACGAGTGTTAAAACGCGTTCCTACTGTGACCATCCGTTTCGTCTTTGCCTATGAGAGACTACGTTGTCTACTTTAGGCTAATATATTTAAGAGGGTGTTGCTCAAAATCATTCAAGTTGAATCAATTTCAGAGAGAGTTAAAAGAAAAAGTAAAAAAACATCCCCACAACCACACCAACACACACACACACACACACGCACACACACACACACACATATATATATATATATATATATATATATATATATATATATATATATATATATATATATATTTATTTATGTATATATATATATATTTATTTATGTATATATATATATATATTTGTATTTATATATAGTAATAATAATAAATGTGAAGACTAAAATCCGAAGAGGGCTTGATAAGGATAAATATATATTTTAATACATTTTAATAAATATATATATATTTTAAGAAATATATATATGTTTGTTTTAATAAATATATATATATATATATATATATATTTATATATATAAATTTAGCACTAATGGAAATTAAGCTCATGGATAAAGGGACAGAATTCCCATATGAGTTAGTCGAATTATAGAGCACGTATCGGTATTGCATGTACATCATCCCGATGTCAGTATATATATATTATATATATATAAATATATTGTGTATAGAAGATTATATTAATAAAAGGAATTCCAACTTTGTCTGATTTACTCGTTTTATTTACAATCCTTTAAAATTATAATGGTATTAGAATGAAATAAGTATGGTAGAATATTAAATGTTAAGTGTTAATTGAACAAGTACTTTCATGCTTTCGCAATCTTTAGGTTCATATTCTGTGGTGACAGTCAAGTTTGCAATTTTCAACAGTTAAAAATTGCAAACTTGAACCTAAAGATTGCGAAAGCATGAAAGTACTTGTTCAATTAACACTTAACATTTAATATTCTACCATACTTATTTCATTCTAATACCATTATAATTTTAAAGGATTGTAAATAAAACGAGTAAATCAGACAAAGTTGGAATTCCTTTTATTATATATATATATATATATATATATATATATATATATGCATTCATTTATGAATAAATTACTCGTGAAATGACTAACCTTATGTTTCCATGTAAACTTAAAATACAAATTTGTTCTTATATTCTCGTGCATTTCATTTCTGCTAGTTTCTTTTTTTATTCATTTCACCTCAAAAATTCAATTAATATTAAATGTTTATGCTGGAAAGAGTTTTGCCAGCATATATCCTTTGATAAAGAGGAGATTGCTCAATAGGATTATGACAAAATTAAAGGCCTTCTTGTGGCGTATAGATTACTAGTAAGCATTGCATTTCTTATTTACAAAAATAGATATATTTTGATTACCTTTCGATTGAGTAATTCTCTATTTACTATAGGATGTATGCATGCATACATTTTTCGAGCATAAAAATGTTATATTAACAGAATTTTTATGGAGGAATGAAAAAAAAAAAAAAAAATGAAACTTGCAGGAAGAAAATACATCACACTATTAAATAAATTGGTATTTCAAGTTTGCATGAACACATATGGTCAGTCAGTTTTTTTTTTCTCGCGTAATTCATGCATAAACGATTTACCGTAATAGGAACATCTGAAAATAGATTCATCAGAAATCATCTGGATGAAAACAACGCCGCATATCTCTATAATTATCTTTATGTTTTTGGTGGCCTTGAAAGAATAGAATAATTTAATCATGGTTGTTGCAGCGGTTTTAGGCGTCTGACTATTGCTCAGTACACGTTGCTGTTTATATGATCCATGAGCTGTAGTGTATTATCACTAAAGGTCGTTATATATTAATACATTTAATATAACTACGTTATTTATTATGTCAACAAATTCAGATTGTGTATATAAACTCCAACACGCAGTCTCTCTCTCTCTCGAAACTATGCACCTTACACTAGCCTACAAAACCCATATACATATCACGGACGAGTCTGTACTCGCTATCTAACTTACGCTCCCGCACACATTCAGTTATTTTCAATTACACATACTTACATCCACACACACATACACGCACATCTACACATACTCACACTTCACCCTTCACCGCCTCTGGATTCAATACGTTCTCATTCTATACGGAGCCTTCCATCCACACACACACACATACACACCAACACGCATACAGAAACATATACACGCACAGATATATACACCACTCCCACAGACTCACAATGACTTTTCAGAACAAACGTTCACATACACTCGCTTCCTTTCAGACACACATAATTACATCCACACACACATACACTCACATCTACACATACACATACACCTTACCTTCCGCCATCCTTCACCTAGACTCTTAATATTGTGTCCCCCATACATACTCTCCCCATTCTCCACCTACACCCACGCTCTCACTACAACACCTTTGTTATTCCACCACCACCCCTTTTATTTTCATTTTTTACATTCATTTTTTTTTTTCCTTCATATTGTATTATTTACTTTGTAACATCCCTCCTTACACCACTCCTTCCTCCCTCTCGGTGTTCCTGTTTTTCCTCTATCCAAACTTTCCTGATGAAGGACTTAATTCCGAAAAGTTGAGACCTCCTCCACTTCCACCAAGCGTGAAGCTAATATAACTGTGTATAATTGCTTCCTGCGTTTTGTTCGTTCATTTCAACTATATATATATATATATATATATATATATATATATATATATATATATATATATATATATATATATATATATACGTGTGTGTGTGTTGATAAAAATCTGAGGCGATATTAATTTGGTTTTGGTTTATTGAAATCCTAAATTTCCCCGAGGACTATCAGCCTAAGCTCTTCAGAGGCTAAACTTATAAAACAATGAAATATTATATGAACATTTAAATTTTAAAAGATTTACTTTTCTCCAAATAAAAGGGCCGGCCGGACGTAAGATGTTATTTCCTCAACGATCGGCCCCTCTTTATACAGAGGTAATTGAGAACCTAAGTCTCATTTCGATCCCGAAAACATTTCATTCTAAACAGATGTTATAGCAGTATAGGATATGGAAATGCTTTCAAGTGAGATTTGTAATTTTTAATAAGTAATGCTATATCGAGTATGAGGTAGAACATTCTGCACTAAGTATCAGAATATGTTTAAGGAATATATAAGCTAGACATGACATTAATATTTTAATATTTAGAAGCACATAAATAATTAAACTAGTATCATCGTATTTCATTCGTGTTGAATTAAAAATGATTTGTCTATATATATATATATATATATATATATATATATATATATATATATATATATATAGAAAAGCTTCTATATATGTATATATATGCATATAATATAAAACGACAAATCAGTGATGCATCTGAACTCAATTTATTGTGTTACACTTGTTTCGCCGGCGAACAGCTCGAGACACGATCATTGTGTGGATCTGTCTGATTCTGAATCTGTCTGATTCTGAATCTGAAAAAAACATAGACATATGCATACACAGACGCCTGCCTACATGCCCATATACAGCCACATATACAGACTCGCTCGCAAACACACATATATATATATATATATATATATATATATATATATATATATATATATGTATATACACACACATACACACACACATTTATATATATATACATACACACACATATATACACATACCTATATATATACACACACAAAAACAAGCCCCTTCGCTACATTGGGTGCTTGTATATACACACAGACACACACTGGCTCATATAAGCTCTTACAAATATGTGCATATTCACATACAGGCCCACGCACGCCTAAAAAGATACATACATATATATATATATATATATATATATATATATATATATATGTCTATATATATATATACTCTATATATACACACAAATAGGATATATACACAAAGTCATATAAAGATACACAATGGGGCATAGAATGGGTCATACGTGAAATGATGCATCTTGTTATAAGCATGCACATATATGAATAGTATATATGTGCATACTTATAACAAGATACATCATTTCATATATGACCCATTCTATGACCCATTGTGTATCTTTATATGACTTTGTGTATATATGCTATTTGTGTGTATATATAGAGTATATATATGTATGTGTATATATGTGTGTGTATGTATATATATGTGTGTGTGTGTGCGTGTATATATATATATATACGTGTTTGTGTGTGTGTGTGTTTGTGAGCGAGCCTGTATCTGCGCCTGTATATGGGCATGAAGGCAGGCGTCTGAGTATACGTATGTCTATGGTCTTTTTTATTTGTTCTGCTTAAGTGTGTGTATAGCGGGAGTCTATGCTTACGGATGTTGTTATCTATTTGATTGTGTGTGTGTGTGTGTGTATGTGTTTGTGTGTGAGGGGGGGGGGGGTACATGTGTGTGTGTGTGTGTATGTGTATGTGAGTGAGCGCGTGGACGCGTAAAATACCAAACCCAGTAGTAATTCATCGAAGTGTGGCAGAAAGAAAAGCTGATGGTCAGTGGAATTCACACCTGTTGGTCAGATTTACGATGACGTAGAAAAGCAGCAGCCAATAACAGGACGAAGAGGATGTTTTTGACGCTAACACCCCGGTGAAGGAATTTGCTCCGAAATCATTAGACGTGTCTGTCGAACCTGCAGATCCCGAATCAGACAGATTCACACAATGATCGTGTCTCGAGCTGTTCGCCGGCGAAACAATTGTAAGACACAATAAATTGAGTTCAGGTGCATCACTAATTTTTCGTTTTATATTATATCATACTCTGCTCTGTAAGAGCATAGAGTGTTCAACCGGCATACCGCCTCTGGAAGCACCTTAGCTACCGTCAGACACACATATATATATATATATATATATATATATATATATATATATATATATATACATATATATATATATATACATAACCATCCAAACAGGCACATACATACACACACACACATAACATCCTGTTCTATGTTCGAAAATAAAAACCAGAGCTAAATAGACATTATCATACGTTAATACTCTAACACCTTAACATGCTAACCATACCCCCCACACACACACACGCACACACATACACACACATATATCACCCATACGCACACACACATAACACCCTCCCACATTGCTACTAATGGAATCATTTTCCTACATACACACATACACAAGTGTATATTCTCTCCATCTTAACATGCTAACCATAGTCCCACACACACATACGCACACACATATAACACCCATATGCACACGCATAACTCACTCCCCAATTTCTGCTAATAGAATCATTTTCATTCACACACACACACACACACACACCTATATATATATATCTATTTTCTTTATTCCAACAGAAATTCTTAATGTTGACACCTCAGCACACCAGCCATACTCGCTGAACCAGAACAATTTTTCCCATCCCTTTTTTCTGGACCATTATCTTTTGTTTGACACTAAACGCTCTAAATGGCTACAAAGAACCCCCAAATACGAATTGACGCGAAATATTCACGTGACAGTCATAACCAATCAAATCACATTTATAAAAAAACATCAAATCATATTTATAAAAAAACAACTTTTTTTAGCCACTTTTTGAAGTGAAAAGAACCCTCGAACACGAACTGGAGCGAAAGTTGATGTGCTTATTCAGGTGACTGCATCAACCAACCAAATTTCACTCATATATGAAAAAACAAATCTGAGACCCCCCTCCTTTTTTAAAAGGCCAATACAATAAGAACTCTAACGCGAACTGGTGCGAAATTTATTATACTTATTCACGTGACTGTCATCAACCAACCAAATTACTTTTCTAAAAACCTAGCATTTCGAGCCAATTTTTTCCACATAAAACACAAGTCACATTCGAACAACAACCAGATGCGAGAAAAATCCAAACCCTCCATCTCAATTATACTTTTGAAAAGCATAAAAACTGTGAAACCGGTAAAGAAAACAAATAAATATTCTTAAAAAGACTCCTGTTGCATTTTGAATTTCATGATTTTCCCTTATTCTTTCACTGGTGTAGGACATCGCGTTTCTTTTCATTTTGAAATTGTTTGGGAGATAGACCCCATAACCATATATATTCTGAAACTACATTGCCCAGGGTACTTGGATAAGTATATTTCATTTTAATCAACTGATTCCCTGGGACACAAACCCCCGCTGTAAATGTTTTCCCTTCGATTTATAGGAAATTTAAACCATAGGTAAATGATATGATATGATGCCTATTCACACAATTTCAGCAAATTTTAATAATATTAAGGCACCCTATTGAGTGTTAAAGCCCTATTAGGGTTCCCCGGAGGCACAAACCCCCACTGAACATGTTTCCCCTTCGATTTATATGAAATTTAAACCATAGATAAATAACACGATATGATGCCTAGTCACAAAAGTTTTGAATTGATATTTTGAAAAAAAATATTTACAAGAAACAAAATAAGAATAAGATTTAATAATGTAATTTTGATTTGAGATATTACAAAAATAATGTTTTCCAATGTTTCATGCATTACATTTTACATTGAGTAATATTGAAATGCAGAGTTTTTCTCCATGAATTATATCACTGATTTAAAATCAATCATCATTTCCTTACGAAAAGAAAATGTGTGAAACGCAGCCAGGCGCGGGTAATTCGTCTAGTATATATACACACACACACACACATATATATATATATATATATATATATGTATATATATATATATATATATATATATATATATATATATATATATATGTATTTAATATATTAACAGAGAAAGCTTTAAGCAATTCTCCGACCGGCTTCCGTCTCACTCAACAAACATTACGATATACCTTAGTATAATCCCAATTATACGTTTGGGGTGCTAACTATACGTATTTTGCGGATAGTCAGTCGTATTATTTTATATGAGACATAATTAAAATACATAAGTTTTCTACAAATTGGGAAAATAATGTCCTGGTTATATAGAAGCCTACACATAGTCCGTAGGAATATATGTAGGTGGGTACTTATAAATCATCAGTGGATGCCCGACAAATATCGATATAAAAAAAACCTTACCGATATTAATGTTCAGCGATGGTACCCGTCAGTGCCAGCATGACCGCCAAATTTGAAATTCCAGCAGTCTCACAATGACAAATCTCACACTGCCATCAAGCGGAAAGGGGAGGTCATCGCAAAACCTAAAATAATAAAATAATATGCACGTGGGTCAATTAATTCTTTCAATAATTTTCACCATGCGTGAAGAACTCAATTAGATATTAAAAATATATATATATATATGTATGTATCTATGTATGTATGCATGTATAAGAAGGAATTTGCACACATCGACCCGCTTATGAGCATATTAGCCATCCAGGAGAAATCGTCTATATGCACGCATGTGTTCACAGGACTCTATACCTGCGTGATTGCTTATTTGGGTGCGCAAATATGCAATCACATTTATGCATGCGGGTGTGTGTCACCACGTATTAGTATATATGTGTCTAAGCAGATTTAAAGGCAAATAATTGTGTGCCCCTTGACCGCTCCAGACCTTAATTTTAAAACAAAAACGTTTAGTGACATAAACATCAGCTTCTCCACGCACTGGGATATTGTCGGCAGGGCTGCACCGTACAACTTCAAGAGGAAATGCGACATGTGCCTTATGGAGCTCTACCACATCATAACTGCACCCTACGAGCTCATGAACAGCGATCAGAATAACACATCGCTTAAAAATATCCTTCTTCAGATGGGTTAAGGATGAGGAGTGAAACCGTGCACCGGATCTCCCTGCAACAAGTCTTAACACCCGGCGGCAGGCGGTGCTAAATAACACCCAGGAAACTAACCTTGGATACCAGACCCAGCCTCAAACGACTCAGACAAACAGATGCGGCTAACAAGCGTCTCAAAATATGCGTTGGTTACATGACCCTTTGCTTATCGTCAATGGTAAGGTTGTAACCTCATTTTGTAGCAGATAAAAATTTGTCCGCGAAAGACTGCCCTAACACCGTCCAGAGATTCCTCCTTTGACCTGCTGCAAAACCAAAACAAGCTATTTTTGCGAGCAAAGAACCTCGACGTGAATTTAACCCCCAAAACGCTTTCCGAGCAATGTAAGGAACACTTTTGGTTGTTTATGCCACTGAGAAGCCCAACTGGGCGAAAGGTACGTAGGTGCTGTTTTAAATAAACATGTTTTATTGGTCAATACTCCGATTTCTTACTTTCCCACGTATATATATATGTATATATTTATTAAAATAACAGATTAAAGTTTAATCAAAGAATCGCTGCTTTCATCCTTAATGGAATCTTCTGAAGTGTGTTAGCGGCGAATCTTTGCTTAAACGTTCATTTGTTATTTTCATAAATATTTGCTCTAGGGTTCTTATATATCTTATATATATTTATCCTTATCGAGCCCTCTTTGGACTTTAGTCTTCACATTTATTATATATATATATATATATATATATATATATATATAACGAAGGAAATGTCGTAAGGAACCAGGTGGACCATAACGCACCAAAGTACTCAATACTTAGGGTAGTAGAGTGGGTAATAGGAACGAGTAGGACCCCGACGGCTGAGCTCAAGCCGTTTCGACGGCTAATTCTGGACTAAATGAACATTTTTATCCTGGTATATGAATAGCCGAGCTTCTCAGGGGGTAATTCCATATATGGTAAAATGATTGTCACAAGGATTGGTCAAAAGTTTGTTGTTGAGACACATAATTCTATCATGGCAATTTGTGGACGGAGGGGGTAGCTCAACCTGCCAGTAGAAGAAAGAGGGAGAGGGGGTGGAGGAAACCCAGTCGTGCGTTGATAGTGCCAACTACAGCTGGGCAGGAGGTCAAAGAAGTATACTAGGGAGGGGGAGGGAGAGGAAGTCGAAACAATAAGTAAAACAATAGGGTGTAAATATATAGAAAAAAAACCGAGAATGTTAAAAAAACAATTAAATGTAAAAAAAAAATGTCTGGTTACTATAACCTAAGGACAGCTATCAAGTCTCTCACTGGTACTGCTAGACTAAAGAAAGATTTACTAGGTGGGACTGAATTATAATGAGACCCTTTTAAGAGTTATAAGTAATCAACCGAGTATATCTTACGGTGACGGGCAAGTGGGGTGTTATAGCCCTAGTATATACCCCCGGTTCATTAAGGGTTTTGAGGGCGAGGTAAGTCCTACGCAATCTGTGTTTACATGCAGTTACCAGTTCGTCTTCCTTGTTTAGGAGTTGGTGCGTCGAAAACAGCATTTGTAAAGTTTCCTCCGAGCATAAATTGCACGGACGGCGTCCTTCCGTGTAAGTGTTGGCTGATTTTGTAATGGGTAACGCCTGCTTGCAAATGTAGACGTAAGCTCTTCTTTTATATATTTTTAGTCCTTCCACCCCAGTCCTCTTTCTTTGTCGTCGTCCTTTTCACTTTTTCGCCCACCCGAGGCAGCCCCTCGGTTCTTTGTAGCCTCAGTACCCCCACCCCCTTCCCCTATTCTATGATAGAATTGGCCGATCCGCCTTTTATAGCAAATGTGTGAGACCCCGGATACTTGCCTTCTTATCCGATGGCTGCCCTTTTCCGTGCTTTCTATATTTCTTAGTGGTATCTTTGCTTTAATTTCTCGTATATCAGTATTTATTTATTTTTTGGGGGGAGAGGGGAGGGGGAGGATTCTGAATTAATTTTCCGTATCAAATTTTTCATATACTACGTACGAGCATTTATGTAGTTTGCACTAGAATGTTTGTATCGTAGCGGTACCCTTAGAGATAATATTAGTATTCTTTTTCCGGATTCTGAATTATTATTTCGTATCAGTTTTTTTTTTGCACTGGGTGGTTGCTGGCCCTGTGCCTGGGGTAGAAACCTTTATTTCGTATTGGTCTCAGGACTCTGAATTATTATTTCGTGGTAGTTTCTTTAGTATTTTGGCCCCCCACTTGTTGACCCGTCACAGTAAGATATACTCGATTGATTACTACTACCTCTTAAAAGGGTCTCATTATAATTCCGTCCCACCTAGGAAACTTTTCTATAGTCTAGCAGTACCAGTGAGAGACTTGATGGCTGTCGTTAGGGAATAGTAACCAGAAATTTTTTTTTTTTACATTTAATTGTTTTTTAACATTGTCGGTTTTTTTCTATATATTTACCCCATATTGTTTTACTTATTGTTTCGACTTCCTGCCCCTCCCCCTCTCTAGTATACGTTTTTGACCTCCTGCCCAGCTGTAGTTGGCACTATCAACGCACGACTGGGTTTCCTCCACCCCCTCTCCCTCTTTCTTCTACTGGCAGGTTCAGCTACCCCTTCCGTCCACAAATTGCCATGATAGAATTATGCGTCTCAACAACAAAATTTTGACCAATCCTTGTGACAATCACTTTTACCATATATGGAATTACCCCCTGAGAAGCTCGGCTATTCATATACCAGGATAAACATTTTCATTTAGTCCAGAATTAGCCGTCGAAACGGCTTGAGCTCAGCCGTCGGGATCATACTCGTTCCTATATATATATATATATATATATATATATATATATATATTACATGTACAACTAAATAATGAAGATATCTTTAATGTCACTTCATGGTATTACAATGAAGCATTGTCTAGATCACCGTATATTAGTAAGATATTTTACATCAAAAATTGAATTTCTAAACATTTCATTAATAATTGTTTCTAGTTTTGGCACAAGGCCAGGAACTACCCAATGCATTACTGGTACTTTAATAATGCTAATATATTAGTAATCGTAGTAGTAATATGTATGAAATTGGTAGTAAAAGTGTAGGTAATAATGAAAAAATCAGGAAATCTACAACTATAAAAAATTCACGGAATGCCCTCGAATCTTTATCTGCGAATAAAGTTAAAAAAACTACTATTACCAAGTTAAATAATAAGATCATATTCAGGCTTACTATCTACTCATAGCAAGTAGTTTCACATACATATAAATAATAATCATAAATATCAAGTTAAAGCTCAAAGAAATAATGATAGACAATCTTACTCGGGAGAGGTTAAACTTAACATAATAGCCAATAAACTTCCTATAAATCTCTCCATAATGAGTATGATATTAGATCCAGTAGATAGGCTAAATGGCGTAGACGAAACAATCCGTGGTTTAATCAACCATATGGTCTCAATGTGGCTTCTAGTATAGTCAAAAATTCTTTAGTATTCTGGATAATAATTTTCCACCTGGTCACAAATACCATAAGGGAATGAATAAAAATACACCTGACTTATCTTATCATATATCATTCAGCAATGACCACAAACTTTCTAAATATATCTACAAAAAACATTAATACATTTAAACATAATCTACTTAATAAAAATTCCACTAACATAAATTATACTTAGAACACTGAACCAAATAGGGACCATCAATTAGAATATCTCAAATCCTTCCGAAATTTCTACTTCTTTCTCTAATTTGGACAGTAATTTTAGACATCTAACTAATTGTTCCGTCAACGGATTGTGCCTATGAAATAATATAGTATATGAATGTACTGGAAGAACACAACACTTTACTAGTTTATATATTGGAACCACTTCGAATCCATTAAAACCAGGTATAATTACCATCTTCACTCGTTTAAATAAATAAGCTTAAGAATATTACTGCATTAGCAAAGTGAATGTCTAGCCTAATTGAATCTAAAACTAGAAATAAACTCCAATGGGATATATGGGAGTAATCTATTCCATATAACGACAATAGAGGGTTATGTCGATTACGTCTTTTGTGGGTATATTTTGTCACAATGTCGATACCAAATTACTTGAATAGTAGGATTTAATTAGTAATTAATTGTCCAAGTCGCCTATCTTATTGGTTCTATAAAAAGGTACATCGTCCCACCTAGTGGTGGCTCTCGTTCGGTTTTTTTTTTATTAAATATATTTTGTACAAGATTGGGGATGCATATATATATATATATATATATATTATGTTACCTTGGATGTGTTTGAATATATATAAGCGAATGTATGTGTATTTGTTGGTATGTGCATATATTGCGTGTATATATGTACATATATATTAATCCAGATATATGAATACGTAGATATATATTTATGCATGCAACAGTATGCCTATATGCTTATACCGTTTGATAGATGGCTGGATTATTCTATTCTAGGATAATTAGTATGTGTATAATATGAATATAAGTATGCATATTTGCTCTAAGATTATGTCTGCCTTTTCAACCTTTTTCCGTGAGAAATCTCCATTGATTTCTTCTGGCCTATAGCATATGTAAACGCATTGACCTAATTTTGACTAGAAGTGTCGGTTACATACCATCAATTATAGTTGTATGCTATCATATATATGGGTATATACTTGTATAGGTTGGTATGTAGTTATATACTATCAGGTATAGCTGTGCATGTATGAGTGATATATACCTAATACTAAAACTCTTAATGCCACAGTGTACATCTGTATAGACATCCAAGTGCGTGCATCTATATAGACAACCAAATGAGTCCATATACGTACATATACGTTTATATATGTGTGTATAAATAATTGTTTATACTTTTGGCACAAGGCCAGCAAATACCCAGTACATTACTGGTACTTTATTTTATCGACCCCGTAAGGATGAAAGGCAAAGTCAACCTCGGCGGGATTTGAACTCAGATCGTAAAGGGACGTAACTATGCTGGAAAGCATGGCGTCCGACCCTCCACCGATACTGTGTGTGTATAAATAATAATATTTACATGTGTATAAATATATATATTGGTATATGTATATATGAAGATGTGTAAATGAGCCTATACAAGTATATATATATATTTATGTGTATGTAAATACGTACATCTATATATATATACGTACATATCAGATGATAAATGCTGTTTATTTAAGTTTTTAGAATATATGTCTAAAAATCATATAGAATTTTGAAGAATTATTTCCCTTTAATTATGGTTTTGAATCCATTCGTGAAAAAATGTTCTTTTTGTTTTTGAATATATTTTTTGGGGAACACTAGATAAATAGCGTTGTAAGAGAAATGTTAAAAAAACATCAGTTTCAAAATTGTTGCATTTGCCCTGCGTATGGATCGATATGTAAGGTACGAATAATATTCAGGACACATTATGCGTCTATTTAATATGTTTTTTCTATTACTCGATAGAGAGAATAGTGCAAACATTTAGGTGTATACCACTATCTATGTATAAATATTGATTATGCAAATTTTCACCTGACATTATTCAAATAATTTGATGTCCAGCACTCTTGTTTTAAGGAAATAAAAATGAATTAAGATCTAATTTTGCCATCTCTCTCTCTCTCTCTTTCTCTCTCTCTCTCTCTCTCTCTCTCTCTCTCTATATATATATATATATATATATATATATATATACTATTTATGTTGTGTGGTTTACAATGGCTAGAACTGATTATTCTGGTGATTCAGCCATTATGCAAAATATTGAAGCATTTGACCTCATGCAAATTATCCTTTGAAAGATGTGGCAACCCGTGGATGATGCAGGAACGTAGGGCATGGTTTACCGTTACAATAGCAGTGAATTGTCCAACCATCACCGGATCAAAACTCTTCTCTATTCTCTATTTGTGTACGCCGTAATTCTGTTATCTTATATAACTAATTTTGCATTACACACCTGGTGAAATCGCCTGGGTCTTTTATCATGATCGGATGATGTAACTAGGTCATTGAAATACGTATATGGTTTTCGCAACATTAAACATTTAAATAATGTTTCCACACACACACACACACACACACACACACACACACATATATATATATATGAAATGACAGTAAATAATAACATTGAAATATTGAATGTCTGCATAACTAAAAGTTTGTAGATAGCTGTTTTAGGTTATGTAACTGTTATAGAAACACGTGTCAATAAATTCCTTTCAACTAAACTGTATCCATTCAAATCTTTCTATATATATATATATATATATACAAAATTAAGAACGGGACGAAGCTACTATGATGTGTGTATTTCTAGTAAATACAACACGTGGTGATGGCCAGTCGCAGGTTTGAACTTGAGGTGTAAGCACGGATTGCTGGAACTTCTTCCTTGTTGAAAATCCAAGTCACCACTTCCGTGGTTTACCATCCGATTAATTGGTGAAATATATTTCTTTAATGGAATATATACAGGGAAGATTAATCATATTATAAGGTATCTATTTTTGAAGTTCTGGTCAACTTTATTTAGTTACCTACCTAGCTATGTGTGGTACACACTTGTAAAATTATCTCCTGTGATTATTCATGTTTATATATATGTTAATCAATTTCTAGTTATTATATGTATATATATATATATATATAAGAAAATTTCCCTCTACATGGCTGAATACAATAAATGTAATCTGAGTTTTTCGAATATTAATAATAACATTCTATTCGTTTGCAATTATGTTTCTAGGTATCACCATTCTTCGGTAATTTTTGTTCACCTGCCAAACTGTCAGAGCTAGTGAAAATATATGCTATTTTCAAAAGTAGACAGTGACAGATCGGCCTGATTTGCATATTAACAGACTGGCTGATCAGTCAGATCTGCATATTAGCAGATCCACTGATCATCCAGATTTGCATATTAGCAGACTGGCCAATCAGTTTCCTGAATACGCTCGTATACAGGAAATTGACTGGCCAGTGTCATTTTTTAATAACATTATCGTTTCAATAATGTCACTTTGACGAATCAAAAAAGAAAAACAGACCCTTAAATATATTTCCCCTGCTATTTCCAATTTCATCTTTTCTCTATATCCCCTGTTTTGCATAGAATCCTTACTTCCCTTTTCTAATATATATATATATATATATATATATATATATATATATATATATATATATATATATATATATATATATATCCAGGGGGTGTAACTTGGAGTTACTGCAGGTTCACCCTGGTTAGCACCAGATGCTTAGGTTCACTTCTGTGATGAGGTGTAGAGCTATACAGAGTGTAATATATTGAAAGGATAACAAAGACGATTCGTTACCCCTTCATTACATATATTGGTAGGTGACGCGCGTTTCGCCACTGATCAGCTCAAGGTTCAATCTGTATCGATCCTACCCGACTCAATGATCGGCAGCTCGACGGACCCTTTAAAATGCTATAAGAAAATTAAATACATGCTATGTGGTAAAGACAGAAGTTCAAGAGTTTGAAAATATGAGTTGTTTTGATTGGTGAGAAGGATCAAAGGGATTTAATGGCCTGTAGTGTATGTGGGAGTGGATGTGATGATAAGATGTTGGTGACGGTCGCTGGCTGCGATGGGCTGTGGTGTGGTATGGCGGATTGGCTTTGGCCTGTAGTGTATGTAGGGGTGGATGTGATGATAAGATGGTGGTGACGGTCGCTGACTGGGATGGGATGTGGTTTGGAGGTAGTGGGTTGTCGGTAGATGGGTTGGCGTGTGTGGGGCGTGGTTGTCGTGTTGTTGTTTATGGTAGTGGCGTTTGTGGTGGTGTGGTGGAAGTGTTGGTGGTGTCGAGTCCATGGGGATATACATACCTAGACACTCTTTGTCTGACAAATACGTTGTATATGTATATATACATGCGCATATATACTGATATATATACACACGTACAAACTTATATACACACACATACACACGCCCACATAGATCCACACATATATATATCTATATGCATATATACAAACATGTATGTGCATGCGCGCGTGTGGATATATATAGAGATAGTGGGGGAGTATCGGTGATGGTGGCGTAGTATTTCATTTTCTTATAGCATTGTAAAGGGTCCGTCGAGCTGCCAATCTTTGAGTCGGGTAGGATCGATACAGATCGAACCTTGAAGTTGTCAGGGGCGAAACGCGCGTCACATACCAATAAATGTAACGAAGGAGTAACCAATCGTCCTTGTTATCCTTTCAATATATATATATATATATATATATATATATATATATATATATATATATATATATATATATATATATATATATATGTATATATATATTTATATGTATTTATATATATATATATATATATATATATATATATATATATATATATATATTTAAATATATATGTATGCGTATGTATGTGTGTTCTTGGTTCTTGGTATCTACAATCTACTCACCAATTGTTACGATATACCAAACTCTCTTATAAATGGCACACACGGTTTATTGTATTTATTTAGTTTTCTTCTGCAATCATTCTGTTTTTAGACAGGCATTATAATTCCCACAGTCCGGCCTATCTTCTGCTTTTTCTAATCCAACTAATTTTACTACAACTATTCGCTTCATTCAACCCATTAGCAACTTTATTTTATGTAGCAGTAGCTTCATTAATCGCGAACCTTTTTTTGATATGCTCGTAACTTCATTATTTTTGGAATCTAAACGTTTCTCATTTGTCTCTATATATTATCAGTATTGCTCGGCTCTCTTTTTCTAATTATTTATATTTCTATTATCACTGATCATGCTTAAACATCGCCTAAAGAAACAAACATATTACCATATTTTGCTTCATCCGAGCCTCATCTGTATTTTATTTCCATTTTTGGATATAGTTTTATATTTTACTAAATTCTCCCCTCCATCACTCTCTCACATGTTCTTACTTTCTGTCTTTCTTTTCATTCTCAGTCTCATTCTAGCATACATGCATACATATTATAATTTTCAATTTTAGATTTACAATTATCAAAAATCAATCTAAAAGCAAAATACATTCACTTTACTTCTATTTTCGTATCTCTGTCTTCATTCAATTTTTTTGGCAATATTTTGTATTGTTATGCTTGATATTTGTTTCGTTGCATACTTATGTATTTTATTTTAGTTCATTTTTGTTATTCTCTCTTTTACTATTGCTCTTTTTTCAAAATTCTTCATATTCTTCTGATTCCACCCACACATAAAGCTATTGTAGCCAGCTTATCGATCATCTATATTACAGCGGTTTAATTAAACAGTTCTTACAAGATCATTAAATTCGTAACCTAACCACAACAGATATTATTTGTTTTTTCACTTGGTTTTATTTTTCTATTTGTTTAACCTACTACACTCTCCAGAAATCTTCCCATTAATTTAGATAGTTTAAATAAGTACGACTACAAAATGTACATGTAAATTATATGTTAAATTGTTCATCGTTCTCTAATAATTCAACTACTAATGTTGGGTATTTCATACATCGAAATCTAAATATATAAAAAACCAGCGGGTGATGGGGTGGTTTCTATTATCTGATCAGTCAACATTGAAAACAATTTAAATATTACGTTCAAAACGTTCTACACCTAAAGTATAATGCTATCATTCTGATCGAAGAAGATTTATTCTACTTACAAAGATTTCTTTAATTGTAGAGACGTGACAATTCCGTGTATATTCTTTTGATGCCATACATCGTGGTCTTTTTATGTATCCATATATATATATATATATAGAGAGAGAGAGAGAGTGAGAGTGACATATAGATAGAGTGTCAAATTTTCTTGTACACCTCTTTCTCCTTTCTGCGCTCTCTGTCTCACTATCTCTCCTACATTGGAGAGTTGCGTTATGTTCACAAATGAAGAGAACGTTTGTTCTAATAGATTTAAAATGTGCCTATGTGTGTGAGTGTGTGTGCTATACGTGTGCTTATGTAATTTTATGAGTGCATGTCGGAATTTTTCATTGATTGCCAATCAATATTTCTAGAACAAGAACCAATGGAGGTGTAAGCACCACCTATAGTGACGCCTTTATTATTCCTTCTGTGCAAGAATATCACAGAAACTCCCGACGTATGTCACACTTTCCAACTTCTTCCCACATAAGATACACTTATTTGTTCCATCCAATTCCATGGAGATCCTAATATTACTTCCTTTGTTTTCCTTTCAAATTATCCATATAATTCCATACTCTATCTTGTGTTCATTTTCTCAGACAGTAGCCTCTGTTTATAATTTTCTTTATTTCAATAGTTTCACGGATAGGGCTCCGCTTTCGACAACTTTAAAAGTTCTTTTTTTACTAGTGGTCAAATATGAACCTAAGAACCTGCCACGTAATTTGTCACGCTCATGCTGCTCGGTGTACATAGCCTTACGACTTTGCCTTTGGCTGCAACGCTCAATTGTCCAACATTTACTTTCAGATTAGCCTATTCAACCTCCCTATTATTTTCCTTGCTACAATTCAAGAGCGCCGCACTATATTTAGTAACTAATACATTGATAGCAGTAATTAAGAATACACTTCTTTCTATTCAATTTCGTTTTCAGTAGCGGTTCTAATATATTTAGATCGACTTCCTTCACATTTTTCTGGGTTAGAACTTTGTCAATCTTCAAATTACCCAGTTATTTTTTCCTACTATCACAGGCTAACCAATACCCTCTCCACCTGGTAACTCAGTATCACCATTATGTAAATGCCTACCACTTTGTCAGGCACATTCTACCATAACAAACTCCATCCGAATATCCCTGCACCACAGCTTTGACCAGTGGATCATCCTGAAATACATTCCTGCCAAAGAGCTTCTGATCATCCATGAAAAGTAGGTGAATGATTGTAGATCTTCGCTTTTCCACCTGATAGCTGTCTGTGTCCCGTAACGCCATGATGATGGGAACGTCACAGTAACAAATGTCATCTGTGAAAGGAAATTTCCTTGAAATATCCCTCTTTTTGTAGTAATCACACCTAGGTATTTCCTGCTTACAAATGTGTCTCCCACAGAGTCATGCTAAAATCTGTTACTGACCTAGTCTGCTATCCCAAACATTCAGAAATCTTTCGATGCCCATAGATGAACCACTTTAAGGGTTTTCCTAAAATGTATCCACACCATTCATATCTTCTCTCGACAGCTTTTGAAGTTATTCATAATCGGCTTGTCAAAATCAAGATGATATTTCATTCCTTGGGAATGTTTCCTACACTCCTTGTGCACGATAAGTAGTATCTCATTCTGAAGCAAGTGATCATACACTTTTGCAGCAAAGTTGCCAGCCAACAGCTTCCAAAATGTATTCAAGCAAGCAATCGGCCTGTAATTTCCAACTGACAGACCTTTCTTTGCTTGCTTCATTATCAACGTTGTCTGTCCTTCAGCCATCCAACTTGGAAGTTCAGCTTGTAGCACACCAGCATTTCGATGCTTTCTTAGCCTTGAATGTACAATGTCTATTCCAGGAGATTTCGAGTTGGCATTTGAAACTTTGTTCCCATCCCAGTTTTGTTTGAATAGATAGCTTATGATGAATATCTTTTATCCCTCTGGTATTTTGTTATGCTCTCACGAAAACCCTCATAGCTGTTATCAATGTATGTTGATTATTTATCATTAGGTGCAATGTCTAAAACACTCCCCAACTAAGAGTGTTCTAAAAACAATTATCATTTGCAGAGAACAATATTTTATGTTCGTATTGTCCTTATCTAACTATATAGCACTTAACCCGATTAGAGTTTGCCTTAATTCGCTCTTTCATTTCCTCCATTACTACATTCAAACCTTTCAACTTCACTTCACTCCTCAGTTCTATGTGTCATTTCTCTCCTGCTTTGCCTTTTCTATGTTCCTCCGTATCATGCATCTATTCTACCTAGATACTTTTTGTGCACAATCATATCCCTTTCCAAAATTATCTGCCACCAGATTTCCTTACATTTCCTCTTACTTTTGCTTGACGATAATCTCGCACCCAACAGAGATCTTATATTAGTTAATTTTCTCGAGTGGTGATATCATGAGCTTCTCTATACACCATTGCCTGGTTTAGGTAGTTTTTTTCACTTGCTAAATGACCTCTTTCTATATTCCAAAGTTTTCACGGTTTTATTGAATTTAGGATCTTTAAAGAAACCTCACAGTTATTTGATAATCATTCTTGTTTCCTCCACTACTTCATTTTCATTTTCATTCAAACTTGCAACGTCCATATCTTCAGACACTTGATTTTTTTCCACTCCTTCCCTGTATTTTGGTCGATAATCTTCCCTTTATAACTGTTTCGTATGCTAATTCCTTATCAGTTGATTCATTTTCATTGTAATCTCTTGGTTTCCCACTTTCCACATTTGCATCATCTAAGTTACCAATATTAGCATTCATGGTTTGTGCAACAATTTCCAGGGCGACTAATTCATTGTCGACGAGCCCATTACTACGTTCAATTTTCCTTATCTCTCCTATCAATTTGATCAAAGATTTCACTCATTTCAACGCTTTTCCAATACTGAAGCAACCGTTCATCCACACCACGTGCTATTCCCAGCTTTGCAAGAACGTGACACTTGTTTGCGACGTTGTCGTCTTCTTTGTTCCATTTCCTTCTGCATCTGGTCTCATTGCGTCGTTTTACTGCCCTGCTGTTATAAATCTCTTGTTTGTTATAGGGTAAAGTTGCATGATGCAGACTTAAGGATGTCTGTATCCTCTGAGGTTAGCTAGATCTAGCTGTCGAAAAGCCCGGAATCACTCGTCGGGGTCTTGGATCTATGCATATGTATATATATATATATATATATATATATATAGCCATAGAAGTTAGTTGTATAATTTGCAGGAAGATTGTGAACTTAATTATTTTAGAATTTTTATAAATGTTCTTTGGTTTCTTCAATAAAATAATAAAATCTCTCAGAAGATATCTTCACAAATTCTGAACAAACGGAATATGCGAAATAATATGAGTGATTGTTTCAATAATATTTGCGTTTTCTATTAATATTCGTCTTTTGAAATTCAGTTGTAAAGCAGAATGTTTAATATAGCTGGTGTCCCCTCATTAGGTAGAAACACTTAGAACCTAGTCATGCAAAAAATGAACGACAGAGATTTCATACATATGAAGCCTTTTGCAGAAATTCCGATATTGATATACGTATATGTGGCTTATATAAGGGAATCAATATCTATAAGAATGGTTCAGTGGCGAAAACAACAATTATTAGAGATCGCAGTGAACTGAAACCCAATGCCAATCAGCGACCTATAGATTGTTGATTATGAGTGTTCGTGCTATTCAAGCAAGAAATTATTGTATGCATAGCCAAAGATGTTGCTACTTGGCGTGCGATCAAAACTGAACGAAACTACAATTATGACATATTTGCGTTTGTTTTATATGATTTGCTTTTATAGTGTTGTTTGTTTTATTTAATATCGATATTATGTCGAATGATTTGGTGGAGATTTTCCCTCCTCATCATATATATCCTTCTCCATATCTTCCCCCGTGTTTTTACTTCAGAGTTGTGTGCTGTCATTATTTTACTCTTTCAAACACATACATTCAATCGTCCACAATCACACATATGCAAACAAACGTACATACACCAATGTAGAAAAACGATATGATAATTTAAAAAAAATGTATTTCTTGGTTATAATATTTGATTGCTTATGTGCAATCCATCTTCTACGAATAAAATTATTTCCTGATTTTTGTGTTCATGTTTGAATAAATATAGCTTTCAAATTATTATTCTACGTCTGTTTAGATGTATATTTTTTTGACTCGATATCAATTGATGAATTAAATATACTAGTCAAGTTTTAACGTTTAAATACGTAATGTATTTGTAATTTTATATTTAATAGAAATCATTAAAAAACTAACTTATTATTTCTACCAATTTTATGGTTTGCGGATTTAATTATTATAATGTATTTGTGTTATCTAAGGCAATTGAGATTTATTTTGAAATAAACATTAAGTTGTATTTTTTTTAAAAAGCAAATATGGAAATCAAAGAACTGAACATATAGATTAGGAAAAGTGATTCTATACGATAATGAGCCAACATTCTTCTGTGCATCTATCTACCTGAACTGTGTCAAGAATATTTTATAAAATAATTATTTGTAAAATCTATGATATCAGGGTTTTGTGGGTCAGTACAGACAAATTATAAGACGGGTATAAATGTTTGCCTCATATATATATATATATATATATATATATATATATATATATATAAGAACAAAAGATGGTTAAATGAGTTCCATGAATTTTATTATGCGCATTTCAAAAACAAATATCATCATGCAATAATATTTGTGTTTTCATCAGATAAAACAGGAAGACATGATATGAAGGTTAAAAAACACTTGTGGATAGTGCAGTTTTAAATCAACATATCAACTGCACTATCCACAAGTGTTTTTTAACCTTCATATCATGTCTTCCTGTTTTATCTGATGAAAACACAAATATTATTGCATGATGATATTTGTTTTTGAAATGCGCATAATAAAATACATGGAACTCTTTTAACCATCTTTTGTTCTTATATATTATGTATACTCCAGTCCTACAAACTGTAGAGTGCTTCTTATCCGAGATCTGCATTACTTTATTGTACTACAATAAAACTCACCTCCTACATATATATATATATATATATATATATATATATATATATATATATATATATTTCGTTTCTGAATTTGTTTAGCAAGATACTTTATTGGCAACATGACCCTCCCAAAGTATAACAATATATATATATATATATATATATATATATATATATATATATATATATATATATATATATATATATATATATATATATATATATATATAATTAAATAACCAAATGGCATATACATGCATATATCAAATATTAACATCATATGTAGGATATTTTCTGATTACCTCGCGTTTATGTTTCAGATATTTGGCGGAAGAGTTCAAAGCAAGCAATATTCTTTTATTTCACAGTAATACAAAGTGAACATAGTTTGGTTATTTTAGTGTAGGGTTTGAAATTCTCCATAATGCTCACTTTTATCATGTGTGGTGTTCTTGTTTTTACGCTCCCATACACGGTTGGTTAGTGCCGTTGTACTCCTCATATGTTGTTAAATGATGCGACGCTGTTGAAAGTGGTCTTGAGTCATACGCCCATAATTTTCATTTGCGGCCAGTTGGCCATTTACGGTTTGTATACACATGGCTCCATAGAATACTGATGTATAGTAATATATTTAATATTCAGTCGAGAATGTTTAGCTACATATTTGGACCATCGAATAAGTAAAAAATAATTGCAAAAAGAACAACAGAGCACAAGACTCGATACTTATGTAAGAAAAAGGCCGAATGTCCCCGAACAGCAAAAACGTAACACAAGACCAATTGTCTATCACGCCACGATTATACCAACTGTAAACGACCAACCGGCCTCAAGTGAATGCATAGTTGCATACACACTCACCCATATACTACGTGTTGCAAACATACAATGATATAATAACAATAAGCATCATAAACTCAAATAAGCAAGTGTCGTTCCTCTCAATTTGAAAAAAACAGGAATTAAGCAGAGAATTATACCCATTGTAACGAATGATATCATATATGAATAACGTCAGTCATCTTTATTTTATAGTTGCCCCAATGAACATCTCGAAAGCAGAAGTTCAAAAATACAATCTCAACTACATGAAATGGATTGGAAACAAATGGTAGTTCAAAACCATGTTGAAGATAACTATACTATAATATACTAGCATTGTAGGCTGCATGGAGCGCTCTATGGAATCATTCAACGCTACCTTTATATATATATATATATATTTATAGTAATAATAATAAATGTGAAGACTAAAATCCAAAGAGAGCTCTTTAAGGGTGAAAGCAGCGATTTTTTGCTTAAATGTTAATGTTATTTTAATAAATATATACGTGTGTGTGTGTGTATGTGTGTGTGCGCGCGTGTGCGTGTCTGTATAATGTTATTATAGCAAAAGCAGAGCAAACACACACATACAAACTTATTCTATAGATATCATTTTCAGAATCCGAAATAGAAATGTGAGTCATAAAAATGTGATTTAAAAATAAATCTACAGGCGTTCATAAGTGGAAAGAATGGAGATGTTTGAAAGTTTTATAACATTTTATTTCAATATAATTTCGTTTATATTTCAAGATTTAGAGTTTACATTGTTTGTTTATTTAATTTCTTATGTTATGATGTTCTGTTTTACTTTCTCTTTGACAAATATTCATGTCATACGAATGTTTTGTTGTTGTTTTTTGTGCTTTAGAGTGGTTTTTAAATACATTTTATTTACTCATAAAAAATAAATCTGGGAAATAACGAAAACTAGAAAGAACATTTTCACTTCGTTCTAATAGATTTTGTAGGTTCGGAACATAATTTATTTTGGATTTGTGTGTGGGTATAACAAAATACTATAATAATATATGTATAGTAATAGATACTAGGACTAATAAGAAAATAATTCGATATTTTTTATCAAATGTTATAAATACGATTACTTTATAAAATTGTGTATGTAGGAAGAGAGAGTGTGAGGCAGAAAAAAGAGATAAATAGATGCATATATATATATATATGGCCTTAGCCATATGTATTTTACGAGATGTTATCCAGTGCTTCTTAATTCGCCAGCGTTCGCAGGTTTCATGATTATCACCTGTGTATTCTGCTCATGGGACTGGCACAATATTGGATATAGAGCTTCGCACTAAATGATAACAAAATATATGACATTAGTAATACGTATTTTAAGATATGTTATTTAGTGCTTCTTATTGCCATCGTATCGAACTCTGTTTTATTCTGTGTAGTACAATGTGATGAAACAGCTGATTGTAAATATATGTGTCGGATTCGAGAGTGAGTTATACTTCTAATGCAAATGAACCAATTGATTTTATTATGCAGAAAACGTCGGTTTTTGTAGTGAAATTTGAAATCACATTGGTCAATTGTAGCTTCGACTTAGGTTTCCATGATTGTAGATTTTCGCGAGGGTTTTCTGTTTAAAGTACCTTCATAGAAGAAATGTTGTCCATATATATATATACACACTCAAGAGAGAACATTCTACGATCTCTATTGGTAAAGATCTCATTCCAAGTGTTAACATTTTTTAGATAATTAGCTCGCAACTCAAGTCATATACATATTAGACATATACACCCTCCTACACTAAGAAATCAAGAACTCGGAAATTCTCTCGCTTGTTCTAAGACCAAATATATTTGGGTTACGTGATATATTTTTTTCGTAATTTTGTCTGAGCGCCCGATGAGAGTCCAGTTTTCAAACGGGTCTTCCACTCTACAGTGTTGGTCATGACTGGTCCAAGAGACCTAAGGTAAAGCATACATTTTAAGTGCATGGCATTTTAAATATACTAAATAAGCAGTTGATTGGACATTGTTTTCCTTCACCTTTTATTTACATTATCCTGCATGTTCATATATATATATATATGCGTGTGTGTGTGTGTGTGTGTGTATGTGTGTGTGTGTGTGTGTGTGTGTGTGTGTGTGTTTGTGTATGTGTGTGTGAGTGAGTGTGTGTGTGTATATAAAGAGAGAGAGGTGGGAAAGAGGGATAGAGAGAGATAGGTAAATAGGGATATATATATATATATATAATTAAGTTAAAAGTGTACATCCACATATGTATACTGAAATACTAGTATGCATATAAATACACACACGTATACATATGTACATGTACCGAGTTTTTCACTGGACACTTTACTGTGAGTGTCCAGCTAGTCTGTATGTAACCAAACAGACAAACCGGGTTTTAGAGTCATACGGGTTTTCAAGGAAACACCTTTACTCTATTCGCCAGAGAGCCAGACAGGAATATTGGACTATTTTCGATGTTATTACATCTCATCATCAATATATACCCATCTTCCGGCTTCTCTAGAGAATCGTAAAAGCACATATCGTTATATGCTTTTTCTATGAAAATTAGTAGTGGGCAGACTAATTTGCACAGAATAGAGGAAAGGTGTTTCCTTGAAAACCCGTATGACTCTAAAACCCGGTTTGTCTGTTTGGTTACATACAGACTAGCTGGACACTCACAGTAAAGTGTCCAGTGAAAAACTCGGTACATGTACATATGTATACGTGTGTGTATTTATATGCATACTAGTATTTCAGTATACATATGTGGATGTACACTTTTAACTTAATTGTTTAAGCGTCAGTCATACAAAAGTGAGTTACAAACGAAACGAAATTTAATTTCGTTTCGTTATTTGTTTTTATCGTTTCCGCTGAACCGGTGCGTACAACTCACGTTCTGTGCAAATTAGTCTGCCCACTACTAATTTTCATAGAAAAAGCATATAACGATATGTGCTTTTACGATTCTCTAGAGAAGCCGGAAGATGGGTATATATTGATGATGAGATGTAAT
>OZ024743.1:106341368-106363868 GCA_964016885.1 Eledone cirrhosa | reverse complement strand
ACATACACACACACACATACACACACACACACACATACACACACACACACACATACACACACGCGCGCGCACACACGCACACACACACACACACACACACACGCATACCCCCCCACACACACACACACATATATATATAAGTTTTCTTTCCCGAACAATATATGAGGGAGTCATTTAGATACCATTTTCAATCTTTGAAGGCACGGTCATCATTTTCTTTTGAAAATTTGGAAGTAGACTTATAAGTATCAAATTTCACGAGGTGTTTATGGTTATTACGGTGGAATAGTGCTAGGTACTATAGACGGTGGAGATCTTTGTCTTAGGTTCAATCCTGGTCAAGAAGTGCACGTACTATTTATCAGTTTTTATTTTACATCCCATAGACCTCATGTGGTTGATTTCGTCGGTTGGAAGTGACCCCAGCTTCATAAACTATAGCGCATTGCTGTTGTTAACCGTTGACAACGGCTGACGATATACACGTAGGTAAATATATTACTTATTTGATATGTTGTAACTAACCTTACATAGATCGATAACGAAATAAGCGTACGATGTATTTTTATCACCTAGAAACGATCGTAAAGCAGTGAAGTATATTCCTAATGACTTGCATTTTTATTTCATTGTTTTAACTTATATCATGACTGTTTTGCTTTTGATGTTTTATTGTTTTCCGGGATTTATTTTAACCTACAACATTTTCAACATATGGATTACATTGAGTTCTTCATGCAGACTAGACCTCACAAATAACCGTGGATATTATATATATGTAAATAATGCCAAGCATTATAAGTTTGAATGGGATATGTAAAAACATATATATGTGAATAAAGTAAGCCGAATCATAGTAGAAAAGTATCACAGGGAGAAAAAGAAGGACAGAGAGAAAAAGACAGATGGATATATATATATATATATATATATATATATATATATATATATATATATATATATATAGAGAGAGAGAGAGAGAGAGAGAGAGAGAGAGAGAGAGGGGGGAATAAGTGGCAACAGAAATGAAACAGGGATTACAGCTTAAAATATGTTCTAGATAGATGAGAAACATAACGAGTAATTAGTTCAAACGATTGAGGAGTCGACCTTAAGTAGGAACAATAACATTAAGAAAAACATGAACGAACCAAATCCTTTTGTTTTTTAATCTTTTGAAAGTAGGTTTATAAGTATGAATTTTCATGACATTTTCATTGCTGTCTCAGTGGATCAGCGGTAGGGATTTGAGATGCTGACGATCTTGGTCTTGGTTTCAATCCTGGTCAAGATGTGCATGTAATCTTTTTCAGTTTTTATTTTATATCCCAGAGAAAAAAAAATGAAAAGGTTTACCAGGTACCCTACTCCCGTGGGGGATCAAACTTCAGACCAGGATCACCACCATCCACGATTAATCCAACAACACAACCTTCACCACTAATTCATTTGACAGGTATCTTTAACTCATTGGTAACAAACATTATTTCGTCAGTAGTTCCTGTGTATGTGTAAGTATATATACACCCACCGTATATGTGTATATATATATATATATATATGTATATATAAATATAAATATATATGTATATATATATATATTATATATATATACATATATATATATACATACACACATATATATATAAATACACACATATATATACATACACACGCACACACACACACGCATATGTATTTTAGTTTTCAAATTTATTATTATTACTATAAATATATGTATATATATATATATATATAAAGAAAAGAAAAAAGAAAGAAAAGAATATATATATATGATTCATTTATATATAACAAAATTATTCTTTCTCCTAGATTTCAGGTATTTTTTGAAAGCAAAGCATTGGCCCCTAAAATACTATAGTGGCCCACAATAGCATATATATATATAGATACACATAAACATTTGTATACACACACACACACACAGACTTGCATGCATAAACATATATATATACAATGTCAATTAGATCCCCAGGAATTTATGAACAAGTCGAAAATATCTTATGTATACATATATATAAATCCATACACCTGTACATGCACACATACACGCAGTCCCATATATATATATATATATATATATATATATATGGTGGCTGCCAACTCGTTTTCGAGTACGGCCACTACTTTATTTCCATGTAGGAGAACCCCTACCGATGCGCTGAAGGAGTGTGACTTTTTAGTCCAGCCAACGACTTGAAAACTCTGGTACAAACACTACACTTGTGACAATTATTGACACATAGTGCTGAGCCCATGGTACCATGTGACGACAAGTTCAGAGAGATCTCCAGATATAAAGCAATGCCTGTGCCGTGAAGCTTTTATAGTGAGCAAAGGCACTGCACAAAGCCAGTCCCACTCTTTTAACCAAGATGATATTTACCAAAAAGAAGAACAAGTCAACATCATTGGATACCATCAAGGTTGCAAGTGTTATATCAGAGTTTTCCTTCTCCTAGAATTCTGCCTTGACAATTGTGATGATTTTGGATGGCCATTGATTCTTAAGAGATCCTTTGCCCTTTGACAGGTTTTGTTTTTAGTCCTGCAGGATGTCCAAAGTCACCCTCCTCACCAAGAAACCTTGGTGGGGTTGCCAGTTCAGTCGCCAACGACCCGACCATGAGACATGTTGTACTGGGATACATGTTACCATGTATCCCAGTTACATGTTATATATATATACATATATATATATATATATATATATATATATATATATATATATATATATATATATATATATATATATATATATATATATATATATATATATATATACGGGATAACAAGTTATTGTAATAGGTAATCCACTTAGATGTAGTCCAGTTAGGGTACTACGAAGAAACAATTGTCACCAATGTGAATAAAGCCCTTTTTGTAAAGCCAACCATGTCACTCTTCTTTCTTGAATATATATACTATCCAAACTATGTTCACTTCTACCAACCCAGGAAAAACCAACGAAGAACCATGTGAGATTGATTCATACAAAATGAAAATTCGAACAATTCCAAAATGGAACAAATCCCTCAAAGACAGAAAGTTCTCATTCTGGAAAATGATACAGAATCACAACAAAGCGGAGATATATGAAAAATGGCTTAACTCAACCCCTCTAACTCTCCCCCGTAAAATACAAATAAAGTCCATTCCAAATGAATCCGAACCTCAAAGACACCTTAGGGAAAGAATGGCATTGGAAAAAATGAAGACAGAAATTGAACTTCTTAAACTGAGGGCCCAGACAAATGAGGAAAAAATCAAAACCATCGATGAAGAGATCCTCCTAGAAATCAACAATAAAACGGAAGGCTCCAAGGTAGAGAAGATCTCCAAATTATTGAAAGGGGACTGCAACAGAGAAGAACTGAAATCCCTTCAACGCTGGGAAAAAAGTGCCGCTTGGTTCCTACACTATGAATCGACATTTCAAACGGATTACACCTCCAATAACCCGTTCATAAAAATAGGAAAACCCATAACTGAACCACACAACAACTTCGCAAACCCCCAAGCCACTAACAAACGAAGAAGGAAGCACCACACCGAAGATGAACTTCCCAACTTCGCTACCATAAGAAGGAACAAAAACCCTAGAAATCATCTCCCCCAGAATGACATTTACAACTTTCCCCCTTCAAGGAGACACCATACCAAATCACTCAACTACTACGCGGATGCCTATCGTCAAACATAGGGAAAAGATACCACCACCATGATAGATGTAACAACTTCCCCGCTTCATGTGGACAGCAAGGTAATTTCCATTTTCTCAACTCTCGCTTCCACAATACACAACAAACCCACACCACACGATACAAACAACAACGTAGGCCACCTATAACACCACAATCCAACATGGCACATAGAAACACACACCCATACTCGCAGTACATGTACGCCCCATTCAATCTACAATCACCAACCTGAACCACATTTTACAACAACAAGGAATATAACAAACACAGGAGACGACTTAACATCAGCAGACAACCCCTCTACCCCAACCATTTTTTAGACACAGCACACAGATACAGGCAAACAAAATAACACAAAACAGGCAGGAGAAACGATAGTAATAACAATTATCAATCTTACTAGTGAAGAACAAACACCCAACCTTATCAACTTACTCTCCAATGGTCTTAAATTCACACCGACCCCACTACCTCCTAACTACTATGAAATGAAGGAAGACATCACAGATTTCTGTAGAATGTTACGACTCAGTGAACAACTATTCGACCAGTACAATGAGGATGAATCAGCCAGAAATAGAAGCAATTACACCCCATCAAAAGGTAGAAATAAAATCCTTGACGAATTCTGTGAACACATCACAAACTTCCCTTACCAACACTTGCACAGACAAAAACACAAGCCAACCCTAAACAAGAAAGAATGGGAAGAATTAAATAGATTAAAAACCGACAGAACCATTACAATTAAAGAGGCTGATAAAGGGAGTACAGTAGTCCTAATGGAGACAGAATTCTATATCAACTTAGCACTCTCCACTCTGGAAAACGAAACATACTACGAAAAGGCTGAACACTACAATCAACAGAAAATTATGAGAAACCTAAAAACTCTGATCAAGCAATACAAAGAAGGACTCACTAACAAGGAATTCAGCTTCATCACAGACTTCACAAGTAAATCCAGCCTTTTCTACGGTATCTCTAAAGTACATAAAAACGAATTAATAAGTAGGCATGCAAGGAAGCCACAGACATAGTCATCAATGTCCCCTCACCCAATGATCTCAAATTAACACCTATAATTGCAGGCCCCGCTTGCAAAACCCACCGCCTTAACAACTTCATTGATACCCTTCTCAAGCCTTTTCTCAAACACATCAAAAGCTATTATAAGGTACGACCTAGATATGCTCAATCACCTCCCTAATATGCCACTTTCTGAACAAACCCTACTAGTGACGTTCGATGTAGTCAACTTATACTCCAACACCCCCCACAACCTAGGAATAGAAGCTATCCAATTCTGGCTGGATAATTACCACAATGAACTCCCATAACGCATCAAAAAAGAATTCGTGATAGAGGGACTCAAATTTATCTTGGAGAACAATTACTTCGTTTTCAATAACAAACCCTACAGGCAGAGATCTGGGACCGCTATGGGAACGAAAACAGCCCCCAGTTATGCCAACCTAGTCATGGGATACCTGGAAATCACCCTCTACACTAAAGTCCTAAACAAATTTGGAAACACTCTCCACATACACATAGAAAAGAACTGGAAGCGATATCTAGATGACTTCTTCATCCTTTGGCACGAAAACATCGAGAAACTTAAAGAATTTCACACCCTTATAAATGGGCTCAAAACGAATATTAACTTCACGATGGAATACAGCCATCAACAACTCCCCTTCCTCGACATCCTCATTAAGATCCATAACAAAAAAAAGGAACAGACATATACTACAAGCTCACAGACTCCAAGTAATATCTTCTTTTCAACTCTTGCCACCCTAGACACGTTAAAATTAATATTCCCTACAACTTAGCCAAAAGAATATGTACTATAGTCTCCAATAAAAACACCTGCTACCTACGGCTACAAGAACTAAAGGACACACTCATAGGCAGGTACTACCCTGCATCACTAATTGGCAATGGAATCCAACGTGCCCTAAAACTCAGTACCCAGGACCTTAGACACCCTAAAGTAAATCAACCGAAACTAAAAGCTCTTCCATACATCTCCACACACAACCCCTCAACAATGAGGCCTTTGACACCATCCTCCAGAACATCCCTGTATTGAAAAAGGACCATAGAATGAACCAAATTCTATGAACACACGATATCATGAAGAGCAAAAGACAATCCAAGTCAATGAAAAACATCTTAACACATGCCAAAGTACTGCCAACCACAACAACGAAACCCACAGTAAAAAAATGCGATAGACCCAACTGTGGCATTTGCATCAACCTAATAGAGGGTTCGGAATTCTATTTCAAAGAAGGACAACGTTTTATAGTAAAACACAATTTCACATGCGCATCAGAAATTCTAATATATGTATTAACTTGCTCAGGTTGTCGAGAACAATACATAGGCCAGACCAAAAACAGCCTCCGCCAACGCATGACTGTCCATAGATCACAAATTAAAATACGGGAATACAGGAAAATACCACTGAGTGAACACATTGATACCTGTGCCGCCCAAAATCATCCCAACTTCAGAATCTTTCCCCTCTACAAATTTAAAGATAATGCCACCCACACCCAGCGCATCAGCAAGGAATCTTACTTTATTAACAAATACGGACCACGTCTAAACACTTCTCCCTATGACGAACCCACAACATACACACGTCAACGTACATACCTACATCAGCATACATCTCTACCCACATATTAACACAATGACATACGTAAACACACATGTTCTATGGTGCAACACAAATATACACAAATTTGCATACCTGTTGATGTCTATAGATATAAACGTGCCGACACACACACATACATAAACGCACACATGCATTGCACACTGATGGGCACATACATATTTGTGCACAGGTATTCCAACACGGCAAGGCCTAATGAATTCCCCTTGCAGTACGTACAATCTGGACACACTCCAGATACATATTCGTGCACAGGTATACAATTTCTGGACACAATCCAGATACATATGTACAATTTGTGCACAGGTATACAATTTGGGCACAGGTATACAATTTCTGGACACACTCCAGATACAAATTTGTGCACAGGTATACAATTTCTGGACACAATCCAGATACATATGTACAATTTGTGCACAGGTATACAATTTGGGCACAGGTATACAATTTCTGGACACACTCCAGATACAAATTTGTGCACAGGTATTCCGATACGGCAAGGCCTAATGAATCCGCCTTGCGGTACGTACAATCTGGACACACTCACACACATGTTGGTATTATGCCAATACTATATATCATTTCACACCTTTTATTATTAAGGTTTTTGATGTTCTATTGAGAGAATCGATTTTACTGAAAATATCAAATAATGTACACCATTTTACCCAGAAATAAATACTGATCCACCCACCCCCAAACACACACACATATATACACACACACATACACACGCGTACATTAACATACAAAGAGACATATACACACACACACACACACGCACACGCACACACACGCACACGCACACGCACACGCACACACACACACACACACACACACACACACACACACACACACACACACACACACACACACACACACACACAGTTATCCGTATAAGACAAGAGCTGAAAAAATATCTTTTAACATGATAAAATATCTCCCACACTTACAGACACATTGCTACTGACCATCCCTCTACCACGAATTACTCTGCTACACACACACACAGACACACTTGTCTTAATAGGCATTTGAACTGTCAACAATCTGTGGTTCGCACACACACCCTGCTGACCATTATCACAACAACGAACTTCTTTACTACTACTACACACACACACACATGTTTGTTGTGAAAGACTTATTTTTCAGTCAGCCGACACAAACCTACATTTGGCGCAAAATCAATTTTTTACATTCACATGACCTCTACCGACCAATCAAAATTGTTTTGACCACAAGAATTTTTGCAACACGAATTGGCGCAAAACTTATTTTAATACCGCTGGAGCAACTTTTTTATCATAAAACCAGGTAGAATTCCCAAAACTAATCATATCAGAGCAAACAACACTGATGCTCTATCTCAAAATTATTTTTGAAAGCATTAGAAATGCGCAACCGGTAACACTTAAAACCAAAACTTAATACTAACCAATACCATTACTAATTCTCACTTATTCCTAATTAAACTATTTTTCACTGTGAACAATTTGTCAGCATGTTCTATTCCGTTTACCAATATAAATATACATTATATATATATATATATATATATATATATATATATATATATTGAGTGAGTGTGAAACACCAAAGGTAATTATTGAAAGTCTCTGGATTTCGCAAAATACATAATAATTTTTATTGCAGAAGGTAAGATATTTTTCCGCAAAATTTTGATTGTACTATTTTGTTTCCACTGATGTATTTTTTGAAAATGGTATTAATTCATTATAAAAATTAAATGATAGCATTCTATATGTAGTCTCCTGGCAACCAATATTTTTAGACCTAGTCCGCCACTGGACACAACCCTAAAATTTCATAGCGAAAGTGTCTCCTGCCATTTGGCTTCGCCCGTAAAATCCGTCAGTCGATTCTTTCCTGAGACATTCTGGGCATGTTCCCGGAATATTGCGGCTGTAATCTCTCAATTCGGAGATAAAGCTCTACCTCTAGTGTGACGCTCTGATCTTTGAGCTAAGCAATCTATCGAGTTACTTTTCTCGAAAGGCCCTTCTCATGAAGCCCATTTCGTCTGCTTGTATTCACGATCGTATTCTTTCGGTCATTACACAATATTCATAACCATAAGGAAGGTTTGGCATGAATACCGAATTGACGATAGCGAACTTGACTTTTACGGCTGAAATTAGCGCATTACTACACCAGCTACTGCAATTCCTGCACTCAATTTAGTCTCCTACCGCCCACTACTCGTGAACACGTTCGCAATATACTTGAACTTCTCTACTTGCTTCAGTGGAAATTTATTCAGATAGAGAGTGCACTTCCCAGGCTTCCCTGAGAAGAGGAGTGTCACAGTTTTTGCAGTACTCATCTTCATTCCAGCGATGCAATATTCGGCCTGAAACAATACTGTGAATGTCGGTGATTACTTTCTGCCGAATTAAATAACACAATGTCACCCGAAAATTGCAGCTGACTAAATGTATACACGCCAGTCATGACACCACTACCATCACGGCTGCGAATGCCAATGCTGTTCATGTAAAAAATGAACAGGATACGTGACAGTACGTACCAATGGCGGAGCTCGACATCCTACATTGAATTGTTCCGATTTAGCACCATTTACCCGAGCACAAATACGCGGGCATTCGTATAGAGACATCAGGACAGAAAGAAGCAGACCATCGATCCCATAATTCAGCATAGCATTCCACATCATGAACGCGGTCGTATGCCTTCTCAAGATTGACAAAATAAGAATAAACCTCTTAGCAATACTTCCACCATTTGGCGACGATCTGCTGCACTGTGAATATTGGCCATCTGTGCTGCGTCCGGGGTCAAAACTTGGACTCGAAAATCTCATTGCAGGAGAAGCTTAACAAAAAAAATCCCTCTGTAATTGGAACAATATTTCTTGATTTTCTTTTCAAAATTGGGATTATCACCCCCGATTGCACTTACTTAGGTGGTTTTCCAGAGATCCAACCCACCTGCGCCCAAGGAATCAGCAGGAGAATACCTCCTATATTTAAGGCTTTTAACATCGCGGGCCGGATTTCATCTTCCATAGCGGCCTTTCCCCATTTGAGTGTTTTAACTGCTTTTGTGACCTCAGCCTCTGTACATCAGAAAATGTTGTGAGAAGATTTAGGAGATAAACATTATTCTCTCCAACTCGTGAGGATACGCCGCTCCGAAGATAGGGAACATCAGACGTGTTCTAGATAGTAGTTGTGGAGGAGGCCTTCTTATTCCGTAGACGGAAGCTTACACCCCAAAATCCTCCGATGTCTTAACTTTGGACGCCTTTACCTTCAACCTCTCTGCTGCAATCTTTCGTGCCTACGTATACCGCAATGCAAGGGGACTCATTTCCAAGCCAAGATTTATAGACGTTCATCTTTGACATCTTGACTGAAGCCATGCTGGAAACAGTCATAAGATTGTTCAGCTGAGCTGAACAATCTCCCCACTGTTACAACGCCTTCAGTTTTCTCACGTTGCTCTCTGAATTTGATTGCAATAGTATCTGCGTTCGGGGTCCTGACCTCCTTATTACCCAATTTCGCAGACTTTATACTTTAAGTCATCCTGGACTAGCATGTTACGTGGGCTTCTTTGATTTTAGGTATACATCTGGTATACTGCTTGTCAGGTGCGTTTCAGTTAGTGCCATTTATATTGCTTAATTATTTACGGCCATGTCTCTCAGGTAGGGAATTTTTCTTTATGTTGGTGAGTTTTAGCAGGCCTCTGATATTCAACATATCTATATATACATACATATATACACACACGCAGACACACACACACACACACACACACACAAACACACACACACACACACACACACATATATATATATATATATATATATATATATATATATATACATACATATGTGTATATATATATATATATATGTGTGTATATATATATATATATATATATATATATATATATATATATATATATATATATATATATATACATATATATATATATATATATATACATACATAGTTATCATACTGCTAATATATATTTGTGTATACATATATATATATATATATAAGTATTGAAGTTTCCGTTGAAAATTGAAAAAGTCATAGGAGTGAAGATTGCTCTATGTATGTTACAGAGCTAAATTTAATGTATAATAAACAATAAAATATACTTACCTCATTACCAGTGATTTCCCGAATAAGACGAATACAAGAAACGTCCTCATACGTTCGTCAGACAAGGCAATTTAAAACATAGTGAAATATTTGAAAAATCTCCACAAGAAAGGCAAAAAAAAAATATAAATAAATGTAACGCAAGAGATATATGAAAACAAAATAAGGACATAGAGTAAGGGTATGTGTTTAAATCTGTGTATATGCACGTACAAATGTACATATGTGTGTATGTACAAATTCATGTGTATCGTAAAAAAATGTATGCGTAAGTACATACATGAAGGCAAGCATATGAGTGTATGTGTGACCACAAATACGTATATAATATATGTTGAAAAAAGAAATTGTAAGATAATAGAGTTAGCGTACATACAGACACAAGGACTAAGGATTGAAATATATACACATACAAGTATGAAAGCACGCGTATAAACACACACACACACACGCCACCACATACATGCATGTGATATATTAGTCAAAGCAGTGCCAGGCTGAAGGTCGATTCATATATAAAAATATAAAATATGAAAATGAAATTATGAGAAAATATAAGAGAATTAAAAAATTAAATCAAAGAGAAAGTAAGAGGAAGCGGTTATCAATTATAAAGTAACACTATAAAAAATAGAAAACATACAGATGTTCGTACACATATATATAAATAAAAATATATATAAATACGTACAGATAAAAGCACATACATGCGTACATACATACAAAAGCGCGCATACATACACACGAAGCACATATATATGCATACATGTACATCTAATCACACGAAACGCACGCGACCATATATATATATATATACATATATATATACACACACACATATGTATATATATATATATATATACATATACACACACACACACACACATATATAAGTATGTAAAAAACATAGATATAAAAACAAGCATACACAGAGACATATACACACACACGCGCACATACGAATGCATTCGTATACATATAGAAACACGTATACACACATATACACACTTACACGTATACATGCTATAAAAACCAGCCGTATGAATAAATGAGTACAAATTATATGCAAGTAAACATACATAAAAGCGGCTGAGGGACAACAGAATATATCGGAGTTGAAAACGCAACTGACAAGTGATATCAGGTAGTGAAAGAAAAGGAAGTAAAATATGTAAAATTCTGAAGATATAAAGTAAGTGAATCAAAATGCAGAGAGGGGGTCACGAATGGATGTGAAGTAAAAATAAAGTTAAAAATAAAAATAAAAGTAAATCAGAAAGAGAAGTGTGTAAAGAAGTTAAGTTAAGGAAAGTGAAGAACAAGAGTTTATGGAGGATAAGTATCTGAAAGTGAGTTAAGTTTATATGAGCTGGAAAGCCAGTGTGATTTCCTGTGTGGGCAACAGGTGAACATTTCTATTTTTGCATTTAGGCAGGTTTTTGGTGATTTAAGGTTCTGTAAAATCCAATATTTTTCACTTATGCAGAGTGCGCATCTTATTGTTCCTCTTGGATATTCTTTAGATTGGTTCAAAATTGACCAATCTAATTTATATTGGATACCTTGGTCTTTCAAATGCCATATTCTGCTAGCCAGAGCTGTTGTAAAGATGCGACATATGAGTAATAACGCGTTTTGAATTTGTCTTTTGGCATACCCACATATCGTTCGCTGGTGGCTGGTAGGTGGTTGCTGGTGGTTGTCACTTTAGCCGCATATACAATGGCTTTGGTGTTGCATTTACCTTGTAATGGGCATTCACTTTTGACTCTACAGGAGCAATTTTAATGGTCTATGGGTATTTTCTTATTGAGGATATACAATTTAATAGGGGACCTCAGGAGTAGCTGATGTTGACACTGTTTCTATTGAAGATCTTATAGTATCTATGTGTTCTACGGAAATGTTTATCTAAGATCTATAGGAAATATTTTGCCTACATTAGTTTTAACTGCTAAAGAGTAGGGTGTGTGAACCAGATTATTTTTCTTTTCCTATTATTATATTTAAAGGAGTTAGTATTGTTGGATATGTACTTAATCGGTTCGCTATATCCGCTATTTTGAAGGGTTTTATTATAGTAGGGGGATGCCTTATTGAAAATAAGCTAATATTAGGGATAAGATTTTTAAAAAACTATAGGAGGAAGGCAAGAGCCTTTATTTATATATTTTGAATTTTCATTAGGTTTATGTTATGGTTTATAAGAAGCAACAGGCAGATCTAGCTTTATATCTAGAAAATTAACATTAGAAAGGTTAGTGTCAATGGTAATTTTAAGATTAAAACTAGCGAAGGTTTTTATTAAGTCTTTCCTGAATCTATCTAAGTTATGGCCTATAGTGGTATGGGAAAGTATTAGACCATCGTCGCGATAAAGCCCAAAGGTATGGTTAGGGAATTTATCTTTAAGTGTGTGTAGGAATAATAGGCCGACTAAATCGCACACGTCAGCACTGTCAAGAGAACCCATTGAGACATCGAATGGGTTCTCTGGGTTAGATTTGTTTACCCAAGTGTTATTATTAGTAAATAGTAAAGTATTACTAGCCTGCAAAATGATATTCGCTTCAATATCAGAAATATTGATGAATTTCTAGCAACATTTAATGCTTTCGTTAAAGGAGGGTGAGTAATAGAAGGGTAGAAGTCTACAATGCCAAATTGGGTGAATCTAGAACTATTTGTATGTTTAATATTATTAAACCAATGTACTACGGAAGAGCTATTTATCCATTGGAGTAATTACTTTTATTTATATATTTTTTTGCCCGTTAAACTTTTGCCCTTCTTGAAGAGATTTTTCAAATATTTCACTATGTTTTAAAATGCCTTGTCTGACGAACGAATGAGGACCGTTTCTTGTATTCGTCTTATTCGGGAAACCTCTGGCAATGAGGTAATTATATTGTATTGTTTATTATATATATATATATATATATATATATATATATATATATATATATATATATATATATATATATATATATATATACAAATATATATTAGCAGTATGATCAGTAGTTAGTAGTATGAAAATATCTGAAAGGAGTGGAATCAGAGAGATAGGAAAAATAAATGTTTGGATTTATTCCAAAGATGTTCTTTAAATGTAACAGATATTCACTTTGACCCTCTTACAACTAAGGATAATATCATTATAAATAGATTAAGTAATTTCAATTAAACTTTAATAAATACACCTATAACACATTTCTTAGTCACAGTATGGACACAAAGGATTGTGAATAAAAATACAGTCAAATTATCTAACCTAGCCCCATCAAAATTTGAACAAGCTTACATCCTTAACAGACCCCAAAATGTAACAAATTGTAATGAAGATTTAAGTCTAAATTTACAAAAATAAACATTTTCTGTTGTGTTATTCGGCTCTCATTGGACTCTGATAATACACACATCTTTTTCTTGGTTCACCTAAATATCTATAAAAAATACTTAATGCAGTTTAAGAAAACATTTCTATCATGAGCAATCCAGTATGATACTAGTTTATCTCATCTCAATTCTGAATTTCGGGTGTTATAACCATTATATAGAAGCCAGTATGAAAGTATGTTTACCGAATCATTCTCCTCATACACTCTAGTTTGCAAATTTCTTTTCACACTTAGGCTAATATTAATTTGAAGTCCCTTTTACGGGACCTTGAGAGACCGCTTAGCAATTGTTATTTTTTTAACATCGTTCTTTATTTCTTAATATACATATTTTCTTAAAACGTTTAACTTCAAGAATCTATTAGGTGATTCTGTTATATAATATTTTAATATAACTAAAAAATAATGGGGAAAGAGATATATTATATACAATGTTTCAAGCAAACTACATTTTATTATAACTAAAAAACATTCTTTACCAAATTATATTTCCTTCCAGTCTATTAATCTATTTATTTTTAATTATTCATAATTTTGGTATTCAATTATTCTCGTTTTTAGATGTTTTGTTCATTTTTAACATATGGTGTAGTTCTTTTTTTAATTTGGCTTTTAAATGTATGGGTTTTACCTTAATTAGTTGGTATTTTAACAGTTCTTCTATTATAATATCTCAACAAAGTTTTACTCCCCAAATTACATTTGTTCATAACACTTTCTCTCACATTTGCTCTGTTGATTGGTACATGCATTTAAGAAATGAAACAACTACGTCCATCATCTAGGAACAGATAGATTGCGTGTGATAACCATGCCACTTGCAAACTCCAACATGTATAGACACGCTATTTCTATTGCCACATGCATTTCAGATAGTATTCTTTCAAATAGACATATGATTAGTGAAACCTTATAAAAAACATGAAATCGGATGTTTATTTTATAAATGATTCAGTGCATATTAGAAGATACTGAAATAAAGCAACTAAAAGAAAAGAGAAAACTATTTTAATCTAGAACTTTTTCTTTCTTAATATTTTCTTTTTCTATTAAATAATTTCTATTGAATAATATTGCTGGTCATAGAGTTTGTTACGTATTTCTGTGTGAAAGGTCAATGTTTGTAACCTGTAAGCGGTATTGCTTTGTAACCATATTTAAAGGTCAACATTGAGTAGAAGGCGAATACTTATAATATCTTTATGAGTTTTAGAAAACATTACAGTGTCTCTTCCCGTTAAACATTCCAAGAATGGTTTTCACATAGAAATGCAAGCTAAGGAAGTGGTAATTCAATATATAATTATAGATACATCTCCAATAATAAATTGATATGTATGCATAATACAATACTTTATCTTAGCTATGTTCGCTTGATAACTTGGATACAATGGTAGTTTTCATTGATACTATCCACAAATTTTGACGAAATCCTGAGCAACTTGATATCATATAGATTTACAGTATATCGAATGATTATGTAACCAATTTAATCACTATACATATAGAGCTAGTATATCTAGGGTATCATATATCCCTTACAAATGAAAAACTAAACTAAAAAGGGTGGCTGATAGAAAAATAGGAAAATATTACATCAGGCGGCGAGACGGGCAAAAATAGGACAAAATATGATAACATTAATAGTTTCTGTTGGTATCTTTCATAGCCTCCTTATATGAAACACGTTTTTTATCTCTGATAGATATTATATTTGATGATAAATAGCCTCTCTAATCTAGATAGTTATTGAAGAGCAGCTTCAAGATGTCCCGCCTTTAGTGCGAAATTTCTGTAGTTTAAATTAACGTTTTATGCATACATGAAGATATATTGTCCTGTTATATATAGGTATAAAAGCGTAAGGATATTCGTTGTTTATATAATAAACAAGGTTGGTATTGAGCACGTGGAACTATCATGGACGTTATTGCATTAACAACAACAATTATTTTACGTCTATTAATTAGTCAATACGCTTGTGCATGCTCAATATATATTAATTAAATTATATTTGAGCTGAAAATTACTCTAAAAGCATTATCTGAAAGTGAGTTTTCAGCTAATTAAATGAAATCTAATGTAATTTTTTGGACTTGATAATTTAGAGGAATATATTTTCCGTCTGTATAATTAGTTTGAATATCTCCAATAACCTCGTGAAATAGTTAATTTAAATCATTAACCATATAACTATCGCAGCAAAGATACTTAATCCCGGATATTGTTTCATTAAACAGTAGAGAGGTACTCTTTCGATTCATTAATGACTATATATTTCCGAAGAAGTAAATACGCCTCGTAAATACTATCCTAGATTAATTAAAGAAATTATAGCTTACGTTTTGAGTTCAGAATTTTGCATAGCAATACATAATTTATACTATCTAAAATTTTGAGTTATATATCGAACTATGTTAAAGGTAACCCGTTAACGAACTGATCAAAATACGATCCAATATTTTAAACGATTGGTGCTTTATATTATGCAATATGTTTTTGTTATTGCTTAACCTATCTGCTTTAATATTCTCTCTCTCTCTCTCTATATATATATATATATATTAATATTTCAAAGATTGAAAGTCAGAATGTTTCATTGTAGAACGTATATTGATGCCTTTAACATTGAGAGTATTTTGATGATTTATAGCATTACGATGCCATCACAATAAAGTGAATTGTACATACGTTATAAAATCAAGTGGACGAAGAGAAAGGAAGTATTTTAAAGATAAAAGCAGTTTCGGTGTGAGATTCTTGAAGTGCCGCCCTGATCAGCTTTGAATGGGGTCCATAACGTTTAAGTAGCAGTAAAGAGCTGGTGTCAAGTTAATCAAATTTTTTCGTGCCTAAATTGCCGGCTTTGTACCTAGTTTTCAAAAACATTTTCTTCAGTGATCAGATCCTTTACATGCATTTTATGTAATATTTTCTAACAATATACTGTTCTGTATATCAATGAAAAATATTGTTATTTAAGTAAAGCTTTTGTAATGACTATATTATTCAAGGTTTAATGAATAATTGTTTCTACTTTTGGCACAAGGCCAGCAATTATCTCAGTGCATTACTGGTACTCTATTTTATCGACCCCGTATGGATGAAAGGCAAAGTTAACCTCGGCGAGATTTGAACTCAGATCGTAAAGTCCCGTATTTCCATGCTGCAAAGCATGGCGTCCAAACCTGTACCGATACTGACAATCAATAATATAATACATCACGTTAAATAATTGTGCATATGCTGCTGAATATGATGGTGGTGATCATCAACATTAAAACATAATCAAATCAAAATATTCTATCGTTTCAGATATGAAAGTTCTGTTTTACATGTTTCATCAATATATATTTTGCATCTGATTTATTTCTTTACAAGGACACATAAGATTGTTTGGAAAGTTGGATTTTGATACCTGGTTTAGAAATAAGTATATCTTCTCAATTTAAACAAGTATTATGTATGTAGCAAAAATCAACTTTGAATTAGACATTATACATATAGTTTCCTTTCTTCTGTTACTAATGCATATTGCCCAATATTGTTCTGGGTGTGTTTAGTCTAACTACATATATATCTATTGAAAGCTGGAAGCTATTCATTGTTTCATTAACTACCATTCCGCACGTATACAAGCTTAAGAGTTGCGATTCACGTTGACCTTCACTATAATAAAGGCATTTTATAGCACATAGGATTAACTTTCGCAGAAAGGATTATTTTGCTTGTCATTATTTTAATATGGAACGAATGATGAACTCCCTGAGTAAAGTGAAATCATTAATATCTTGTCCCATTCATACAACTATTCCATTTAATGAACAATTAATATCGTTGTTCTTTGTTTTATAGAAGTAGCTGGAGATTTGAAGAGTTGTCAATTTTAACATCATTTCAATTACAACTCTGAAAGCTATGTGCTCGAATTTCTTTTAGATTTCAGGAAATAAATCTGATTTAATGAATCCCTACGAAACATTCCATTTTCTTATCCGTCATTAAAAATAAATAACAATGAAAAAGCTTCTTATACGCAATCACCCTACCGTGAATTGGTTTGGATATCAGAGCATATTATGCAAAGTCTACAGCTAGTCATATTTCCAAGATAATTGCGTCATTAAATGCATGCAATTTCCATATGCATATATACAGATGGGCTTTATTTCCTTCCCAATTACAAACTAAGATAGTGTAAACCCCAAGGATCCTTAGATACTTACACTATTATAAACAGTAAATATATATTTATATATATATATATATAAAAATATATATATGAGTGAGTGTGTGTGTGTGCGCGTGTATGTGTGCGTGTGTGTATGTGTGTGTGCATGTGTAAATGCGTGTATACATATATAAATATGTCTATGTGTGTATAAATATAAGTATATGTATACATATATATATATATATATATATATATAAAAGACATAAAATAAGAAAATTATAGTAATTAACTCACTTACTTAAATTTCTCTCCAACTAATTAGTTTCTGAAATGGGATATACATAGACTCCAGATGGAGACCATGGAGAATCCTTTCTTCATCAGGGAGTCATTCTCGGCTAAGATTCTTGGCGATTCGCAGACACAGGGATCCAATACCAAAAATAATTCAGTGGATGGAAAAAAGCCAGCGCGGACTAAATTCCAAGCCATTGAAAACTTCACTGCCCTCGTGGTCAGTGGCACATTCAAAAGAATCAATCACGTGACATCGAGGGTAATCATTTAGGAGTGGTGTGTTAAAAAGACAGTAGCCAAGTTTAATATTATGAACCATAGTAGTAATTTAGGCAAAGTTTTGCTCAACAAAATAATTTGGAGATAATTATAAAGAATTAGTATATCTACCAACATATTTATACAGGTGTAAACTTACGCTAGCAGAGATATAGGTGTTGTCTTCGTAACTGTGTGGTTCAATACAGAGATGTAGAACAATTATATAAAAGACTTAAAATAAGAAAATTATAGTAATTAACTCACTTACTTAAATTTCACTCCAACTAAGTAAAGTTTTCAATAGCTTGGAATTCAGTCCGCGCTAGCTTTTTTCCATCCACTGAATTAATTTTGTATTGGATCCCTGTGTCCGCGCATCGCCAGGAATCTTAGCCGAGAATGACTCCCTGATGAAGAAAGGATTTTCCATGGTCTCCATTTGGAGACTATGTATATCCCCTTTCAAAAACTAATTAGTTGGAGTGAAATTTAAGTAAGTGACTTAATTACTATACTTTTCTTATTTTACGTCTTTTATATAATTATTCTACATCTCTTTGTATTGAACCATAAATTTACTAAGACAAAACCTATATCTCTTCTAGCATAAGTATACACCTGTATAAATAAGTTGGTAGGTATACTAATTCTTTATATATATATATATTCGTCTCGGTGGTAGTTCCCCATCGCCCGCCACTTTGGAGGCCCTGGACATTCCGCACGCCATCTCACAGTCTGTGGCCTACTCCAATGCCACGGAACACCCGCCAATCGCCTTAGAGTCGAACAAAGAACTATCTTTATCTTACAGAACCACACTCCCCCCGGCCTGAACTCCCCACCCTTATTCCTTTAGCCTTCGAACGCCGCCCTCCCCCCACACTTATCCCCCACTAACACCACTAACACACCCCTCCTTTTCACAGCTCACCCCACAACTAACAATACTAACACCTCCACTCCACCCCTCATCCGACCACCCTCCCCAACTAACATACTAATATCCTCCCTTCTTCTCCCCCCCTCCTTATTACACGCACACACCCACCGGCACATATATACACGCGCTCACACTAAACACACACCCTATTACCACCACTAACCCTCACCCACACACCTCCATCCCACCACCCCGCAACTAACCTCACTAACACCCCCTGACCCCAAGCACACGAACACACGCACCCACTTACACCACCCACCCCACACGCAACTAACATCACTAACACCCCCAACCCCACGCACACGTACCCACACACCCTCGTACGCCACCAACTCTACACACCCTACCACCACTAACCCCCACTCACACCTGCATTCAACCCTTCCCCACCTCCCGTATACTAACACCCACTAACACCCCCTTCATCAAACTACACACACACCAGTACACCACACTCCCTCCATAGAACTACACACACCCTTCTCTCCCCGCTCCACCCACACCCTCGCTCCACACTCACTCATCCCACTAACACCTTTACTAATACACACACACCCTCCTCACTCCAACTTTCACACCTACCCATCCTCGCCCCTTTAACATTCCACCGACTGCTGCTATGCCCTCTGACCACCACCCAGCACAAACAGACACACAGCACTCCCACCGCTTGACCACTTTCTGTTGCGCGCGACCCCACATCTCTCCTCTTCCGACCATCTCTTCATGGAATACTCGTATGTGGAACTTGACCACCACGGAATCTACTAAACATCATAGCAATTTACCAACATTTCAACCATCCTCTTACGGAATCACCTATATAACTCACCCACACACACACCCAAAAACATTTTTGTCTCCCACACGCCACCTACACCCACAACACGCTTAAACCCCACACACACGTGCTTTTCACCACATATTTACACCCTCAGCCTCCTGATTTCTCTCCCCCCACCCCTCTATCCACACACGCACAGATACTCCGACCTACAACCCCTCCCACTCACACCTCTTCCTGAACATGCAACCCCGTTCTTCCCCCAACCCTTACTTTCACATACACACACACACACACACGTACACCTACACACACACACCACCTTCAGCCTTCCCCGCTCGGACACCCCGTCTCCCTCTCCCCACTCCACCCGCCACCACCCCTACACACACCACACCCTTCCACCACCTGTTTTACCCCTTTTTAATTTCAGTTTATTTTGTTCATGCTTTTATATTTAATTTTATTTCATTCCTTCTATTTTGATCATGCTTTATTTTTATTTTTATTTTTAATTTCATTCGCACCGTTTCCTTTCGCTATATGTCTCTCCACCACTCCCCTACACACCCTTGTGAACTCTGTTCCCACACACTTCTCACCTGAGGAAGGGCTTATGCCCGAAACGTCGTTCCCCACCACCACCCCACTCTCCAGATCGTGAAATTAATAAACATTCGTTGTACTGCCTCTCTGTTTTGTTCCTGTTCAAATTTTTCCATTATATATATATATATATATATATATACGTACACACATAGATTTTACAGACTTTGTATTGCAATGTGGGCAGCCCAGAATATACTCAAAATTAGCAGGAAGAGAAATTACTTAATTGCATGTATATATATATATATATATATATATATATATATATATATATATATATATATATATCCTCAGTGTATACCGATTAATGTTCAGAGCCATATTCACCATTCTCGTGTACCACCCATCCAACATCTGAGTGAGTTCCTTGGTCAGTGTCCAAGTCTCAGACCCGTACAGCAGCACAGACTCCACTACAGAAATGAAGAGGCGGATTTTCAGGTCTTTACGATGGTCCAACTCCCACCCCGATCTCAACCTGTGGCACGCCGCCCAGGCTTTGCTTTTCCTCTCAACCACATCATCTTCCGTATTCCCAATCTTTGCTCCAACATACAGGATAGACTGAGTATGAAAATCTCAGAGCTGTATGGGAGCCTCCCAAAAGTCAGCTCAAATGTGACACAGAGGAGACTGACGTTAGCTCGACATGCTTACCGACATCCAGAGTTGACATTGCACTCAGGGCTCCTGTGGGAGCCCCTACATGGACACACTTGAAGAGGAAGACCAAGGTTAACGTATGTTGATGCCCTAAGGACAGACACTGGTCTGTTGGAGACGCAGGACATGGCAGCGATAATGAGGGACAGAGAACGCTGGAGAGGACTCGTCCATGGATCTCGGGAGTTTTACCCGCCCTAGAAAAAAAAATATATATATATACGTATATATATATATATATATATATATATATATATATATATATATATATATATATATATATATATATATATATATATATATTTATATATATATATATATATATATATATATTTATATATATATATATATATATATATATATATATATCATATTATATATTTCTTTCATACGCGCAAACATGAATTTACGTAAAACCATAATCCCTTCCAGCTTAATGTTGTAAAGGACATTAAACAAGTCAAATGCAATAACGTAGTCTTTGTATATTCCGAAAGAAAATTATATGAATTTGATAATGAAAAATATAACAAACTTATAATTAGTAGCATGGCAAATAAGTACCAAAAGGCCAAACCTAACACCTATTACAAGAATAATGCTGAGGCCAATGATATTGCCACAAATTTTATAATAGACAATAGTGTTTGAAAACTTATCGTAACGTGCTGCAGTCATTACACTGAAGAATCACAATCTTGATTTCACAAACAAGCCTAGGTCTAGATTAATAAATCATGCAAGAATAAAGTTAGGTTTAGCTAGTAAAAAACATTTAAGAGACATCA
>OZ024743.1:106308868-106336368 GCA_964016885.1 Eledone cirrhosa | reverse complement strand
ACTATCGATCCGTTTTGCCGGACTTCTAAGAAGCCTGTATTTAGTATTCTCGTCATGCAATCACTCTTACAAAGTTCTTTATCGACAGTGATCTGAATCGAAAGTCGATACGATGTTCCAGGCGATGTCTCGGTTTGACATGAGTAGTTCGCGGATAGGAACTACTGTACGAAAATTCCGCTCCTACTTTTACTAATTCGCAATATCATTATGTTGAAGTCTCAATAAATCAATACATTTTAATGAACAGCTGATTGAAATTCTAATGCATAAATCCAACCCTATCTAAATAAAGCAATGGATAATATAAACGTGCATACATTCGTCTTTGTATTTAGACATATGTATTCTCATGAAGGTGCTAACAAGTAGAATTACAGAAGAAGACATTTAAAATAGACGGGTTCGATTTTCCGTTAGGATATTAACGCTGAACTTGTGACTTTCCAACATATTTTGTAGAATAGACCAGATTGCACTGCAATGGACTTTTACTTTAGAAGAGAAAACTGTTATTGATAATGATACTATGATTCGTGATATTTAACTGAATGTGTAAATGAGAATATGATGTAAACGGCATTCACATTTATTTGTACAAACACAAATATTTCTTAATAGAGCAAGGAACGAAGTTCTTTTGCAGTATTTATTTGCAATTTGAATATTTTGCCAGTATTGGTTTATGCCCAATTATGCTCTAATATACATTTTGATAACACGAGGGAAACAGATGTCATTTGGATGATTGAGTTATTTATCCCCTTCATTCTGAACATGTATACTTGTACATAAATAAAAATAATTCTTTCTACTTTTGGCAGAAGGCCAGCAATTACCCAGTGCATTACTGGTACTTTATTTTATTGACCCCGTAAGGATGAAAGACAAAGTCAACCTCGGCGGGATTTGAACTCAGATCGTAAAGGGCCGTAACTATGCTGGAAAGCATGGCGTCCGACCCTGTACCGATGCTGCCAATCCACCGCCCTAAATAAAAATAATGATTATTATAATATTGATTTTATATTCAGTCAGAAAATGAACATTTGATTGGGAAAAGGGACGTCGATTCTACCGGACTTGGTACTTCACTGGTGGTTTAATTCAATGGACCTCGGATTTCGAAAAGAAAAGTTGATAGCCTCAGGATCTAAATCTGAACGGATCATATTCTGCCTATATATTTACGAGGCATTAACGACTCTGATGATGTTGGTAATGTTATTATTATTATTATTATTATTAGGATTGGCAGATTGCGTAGAGCGTCAGACAACAAGCTTAACGGCATTGAGTTAGGGACTTTACGTTCTGAGTTCAAATCCCACCGAGGTTTTCTTTGCTTTTCATCCTTACTGGCTTGATAAAATAAAGTACCATTGACAAACTGGGATCAATTTAATTGACTTTCCCTTCCCCCCAAAATTGTTGTCCTTGTGCCTAAATCAGAAACCATAATTATTATTATATATGTTGTTTGCTCCACCGAGACGTATTTGAAAATTACTCCGTAAGTTTTGTGAATGTTCAAGTGAATTCTATCCAATTTTATATTTGTGTGATAACCTGTTTATATGGCGCCACACATTCACTGTATAAGCGCGACGCAATAATATGTGGGCCTAGGTTCAGAATATTTGAAATTTCCTCTTGACAAATATAAAAAAAAGAAATACGCACAGAACACGCCTTGCACAACATTCAGGAAGCTGTCACGTTATATAGGCTCGAACATTGAGATTAATAACACCGGCTCTCTCATTCCAACAGCAGCACCACTAATAACAGCAACGACAATAAAATAACCAACAACAGTTAAAACACTAATAAGAACAAAATTGACAACAACAACGACAATACCACCAACAAAAAGATTAACGACAACGCCATTAACAATAATGAAAAGCATAAAAGAACAGCACCAAAAAGAAAGACAACAACAACAGCAACAGTAACAACAACGTAAGCAGAAGTTCTTTCGCAGCCACAGAGGCAAAGAGTCAAAAGCTGTACAATTTTGATTTAACAAAAAAAAAAAAAAGTGAACGTATGGCCCAGCGGAAAACGAGAAAAAAGCTGGGACCAATTAAACATCATTGTGATGGCAGCTAAAGAGAGGAGATAATTAAAATATCGATGCATGTCTGTGAAATCTCGAAAACCTGAAATGTATCAATAATGACGTAGAGGATATAGGAAGGACCAAAATATTTAGGAACATCTGGAGTTCTCCAAAACTGCTATCAATCCCATTCTGTGGTCCACTGCAAAATTGAACAAATATTCATGTAACTCTGTTATATGGAAGCAAAGACAGTAAGGCTCCTCTTCAACCTCTGTGGAGGGGACAGGCACTGTTGATTAGGCGGTCTATCTGATTCCATTACCCGCTGCACGGAGTTCTGAGCATGCCGTGGCTAATGATGCGCAGGCATGCGCTGAATCTGCAGCATTTCCAGATGCGATGGCTAAACGGTGAAACGGTGTGGCCACCGTTTGAGACACAGGTTTTTCCACAACACATCTCTTTGAATGAATTCTACAGAGGATTAGTCGTCGACAAGTGAGAAGACGCATTAGGAGTGGCTCCGGGGGGGGGGGAGCGAAGTTGAACTGACCAGTCTGCTCCGGATGACTTTCAAACCTCGGACTATGGATGACTTCCAGAAATCCTTCACTTAACAGTACTACAGGGGGGGGGGGGGCACTACCATTTCGAGATAAACGTTACAAGCACTGAGGTGCATTCCGACGGACTTGTCCGAGAGGTACACAGAGCGTTATGAACGCATTCATCCAATGTCCGTGCATCACTGACCTGTGGTGTTATGTCAAAGAGCTGTCGTCGCTTGTAGGACGGATTCAGCCATCGACCAAGCGTTTTGGCCGGGAAGGGCAGGCGGCTTTCCTTTGTCAGGTAGTCAAAGAAGTTTTGTAGTGGACCAGGTTGAAAGGACTGAAAACGGATGCTTTTTTCTTCGGCCAATCTCTCATCAACTATTTCAAGTTTCACTTGGAAAGGAAGGGGAGAGTGGAGAGAAAAGTGCTATGCCCCATTACATTTATTAAAAGATGGGTGCATATGGTGAGAATGACCTGTGTGAATGAGCATATTCTGAGGATGCGCCTGTAGGCTGCTTGATTTGACAAAAGGGATGCCCTTTCTAGTTGTACTCAAATCGTCGGGTAGTTCAAAACTGATGGGGTGCCTGAGTTACTCCGTGGTGGTTCTCTCCCTTGTTAGGGAATTTAATTGTTGTAATTTTATTGTCAATTTTTCATATTAATTTTTATTTCCTCGATTTTATTGTAAACCCACACTGCCACTGTCTTTTTGCTTTGGCCCCTATATGTAGGCCCTAGTGCCACAGAAAGTAATTATCATTGTTATTAGAAATAATAATAATAAGGATTCTTACTGTAGCCGCAAGGCCAGAAATTTGAAGAGGAGGTAAAAGTCGATTAAATCGACCACAATGCATTAATGGTGCTATATTTCATCAATACCGTAATGATGAACGGCAAAGCTAACCTAGGCGGGATTTGAAATCTGATCGTAGAGAGCTAATAAACATAATATTAACGGTTTCTTTATTAGCTCCATAGGGATTACATAACGAGGACAATAGTGTGGGTACATGAGAGTGCTCTGTGGGGTTTTTGTGTGAGAGAAAGGATTATAAAAAGACTAAAAAATAAACATAAACAAATTAATGGTGGGGATAACTTCGAAGATCATTCAGAGAGAAAGGCACGGTAACCTTGACCGCAAGGCCAAGAGCCCCTTCTCAGATATTCTCTCACAATTTACAAGAGCATACACATCGCAAGCCAATTCACTTGGACCATGCTCACCTTTTTCACCCACTTTTCAAAAAATTGATTGGAAGGCAAACTTTCCATTTCATCCTGATTTCCCTCTTCAGGTGAAACCTAAAATAGTTGATTAGGGCTTCGCCGAAAATGAAATTGTTTGGTTCAACCTTTTCAAGAGCGCCCACCACAACACCTTATTTTCCATCGCATATATAGAACAATGATAGATAACCGACACGATCTCTATAAACCCAATCTTAGACGTCTGTTCAAGTCACAAATTTACTTTGAATTCTGTTCAACCTATACTAGACATATATATTTCTCTACAGATAACCCTATATATATATATATATATATATATATATATATAATAAATTTGAAAATTAAAATCCAAAGAGCGCTCGATAAGGATAAATATATATAAAATATATAAGAACCGTAGAGCAAATATTTATTAAAATAACAGATTAAAGTTTAAGCAAAGAATCGCTGCTTTCACCCTTAACGGGATCTTCTGAAACTAACAAAGTCAATTGACTTTAATCTGCTATTTTAATAAATATATATATATATATATATATATATATATATATATATATATATATATATATATATATATATATATATATATATATATATATATATATACGAATATATATATATATATATATATATAGGAACCAGTAAGACCCCGACAGCTGAGCTCAAGCCCTTTCGACGGCTAATTCTGGACTAAATGAAAATTTATCCTGGTATTTAAATAGCCGATCTTCTCAAGGGGTAATTCCATATATGGTCAAAGTGATTGTCAAAAATCAGTAGTAATTCTGTGGCTGCAAATTAGTAGGGGAGATGGTGGCTAAACCTGCCAGTAGGAGAAAGAGGGGAGGGGTGGAGTAGACCCAATCAAGCGTTGGTAGTGCCAGCTACATCTGGGCATGAGGTCAAAGAAAATACAGTGGTGGATTGTACCGTGATGATGGGCTCCTTACCCTTAAAGGGTACAACCCCAGTAGTACAGATCGGGTCCGGAAACAATTAATCAGATTCTTCCGCGACTGGGGATTTAAAATAACCCTACAAACGTCCCTGACCCGAGTAAACTTCCTGGACGTAACCCTCGACCTCGAAAACGACCTGTACTACCCATACAGGAAACCTAATGACAATCTGCACTACATCCACCGCCGATCAAACCATCCTAGGAACATCACAAACAACCTGGTCAAAAACATCTCCCTCCGCATATCCCGTTTGTCAGCTAATGAGCGGATATTCGATGAACATGCGCCTTATTACAACCAGGCCCTCAAGCGGAGTGGTTTCCGGGAGGAAATATCCTACTGTCCAGCTCCCATTAGCGGAACCAGCAGGAGACACCGCCGCTCACGCAATGTAACATGGTTCAATCCTCCCCACAACGCAGAGGTGACTACTCCCATCGGGAAACTATTCTTTAGGCTCATTGAAAAACACTTCCCATTACAACACCGCTACCACAACATAATTAACAAAAATACCATCAAACTCTCTTACAGCACTACACCAAACTTCGCACAAAACATCGTCTCCTCTAACAACAAAAAAACTCAACCCCGATGGCAGAAATAACCTAAATAGCAGTGGAGAACCGAGCAGGAGGTGTAACTGCCCGGATAGATCTATTTGCCCACTCGACAATAGATGCAGAGACCGTAATGTGATCTACCAGTGCAACGTGAGGACGGATACCTCCAACAAAGCCTATATAGGACTTACCGCATGTGACTTCAAGACCCGGCTATACCAACATAGACATACCTTCCGAAACCCGGCCCGGCGTCACGCCACTACACTTTCGGGCCACATATGGGACCTCAAGGACAACAACATCACCTATGATCTCACTTGGAGATTACTGTCCAGAGCCAATTCTTACACGGGAGGACGCCGTCCGTGCAATTTATGCTCGGAGGAAACTTTACAAATGCTGTTTTCGACGGACCAACTCCTAAACAAGAAAGATGAACTGGTTACTGCATGTAAACATAGATTGCGTAGGACTTACCTCGCCCTCAAACCCCATAATGACCCGGGGGGGGTAGACTAGGGCTATAACACCCCACTTGCCGATTTTGCAATGGGTAACCCCTGCTTGCCAAGGAAGACGTAAGATCTTCTTTGTATTCTTTTATCGCTTCCTTTATTTCCTTCCCCCCTCTCTCCTTTTTCCTTCTACCCCAGCTCTTCTCCTTTGTCGGCGTCTTTTCTCGCCCACCCGAGGCTGCCCTTTGGCCCCATGTAACCTTAGCACCCCCATCACCCCCTCCCCTAGTCTATGATAGATTTGGCGGACTCCGCCCTTTATAGCAGTTGGCTTAGACCCCGGATACTTGCCCCCTTTTTCCGACCGCTCCCACTATTCTCTGTGCCCTCTATATTTCTTAGTGGCACTTATGCCTTATTTTTTCGTTTCAGTATTTCTTGCTTCGCTTTTCTTCTGGGCGGGGTGGATTCTGAATTTATTTTTCCGTATTCTACCTTTATTTCGTACGAACTTTCATGTAGCTTGTTTTAGATATTTTAGAGTTAGCATTAGTATATATTTTTCTCGGGACTCAGAATTATTATCTCGTACAAGTTCACTTTGCTGCACTGGGTCGTTGCTGGCCCGGGATGGAAACCTTTATTGTTTATTTCGTGGTAGTCTCTTTAGTATTTTGGCCCCTTTTGTTGACCCGTCACCGTATCATTTACGTATTTATACCTCTTAAAAGGGTCCTTGCCTATCCCGTCCCACCTAGTTCTTTTACTTATTTCCTTATTTATTTATTTATTTATTTATTTACTTCTTTCTTTCTTTATTTTATTCTCGCCTAACAATAGCCTGACACCTAGGTCGTAGAATTTAATTTACTTTACTTTTTTCTTTACACTTATTTGCTTTTCTTCACTCTCAGTATTTTTTCTTTCCTATTTCTACCCCCCATTGTTCTACCTACCGTTCCGACTTCCTCCCCCTCCCCCTCCCCTGTATCTTCTTTGACCTCATGCCCAGCTGTAGCTGGCACTACCAACGCTTGATTGGGTCTACTCCACCCCCTCCCCTCTTTCTCCTACTGGCAGGTTTAGCCACCATCTCCCCTACTAATTTGCAACCACAGAATTACTACTGATTTTTGACAATCACTTTGACCATATATGGAATTACCCCTTGAGAAGATCGGCTATTTAAATACCAGGATAAATTTTCATTTAGTCCAGAATTAGCCGTCGAAACGGCTTGAGCTCAGCTGTCGGGGTCTTACTGGTTCCTATTACCCACTCTACTACCTCAAGTATTGAGTACTTTGGTGCGTTATGGTCCACCTGGTTCCTTACCACATTTCCTTCGTTATATATATATATATATATATATATGGCAGGATGCAGTTTGACCATGTATACATTGGCATATCTGGGAAATACAGCCGGTATCTGTCAGCTATGTGAGGATTTTACATCCGTAACCCCGTCTGCAAGTCCCACACAATCCTGGCGTGCGTCTAAGATACCTTTCCAATCGCCCACTAGCACTTAAGATCGTACGATCCGAGAAAGTTCTCCAGACGCCTGAAGTAATCAGCTCTTCGTGCCCCTGTTGGGATATAAAAGTCCACTGGCCTAAAAACATGCCCTTCGCTGCTAGTCACACCTATCACCAACAATTTACCCTTTAGGTCCAGGAAAATGGTCTATATCTCGGTATCCAAATCTCTCGAAAAAAACAGTGACTCCACCCCTGGTTCCCGGACGGCTTGGTGATGCATACACCTTATATAACTATATATTTATTTTTTAAAAGGCCGTGTTTCAACTGTGGCATTAACAGGACAATGATATCGTGGAAAAATTTGGAATTTAAGGGAATTGTTCTTTGCAGAAAATCTAAATACTCATTAACAGGCAATTATCTTCTGGCAGGCTCCCCTATACGTTGGAGGTGAATAGTCATTCTATTTCTGATGGAGAGTGTGGTTTGCCCTATGCAATATTTGTTTCATTCTTTACATTTAATGGCATATATTAAATATATTACATTTGTGATAAACTGGTAAAATGATGTTTTAAAAAAATGTTGGTCTTGATTTAAATTGATATAGTGTGTCTTCAATAATTTTAATGAAAATTCCACAATCAAGCCACCCACACGTCTTGACTGTTGGTGTCGTTTTAGTGGTAGGTAATTTGGTGCTGGTGAGTAGTTCCTCAACAATTTTGATTTCCTATTATTTTACGTTTTGCGAGGGATATTTTCATTCTCGGGTATTGTCTCAATAGTGGGATGATCCTATGGATAATGTGGTATGACTGTATTTCTTGGATTATGTGTTGAGATACAGTATAGATTATTGAATGTATCTCGAGTTGATTTTGTATTTATTCATTCTTCAATATATTTATTCAAAAATACAAACTACATCTGAATAGATTATATTTCAACCTTACTAATGGAAATATTATCATCATTATTATTGCTGTTGTTACCATTATTATTATTATATCACATGACCCTCTCTACCCGAACGTAGAAGGGAATAAATCGGCATTGCCACACACGCATACATACGCACATACACACACACTTACACACACACCTAAACACGCACGCTCACACATACACATACATGCATACACACAGTCACGTACAATTCTTGTTCATTTCGCAGATTGGAGCATTATTATCATAGTTGCCATTATAATTAAGATGTTGATAGTAATAATTGTTTCTACTTTTGACACAAGGTCAGCAATTCAATCAGTGTATTACTGGTACTTTATTGTATCGACCCCGTAAGGATGAAAGGCAAAGTTAACCTCGGCGGGATTTGAGCTCACATCATAAAGAGCCGCAACTGTATGCTGCAAAGCATGGCGTCCGATTGGCAGTATCGCTAGAGGGTCAGACGCCATGCTTTGCAAGCAAAGAGTTACGGTCCTTTATTGTCTGAGTTCAAATCCCGCCGAGGTTAACTTTGCCTTTCATCCTTATGGTGTCTATAAAATAAAGTACCAGTAATACACTAGGAAAATTGCTGGCCTTGTGCCAAAAGTATAAACAATTATTACTACTTTTCTTGTTGCTATTGATCGGACGAGTGAGTTAAATAAACTATTTTTATACAAATACAAAACAGACTAACATATGCATAAAGAATATTCTCGTAATTTTGAACTTATGTGATTGATAGAAATACAATATCAACTTGACTATTGAACACACGAAAAAGACATAAACTGACACTGTCCATATTCAATACATAGCAACACTCCCCTTTGAGGACACGAAAGAACTACAAATTCCTGTGCCTACTCACCTGAGTATCCAAACTGATAACAATTTGGACCACTTTTGTGCATAAAACTGCAATAACCATGACACTCCAGATTTTTATGTGAAATTACCACAAAAGTTGATGCCTAATTACTTGATCTTCTTCAACCTGTCAAATTGTACTTCAAACATATATCAATCTAAGCCACATTTTTGCATATAACTAGAGGGAAATGCCCAACATCTTTTAGATGTGTTTTATAAGTTAGCATAGCCATATATCACAGATACATGCATATATATATATGTATGGGATTTTAAAATAATTTAAGTCTTTAAAGATATAAATTAATTTTAAAATCATATGTACATATATATATATATAGAGAGAGAGAGAATAGAAATGGCTGTGTAGTTGCTATTTAAGGTAACTTAAAATGCAGTGGGAATACGAAGAAAGCAAGAACAGGGGGGGGGGGTCTCATCAGTTGTCTACTGGGTGTCTAGGATATTCTTACACTTTAAAGACAAGATACCACTTCACCCCAGGGCGTGAAGAGGGAAAGAAAGAAGGCTGATATATGTATATATATTATGACACGCTGAATGTGTCGGGATTCATAACCTGACATATATATATATATAAATATATATATACACACACACATATATATATATATATATATATATATATATATATATATAGGAACGAGTGCAAAAAATAAATTAATACGAAATAATAATTCAGAATCCCTAAAAAGAATACTAATACTATCTCTAATGGTGCCGCTACGATACAAAATTTCTAGTGCAAACTACATAAATGCTCGTACGAAGTATATGAAAAATTTGATACGGAAAATTAATTCAGAATAAAAAAAAAATAAATACTGATATACGAGAAATTAAAGCAAAGATACCACTAAGAAATGTAGAAAACACGGAGAAGGGGCAGCCATCGGATAAGAAAGCAAGTATCCGGAGTTTATCACATCTGCTATAAAAAGCGGAGTTGGCCAATTCTATCATAGGATAGGGGAAGGGGGTGGGGGTACTGATGCTACAAAGGACCGAGGGGCTGCCTCGGGTGGGCGAGAAAGGGAAAAGGACGACGACAAAAAAGAGGACTGGGGTGGAAGGACTAGGAAGGGATGGGGGAGGAGAAGGAAATATAGAGGAAGCGATAAAAAGATATAACAGATCTTACGTCTACGTTTGCAAGCAGGGATTATCCATTACAAAGTCGGCAAGTGGGGTGTTACAGCCCTTGTCTACTCCCCGTGTCATTATGGGGTTTGAAGGCGACGTAAGTCCTACGCAATCTGTGTTTACCAGCAGTTACCAGTTCGTCTTTCTGTTTAGGAGTTGGTCCGTCGAAAACAGAATTTGTAAAGTTTCCTCCGAGCATAAATTGCACGGACGGCGTCCTCCCGTGTAAGAGTTGGCTCTGGACAGTAAGCTCCAAGTGAGATCATAGCTAATATTGTTATCCTTGAAGTCCCAGATGTGGCCCAAAGTGTGGTGGCGTGACGCCGGGCTGGGATTGGAAGGTATGTATGTGTTGTTATAGCCGGTTTTGAAGTCACATGCGGTTAATCCTATATAAGCTTTGTTGGAGGTGTCCGTTCTCACGTTGCACTGGTAGATCATGTTACGATCTCTGCATCTGTTGTCGATGGGGCAAATGGATCCATCAGGACAGTTGCACCTGCTGGTCGGCTCTCCACTGCTATTTAGGTTATTTCTTCCATAGATATGCGGAGGGAGATGTTTTTAACCAGGTTATTGGTGATGTGTATTGTTTGCACTGGGTGGTTGCTGGGCTTGTGCCTAGGGTAGAAACAATTATTTTGTATTTCTCTCGGGACTCTGAATTATTATTTCGTGGTAGTTTCTTTAGTATTTTGGCCCCCCACTTGTTGACCCGTCACAGTAAGATATACTCGGTTGATTACTACTACCTCTTAAAAGGGTCTCATTATAATTCCGTCCCACCTAGTAAACTCTTCTATAGTCTAGCAGTACCAGTGAGAGACTTGATGGCTGTCGTTAGGGAATAGTAACCAGAAATTGTTTTTTTTTAAATATTTAATTGTTTTTTTAACATTCTCGGTATTCTTCTATATATTTACCCCATATTGTTTTACTTATTGTTTCTACTTCCTCCCCATCCCCCTCACTAGTATACTTCCTTGACCTCCTGCCCTGCTGTAGTTGGCACTATCAACGCACGACTGGGTTTCCTCCACCCCCTCTCCCTCTTTCTTCTACTGGGAGGGTCAGCCACCCCTTCCTTCCACGAATTGCCATGATAGAATTATGTGTCTCAACAACAAACTTTGACCAATCCTTGTGACAATCACTTTTACCATATATGGAATTACCCCCTGAGAAGCTCGGCTATTCATATACCAGGATAAAAATGTTCATTTAGTCCAGAATTAGCCGTCGAAACAGCTTGAGCTCAGCCATCGGGGTCCTACTCGTTCCTATTACCCACTCTACTACCCTAAGTATTGAGTACTTTGGTGCGTTATGGTCCACCTGGTTCCTTACCACATTTCCTTCGTTATATATATATATATATATATATATATATATATATATATATATATATATATATATATATATATATATATATATATGTGTGTGTGTGTGTGTGTGTCTGTATAGAAATAATAATAAATGCACGGAATGAAATCCGAAGAGGGCTCAATAAGGTTAATATATATATATATACATATGTAGGAAAATATATATATAACAATGGAGCAAATATTTATTAATATAACAGATTACAGTTTAAAGAATAGCTGCTTTCACCCTAGGGTGAAAGCATCGATCCTTTGCTTAAACTTTAATCTGTTATTTTAATACATATATATATATATATATATATATATACAGAGAGAGAGAGAGAGAGGGGGGGGAGAGAAAGAGAGAGAGGGGGAGAGAGAGAGAGAGAGACAGAGAAATAGACATCATTTTGTGCTTCGCGCATTTCATACTTACATGACATTGTTTACAGAGCAAGAAATTCTGCGTATATGCACACAAACACCAACCACAACACGCACGCACACGCACACACACACACACACACACACATATATATATATATATATATATATATATATATATATATATATATATATATATATATATATGTTTACTAACATGATCCGTTCCCCATCTAAATATATATGGGCGCTAATATGTTTAATGTTATCGTAATTTAAATATGTAGTGATCAACCATGTTTCATTTTTTCTAAAACTTATAACGGTGCTGTTCTTTTGAAGATTTAATAATAAGATAAATATAATGCTTCCCATTTGATTATATTAATTCGGGGCTCTTTATTATATGTTGCAAAATTGTATTAGGAAAATTATTTATCTTATTTCTTAATATTTTCAAATATTGGTATTGCGGCATTATATATATATATATATATATATATATATATATATATATCATATATTGATACATGTACATGTAATGTTTACGTCCATCCTTAGTGATATATATATTTTCTATATCCGTTTTAACTCTCTCTATAGATCACAAAGCATTTTAATACTCTACGTAGTGGAATAGTATTTCATGCATAATAAATGACCTTATTGAAAATGATTGAAGCTGTGTTACAATTTATTTTGTGTTCAATGCATTTATAGTTAGTTATCTTTCCACTTGTATCGTTTTATCTTACGGCCAAATTACTTTTTATATCCATTTGCATTCATTTCCATAGCTATTATAGCGTCCAAATAACATCTCGTTATAAACAATGCTATGCATTTTTTCGATTTTTTTTCAGCAATATTAAGTTTGCACGCTTATGTTTTGATATTATATGTTATGCTTCAAGTAGAAATATGCTCATCTGATGTCCGTCATGAAACTTGTGTAACGCTACAAGTGCTTCGCAGAATATTTTGAAACGACATGTAACATTCAAAAATGTATTTTTCATTGTACTATATCGTTTGTTTTGTTATTATTGTTCATTATATATATTGCTTTACTATGTTTATTGCTTTATATATATATATATATATATATATATATATATATATATATATATATATATATATATATATATATATATATATATATATATATATATAAATATATATATATATATATATATATATATATATATAAGTATGTATGTATATATGTATATATATGGTGGCTGCCAACTCGTTTTCGAGTACGGCCACTACTTTATATCCATGTAGGAGAACCCCTACCGAAGCGCTGAACGAGTGTGACTTTTTAGTCCAGGCAGCGACTTGAAACCTCTGGTACAAACACTACACTTGTGACAATTATTGACACATAGTGCTGGGCCCATGGTACCATGTGAGGACAAGTGCAGAGAGATCTCCAGATACAAAGCAATGCCTGTGCCATAAAGCTTTTATAGTGAGCAAAGGCACTGCACAAAGCCAGTCCCACTCTCTTAACCAAGATGATATTTACCAAAAAGAAGAACAAGTCAACATCATTGGATACCATCAGGGTTGCAGGTGTTATATCAGAGTTTTCCTTCTCCTAGAATTCTGCCTTGACAAAGGCTAAGGGGTCATCTCTGCCGGTGATTTTGGATGGCCATTGACTCTTAAGAGCTCCTTTGCCCTTTGACAGGTTTTGTTTTTAGTCCTGCAGGATGTCCAAAGTCACCCTCCTCACCAAGAAACCTTGGTGGGGTTGCCAGTTTAGTCGCCAACGACCCGACCATGAGACATGTTGTACTGGGATACATGTTACCAGTAGCACCATGTAAGTATGTATGTATATTGGTATATATATATATATATATATATATATATATATATACATACATACATACATATATATATATATATATATATATATATATATATATATATATATATATACCAATATACATACATCACCGGGAGAGATGACCCCTTAGCCTTTGCCAAGTCAGAATTCTAGGAGAAGGAAAACTCTGATATAACACCTGCAACTGATGGTATCCAATGATGTTGACTTGTTCTTCTTTTTGGTAAATATCATCCTGGTTAAGAGAGTGGGACTGGCTTTGTGCAACGCCTTTGCTTACTATAAAAGCTTCACGCACAGGCATTGCTTTATATCTGGAGATCTCTCTGCACTTGCCGTCACAAGGTACCACGGGCCTAGCACTATGTGTCAATAATTGTCGCTGGCTGGACTAGAATGTCACACTCGTTCAGCGCATCAGTAGGATGTCTCCTACATGGATATAAAGTAATGGCCGCACTCGAAAACGAGTTGGCAGCCACCATGTATATATATATATATATATATATATATATATATATATATATATATATATATATATATATATATATATATCCGAAATGTAATCGGAATATATGGGACCAACTAGTTGAGTACAATGAATGCTTGATAGATTAGGAAAAGTGTGTTGGACATTATTCTTTCTTCGGAAGAATTGAACATATTATTCGTGGAAAAGCACATGTATGTTCACATACACATAAACACACAAACATATATATATGCATATATATATATATATATATATATATATATATATATATATATATATATATATATACAGATAGAGAGAGAGGGGGAAGAGAGGGGAGATGATAGAGAGAAAAGGAGAGAGTGATAGGTAGAAAGAGAAATATACATAGTTGTTGGGATAGAGAAGGAGAAAAATAAATTAATTACAACATTAATATACTCTATCGGATTTATTGCTGCTCGTGTAGGTCAAACTATTCGAGGAACTAACTACATTTCAGCGTAGAAAGCACGTCAATATGATACCTTCTCGTTATGTTCAATAATTATATAGCATACTAGCAGTGGTACCCGGCGTTGCACGGGATAAGTCATTTTGGAACGCCGGCCACCAACAGACCTAATCGTGGAAAAACTGCATGCCTGGACAATATGTAAAGAAAATAAACCGAATACTCTGATGGCTGGATAATCTTTAAGATTTTCCTCGATGAAGCAGGAAAAAGGTAGGTCTTCACCTAATGCGGGCCCTAGGTGATCATGAAAATGCATTTTTTTAATGTGCATAATATGCCTTGAAATTTCGGGAAATTCGGCTACACGTAACGCCTGCAAAAAGCTTTAAAGAGCTGAAAAAAGTTGTTTTGTTTTGCTTAGGGTATGAAGAAGAGACTGACTAATACATAGTTACAATTTCAAGGAAATTGGTCTGACATAACGCCTCAAATAACCCCTAATAACCTGAAGAAACGCAGTGTTTCACCTAATGCGGGACCTAGGAGATAAAAAAATTGAATTTTGTTTATGTCCATAACACTTCTCCCTGATACATAAGTAATACACATGTAAAGTTTGAAAAGAATCGGTTGGGTACTTCTCGAGTTTTAGGGATTCAAACTGACAGACACACACATACAGACAGACATCCTCGGGGAAGTGACGTAATGCAGACAGTCAAACATACATATAGATATTATAAGGGCGCGACGTTATATGTATGTATATATCTAAAAAGAGAAAGACTAAGAATTATAGAGACAGATCGTTAAATCGCCCAATGCCGTTGAACATTTAAAATTTTCTTTGCTCAGAACATTCCCTGATACATACGTATTACATGTGTAAAGTTTGAAAACAGTCGGTTGGGTGCTTCTCTAGTTTTTGGATTTCAAACACACACACACATACATCCTCAGTTTTATATGTATATAGATAATCTATATTGTAACGTCCATACATTGATAGCATCTTCAAGCGCCGTAAGGGGTAACTATCAACATAATTTGTGTGCGCTAAGCCACATCAATTCCCGCTTAGACATGGTTCCTATCCATGCCAGCGTGTGCTGTCTATTTAAACCAAACCTGAATGTTGCTTCTGCCACATATCTGAGTAATAGCAAGATTACTAATTCTATCAAATGCCTCGTCATATAAATGAGAAAAATAAATATAGTATTTAAAAGACATCAACAAAGCATTTCAGATTTGGTCATCTGCTAACTATCTGTTGCAGTTTAATTCACCATTCCCCCTGTATTTAAATATATTCTTAAATATTTCAAGTCTTAACTTTGCAATTTATTTATGGAGTAGACTAAATTGATTACTTTTAGTTTCTCCAAAGCAATTCTTTTGCTTATTAAATTTCTCTTTCTAAGATTCTTTCTTCTTTAATAAATCCTTATCACGTCTGTTTTAATCTAGAAACACACCATCCCTCATTTGCGAAAAATTGTACGTGTTTCTCCATCTTCTTCTCTATATATGTTTAAATGTTTTCCCCTATAATTTAGTATGTACTGTTTGTTCCGTTAATCTATTTTCACATTTTTCTACTTTCGTTTTTTAATACCCTACTTCTGTAATATCCATGTTTGCTTATGCGCAGGCATTAAACACAGACACACAGGCCATATATATATGTATGTATGTATATACATATATATCTATGTATATATATATACACACACACACACACACATATATATATGTATATATATATATATATATATATATATATATATATATATATATATATATATATATATATATATATATGTGTGTGTGTGTGTGTGTGTGTGTGTATGTGTGTGTGTGTGTGTGTGTGTGTGTGTGTGTGTGTGCATATATACATATACATATATATATATATATATATATATATTTATATATATATTTATATGTATATATATATTTATATGTATATATACATGTGTATGTGTGCGTCTGTGTGCCTGTGTGTGTGTGAGAGAGAGAGAGAGCGAAAGAGAGAGAGAGAGGGGGAAGAGATGTTTTCAATTTACCAGTTATAAATTCTGCACAACGTCATGGACGCCAACTTCCGACCAAGAGAACATCTTTATATATATATATATATATATGTATATATATATATGAATGTATATATAGTGTATTTTGCAATACACTGTATGCTTAATTAAAACATTTCGAAGACCCTACGCTATTGTTTTAGAGTAGTGACTGTGTCTCTTACTTCAATTTTCAGCAAACAATGACATAGCTCTGTTTCGTACTTTTTGGTAGTTATCAAAGCTCAGCACTCCTCCTGTTTGCTGAAAATTATGAATGTTGGATTCTTATAGAATTCCAGTAATAATCAGGAACTGATTACACTGCAAAATACACTATATATACATTTATATATATATCGCTATTTCAGAGCACCAATTTTAATTTTCAATTTTTGCTTGACCGGCAAACGTTTGTATAATCAGTTCTTCATTATTACTGGAATTCTATAAGAATCCAAAATTGATAATTTTCAGCAAACAGGTGGAGCAGTTAGCTTTGATAAGTACCAAAAAGTACGAAACAGAGCTGTGTCAACTTTATCTCCCCTGTTTGCTGAAAATTGAAGTAAGTGAGACTGTCACTACTCTAAATCAATAGCGTAAGGTCTTCGAAATGTTTTTACTTAAGCATAAAGTGTATTTCAAAATACACTATATACACATTCATATATGTATCGGTATTTCAGAGCACCAATTCTAATATATATATATATATATATACATATATATATATATATATATATATATATATATATATATATATATATATGCTTTAGCAGCTTTACCAATACTAAACAGACTTTCGTTTTTCTTTGCATCCGAATTGGTAACTATTGTTGTGAAATTGCACATTACTTTGCAAGACTTTCAACACAGCTGCTCCCATCCTCAGATAAAATATCGAAACTTCCATAGAATAAAAAAAATAATGAACATGTAAATACAAAAATATATAACACACAATGAAAATGTACACAAATAAGTTAAAAGCGTATTTCTTGATAATGCATGTATTACGATAGGGAGTTAGCGCACGTGAAATAAGGTCTGTCGTTCTCTCACGAAAATGCGAATTCTTCACCCTCTCACCAATATAATGCATTATATATATATATATATATATATATATATATATATATATATATATATATAGATGTGTGTGTGTGTGTGAGTGTATATTGGAGGAACTAATAGTATTGTACTAAATTTGCCCCCCGTTTTCAGTTTTTCTCCTTCTGAGATATAAAAATTCATTTCATACACTTGTATGGGAGTAAGGTTCCTTATAAAGAATAAAGTTGCCAAAATATCTATGAATTTGAAAGGCAAACTTCATGAATAACAGTCGATTTGGAGAGGGCAATAATGATTGAAAATATAGGAGTGAAAAGAACAAAAGGAAACAAAATACACACATATACACACACACACGCACACACACACACACACACACACACATATATATATATATATATATATATATATATATATATATGACCGAATATATGAGAAATGGATAACTGTTTTGAGAATATACAGTGTTTTCAAATATACAGAGAAAGAGAGTGGGTAGGGAGCAATTGTGAAAGTGAGTGAATGTGCAGATATCTGGGATTAGGATATTTGAAATCGAAGGTAAAATGTGTCAGGGAAGTGGAATGATAAATTTGAATCTATACACACAAACACAGAAACACACACACACACACATACATACAAACATACACACCCACACCCACACACACACACACACGCACTCACAAACACACATACACACACACATGAATATATATGTTCCTATTGTGAATAGAAGTGGAGGAAAAATGACAAGCTCTGATAAAATGGATGTCATAAGTAAAATAGAGAATATGAGATATTTGAATCTAGAAGATGTAAAACAACAAAAGAAAAATAACGGTGAATAAAAATGGATCGAATGTTAGCACGACAAGATGGAATTTAGAAGGATTTAGTTGTGAGTGACTGAGCGAAGAAAATATGTAGGTGAATATGTATAAGGGGGATAGTGGGAGCGAAAGAGACAGGCATATTGAGAGAGGGTGTGGTGGAAGAAGGAATGAAAGGCTAATGCATAAGCTGGAAATGGAACAATGGCAGAGTGATTGTAAATTTAGGAATGAAGAAATGAAAATAAAAGGATTGTTGTTAAGGGGAAGAGAGAGCACTTCAGTGAAATAAAAATAGGAAAGTTGTTGCAATTTACATAAATTTAGAACACAGGTTCTCTTATGTTCTTACCCATAGGATATTTGTAACATCATAATCAATTCCGCTGATGCTGTATTTGAAATTTTTATCGTGGTTGTTGTTACTATTGTCATCGTTGTTATCATTTTATTGTCATTATCTACCTTGTAAGGGCGGTCAATTGGCAGTAGTGGTAGAGCATTGGACAACATGCGTTGGAGCATCGACTTACATCCCTTTTGTGATCTAAGTTCAAATCCCGCCGTGGTTAACTTCGCCTTTCATCCTTACGGAGTAGATAAAATAAAGTATCAGTCACGCACTGGAGTCGATTTAATCGACGTTCCCCTCCCCCAAAATTGCTGGCCTTGTGCCTATATAAGTAACCATTATCTACCTTGTCGGCGTCGTCACTGTAGGCGTCGTCGTCATCGTTGTTTATCTTGTCATGTTCATAGTCATTGTATCCGTCACCATCGTTTTTCTCGTCGTTATTGTCTTCAGGGGCGGTGGATTGGCAGTATCGGTAGAGGGTCGGACGCCATGCTTTCCAGAATAGTTACGTCCCTTTACGATCTGAGTTCAAATCCCGCCGAGGTTGACTTTGCCTTTCATCCTTACGGGGTCGATAAAATAAAGTACCAGTAATGTACTGGTTAATTGCTGGCCTTGTGCCTAAAGTAGAAACAGTTATTGTCTTCAGCACTTATTGTTTTCGTTGATATCGTTGGGGGTGGGTTTTCTTTTTCGTATTTCGTTATCATCGTCCTTGTTATTGTTGTCGTTGCTATCGTTTTCGTTGCTATCGTCATCCTTTTTTTCGTTCTTTCCGTCGTCATCGATGTAGTTACCGACATCATCTCCCCCTCCTCCTCCTATTCCCCCTCCTCCTCCTCTTCCTCCTCATCATAATTCTTCTTCTTCCCTCACTTATTCCTGAGAAGGTCGTGGGGACTGAGTCCTCAAACACTCATTCCAGTGAGTCCTGTCAGCAGCACCCGCCTCCAACTTATCTGGCTGGAACCCCAAGCCAACCAACGATTTTCCGGAAACATTCTAACCAAAGCCTATATTATCGGATAGTTGATCTCTTAATTTTGAGAAGTAGTGGCTCTACCTGGTGTCACTTTCTGATCTCCGAGTTACACATTCTATCGAGTAACAGTACTCCAAAAACTCTTTTGAGGAAACCCATTTCAGCTGTTTATATTCGCGATCGTATTCTTTCCGTCATTACTGACCATACGTAAGAATTGGCACGAATACAGAAAGAGAGTTTGGTTTTACACCTAATTACACTGGTCAACTATTTTTGAAAAGTTGTGTGCTTCTTAAATGAGATTATTCATTTCAAATATATTTCCATGTCCTGAATCCAAATATCACCTTGATAAATGTTTATTAGCTACTGGCTTAAATATACACGACATTTAATATTTCATTATTGTATATCCCTTTACAGTCTGAATTCAAATCCCGCCGAGGTTAACTCTGCCTTTCGTCCTTACAGGATCGATAAGACAAAGTACCAGTAATGTACTGGTTAATTGCTGGCCTTGTGCCAAAAGTAGAAACAATGCAAAAGGCATTCATTTCCTTTTCCTGTTAAACCATTAATGATGATTAATAGTATATGTGTTGCAGGATATGTGAGGAGCTCACTTCTTATCCTGGTTGCCAATATTGAATCCAAAATATAGGTGATATGCCTTTTTCACCAAAGTAGTTTAACGGCGCTTCTGTGATGCAAAGGTTACCTCACCACAAACGTACGCTTATTTTGAAACGTAGAGCTAATAAAACGTTTTAACCATAATATTCATTATTAGTGGCCTAAAATTAGTTGGAAATTGCTACTTGCTCTCAGAAGCATTTTGGTTGTTGACCAGAGTTATCAAATGCTGAACTCGTCGTATTACTGTACAAGCTCCTGCAATTGTGCACTATATTCAGCCTCCTGTCTTCCATCACCCGTGAACACGGCCCGAAAATACTTGAAATTCTCTACATGCTTAAGTGGAGCTCCATTTACATGTAGAGTACACTGCACAGGTATCCTTAACAGTAGTAGGTTTAGAAAATGTTATAGAGATAATATGAAATATCATTTTGGTATGGAGAAAATAGCGCATCATGAAATGGTGGATTTAAATTACAATCTTTGCAGTATTTAGTTTAATACATCACATTAAACTAATACCTTCTAAGACATTTTTAGATACAATGAATCTTCCATAAATTAATGGGAGTGAAAAAACAAATCACTCCGACAAATTGAAAGCAGAATGAGCATGGAATATCATGGTTACGGGAGTATAACTATATACCAAAATGTAATATAAAGTTACATATGTATATATATATAGGGTTTGATTTTCATTTTAGAAGGTTTTAATATCCCCTATTTGCCTAAATTTCTTTACTCAAAATATGGTGAAAGCTCCTATTTCTACTAAATTCAAACTTCGATCGCTGTCTTCAAAACAGACGCTTGCTTTGTCATTATATTTACTATTTATATACTTCTAATTTGAATGGAAAGGAATAGTTGATGTATCGGTGTAATAGTGGCAGAGTGGTCTGAATACTCAGTTTTTCCATTTTAGAGGGTTTTAAACCCTACTCTCTGCTTAAATTTATTTAGTTAAAATATGGTGAAAGCTTCTATTTCAACATCTTCAAAGCCTTCTATATATACTTATAAATGTATATATGTGTGTTTGTGTCTGTGCGTTCTGGATGAAATGCCACAAATATAACAAGGGAATATCTAAAGCGAATTGAAGAAGAATGGAAATAGCGGACACATCGAGGCCACAGAATATATACAACGGCAGGAATATTAACAGCGTGAAGATATTTATTCTGAATGGAAAAGACAATAGAACAAAATCAGGCTGTCTATTAATCTGTCTGCCTATCTATTTATGCCTCTCATTATTTATCTCTGTCTCGGTGGATTGGCAGTATCGGTAGAGAGTCTGACACCATGATTTGAAGCATAGAGTTACGTCCCTTTACGGTCTGAGTTGAAATCCCGCCGAGGTTAACTTTGCCTTTCATCCTTACGGGGTCGATAAAATAAAGTACCAGTAATACACTGGATATTTGCTAGCCTTGTGCCAAAAGTAGGAACAATTATTTATCTCTGTCTCTATCTATATTTATATATATATTGACAGGTAGACAGTATTAGCAATTGAAACGACCGATGGAATCTTGCTTACCTCGGTCCGATTCAATGAACGCCACCACACTTGTTAATTAAATGAAACGTGGGATCTTGTCGATCGACTATTATATATATATATATATATATATATATATATATATATATATATATATATATATATATATATATATGTGTGTGTGTGTGTTGGAAAGTGAGGTTCTTTTTTACAAAATGAAAAATAACCGAGATGTCCTACACGAGTGAAAGTATAAAGAAAAGAAGATGAAAGCGAAAATGCAATATATATATATTGATTTGGTTCCTTTACCGGATTCGCAGCTCTTCTGCTTTTCAAAAGTAGAGTTAAGATGGAGGGTCTGTGGTTTTTCTCACACACACATATATATATATATAAAAATATATATATATATATATATATATATATATATATAGTGCAAATTTGGATGGGAACGAAACAGGGAGGCAGACAAATAAAGGTTTATTAGGTTCACGCTCTTGAGAGTATTTATATATATATATATAATTCCTGTTAGAGAACATCTGTCTTCATTGAACGATAATACATGATAAAAAACACAGCGGGGCATGTCGTTTATATATTGACCACACCAAAAAAATGTATAAATAACTTTGCCACGTTGAAGCAAGATTTATAATTTTATTGCCAGAGATTTGCAATTGTATGTTTCTTTTTCCATTTATGCTTCTTTATTTTCGGGAGAGTTGAGTGTAACGGCGTCCTTTTATTGTTAGCTGGGTATTTGGTATCCTTCTGTCCTAGAAATATTATTATGAATTTCGATATATTTAGGCCTTGAGGTGCTATCTAGCACCACTCACACAGAACCATATGCATAAAAACACACATACATCCCGAAATACAGACACATATCTGTATATATATATATATATATATATATATAAATATACTTTTAGTCCAGAATTAGCCGTCGAAACGACTTGAGCTCATACGTCGGGGTCCTACTCGTTCCTATTACCCACTCTACTACCCTAAATATTGAGTACTTTGCTGCGTTATGGTCCACTTGATTCCTTACCACATTTCCTTCGTTATATATATATATATATATATATATATATATATATATATAGTGACGAAAACATAAGTCAATTGCATGAACTCATAATCCTTTATTTACTGTTATATATATTTCGATGATAGCCATTGAATGGCTATTACCTAATCAGCAGTTAGTCAATTCCTAGATATGGCAGATATGTTTATAATGTTGATGGTATCAGAGCCTTGGGACATATGAGCTTGTTATGAATAATTTAATGTTGTCAGCAGGAATAGTCTTAATTCTCATTGGTCAGTTTTTAGATGCTAGTAGGGTTGGTATTTGACCTCAAAGAGGCAGGTGGCCTTGTAAAGTTCAAACCGTCAGGCAAGATGACAATAGTTCCATATGACTGATTTTCACAAAAGCATTCCTGCTCAGATATACATTTAATTAAGGTTAATAGTATAAAATAGATACTACAGGTCATTCTTAAATAGAGGAATTTATGTGGAGCGGTGCTACTGAAAATTATGAGTAGAACATTAGAGTAGAAAATTTACTCATGTAGGTTAGCTTGCACGTACACTCACACCCACCTCCACAGACACACACACATCCACACATACAGATTGAGGAATTAATGTGGGTTGGTAATACTTAAAATGATGGTTAGAGTCAAATACATAGAGAGTTTAGAAAATTTAGAAATAAAAGGCTTATGTTGGTTGACTTGTACATACACTCACATCTACCCCCTCAGACACACACAAATCCATACAGGTGTGTGTATATATATATATATATATATATATATATATACGCACAAGTATATATATATAAAATACATATATATACATATATATACATATATATATATATATATATATACATATATATATATACATATATATATATATATATACATATATATATATATATAAAATACATATATATACACAAAAAAAAAATGTATATATAATACATATATATATATAAAATATACATACATACATAAAATATACACACACATAAAATATACACACATATAAAATATACATACACACATATATATAAAATACACACATACATACACATATATAAAATATATACATATATATATATATATATATATATATATATATATATAATGCACATATATACACATAGCATAGATATATATAGCATAGTATACATATATATAGCGTTCCTCAAGCTATATGGATAAACCCCGGTTAAGGCCTCCCACAACGCCCCCGTGCTTTTGATGACTCCTAACCAGTAGAGGATCCGGTGGACCATCCACCATAGGGACCACAAACTATGGGTGGTTGTTGTTGTCCATTGGTCATTGGTACGGGGTGTAGGGGACATACAGGGTGGGGGCGTTGTGGGAGGCCTTAACCGGGGTTTATCCATATAGCTTGAGGAACGTTCCCGTCCTTAGGTGTCTGCAGGCACCGAATAAGTCGGCCCTTCTGTTTAATAAATTGGTTCCGCCATGAAGTATTTCGAGTGTCACACTAAAACAGAGGTTGCAAATACCAGACCCGCCTCTCTCTGGGGGAACCACGGACCAGACCAGAGAGTGCGGGGTCTTTTCAAGTTTGAGCTTGCAGATCAATTCAGAAAGGGCCGCACATTTCCTCTTCTCTATTCTGTTAAAGGAATGGCGATGGTTATACCACCGATCTTTGAAGCTCGTCGCGGTGGATCCTATGTAGTGGTGCTCCGAGTTAGGGGTTGTGACCTTGCACCTGTAGACTACGTTTTTCGTCATGCATTCATTACTAAGTGGGCATAGTGATGGGTCTCTGCAATTACATGACTTCTTAAGCCCCACCACATGTAGTGCGTGGTTACCATCACCCAGGTTTGGCTGGGTAACCTCCGCAATCAGCACAGAGTCGTTGGGTTCCGGTGTGCTAGTTGGGCCTGTCCGCGTTAGGGTGCACCCCGCGTGCTGGTTCTGTTGGGTGGCTCCGGTGTTTGCGGTGGTATGAGAGGTAGTGAGCCTATTCCTATTTAAGCCAGCTATGTCCTGGGCTACGGAGCGTGTGGTTGATTAGGAAAGTTTCACCGTGTGCCTGTTGAATATTTTATGGTACTTGTGGGCCCTAGGGCTATATTTATCCAGTATTCTAAAGAATTTTCTAGCCAGGCTGGTACGTAGACCCACCGAGTACGGAGGGTTATACCATGGGACCTTCCTGGTCTTATTCTTGCGGGATTGTTGGGTGTCCGCCCTGGTCCATTGCGTGGTTGTGCACAGCTCAGGTCGAACTCGGTTGGTGTCACTCAGGTGTGAGGAGCCGTCACTATGATGAGGGTCATATGGGCCCACCGTGGTGCTATAAACCTGCGGGGTGCGGCCTCCCTGCTCAATTAGGGTTAGGCGGGTGGTGGGGCCGGTGAAGGGGTGCCTATGCTCCGGAGCACAGTGGTCTTCAGCGTTGTAGGTATTAGACCGTTGGGGTAATCTGGGACCTTCTACCGGGGGTAGTGACGGATAGGGATCTGGGAGTGTTACTACTGGTCACTGAGGTATTAGGTGGGCGACTCATTGGGTATTGGTCCGGGGTACCCTTGGGTCATCTCGATCATGTCCCTTAGGGTTGTAGCTGATCCTATGGCTGTGGAACGCCTTGGCTAGCGCTGAGTTATAGTAATCAGCGTTACTATTGAATATCTCTTTATTGGCCGACAAGTTAGAGATTCTGTCAGAGACACTCTTAACTACGGCCTTAAGTATAGATCTAGGGTGATTGGACCCAGCGTTGATATACACCAGCTTGTCATTGGGTTTATGATATGGGTGGTGTAGCTTGGTGTTGGGGTTGAGGGTGGTGTCCAGGAAATTCACTACTTTTCTATTGGGTTCCATCTCTACATTAAGTCCTACCTTGCTAAAGAAGTGCCTAATTCTCCCCTTCATATTTTCGACCAGTGTGGTGCTGTGGTCCACTACGGTGAAGAGTGTATCGTCTCGGTACAGCCCGCCGCTCAGGTTGGGTATTTCTCTGCTTATCTCGTAGAGTATGTATATCCCAACCAAGTCCGTTAGCTGCGCTGAGTCACTGGAGCCCATTGTAATGTCAAAATTATTTGGCCAGTCGCTACGGGTCCATATGTCCCCACTGAATCGGATCAGGGCCTTTCTGGCTGCGTGTATGATTCGGACCTCGTCGCGTGTTAGGTCTGTCCTATTCATCGCGAATATGAGTGCCTTGTTCAGGACTATGGGCGAGATAGAGGAGTAGTAATTTTTGATGTCTAGTTGTATGAAGCTAGTCCTATGTTTGTCATATATATATATCTGTGTGTATGTGTGTATAGGTTTGAGTATGTGTGTGTCACTTATGATCATTTATGCAACATAATGTTATTTTGACATTAAACCTACCCGAATTTTTACGAGACGTTAAAGACAACGAGCAATATTTAATCATTTTTTGTGGGGATATTTACTAATTAATATTTAAATGGTGTATTTCAAAAATACGTTCTAATTACATTTATAAGATAAAGGAAATATGTCTCTATGAATTCGTAGAGGCATGAGTTCGATTCACTAATCAAGCCTTGCGTTGATTCTTTATTTCACGTCGATTGACTCCAGGCAGATGGTAAATATGTGTTGCATATGTACTTCAAAGAGCCAATTTTATAACATATTGTGTCAGTCTAAAACTTCCTGAGAGCTGCATTAAGTTTGCACCTCTATTTGGAAATCTCAGTCACCTACAGGTTGGTTTCAGGAGCAAGCATTTTCTTTGTTTCAATCAACTGCAACACAAGTTTGCCGAAACGTCGCTTAATCAGCAACACACAGACACAAATTATATATATATATATATATATATATATATATATATATATATATATATATATATATATACACAAACATACATATATATCTGAATGTGTGTATAAGTGTGTGTATATATATGTCACTGTGTGTCACTAAGTTTGAAAATAAATTCATACATTATCATTTCTATATATATTAATGTATCTAGGAATTCATTTGCTTCATTGTTTTGGTATGTATAGAAATAATCATAGATGTTTGATATATACAGCTGCCTAACTTGCTTACATAATGAACGTGATTTCAGTGCAGATTCAATTTTAAAA
>OZ024743.1:106271368-106303868 GCA_964016885.1 Eledone cirrhosa | reverse complement strand
ATGACCCTCCCAAAGTATAACAATATGTATATATATACATATGCTTGTACGTATATATATATATATATATATATATATATATATATATATGTACATGCATATATGTATATATATATATATATATATATATGTACATGCATATATATATATATATATATATATATATATATATATATATATATATATATATATATATATATGTTAGAAAGTGAAGTCTTTTTTACAAGATGAAAAAAAACGAGGTGTCCTACACGAGTGAATGTATAAGGGAAAAGATGAAATATGAAATCGAAAATACAACTGGAGTCATTTTATTTTTAAATATTTATTTGGTTCCCTTACCATTTCGCATCTGCGAGATGCGAGAAAAACCACAAACCCTCCATCTCAAAAAAAAAACCGGTAAAGGAATCAAGTAAATATAATTAAAAAAAAAAGACTCCATTTGCATTTTCGATGTCATCTCTTTTCCTTATATATATATATATATATATATATATATATATATATATATATATATATATATATATATATATATATATATATATATATATATTTATATATATATATATATATATTTATATATATATATATATATATATACATATATATATATATATATATATATATATATATATATATATATATATATATATATATATAAGTATGTGTGTGTTGTGATACTTTCTGTAATAGTGATTATATTAATTTTAATTTTGCTTCGTGTCTCGTCACAACTTCATAAATCTCTCTTTTGTTACTCTTTTGTAGTTAAAGTAACCAGTACTTCTGAGAGCTGGTTAGCTTAGCTCTATATGTAGCCCTTCGGAGATAAACATGTGTTTCTTTATTAAAAATGACCCACAAACTGTTGAATTCATTGCGGCAGACAAAAATGTTGCGTAAGCTAAGCAGAATGGGTGGCTATCCAGAGAGTAAAACAGACAAACAGTCTGACAAACATGACAACAGCAGCAAGAGCAACAAGCAAAACAGCTCCAGTACCAGCAGTAATAGGAACAATAACAACAACAGCAACAAAAACTTAATATTTTATGCAGAAGGTGAATAATGGAATAGTATTTCAACGTTTTCCAATATCACTAGCTGTGAACGCTGCTGCCCCCACCACAATGACAGAGAGCATAGCCAAACAAAACACCACAAACAACACCACCACAACCAATCCCATTTCAACAACTGAAAAAAAATCAATAGATTTAACACAAACACAGACGACATCAAAAACACTAGCAATACCTACATAACAACAACAACATGAGCAAAAACAGTATAAAAATTAGAACAACAGCAGCTGCCAAAAGTACCGAACACTTTTGCACGGACAACGCAGATAAAATGGAAAAACATTGGGCCGGCGTAACCACCTACACAAGGCAGTGGCAGAAACACAGAAATAGATAGTCAGGTACACATGTGTTTCTACAGAAAGGAAACGGCCGGAGGAAACAAATCAGGCAGAGAAGGATATATCACCGAAAGAAATAATGCTCGGCGAATAACATATCGCCTTTTCAAGGCGGATTTACGAGCATTTTAGTGCTTTTTAAGGGTGAATCTCTGGTCGTGAAACACACCGTAGTTTACTATCCCGAACGAGAAACATATATTGTATCCCCCCTATCATGGAAGTACAGCAGTGAGGGTGAACATTTCCGAAATCCACTAGAAATTAACATCTGGTTGATATATCCCTGCATCTTCGTCGAAGGAAGCAACACTCTCCTAGAGTTGAACCGAACATTACAAGAGAAGTGTTCTTGCATGATTTAGTTGAGAGCAGACGTTTCGTTTGTCATCAGTTTGGGCAAGGTGGTCACTTGGGTGATTTCCGACCATCACACAAGCCAGGGAACCAAACCCCTTTCTGCCAACACCAGTAGCCAAAAAATTGCAACATCAATGATGGCACCAAACCCGGCAGCAATGTCAATTTCAAAGAAAAATCTAAAAACAACAGCGGAAGTAGCAATACCGCCGACATAAACAACATCAACAAAACCAGTAGCAGCAGCAGCAAATACGAAAGGACCAACACCATCAATTTACCAACAGCAGCTACTGAACTACCACCAACATAAACAACAGCAACAAACTCCGCTTGTCATGGAATACCTAGCAAGTGATTCGCAGACAGGTGTAGACCCGAGCAGGTAAATGATGAAAACCTCCACCATATGCGATACATCATAGAGAAAGGATGGTGTTAAACTAGGTTTGGTGGGGCTCTAATTTATGTGTATCAATTTAAAGCTTCCAATACGGTCAGCCATCTATACCTGGATGCTATATTCATGTCAACCAGCCTCGGCTCCGTCTTTAGATACTGGGTCACTGATTACAGTGACCCAGTATCAACTGATTCGGGAACAAATTATATGGCCCTTAATCTGAACTTTTCCAGATCACACACTCAGTCTGCCAAGGATGTTTTCTCATCTCCCTTCTGTACGTACTGACACACGAACATTGGCTTCGGAAGCTGGGGTGATTGCAGAGAATCCCACTCGAACCGGAACGTGGAAGGACTGCATCATCACTATGATGGTGGCGAACATAACCGAATTCGAGGTGTTAGGCAACCTGGTAAAGTCGGTGAAGTTGCTCGGGGTCTCGTTTGCATTCGAATTCCAGATGGACAAAGGACGTGGTAAGAAACAGAGTGGCCTTGAAATGGCACATAGGAAGATACCGTTGAAGTGGTGAAGGGTTACACACATCGCGTTTGTCTTCTATTTCCACAAGAACACTTTGATTCACCCTTGTTCACGTCACTGCATATTGGAGAAGGGTAATGGTGGCAACAATGATATTGGTGCTATAGCTTGTTATTTTGATTATTAGTTTCTTATTTTGTATTAGAATGTATTGTATTTTCATGTTTGATGCAAACATTTCTAAAAATATTTTAACTATTGGTGTTGCTGTTGTTATGGTCATTTGAAATTGTTGTAGGCAGTGATTGTGTATTCATTTCCAGTTGATGTGGATACCGTACCTTTTCTCTAATTAATTTATTCACCTTGGATAGAGATATAATATTATGAAAACATCATATATAATATTTGCATGCATGAATACATACATGTATACATCCGTACACAAGTGCAACACTAACACACACACAAGTATATATATATATATATATATATATATATATATATATATATATATATATATATATATATATATATATATATATATTTCGTTTCTGAATTTTGTTTAGCAAGATTCTTTATCTGAAATCGTGTGTTGAAACCGATATTGTTATACTTTGGGAGGGTCATGTTGCCAATAAGACCTTATTGGCAACATGACCCACCCAAAGTATAACAATATATATATATATATATATATATATATATATATATATTATATATAGAGAGAGAGCGAGAGAGAGGCGATATTATACCTATAGGTGAACATAGCGTATACATATGTGCGTATAAATATATAGTTATATGTAAGTTTTTTTGTATACGACACTGCATAGAGTTTTATATTTTTTTTTATATTTATCTCTGACTTCATTTCATTGAACTATTCTAAATGTTCAGTTAATAACGCCGTCTTTGTAAATATAATGATTCGTCAAGTTTTAGTTATTTATTTGTTTATTTGTTTATTGTATATAGTTTAGCTTAACGTACTGACTTATTAATGTTTTTATTGTTAGCATTATTAGAAATGAATAATAATGGTTTCTACTATAGGCACAAGGCCACCAATTTGTGAGGGAGGGGAAAGTCGATCAAATTGCATCCACTGCAATTACTAGTGCTTTACTTTCTCGATACAGTAAGGATGAAAGTCAAAGCTAATCCCGGCGGGATTTCACATCAGGACGTAAAAGACCGTAACTATATAGAACAAAGCATTTTGTCCGACGCTCTAATGATACTACTACAAATAATAATAATGGTTCCTATTATAGCAAAAGGCCAGCAATTTGGGGAACGGGGAAAGTCGGTTAAATCGACCCTAGCTCGTGAATGGTACTTTATTTTATCGACTTCTAAAGGGTGAAAGGCAAATAAAACAAAACAACATGCAATACATTTTGCAACAATACAAATTCCTAAATATGGAGGAGAACCAGCCAGGCTGACTTAGGATCCCACCAATCCTGAATAACCTGACGGTTTGAAAGCACCTGGAGAGGGCACCACTCTCCTCTTCAAGTCTAGCAGCCTACATGTAGGCCTTTTCACACGGGCCATTCTCGCCACATTCACGCACGTTTAAAAAAATGTACTTAGGGGCATAACTTTCCTCTCCAGCGAGGAAAAGTGTGAGTCTTCAGCCCTTTCAACCTGGTCCACCACAGAATCGCTTTTGTAACGTCTACTAAACGAAGGACATCTGCTAGTCCTACCCGGCGAAAAGAAGGTGGTGGGTCGATCTCCATTACCTTCTCAGTCGATACCCAGATCCGTCCCACACGCAGCAACAGCAGTTCGGCATGACTCCACGAGTCAGTAATGCACGGTCACTGAAGGTGTGCGTGCAGAACGGTTTCATCATTTTGCGTGCATCTCATTTCGGGCAGGTCCGTCTAACCATTCTCCCGTGTCTGTAGAATTTATCTCGAATCGGCAATGCCCTCTAATTGCACTGGCAAGAGAAGGATTCCTTTTCTGAAATGTATTCATAGTCCTCGACTCGAAAGTCCTCGGGAACAGATTGGTCATTTCGATTTCGTTGACGAACAGTGCCTTTCCAAGAGCGTCAAGTAGTCTCCTATAGAACACTGAAGTGGAATTTCCACTGATTGCTTTGCCCGCCTAGTGGAAGGCAGTGAGCGCCTCACAACATTGCAGGTTCTAGTCGCCCGATCTTTGAATTCTTGTCCCAGAATTACAGCTTAGTCAAAGAGAATAGATGCAGATTGGCCAGTCTCACAAAGGATGATCACAGCTCTTAACCGTTTAACGCTTGATATAATGGAAAATGTGTTTAAGGTTTCGGACGTTAGTTCATCATTAACGGATAGATGTGTGAGGAGAAATGTCATTTGGAATGGAGGCAATAGTAATACATGTAATGCTAATGTTTGCTCTATTTGGTCTCATATCGTTACCAACATAAGCTAAAATTCACACATAGGAAAAACATCTGTGTTTCTAGGGGAAAAAAACTCAATGTAGCGTCATAAAAGCGAAATACAATTATATCTCCGATAAAATATTTCTATGGAGGTGGAAAAAATAGAATATATAGTTATGGATCTGGAACCTAAGCAAGTGCCATAAGCACATACAAATGCATATATCAGATGTTGAAGGTGTATACTTATATAGATACATACATGCATACATACCTCAATATATGTACATACAGAGCGATAGTGAGAGTGAGAAAAAGAGAGAAAGAAATACGTATATATTTGTGTGTGTAGGCGCATATATATATATATATATATATATATATATATATATATGAGAGCGACAGTAGAAGAGGGAGAAAGGTATATAGATAGAGATAGAGAGAGAAAGAAAGAAAGAGAGAGAGATGCTGTTATAAAAAGAATGAGAGATAAGTTACATATTTGCTCTATATGCATATAATTCTGTACCTTATAAAGACATTGATCGCAAATGGCTAGAAACCATACTACTTTTTTTAGCAACAGCAATCTGAGTATTTCTTCAAAAGCCAGATACATTTTTTCGCTTTTTAAATAGTGCATCATTAATATATTACACAAGTAACCGTATTGTTCTTGTCTTCTTTCTGATAGCAAGCATCGATCAAACTGAAAAGAATGACACAAAATATATCATAACTCGTGAAACGCCATGTGCTAAGCTGATAGTATTTTTATGCAATTTCTCGGAAACGTCTCATATGGCAATCAAAATAATTCTGATGGCCTGTCTCATTGTTAAAAAACATTTTAAGTTATACCATATTTTGAGTTTTTCTTTTATTTTTATTCCATTTATTTATTTCGTGTAGATAACAGTGATGTAATGAACACTTAGTAAGAGATGGTTGCTATTGCCTGAACGAGATTCGTTTATATATATGTATAATACAACTGGCTATCCGCAAAATACGTATAGTTAGCACCCCAAACGTATAATTGGGATTATACTAAGGTATATCATAATGTTTGTTGAGTGAAACGGAAGTCGGTCGGAGTATTGCTTAAAGCTTTCTCTGTTAATGTATTAAATATTATACACTTGAATTGGCCAGAGATGAAAATTTCCAGATATTTTTAGTTATGACATTCTTTATTTATTCTTTGTATGAAATATTGATTGTTTTTCCGGTATCTTGTCTCTGTGTTTAGTCTGAGAAAATACCTATATGCATTTATAAATAATGCATGCATATATTTATTTTTTATATCCAATTGAGTTCTTCACGCATGGTTAAAATTATTGACAGAATTAATTGACCTGCGTGCATATTATTTTATCCTTTTATGTTTTGCGATGACCTCCCCTTCGCGCTTGGTGACGATGTGAGATTTCTCTTTGTGAGACTACTGGAATTTCAAATTTGGCGGTCACACTAACACTAACTGGTACCATCGCTGAATGTTAATATGGGTAGGGTTGTTATTATATCGATATTGTTGGGCATTCACTGATGATTTATAAGTGGCCACCTTCATATATTCATATAGACTATGTGTAGGCTTCTACATAACCTAGACATTATTTTCCCAACTTGTAGAACACTTATAATGAAACGATCGTTTGGAAAGAGGGATGTATTTAATTATGTCTCATATAAAATAATACAACTGGCTATCCGCAAAATACGTATAGTTAGCACCCCAAACGTATAATTGGGATTATACCAAGGTATATCCTAATGTTTGTTGAGTGAGACGGATGTCGGTCGGAGTATTGCTTAAATCTTTCTCTGTTAATGTATTAAATATATATATATATATATATATATATATATATACTTAGGTTAATAGGAGTTAGGTATTGTATACCCGTGTCCCTTTAAGGTATTGGCAGCATAATAATTAGCTCTATGCTTTGGAGCAGAGCCGTATATATGATAAAGAACACAAGAGCGTCTACAACATCAACAGATTTGTATTGGCTTACAATGTTTCTTCCTTACGTAACCGTAGGATTCGTCAGAGCTATAAAAGGGGTTTGATTGGTGTTATGGACTCTACCAACCAAACATTCAAGAACAAAGAGTAAAGAGAGTAAAGAGCAAAAGCAGGGGACGATAAGTCTAATTTTGGTGCGGGGGGGGGGGGGGGGGGGGGTGCGGGGGGTTCCTTGTTTACTAGCTGTGGTCATATTCATTCCCGGGAGTCGAGTGGTTAGTTGAGCCATAGATTGGGTGACGTCGATAGTAGGGTGCAGAGGGTGTGCAGAGTCTACACACACACAAAGGGCATACAATATATATATAACGGAGGAGAAAGTACATGAGGTAATTAGAAATGGAAAAAGAGTAATAATAATAATCTATAATTAATAATGTATAATAAGGCATGGGGAAGATTACACTATAATAAGGTATAAAAGTAAGAATAAGGTAAAATATAAAGGAGGATAAAAGTGAAAATAAGAATAAAGATAAAAATATATATATATATGAATAAAAAAAAATATATAGAGAATATATAAAGAAATATAAGCAAGTATTAAAAAGGGAAAAACACAATGTAAAAAAAACGATTTTTTTCAAATAAAAAAAAATTTCATGAATATGGCGGGAGAAAACGGGATAGAGAAATATAATCAAATGTGATTAGTTGAGAGAATATAAGATGATAATAGTTATGTCAAGTTTATACATCTTAATAATAAATAATCTGTGTATCAGAGTTACACATCCTTCAATTCACTTGCAGGTTCAACCCACGTGGCATAGTCCATTGTTCATCTGTGCCATCATGTGCGTTTGTTTTTGACACCACAGCAGATGCACAAGTTCGTAAATTCCAATGCAGATAGAAATCTATTTTTGCTCACCCAGACATTGACGGAGGATCCAATATTCCTAGTTCAATATGTGTGTGTTGTTATTTTGGTCGCACAAATCAATCACTTGGTTCAATATTATGGAGTATGGTTTTCTGGTCTTCTTAACAGTGTCAGTGGTTGTATATCTCGAAATCACAAGGATCACAGTACTCCGGATTTGGTGTGATTATCGGTCATCCAACTATGTTGTCGGTGGTTGGATTCAATTCTATTGCCCCGAACGTTGAACTTTGGTGTCGATTGAACATTAACGAGGCAGAGTGAGATCGAATCTGTGGTACAAAACGGTACGCAAGGAAATTCTTCGTCTTCGTTTCATCCGCGTCCAGCAGTCACGTGCAAGAACCGCTACGTAGTAATTGTGAGCGTAAGCAGTCAAGATAGTAACTATGGCTGAACTAACCACTCGACTCCCGGGAATGAATATGACCACAGCTAGTAAACAAGGACCCACACCCCACCCTCCCGCACCAAAATTAGACTTATCGTCCCCTGCTTTTGCTCTTTACTCTCTTTACTCTTTGTTCTTGAATGTTTGGTTGGTAGAGTCCATAACACCAAGCAAACCCCTTTTATAGCTCTGACGAATCCTACGGTTACGTAAGGAAGAAACATTGTAAGCCAATGAAAATCTGTTGATGTTGTAGATGCTCTTGTGTTCTTTATCATATATATATATATATATATATATATATATATATATATTGGGCGGTGGATTGGCAGTATCGGTAGAGTGTCGTACGCCATGCTTTCCAGCATAGTTACGTCCCTTTACGATCTGAGTTCAAATCCCGTCGAGGTTGACTTTGCCTTTCATCCTTACGGGGTCGATAAAATAAACTACCAGTAATGTACTGGGTAATTGCTGGCCTTGTGCCTGAAGTAGAAACAATTATATATATATATATATATATATATATATATATATATAATTACTTACCACAATATATATATATATATATATATATATATAATTACTTACCACAATTCCTTCGTTATATATATATATATAACGAAGGAATTGTGGTAAGTAACCAGATGAACCATAATGCACTAAAGTACTCAATACTTAGGGTAGTAGCGACGGTAATAGGAACAAGTATGACCCCGACGGCCTTTCGACAGCTATTTCTGGACGAAGTAAGAATGTTTAGCCTGGTAAATAAATAGCCAAACTTATATGGAAAGATAGTAATTGTCAAGAGGATTGGTTAAAATTTGTTATAAAGTCAAATAAATCTATCATGGCATGTGGTGGGAGGTAGGGGTGGCTGAACTTGCCGGTAGAACAAAGAGGGAGTGAAGAAAGCCAGTCAGGCGTTGAAAGTGAAATCTATCCATCAGATTCTAGGGATAGTGTATAAAAAGTCGAACAATTGTAATGGAGAAAAGGAGGGGGGAGTTAAAAGCGAGTAAAATAAAAATAAAAATAAATATAAAAATAAAAGAATAATAAATATATAAAAAGTTTTGATAGTGAGAAATGAATAAAAAAACAAAAACAGTAGAGCCTAGAAACTGCTGCTATAATTAGTAGGTATTGCTAAGCTATAGAAAAGTTTAATAGGTAGAAAATGGGAAAATACCAAATAAGAGATTGTAGTTGGTAGTGAAAAAATGTAAAGCAGGCTTTACAGGGGTCTAACACAGCTGCTATAAATAGTTAGTAAAGCGTAATCAGCCAATGCTATCTTACAATTACAGGTTAATAAGTTGAGAAAAAAATAATACTAAATAAGCAATTTAGAAATTGTAGAATTGGAGTAGTAACAAAAAACAAAAAATTACAGGGGTCTAACACATCTGCTAAAAATAAGGCGTAATCGGCCAATTCTATCTTAAAATTACGGGGGTGGGGGTACTGAGGCTACAGACGACCGGTGGGCTGCATCGGGGTAGGCGAAAGGTGAATAGCAGACGAGGAAGAAGATCGGGGGTGGAAGGAAGTGATAGGATGAGATGGAGGGGAACGTAGAGGAAAAGAAAAAAAGGTTTGTCTACCTATGTAAGCAGGGGTTTCCCCTTACAAAATCGGCAAGTGGGGGGTATCAGCACTTGTCTACTCACCCGGGAGTTATGGGGTATGAGGGCGATGTAAGTCCTACGCAATCTGTGTTTGCATGCGGTTACCAGTTCGTCTTTCGTGTTTAGGAGTTGGTCCTTCGAAAACAACATTTGTAATGTTTCCTCCGAGCATAAATTACACGGACAACTTGCTCCCGTGTAAGAGTTAGCTCTGGACAGTAAGCTCCAAGTGAGATTGTAGGTTATATTATTATCTTTGAGGTCCCAGATGTGTCCCGAAAGTGTAGTGGCATGTCGCCGGACCGTGTTTCGGAAAGTATGTCGGTGTTGGTAGAGCCGGGTCTTGAAGTGACAAGCGGTTAATCTTACATAAGCTTTCTTGGAGGTGTTCGTCCTCACGTTGCACTGGTAGATCACATTACTTTCTCGGCATCTGTTGTTGAGGGGGCACATGAGTCTATCAGGACAGTTACACCTACTGGTCGGCTCTCCACATATGTCTAGGTTATTTCTTCCATAGAGGTTGAGTTTTTTGTTGTTAGAGGAGACGATGTTTTGTGCGTTAAGTTAGGTTTGGTGCTGTAGGAGAGTTTGATGGTGTTTTTGTTGATTATGTTGTGGTAGCGGAGTTATCGGAAAAATCTTCTTTAGGCTAATCGAAAATCACTTCCCACTACAACATATATGTATATAACCTCACATCACCCACACGAGCGAAATTACTCAGCAAATATATGAGGGGAGAGAGAAGATCCTCAACGCTCAGATGATGATATGGACCGACATCCTAAACCAAGCAGATGCACTGCCAACAACTTCCAGGCGTCTAACAATGACATATCACCCTTGTATGGGCTCCGCAAATACTATAAGACAGACGACGACCCGACAGCAAGACCACCAACAAGACCTGTGTGCAGCACCAATATCGTTAGCAACTACATGATCTCCTACTTCTTCTCAATGGTTATACGCCCCATAATCAAGATGTCTCCAGATGTATGTGACAGTACAGAGGACCTCCTCAGAAGAATCAGTGAGTGCAACAAAAACAAAAACCTATCCAACTGCATAATATGCAGTATGGACGTGGTATCACTATACCCATCCATTAACATTGATTTTGCTGTGGAAAAATGTGTGGAGATGATGACTGAGGGTGAGGTGGAGTTCTGCGACGTCGACACAGACGAACTGGGCCTCCTACTTAGACTCATTATGACACTGACTACCTAGACAGCCATTACCTTAGCCGTTTCTGCCCCAGTAGACCCATAAAAGGTAGACCGCCCCACCATAACCTCAGTGGCAAAAAAGACTCCCATGGAAAGGTGGATTGGGTGGACCAAAACCATACAGACCCACCAAAACAATGATCAGGTAAGAAAAATGGTCGCACATGCAATAGGGGCTAGTATTAAAACTACCCTAAAGGGCCACATATTCAAATTCGACGAGATCTACACCCAAAATGAGCGAGCAGCCATTTGCGTCAGCATAGCTGGTGACGTTGCCAACCTTTTTATGGTATGGTGGAAAAGGAGACTCAAAGATCTCCTTGATGAGAGCTCCATAGACCTCATCATGTACTCTCGTTATGTAGACGACATTAATCTAGTGATAAGGACATACCCACAAGAGAGTACTAACAAGTATGATTTAGAATGTAGCACAATGGAAGGCATCCAGCGGATAGCTAATTCCATACACCAGAGTATAACTGTAACTGTCGACTACCCTTCTAAACACCCTAACAATAGACTCCCTATATTAGACACGGAACTCTGGATTTACACTATAGACGAGAGAGCCCAAATTCCCCACTCAAACTACGCTAAACCCATGGCCACGAAATACCTGATACTCAAAATCTCAGCAATGTCCAGTAGTTCTAAGTTCAATATTCTGATCGCAGACATGGTACGAGTTATGAAGAACGTGTCCTGCATATGCGACCCAACAGAAATGGAAAGACACATCCAACACTTCATCAACCGCATGCAGTTCTCTGGCTACAACCAGAGAGATAGAATCAAAGTATACTTAGGAGCCACGGAGAAGTATAAGACCCTCATAGAACTGGACATGAAATGAATTTGCCCATTATAGAGGAGCAAATCATGGAATAGCTTAGATAGGACTAAACATAAGATAGGGAAAGCCACCTCATGGTAAGACAACCAGAGATACCAGAGTGTCATGTTTGTGGACGCTACCCTTTGAGGGAAATTAGGTAACCAGTGTAGAAAGGCCATGAGAAAGACCCACCTAAAGATTAAGGAGGTAGAAAAGCTAGGGACCACCATAAAATCCCTGATAAACAAAACATACCCTTTTAAGAAAACCCACTGTACTAATAGGAAATGTATTATATGTAAAGTAAACCCCCGGATAAACTGTAAAACTAGAAACGTAGTCTATAGCATAAGATGTACAGAGGGTACTTGCAGAAACATGACAACAACATACATAGGCGAGACAGCTCGTAGTATATGTGAAAGGAGAGACCAACACTGGGGGGACTAAAAGGAAGAAAAAACGGTTCAGTACTATACGAACACGCTAGACAACAACATGACAGTAACATAGACAACATAGAAATTAAAATAATATCTAAACATAGAAATTAAAATAATATCTAAACATAGAAATGACTCATAGGCAAATCAGAGAGGCCAATGAAATAGAACTTAGAAGGCCAAAGCTAAACAGAAAAAAATGAATGGAATAACAACAACACCCAAACAAACAATACTGACCTAAGAGAAATATAAATAAATAAATAAATATATACACAAGCACAATAACAACAAACACATATAAACACACACTAGTAAACTAAGATAGAATACCATAACCAAAACACAGTCACCCACACGCGAACACACGTCAAACACTATACACACACGGAAACGCATGCGCAGAGAAGAAGCCAAAAATAAATAAATAAATAAACAAATTAAATAAAGATGGCATAGACATACAATACCACAGGAGGAAACATAATAGCCCACTGACGATGTTGCAGATGTGCAACGAAAGAACTTTGTTAGACTATATATATGTGTTTGTGTCTATATTATATCTGTATTTTTGACTGTTGATCAGTCAATGGAAAATATTAAGGACCGAATAAATTAACTGAAATAAAAGATACAGAAGCGAAAACCAACCAAACAGTGAATGTGTTCTGTTATTAATTCTGGCAATATTATTACAACTATATGACCCTCTCCTATATATATATATATATATATATATATATATATATATATATATATATATATATATATATATATATATATATATATATATATATGTATATATATAGAGAGAGAAAACATAACAAGGACGTCGGTTACTCCTTCATTACATTCATTGGATGGTGACGAGCGTTTCAGGCGTGGGGTGCTGGTTGTCGGTAGACTGATTGGCATGTAGTTGAGGCTGAATTTTGTGTGTGGTGTGGGTGTGGTGTTGTTTGTGGAAATGGTGTTTATTATGGTGTGATGGGTGTGTTGGTGCTGTCAAATTCAATAAGCAGATAAATACATAGACACACTTAGTCTGACAAATACGTAGTATACATACACATGTGTATATATATATAAAGAGAGAGAAGCGAGGAGAGCCAGTGGAGATGGCGCTGTACTAATAAATATACTTACACACAGGCTCACACACATGCGTTGTTTAGGGAGGGATGATATGTATTGGTGATGTTAATGATGTTAATGATTGTTGAATTATGGAGATGTACCTGGTAGAGGTCGTGGCGGTGGTGATATGTGCGACAAAATATTTACAGGAACGAATTTTACGATGGATTGCAGGTTAAAAAGTGACATAAGGAACACGGGGAAAAGAAGGTTTTGTATGAGGGATGGTGGACGTATAGCGATGTGTATTGTGGCGGTGGTGGCGATGGGGTTATATGTTCGACATTATATTTACAGGAAAGGATGTTACGATGGTTTACAAGGTAAAACCTGACAGAGAGGACAGATAGAACACAATGGTACAGAGATGAGGGATGTATGGCGATGTGTCTGTTGGTGGGAGTGATGGATGCGACATGATAATTACAACATCTTAACTTACAAAGGGTTACATGTTATATAAGACAAACGAACTGAGATGAGGCACCGTGTGGCAAAGCAAAGGTGGTTATCACTATGTTGAGTCAGGGTTAGTGTGTGGCCCTCGGCCGTATATTTGTGCAGAGAAGGTGTTCAACCTGGTGTGTCTACAATATATACTTATGTCAGACCTAGAGTTTATGGCAGATTTCAATTTAATGATCTCAGCCGCCTCGGCTAGGCATAACCTGCAGTGGTTTTTGTCGCTGGGGAGTTGGGCCACGCGTCTTTTAACTGACCATATGATCTGGAATTCGATGTTCTTGTCTTTGAGATCCCAGATCAAATCGGCCAGTTTAGTTGGAATCGTTTGAACCTGTGTTTAAAGGAGCTTTTGTGGTTAAACGTAGTCGAGGTCGCACCTATATAGGGGTACTCTTTTGTGCCAGCTGTGACATCGCACCGGTAAATAATGTTTTTAACAAGGCACTCCCCGTTTAATGGGCATTCTACTCGCTTATTGTAGTTGCAGTTGGGGGTTTGATGGCACTTTGTGGGTTGATGGTATTTTGTGTGGAGCTGGCATGTGGGTTGTTGTGTTGTGTGTGTGGTTTCGTTCTGGGTTGTACAAGTGGTTTGTTGTGGGGTTACCATGTGTTTGCGTATTTTTGTCCTATTAGTGTGTGCTATCGTGTGGCCTAGATTTAGTGGTGTGGAGAATGAGATTTTAAGAGCGTGTCTATTGAAGAGCTTGTGGTATTTATGTGTATGTATGTGGGAAGGATTTTCCAGAGCCCTGAATAGGCTTCCCGGTATATTGGTGGCAACGTGTATAGAATACATTTATAGGTCTACTTTGGGCTTTACGGTGTTTAGTGTGGTTGTTGAGGTCTGGTGGTTGCGTGGGTGTGTTTTGATTAGGCGTATTTGTCGTAGGGGTTCCTAGTATTCTATTGGCGTTATATCTCGGGTCTCTATTACTACGTATCCGCGTGCGATATTCAGAGTCCATATTGGGGTCACCAACCAATAAATGTAATGAAGGAGTAACCAATCGTCTTTGTTATTTTTTCACTATAATACACTCTGTCTAGCTCTACATCTAAACATTGAAGTGAACCTAAACATCCAGTGCTCACCCGGGTGAACCTACAGTAACTCCAAGTTATACTCCCTGGATATATATATATATATATATATATATATATATATATATATATATATATATATATATATATATATATATATATACATATATGTATCCGTGTGTGGTGTGTGTATGTGTGTGTGTATCGTTTATTCTTTATATATATATATCAGGTGCAAATCGAAGTTGTATCTGCCCTATAGCAGGTACTGATCGTGTTGTTTGAGACAATCACAAAGCATTCAATAGAGTGATATGTTAATACTTTACCGTCTAGAATAAATGCAACAGTTGAAAACTGTGACACCAAGAAAAAGGAAAGAAGGCAGTAGCCATACATATCCCCGAACAACGATGAATATAGAAAGTTTGAAAACCTACGTGGACAATATCATGTTAATTAAAATCAGGCTTTGTTCCTCATGCCCAAAGTTCGTTATGACAGCAGAGGCAATCTCGCCATAGAAGCTACGCTAACTTTGCTGTCACATGACCTATCTCAAAAGAGGAAGGTCAGGCTTGTCAAAATTCGCCGGTTGTTTATAGGGTGTGAAAACAAAGGGAATGTAACCGCGTCATAACCAAAGCTCTCAACTAGTATATATATATACTAAACAATGACCAGCAACCAAAAACGATGACCAGATTAAACGCATTCATTTGTGTTAACTAAAATGGAACGCGATTATTTAAAATATGTTGAATGCTAAACCAGCTACCTTTACGGACTTTCGAAGATCCACAAGTGTAAAACATTTTACGAGCCTGGAAAAATTCCACCTCAACCTGCGTAACCATACAGCACCCCACTGACTTTAAATTAAGACCAATTGTAACGGGCCCACAATGAGAAACACATAGACTGAGCAACGTTATAGACACATTACTCAAACCAATTCTCAAACACATACCAAGCCGTGTAAGAGCCGAACTGGACCTCTTAAACCACCTCCCCACACATGTCAACAACGACTTTATTATTGTGTCTTTCGCTGTAGTGAACCGCTACATGACGATTCCAAACCAATACGTACTAGAAGCAATAGGATTCTGGCTAGAAATATACTTCAATGAGATCCCGGAATGAATAGACAAAATATTCATCTCCGAGCGATTAAAATACATTTTACAAAGTTTTTGATTTCTATCGCAACAAGTACAACAAATATCGGGGACTGCGATGGGTACAAATGTCGCTCCAATTTACGGTAACTTAGTCATGGCATAATTGGAAGTCCAGATATATGAACATTCCAAGTTAAAATAAGACTTGAACTTCCACAAATATTTGTCAGACGATTAGAAACGGTATTTGGATGACTGCCTTATTCTACGGTCTCATACACACGAGCAACTAAATGAATTCAAAAATTTAATTCACAGCATCAATAAACATATCTCATTCACAATGGAATACAGTCAGGACCAACTCCCATTTCTGGACATCTTAATCATTAAAAAGACACAGATATTGAAACTGAAATCCACTACAAACCAACAGATTCCAAACAATACCTTTTATTCATCTGCAACCATCCACAGCACAGGAAAACGAACATCGCTTCTAATCTAGCAAGTCGAATTTGCACAATTTTCTCCAATTATGACACGCGGAATATAAGACTACAAGAATTGAAGGAAATTCTGCTCGAAATACAGTACGCACTGTTATTAATAGATAACGGAATAGAAAGGGCTAAAGCAATAGACATTGAAGAAGTATGTAAACCTAAACAAACTCAATGTACATCCAATATTCTATCATATATCTCAACACGCAACCCATCAAATACGGAAGCATACAAAAAGAACATCCCCTATTGAAGCAAGGCCGAAGAATGAAACAACATATTTGAAACACACAAAGTAATAAAAAGCAAAAGACAACCTAAATCACTAAAAATATTACTCACCGATGCCAAATGTCTTACCACAACCTAAAACAAACTGTCAAAAAGATGTGGTCGCTCTAATTGCCGAACATGCACTCTCCTCATTGGAGGCACAATGTATACATTTCAATCAGGACAACATTTTGTAGTAAAAAATAATTTCACTTGCTCATCAAAAAATGTATTCATGCCATTAAATGTAAAAGATGTAATGAACATTATATAGGGCAAACAACTAACCACCCCTTCAGAAACAGAATGACAATTCATCACCACCAATTACGAAACCCTATGACAAGACATACACCACTCAGTGGATATCTAGACATATGTGCAAACAATAAGACACCCAATTTCCAAATCTTCCCACTTTACATGTACACTGACAATACAACAGACCAAATACGAATAAATAAGGAAAATATATTTATTCAAAAATATAGACTACCATTAAATATATTTTAATATACGTTGATATGTTAACACCATAACATGCTAACAATCCCCACACACATATACATACACACAAACACACACTCACATAACACACTTTAGTATATTCAAAAATAAAAGACCAGAGCTAAATCTACTTTAACATACGTTAATATTTTAACACCTTAACATGCTAACCATGCCCCCCACACAAACACACACATAACATCCACTCCATTTCTACTAATGGAATCAATTTTATTTCTATTCTACACGACCGCTTTTACTATTGTCTCCAGACAGATAAAAAAACTGTCTTCCTTTCACAGTTAAAGGAAGGCAGTGGAGAATTATTTGCGATTGACTTTGCTGAAAGCCGGATCCGTCATACATATTACAGCAGGTGTTCGATGTAAACCCAAAAGACAGGAATGCTCGGACACTGGACGTATGTGTGCATGATCGTTCTATCGCACTGCGAATATGTCGGGGAAACTCAGCTAATGACACTTCCATTCCGATAGAGTTTAACTAGAATTGGCAACGCTCCCCGTTAGCACTAGCAGGTCAGATATTTCTTGAAGTTATCCATGGATCCTGGACCGAAACTTCTCCTGAAAAATTGGCTAGTTGTTTATCGTCTGCGTCTAGTTTCTACCCAAGAGCGTCTTCATTTTACTCTCCATTAAATTTCCATAAAACGTTAAAGTGGAGTATCTACCGTTGTTTGTGTGCACTTGAAGTCATTTCATTCTGATTCATCTGCATATTCTTAGCGTGTCGACCCATCTCATCAAATTGGATACAATGGCGGGGCTATAATATTAAATTATCTTGTATAATTTCTGCTTACATACATATATAATCATATTTTGACACGTGTTTAAAACGTATATGTATAATAAAAAATATATTGAGAGGAATAATCGATTTGGGGAGCAATCTGGATTTGATGGAATCTAATTTACCCATAATGCAATCGTGTGTGGTTAGTATTAATTGGTGAGAGCATTAATATATCGTGATTGAAAATAAAGACATATAAACAATATATTTACGTTTATTTGACATACATATAATATCACGGTCAATATTTTAAGGTTTTATCATATCACATCTACTGAAATACCGGAATATATGCGCTGCATACATTTCAGAAGTATTTCCCATCAGCAGCAGAATCTATAATTACGCCGTCTACAGTGGTATGAAATATTTTAGTGTTTTGGTGCTTTTTAAAAAAATTTCTAAAGATATATTGTTTGAACGCTTATTTACATAGGTGCAAACTAGACTTTTTACCGCAACTATTTTTCTGCTAACATTACAGCCTTTAAACATCAACATTTATTGTTCAAATATGTCTACGTTAACTTTACTTTAATAATTACAATTTTCTGTTTGATTGTATAAGAAAAGAATTTCAAAAATTAAAGATCTTATTTAGCTTCCTGTTTGCTTTGTCCACCTCATATTTTTCTTAGCAATCTTGTACATTTTTAATATCCGCTAATATTCATCACTCACGTAGTTTCTAGCTTATGATCTACACGACCTTTATCTTTTGTTTGTCATTGATTAACTGTGGATAATGTAATGTAACCATATCTGATGTACAGATTAACGGAAAAGCCTAGTTTTAACTGATGTCTATATACTTTTACTAGCCGAAATATCTAGTCTGCCAAACTTTGCTGTCGTACAGCTAGTTCACCCCGTGCCTAATTTTATATTTTAGTCACACACATTCGCTCCCTCCCTCGCACTCGATGAACATATGCATAACTATATGTATATATCTATCTATATATATATATATCCGGGAGAGATGACCCCTTAGCCTTTGTCAAGGCAGAATTCTAGGAGAAGGAAAACTCTGATATAACACCTGCAACCCTGATGGTATCCAATGATGTAGACTTGTTCTTCTTTTTGGTAAATATCATCTTGGTTAAGAGAGTGGGACTGGCTTTGGCCAGTGCCTTTGCTCACTATAAAAGCTTCACGGCACAGGCATTGCTTTATATCTGGAGATCTCTCTGCACTTGTCGTCACATGGAACCATGGGCCCAGCACTATGTGTCAATAATTGTCACAAGTGTAGTGTTTGTACCAGAGTTTTCAAGTCACTGGCTGCACTAAAAAGCCACACTCGTTCAGCAGATCGGTAGTTCTCCTACATGGATATAAAGTAGTGGCCGTACTCAAAAACGAGTTGGCAGCCGCCATATATATATATATATATATATATATAGCGAGAGGGTGAGAGAGAGAGAGTGAAGGATGTAGTGTGTCTATATTAATATATGTATATCTGTTTGTGCGTCTATTAATTGCGTGGTGTTGACGATCACATTAAAACTACTAAACAATAATCGAAAGAAATAACAGCTGTTAATGTGGAAAATCAGACATCGTGATGTAATATTAATTGTTTTTTAATATGCACCACTATATTCCTATTGAGTACTAGATTCTGATAATTTAATCACATTTATTACATACACACACGCACAAACACACACACACTCACACACACATATATATATATACACATATTAGATTGACATTTCCCACCACAAATTAGATATAGTCAACTATTCATTCGTAACACCGTCAATATATCCTGTTCATGTTCACCGCCTGGGAGATCAAATATTAATGGAAACAATATACCTGACGATAATCCAAACAGCTCTTGTAGGATTAAAAATAAACTGTTCTCTTCAATAGAATTGTATTATCAAATATGTTGTGTATGAGGTAAAGATTACACACAACACAGAACATTCTGAATTTAGTGAAAAATACATCGGTATGGTGCAAGATCGTTTTAGAAAACGTTTTTTACTCCTTCAGAAGTCCTGATATGAGAACCTGTACGTCCCTGGCGAGAAATGTCTGGCAATGAAAGGAGAAAGGAGTCCCACATGGGATATCTTGGAAAGTAATTGAAAGATCCAGGCGTTACAACAACGGTATCAGCAAATATCTTCTCTGTGTGAGGCAGAAATTTAGGTTATTAGAGGGTTTGTCATCTCCGAACAATATTAACTTAAAGAGCAAAGCGCAGCTGCCTGTAAAGTAGAAACATTCGAATTCGACTTATTTCAACCACCTCAAGCTGATTTATATACATGAGTTAAGTCTTTTCTTTCTCTTTCCACATTTACATACTACAATACATTTTCAATGCTAGTATACTTTTATAATACTTCCGCTATTGTGTAAGAACCCAAACACGTGGTTGATCTCAAAATTCGAAATTATATTTCGCAGTTATTTTCCTTTGTGTATTATGTTTTCCTTTGCAAACATGCGTTCTTAGCAAGATTTACTGTTAACGATATCTTATAAACTCGTATTAGCGTCTGAAGAAAGGTTGTTATTTTGATGCCTCTTGTTTTCTGGGAGTATGGTCATGTTTGGATCTTCAAACATAGGGGAGCGCCTTTGTTCCGCATGTGAACATAAATAAATAATATGAAATGTGTATATATATATATACATATACATACATAATATATATATATATATATATATATATATATATATATATATATATATATATATATAATGGAAAAATTTGAACAGGGACAAAACAGAGAGGCAGTACAACAATGTTTATTAATTTCACGCTCTCGAGAGTTGGGTGTTGGTGGGGGACGACGTTTCGGGCATAAGCCCTTCCTCGGGTGGGAAGTGTGTGGGAACAGAGTTCAAAGGGTGTGTAGGGGAGTGGTGGAGAGACATATAGCGAAAGGAAACGGTGCGAATGAAAAAATAAAAAATAAAGATAAAAATAAAAATAAAGCATGATCAAAATACAAGGAATGAGATAAATTTAAAAATAAAGGCATGATCAAAATAAACTGAAATTAAAAGAGGGTTAAACAGGTGGTGGAAGGTTGTGGGGTGTGTAGGGGGGTGGCGGGTGGAGTGGGGAGAGGGATACAGGGTGTCCGAGCGGGGAGGGCTGAAGGTGGTGTGTGTGTGTAGGTGTGCGTGTGTGTGTGTGTATGTGAAAGTAAGGGTTGGGGGAAGAACGGGGTTGCATGGTCAGGAAGAGGTGTGTGTGGGAGGGGGGTCGTAGTGTCTGTGCGTGTGTGGATAGAGGGGTGGGGGGAGAGGAATCAGGAGGCCGAGGGTGTAGATATGTGGTGGAAAGCACGTGTGTGGGGGGTTTAAGCGTGTTGTGGGTGTAGGTGGCGTGTGGAGAAAAAAAAATGTTTTGGGGGGTGTGTGGGGGTGAGTTATATAGGTGATTACGTAAGAGGATGGTTGAAAAGTTGGTAAATTCCGAAGATGTTTAGTGGATTGGTGGCTGGTCAATTTCTGCGTGTGGTTATTCCATGAAGCGATGGTCGGAAGAGGAGAGATGTGGGGTGCGCGCGCAACAGGAAGTGGTCAGCAGTGGGAGTGCTCTGGTCTGTTTGTGCTGGGCGGTGGTCAGAGGGCATAGCAGCAGTCGGTGGAATGGTAAAGGGGCGAAGATGTGTAGGTGTGAAAGTTGGAGTGAGGAGTGTGTGTGTGTGTGTATTAGTAGGGGTGTTAGTGGGATGAGTGAGTGTGGGACGAGGGTGTGGGTGGAGCGGGGAGAGAAGGGTGTGTGTGGTTCTATGGAGGGAGTGTGGTGTACTGGTGTGTGTGTGTAGTTTGATGAAGAGGTGTTAGTGGGTGTTAGTATACGGGAGGTGGGGAGGCGTTGAATGCAGGTGTGAGTGGGGGTTAGTGGTGGTAGGGTGTGTAGAGTTGGTGGTGTACGAGGGTGTGTGGGTACGTGTGCGTGGGGTTGGGGGTGTTAGTGATGTTAGTTGCGTGTGGGGTGGGTGGGGTAAGTGGGTGCGTGTGTTCGTGTGCTTGGAGTTAGGGGGTGTTAGTGAGGTTAGTTGCGGGGTGGTGGGATGGAGGTGTGGAGGTGAGAGGTCTGGGGGTGAGGGTTAGTGGTGGTAGTAGGGTGTGTGTTTAGTGTGAGCGCGTGTATATATGTGCCGGTGGGTGTGTGCGTGTGATAAGGAGGGGGAGGAGGAGAAGAGGGGAGGGAAGGGATGTTAGTATGTTAGTTGGGGAAGGGTGGTCAGATGAGGGGAGGAGTGGAGGTGTTAGTATTGTTAGTTGTGGGGTGGGCGGTGAAAAGGAGGGGTGTGTTAGTGGTGTTAGTGGGGGATAAGTGTGGGGGGAGGGAGGCGGTCGAAGGCTAAAGGAATAAGGTTGGGGAGTTGAGGCCGGGGGGAGTGTGGGTCTGTAAGATGAAGATAGTTCGTTGTTCGACCGTAAGGCGATTGGCGGGGGTTCCGTGGCACTGGAGTAGGCCACAGACTGTGACATGGCGTGCGGAATGTCCAGGGCCACCAAAGTGGCGGGCGATGGGGGAACTGCCCCCGAGACGAATAACCCGGAGGTGCTCCGTGACTCGGTCCGCCAGGCGACGTCCCGTCTGTCCGACATAAGTCCGTAGACTAGGTTGGAGGAGGTGCAGCGGAAGGCATGCCGGACCGAGAGAGAGTGGCCGTTGGGACAATGTAAGGTGGTGGTGTTGGTGATGTGGGGACAGGTGTTGCAGCGGGGCCTAGAACAGGGAAAGGAACGGGGGGGAACAGAGCGTGGGTTGGGCGGTAGGGAGCTGTGGACGAGGAGGGTGCGGAGATTGCGTGCGCGTTTGAAGGAGGGGAGTGGTGGGGTTGGGAAGATGTGGGAGGTGGAGAGGTCGGACTGGAGGCGTCGGAAGAGGCGGCGGATGGTGCGGTGGAGGGGTAATGTGCAGGGGTGGTAGGTGATGGGGAAGGGGAGACGGTGGGTGGGTATGCGGTGGCGTGGGGTGAGGGTGGTGCAGCGGGGGACAGCACGGGCGCCGGTTAGAGCGGTGTGGACGAGAGAGGGGGGTAACCTCTGCGGATGAAATGGCTGACTAGGGAAAGGGCCTGGGACTCAAAGTCAGCATCACGGCTACGGAGGCGGCGGATCCTGAGAAGTTGGGAGTAGGGAATGGAGTGTTTAGTGTGGGTGGGGTGGGAAGAGGTGAAGTCAAGGTAAGAGTGGGAGTCGGTGAGTTTGAAGAAGGCGGAGGTGACGAGGGAGTGGTGGGAGGGGTCGAAGGCGACGGAGATGTCTAAGAAGTGGACGTGGGTGGTGGAGATAGAGGTGATGAAGTGGAGGGAGGGGTTGAAGGAGCAGAAGAAGGAGAGAAAGGAGTCGAGCTGTTCTCGGGTGAGGGTCGTGGCTCCGATACAGTCGTCAATGTAACGACCGTACAGTTCCGGCGTGGGGCCGGTGTACTGGGCAAAGATTTGGGCCTCAACATGGCCAACATAAAGGTTGGCATAGTTCGGGCCCATTCTTGTACCCATGGCTACCCCCGTGACCTGTTGGTAAAACTCACCCGAGAAGGAGAAACAATTCAGGGTGAGGACCAGCTCGGCGAGGCGAAGGAGAGTGGGGGTGGAGGGAATGGGGGAGGGGTGAAGGTCGAGGTAGTGTTTGAGGGCGCGAAGGCCGTCGGCGTGGGGGATGACTGTATAGAGGGACTTGACGTCTAGGGTGAAGAGGAAGGGCTGTGGGCCGGGTGGGTAGGTGAAGGAGTCGAAAAGGCGCAGGGCGTGGTTGGTGTCGGAGATGTGGGAGGGGAGGGTGGTGACAAGGTGGGCGAGGAGGGAGTCGAAAAAAGGCGGAGATGAGTTCGGTGGGGCAGTTGCAAGCGGAGACGATGGGGCGGCCGGGGTTGTCGGGTTTGTGGAGTTTGGGGAGGAAGTAGATGGTCGGGGTGCGGGGGGTGCGGACGATGAGGTGGGAAGCGGTGGGGGAGGGAGGAGGCGATAAGGTCATTGATGGTGGAGGAGACTTGTTGTTGGTAGAGGGGGGTGGGATCGGGGGTTACAGAGCTGCATATATATATATATATATATATAAGATTTTAACAAATGGAAACTATATTTATTAAAACATATTTATTTCATTATACATATTTCAGGGACACCAAGTTAAATTATGGTGTGCTTTCATCAGATAAAATATAATATAGATAAGTTTTATGAATAAATATTGACATACCCTTAAATAATGCAACCATTACTGTTGGAAGCTCCCGGATAGTGGAGTTATAGCATTAATTATTAGTATTGGATATTTTTAAATTTGGATATTTTTAAAATAAGCCGTTGGGTTACAGAGAAATAGAAAGATAGAGAAGGAAAGAGAGAGAGAAAGAGAGCAGAATAAACAGAGAGAGAAATCTGGAGAGAGTGAGAGGAGACGGATAAAATGAGAGAGAACGAAAAACTCTAAGTCATATCTTGTTGAGTTAACTTAACAATTGAGATGAAATGAATAAATAAAAATTAGAAATGTTAATAATCATGAATGGAATATACATATATAATATGAGAAATGTAACCATTGTTTAAATATAATAATATGTTTAGTTAATCAGTTAAATATTGAGATCAATATATTAAAATTTGGGATCTATATATTAAGAAATCCATATATTATTAAAGATCTATATATGACATAACACGTATACACACGCAAAAAATACGTACATATAAATATATATACACACTTATAAAAATACATATACATATCTAACTACGTATATAACACATACATACAAAATATAAAGGATTCTTTAATTTATTTTAAGATATAGGAATCTTATAAAATGTTAAATTGTTAAGATATTAAAGGAAATTTTATGTTATACACACTTTATGTTATTAAACAACATTTATATAAGTTTTATAAGATTACCTGTTATGTATTTATGGCAGTTATTATATGTCTTTTTGTCACGAATCTTGGGATAATCACTATACATAAGTGCGATCGAATTATATGGATAAACACGCACATGTACATACACAATTCCCACATATACATACACATATGTACCCTCACAAATAGGTAGATACGCATCACGTATATATACACATACAGATAGACATACACGCATAAAACATATGTACATGCATGTCAATACACACATATACATATGTACACACATATAGAGAGAAGTACATATAAATACAGTACATAGTATAATTGAGTACATAAAATACAAAAGAACTATATTACGATTTGGAAATATAGTTATAAGTAATATAACTTTAAAATCAATATAACTTTAAAATATTATAGAATATTCAAGTTATAATTTCAAAATAATAGTATGTTTAATATATTTAGTAGAGAAAATGTTCCACGTATATTTAACTTAATTTTATATCCATAAGAAAAACAAACAGAAACTTTGAAAGGATAAACTTTCGAAAATAGGAGAAGCTATCAAATAATAAAAAATAAAAAAATATAAGAAATATTTTCTCCCTTCAAGAGCTCTCAGTATATTTCTCTAGAATAGTTTAATTATATTTATTTATATTTAGGAAGAAAAGTTATTTTTACTTGAGTGTATAATCATTCAAAAACGGATGAAGGAATCTAATGATTTATCGACAGGCACAATATATCAATAAAATTAATTAATTAGTCATTTTACATTTTAAATTTATATTTATATTTAAACGTTGAGTTTAATCTATGTCTACAGCAACGGAATAAATTATTCCTTAAGTTCAGGGAATTTTTGGTCTTTAATATAAAGTATATTTCCTCTATACAAAGATCACAATTTTCTGAAGTGGAGTTAAAATGAGTAGCTTTTGAAATAATATTCCAAATCAACGAATACTCAACGTTTTTTAGTTTGGGGTCCCATAATAGGCTAGATAGAGAAGTTGAAGATTTTTTGTTTGGATCTGTAAAATAATTGTTATGGTTATTGAAGCGGGATTTAAAATCTGTGGAAGTGGATCCCACATAATTAAATGAATTTAAATTAGTTTTTACATTACAATTATATACTATATTTTTAGCTAAGCAATTGTTATTTAACGGACAGTTAGATTTATTTCTACAGTTACATTTATCAAATTGGATATTGCTTGGGTTATACGATCTGAGTTCAAATCCCGCCGAGGTTGACTTTGCCTTTCATCCTTACGGGGTCGATAAAATAAAGTACCAGTAATGCACTGGGTAATTGCTGGCCTTGTGCCTAAAGTAGAAACAGTTATTAGTGGTATTTGGTTAGGTTTTAAATTTCTATTATTAATTCTAATAATATTTTGCGGTAAATTTTTGGTGGAAGAATAAGTTAATTTTATAGTATGTCTATTACAAATTGAGTAATGTCTATGTGTTCTAGGGAAGCATTTGTCAAGAGCTTTAAAAAATAGTTTAGAAATAGGGGTTTTAATATTTAATGAGAAAGGAGGAGCGAACCATATTATGTTCCTAGATCTATTTCTTATATATATATATATATGTGTGTGTGTGTCTGATGGTAGCTAAGATGCTTCCATAGGCGATATGCTGAATGAGCACTCAATACTCTTACAAAACAGAGTATGATATAATAGATAACGTAAAATCAGTGCTGCATCTGAACTCAATTTATTATGTTTTACAATTGTTCCACCGGCGGACAGCTCGAGACGCGATCATTGTGTGGTCCTGTTTGATTCTGGACCCGCAGGTTCGACGGACACGTCTAAGGATTTCGGAGCATATTCTCTCACTGGGGTATGTGACCCTCAGGGCCAGTATCCTCGAAAATTTCATCATCTTCGCGCGCCCTATGATTAGCTGCTAGTTATCTACGTCATCATAATTCTGACCACAGGTACCAGTCCGTTGACCATTAGGGCATTAGCTGTCCCATGTCTGCTACACTTCAATGAATTACTGCTGTCTTTGGTAGTTCACACATACACGCGCGCTCGAGCACACACACACAAACACACACATACACACATACACACACATAAATTCACATAGATAACGACAGTCGTACGCATGGATGCCCGCTATACACACACATTTAAGGAGAACATATAAACATATAAACATACGCGTACATGCATCCAGAGAGGCACGTACATACACAGACACATGCCCACATGCCTATATACATCAACATACACAAACACAAGTGCATACACATGCATATGCGTATATATACCCGTACACACAAACAACCACAGACATAAATAGACCCCGCTCTTTCTACCCACGCACGCACATATATATATACACGTACCCATATACATATATACACACACAGATACACACTCGCTCGCAAACAACATATATACACACAAACAGGCCCTTTCCCTACACGGGTGCTTGTACACACACACACACACACTGGTTCATATAAACTCTTACAAATATGCCGATATTCCTATACACCCCCACGCACGCATAAACAAATATATAAATATATTTATATATATATATACATAAAAAGAATATACACACAAAGTCATACAAAGATACACAATGGGTCATACACGAAATGATACATCATGTGATAAATATATGCATATATAAAAAAATACATACATACACACATACATATATATATATATATATATATATATATATATATATATATATATATATATATATATATATATATATATATACATATATATATATACATATACAGTATATATATAAAATAAAAATATATAAAAAATACAAAAATTTATTGAAAAAATATACATATAACGGCACATAAATATACACAGTGGGCAATACATGAAAGGGTGCACCTTGTTATATGTGCCTCCTGAGATGTTGTTACGTTGCGAACATGGATCAATCCACGTATGGAATCTTCACGCAAACCACATAATGTGCATTCATGGTATTACAGTAAATAGTTGGCGCAGACCGTACATAGAAAATGCATGCAGAATATATATAAAAAAAGAAGGAACCTGTATGTATATGAGATAGTACACAAGAGAAGTATGAGATACACACGTGGGTCTTTATAGGGAACATACATTAGGTGTTACAAACAGGAATGCGTGGAGAGTATGGACTCTCTACTGAAAAGATACACATGCAGGGGGCTGCCTGGACCGGCCATACTGGAGTATGTCACTGTGGTTGAGGTATAGTGTCTTATTGGTGTAAGGCACTTGAATGAGTATCATTGGAATCCCGGCCCAGACGATATTTTAGCCTAGGGTGACGTGCAGAGTCGGGTAGGCATCCTGGGTTATTTCGGCTTGAGCCCGTTTCGCGGCTCTGGTCGGCGTGCGCTCCACCGCTTGCCTTTAGCTTGGGCTGCCCGTTGGATTCCATGCGGAGAGTGTGCACCTTCTCTGGTGTCTGTACGTCATGATTATTTCTGATTTCAGGTTGACCGCATCATCCTTCAGTCTGACTATCTCCATGGCCTCGGTTAGCATAGCCCACACTTTCTATTTCCAGCAGAATATGCACACTACATGGCCAAAACAAAAACCAACGCGACGAAGATGGGGCACCTCGACCGTCAACCGCAGCGGCCGAATGACCGTCCATCGGAGCCCGGAGGGCCCTTGCAGACCGGTCTTCAAACTACAACCCGGCCCAACGGCGGCCGCCACACCCGCGGAAAACGATACAATCCAACGCCGGGCGAAAATGAGTGGCGAAGGGGAGACTACCGTGTCGGCAGAACAAGACCCAGAGAATCAGGAGAGGGGCGTGGAAGATCAAGAGCAAGGCGTCCGAAATGAACAATATAACGACAGAACATACAACTGCAGAGCGGGCACACTTTGCCCTCTGCAGGGAAGATGCCTAGCGAAGGGCCTGGTATATAAATGTGTGCATAGCACGCACAATATAACGCGCACCTCCCACGACCAACATCCACGGGGCAACATCCACGACCTATAAATCGCGGGTGTATAACCACACAAACGCTTTCAAGGACCGGAAAATGTGGCACTCTACTAGGCTGGCGGACCTGGTGTGGGACTTGAAAGATAAAGGGACCCTGTATGCCCGCAACTGGAGTATCGTTCGGCACGCGAATGCATATTCGGCTGCAAATAGAAAGTGTCAGCTACGCCTATCCCAGGCCATGGAGATAGTCTGACTGAAGGATGATGCGGTTCACCTGAAATCGGAAATAACCATGAAGTGCAGACACCAGAGAAGGTGCACACTCTCCGCATGGAATCCACCGGGCAGCCCAAGCTAAAGGCATGTGATCCTTGATCCGGATGTGCAAAGGTCGAATTGTGCTACCTATGTAGTATTGGTTGCACCTGTCACATTCTATCTTATACACGACGTATGTGCGTAGGCAACAGTTAGCATGGCGTATCGGGCAGTCTCTGAGGGAGCATGCGTCAGTAGATTTTTCGGGTTTTCTGGAGAGGCATCTTCGCAGGGAGGGGCCCGAGTGGGCCAGGTGGATGTCGAGGCCCTCCCTCCGTATAGCCTTGCGGATAGCGTTGGTGGTTTTCTCGCCCAGGTGTGGCATTTTAAGGAAGCACTTGCCTTGGGTGCTTCTCTGTCTCTTTCGTCTGGTGTCTCCTATTCTGTCTGTGATCGAGGTAGGGTACCCGTTCGTCTCCAGCACCTCGAGGAATCGCTTGGTATGAGTGACACCACTGGCGGGATCGCTGCATCTGTTTTTGATTCGCGCGATCTCGTTCGTGATGTATCCTCTTTTGGCACTGTTAGGGAGGGCGGACTTGTAGTGAACGAATAGGTCCCTGCAGGCTGCCTTTCTGTAGAAGTTGCAGTGGATCCCCCCTTGTTCCGTGATGTTGATTCGGAAGTCGAGGAGGGCAAGTGACCCGTCTTCGTTGGGGTGTTCAACACTGAAGTCAATGTTCTCGTCCGTGTTGTTGAACGTCTCATAGATTCTGTTCGCCGTGTCTTGGGAAGATGTGAGGATGAGGATATCGTCCACGTATCTTGAGAAAAAGGCTACGGCGTTGGGGTAGCAGGCGTTGAGAGCCTTTCGTTCGAGGTAAATTGTACAATAGACTGCGCGTCTGAGGAATTGTCAGAACTTCAGACAGAATGCTTTTATGCACTTGTTTCAGGGGTCTGCTTACTACATTCAACTCGCCGTGATAAACTTTGCCTTCTATCATAATGTGATTGATAAAAGGTACATCTCAAATATTGGTGTTCGTTCTTCTGCAAAATATCTTTTGTCATTTCCTCTCTCTCCTTTTCGGAAGAAATCACCTAATCACCCTAATGAACGATGAGCACACCTGGTTTAATATGCCTATGATATCTCATATCCAACGACACTATCAGGTGTTACCCATCCATACATAAAATTATTTTACATAGGTCTTATCATTTTATATTATTTTATAGTGTTTCTTGTGATGTTCGATTGTTCATGCGGTCATATTATCGTTAAAATATACATATTCATGACGTCGGTAGATTATATTAGTTATGGTATATATATATTTATGTGCATGTATCTTCTTGAATATATATTTGCATACTTGAAAACTCAACTACGTTTCATTTTATAATATAGTAATGAAGAATAAATGCTGTACTAACCAATAATTGTTTCTACTTTTGGTACAAGGCCATCAAATACTCAGTACATTACTGGTACTTTATTTTATCGACCCCGTAAGGATGAAAGGCAAAGTTAACCTCGGCGGGATTTGAAATCAGACCGCAAAGAGACGTAACTATGCTGGAAAGCATGGCGTCCGACTATCTACCGTTACTGCCAATCCAGCGCTGTACTAACCAATGATTGTTTCTACGTTAGGCACAAGGCCAGCAATTAACCAATTGTATCGACCCCGTAAGGATGAAAGACAAAGTTAACCTTGGCGGGATTTGAACTTAGAATGGCAAGGGCTGTAACTCTATACGTCAAAGCATGGCGTCTGACCCTCTACCAATACTGCCAATAAGCAATAATGCCTGTCCGCATTGCTTTAAATTATTCTTAATCTTGTAAAATGAGATTTTGAAATAACTTCATAATCTTACAAAAACAAGGAATAATAGATCATTGTAGTGAAGATATTTCTTTCTTTGACGCATTCTACACATTGATAGATTTCTAATGTCTAGCTCAATATCCCAAGGAATTATCTGAGTTTATTTTTTCATCGTAATTATAGTTCGTAAACAGAATCGATCCAAGACGATTGCATCCATGTACCCCAAAGCAATATTTCGAATAAATACTGAATAAATATATAAGATTGCAAGTATTCAGTTGAAGACTTCTATAAAAACTGAATATCCATCAGCGATATGTTGTTGCGTTACTTTATTTCCTATTTCTTTTCGTAATTACAGTCCTATTTATATAGTCTTCGTGTTTCAATGAAAAACCCCATTTAATTACCTCACTCGCGTATTTCTGTGAGGAGATTTAAATATTAGGCTTCCTGGAGTTGACATTATTAATCAGGCTATAATTCCCGAATAAACTAACAGGTAGTGTTCTTATATATATTCAAAATCCTGGTTGTACATAGTGTTTATGAACATAGTGTTCAGAGTAGCTAAACACAACCAAAGGATTCTATTGTAAGGAAATGTATTTCATTACCTTTTGCTGATTATGATTAATTTTTTTCTTTTGTAACATAGCCAAACTCATTATAATTATCTTCTCTTCGGTATTGACGCCAATGGTCGTTACTTGCTTTGAGAAAGAGCTTGCGTGTCTCAGTGATCCCAAGCGAGAAGCCATCATAAGTGTCCAACTCCTCAAAGAGTCACACATGGCGGCAACGTCAAAGAAAGGTGGGACCAGACTGAACGTGACCATCCTCGATGATCCCAACGGCGACTCGGGCGCAAGGAAATCTACACGATCTCAACGGCAGAAGAGGGCAGCAGCAGTCGTGCTGGAGAAAGACGAAGAATTCGGCAGCCCGATGCAACCTGGATTGTCAAATCCCGTCTGTCTCAATCCTTTTCGAGCTGCGGGGGAGGCGCTTCAGACCATGTGCCGCGCAGTCTTGTCCACCAAAATTAAATTCAAGCAAAGGAACTCGTCAATCTCTCTCTTTGACTTCCCTTTCATCCACACTTCAGCAAGACCAGTGGTGATGGTCCAGCGAGTGATGGAGGCAG
>OZ024743.1:106201368-106263868 GCA_964016885.1 Eledone cirrhosa | reverse complement strand
GTTGACTTGCGATATCATGGAAAACAGACAAACATTCGATAAAACACATTAAACGAACACCTCTCTCAGTGCAAATAACAAGGTGCGGAAGGACGTTGAGACAATACTGTTTTCACTCCAATTTATTACAAATTTCTATTTAGTTAGTTTAATAACCGGATGATTCTTTATTGTCAAAGCTCTTTTGTCACACATTCTGTGACCTCCTCAATGTCTAATTTGTTATGTTGTGTTCTCCTTTGTTCTGTTCTACGCCATCTTGTTTTGGAGAGGATGTCAGAGAATGTGTGACAAAAGAGCTTTGACAACAATAAACAACCATCTGGTTATTTAACTAATCAAAATAAATTGAAGTGAAAGCCAGCAGGTGCGTATGGATTTATTGGCAGCCTGACCGTCTGTAAGTATAAGGACATATGTTTATATAATCATTTTCATATAAGACATCTTGAAAGACTTTAATTCACAACGCAAAGTGACCTAACATATAGCATAAAATATTTTTCTGATGCCGTAACTATTTCGCCATTTCGCCAATATTATAATATTCAAATACCGTATCCCACATTATGCCATGGGAAATGAAAACCCACAGTTAAAGGAGGAAGATAGTGGTACACTTAACAGAAAAAAACATTACCCACGACAAAAATGATTTCAAAAAATGTTTAGCAAATATATCAACCGTTAAACTAATACCTCCACACTATTATATTTATCTTATTTGTTTTCCACGTTGAATATGTTTACTAGTAATGATAGAATTAATAGAAATACCACCGTTACCGTTAACTATAACGATATATATTTTATTAGCATAGATTGCTATATTCTAATACTCGTATATATCTTTGGTCAGAATCCCATCTGGCCTCTACTGCTGCGAGAATTCCGCATAGTTCTATAGAAGTAGAAACTTCTGGTGATATGTTTATATACATTTAGCTAAACGTATTTCCTTGTAGTAGACATTTAAGAGGAATGTTCTTCCACGACAGAATAGAACAATATCAAAAAGGCAAAAAAAAAGAAAACAAAAAACATACCAAAACCAATATTGCAATACACAATTCTATTTCATAGTTAAACAATTTCGTATAAGATTTCATATTTAGAACAATATTATAAGCGGGATTAAATAAACAGTGTGTGTTGACGAAATGCAGAAAATGCCAACAATGAAATCTAATAGCTTGCATAATCATAACAATATTCTATATGGGATTAAATAAACAATATAAGGTTACAAAATGCAGGAGTTATCAACAGAGAACATACAACAGGTAGGAGTGGATTAATGTTTGAAAAAGACAGATATACAGGAAAAGAATCCTTATGACAATATAAAAGATGTTTCTAAAAATATGTAGCACGTACCACATACTATTCAAACTGAAGAATTATTTCTCTAAATATTGGAATGTGTAAAATGAATGTTTAAAACATAGGAACATATAGTTGGATATTACAAGAGAACGGTACATATAGTCTTCATTTAATTTGGTCCATTTGCAAGTTAGCCAAGTAAGTTCTAACCATTTCAAGATATCTTAAAGGACAATACTTGTTTAGGTCCATCTATATTCTGCCTTTCTGGAACGCCCTAATATTATATTCTGTGAACGGTCCTTTAATTGTGCTTACCCATTATTTTAAAGGAGTTCAACAAACATATATTAATGTGTTTTCCACAGGAAGATTACAAGAACTGAAAATAAATCGAAGTATATTAGGAAGTTCAATAGATGGTTGTAATTCCAGCAAAAGGAGATAAAATGAAGCAGATATCCGCTTTCTACACATATTTGTGTGTAGATCATATTAAATGTTTGTGTGTCCGACGTTTGCCTAAATCTTTTGTATTTCCTATTGTTGCTATTGATTTGAATTATTCTTTCATCTACAGTACGATATTCTGCATGGATCTGTTTCATTATAGAACATTATCCATGCTCATATTTCGACCACTAAATTCTGCGAAATCAGGCTACCACAAGAAATAATTTTTACGGTATGTCAATAATTATTAGCGCTGTTCAATGGGTTGGGCCGATCAAACATCGGATCGGATGTTTTGCGGTATATGTTCCGGCTCTCTGATTTCAAATCCCCACGAAATCAACTTTGCCTTGAATCTTTCAAGGTGTGCATGAAAATTAGCAGTTCAACACTGGTGTCGATTTCACGTCTATATATCTTTCTCTTTTCCACTCTGCCCCTCGTTATTTCTCAAACCTGGAGAGATATGGTCTTCAACTGGCTTCACCAGGATTTAAAAACACCCAAGAAAAGCCGTATGTTATACGACGAGCCTATGATTCCACCAAGCATTATGAGTACATGAATATATAAACAAACATACAATAATGATTATAATTGTGTTATGAAATAAATTTTGTATTATATAAATTCTAAAATATTTCCACATATTTTAGCTATTGTGGCACACGTAATCTAAAAATACAATGTTATGACCGTCAGTGAAGGTGAAATTAAGATGCAACCAATTTGTAAAATAAAACTAAACATTATATATTTAACTATGGACAAAATACAACTGACAAGCTTGTAATGATTTATTTCAATTAGTGGAAGCTGTTGAACTGCCTGCAGTTTTTTCTCACTTCACTAGCAAGTGGAATATTGGAAAACAATTATTGGAATTACACGTGGTACATTTTGAAAAATTAACTTCCTTATTAGCATAGAATTCTTCGTGTCAACTATTTTTGTCTCAATTTCCAATAAAATCATATCTCTCCCGTATTATTCATTTATTCATTTGATTAGGTATCATATTAGTTTAAAGCAAATCCAACAGCTTATCTATATACTAATGGTTTCTGATTTAAGCAGAAGGCCAAGAATTTTTGAGGAAAGGAAAGTCCATTAAATCGACCCTAGTACATTATTTCATCGACCCAATCAGTAAGTAAAGCAAAAATAACTTCGGCGGGATTTGAACTCTGAATGTAAAGGGACGTAATCACATGCTACAAAGCATGGTGCCCGACATTCTTTCTATACTACTATCCACCGCCCTTATATAATAATTGTTTCTACTTTTGGCACAAGGCCAGCAATTATCCCAGTGCATTACTGGTACTTTATTTTATCGACCCTCTAAGGATGAAAGGCAAAGTTACTCTCGACGGGATTTGAATTCAAACCGAAAAGGGACGTAACTATGCTGGAAAGCATGGTGTCCGACCCTCTACCGATACTGCCAATCCACCGGCCTTATATAATATAAATAATAATACAAATGGTTTCTTTATTCACCACAAGCGTTAGTCTCAAGGAAACATTGGGACGGTACAGGACGGAAACATATTGTGTGTTTGTGATTGCCTGTGTAGGCTGGTGGGTTTTGCGTGTAAACAGATTTAGCAATAGTTAAAATGAAAGGTAACAATTAAACAAAGGGAATACCTCAATAAGAGGGAGATGTCCGTATTACGAGATCCAGACATTTCCGGAATATCGCGGACGTCGTGAATGTATGTCTGTCGATCACACCCTATATCTAAGAAAAAGGATCCTTAAAACGAAATAGTTCATACTTAATTAATTATAACATACAGGACTCGAGCGGGGTATTTCAAGCATATCTAGATATATATATATAACGCTAGATAGGTACACATCCCAAATGCTCTCCGCCTGTGCAAACTGAACCACGAAAACCTACCATGAAAGATTGTAACTTCCTGGCATACCGAATTGGGTTCTACGCACTAGGTTTTTTTTACATTGAATTTTAATGCATTTGTTAGTATGTATCAGAAAATTCCGTGATCTTTTTTATTGGTTATAGAGTGATGAGAGTGATACCAGGTCGAACAAGATGAATGTGGCTTGCGCCTAGCCTGGATAGGTAGGGAAAGATAAAGATGTAGAGAGATGGGGGGGGGGTATAGATAGGGGGAGGATAGAGAGAGGGAGAGATAGAGATAGAGGGATTGAGAGTGATTGAAGGAGAGTTAGAGATAAGAGAGAGTAGAGATGGGGGTTGGAGAGGGCGTGAGAGATAAAGATAAAGAGTTGAAAGACATGGCCGTCGAGAGGAAGTGAGAAAGGCGGAGAAGCGGGAAATCAAAGAATCAAATCAGGTGCTCTCATATATAACAGAAGCATAATTATATTTGATAAATAGAAATGAGAACGAGGTTTTTTTGTGGCAGGTGATATTAAACCAAATTATAATTCCGCTTAGGTAAAATTTGTCGTCGTACTGGATTAAAAAATATAATAAACCAATCTACTACATGGTTATTTTAATCGACTTTCTTCCCTCCCCACTTTAGAAGTTGCCTAATTTATTATTAATATTTCTATTATAGTTGTCTTCTAATTTTATTTGTTCTTATATCCTTGCACTTATTCAGAAATCATTAGCATTATATCTCCATTAAATTATCATTTATTACGTTCACCCTGTCTCATAGTTTATATCTGAGATCATAACTCATTATAACACGCACAGTACAAGCTCATAGGCTTATATATATATAAAAACATATAAACATATAGATACACACACGCGCGCGCGCACAAACACACACACATACACATATATATATATATGCATATACATATATGTCTTTATATATATATATATATATATATATATATATATATACGTTTATCCACATATGTATATATATATACACACACACATATATATATATATATATATATATATATACGGCATATTTATATATATGTATATATATATATATATATATATATATATATATATATATATATATATATATATATATATATATATATATGTATATATATATTTAAATATATATGTACACATATACATATATATTTGTATGTATACATTTATGTATATATACGTGCGTGTTACTGCAATATTTCACGAACTTAGAATACATATATTTATGTATATAAGTTTGAGTTAACGTATGGGAGCGGAATAACTGGTATAATATATATATATATATATATATATATATATATATATATATATATATATATATATATATATATATATAGAGAGAGAGAGAGAGAGAGAGAGAGAGAGAGAGCGAGAGAGAGAGAGAGAGAGAGGGAGTCGAGATGTATATATATGTATATGAATATATATATATTTAAATATTCATAACTATATCTATATCTATGTATCTCTCTTTCTCTCTCACTCTCTCTCTCTCTCTCTATATATATATATATATACATACATATATATATATATATATATATATATATATATATATACATATATAATATATATATAATATATATATATATATATATATATATATATATATATATATATATATATATATATATATAAGCAATTATGTAGGGCCATGGATTATTTTCAATATGGTTTCAAATGATGATCTTCTTTTACTTCGTATTGGTCTCCTAACCTAATTTCTATTCCAATAAATAATGGAAATCTCGATTGATGGTGAATATGAAATGTAATATAGGAAAAATACAAAAAATATAAATGTTTTCATTATATTCTATATTGTGCTACATATTTCCATATGTATGAGATTAAAGTCACCATTCATCAATGACAAAGCTCTCTCAGCGATCGTATCAATCATTACAATTTTTATAATGTACTTTTTGTCTAAAATTTCCAATGTTTGTCTGTTTTGTTTCTTCAACTTAATTCCCTATTTTTTTGTGTTTCTGAAATCAATAATTTCAGATGCATATATATATATATATATATATATATATATATATATATATATATATATATATATATATATATATATGCATACACGCGTGCACAGAAACAAAGGCATTAAGACATATTCACACACACACACACAGACACGTAGACAGACACACACAGATACACTCAGACACAATCATATATATATATATATATATACATATATATATATATATATATATATATATATATATATATATATATATAAATACATATACATGTACTTTCGTATGTACATGTGCGTATATGTGGTAAGTTTGAGTTCGTACCTAGACGTGTGTTGTTTCACTGTACGCACGTGTGTCTGTAGATTATTGTATATGAACATATATGCATAAATCATGTCCCCTATGCAGGCCTTCGTGCGTGTGTTCGTATGTATATATATACATATATATATATGTATATATATACACATATATATATATATATATGTACATACATACATATGTATATGTGGGGGGGGAGGGGGGGGGCATTGCGTTTTGGTTTTGTTTTTTTTATAATTCGGCCGGTTCAGGGCAAGGTATGGAGAGTAGCTATAGGGAGGTGAGAGAGAGAAGCTAAAATATAATAAAATACAATAAACCAGATCAAACTTGTTTCAAAACGATATTCATTTTGTTTTATTTCTCGTTTATCTGAAGGTAGAGGTGTAGAATGATGAGTGTGTTAGAGTTGATTTTAGGGTTAGATTTATTATTACGATTAGTGTTAGTGTAGTAACTGTGAATGCTTACTGGGTTACAGTTTGTGAGACTTGTTGATGGGTTACTATATGTGACTTCATAGTGAATTCTTTCTGATCTATAATTATACATTAGACTAGTATATTACAGGCTTGGCAAATTACCCGTCGGAGTATGTTTATATTTATTTCAATGTCTCCAGTTCAATACAAAGTTTGAGAGCAGGTACCCACTTCGTGATAAAATATGCTTCCTCTATTTGTACATCAACTGTATTTATTGCTCCACAAATATCTTTGAGGTTATGCTTATCCACATCTGCTTTTGAATTGAGCCATTGCACTCGGAAGCGTTGTAATACACAGCCTGGTATCTCAGTTTTTTTGGTTTTGTATCGTTTTAGTTGCTTATTTTTGTCGAGTATATTTTCTGAGTCGCTATCTCCGAAGTCAACAGGCGCCTTCTGCTATGCTCTGTTGGTGTGTTGTCTGAACGTCCTCCCAAGTCTTGTTACGCACACTGGGAGGCCTGATATTTTGATACCTATTCACAGACGAATATCTGCCTCTTTTCAAGATCAATGTATTCTTAGATTTCGTCTCTGTTCTCTCATTTCTTTATTCTTGTCGGTTTTGATGTCTGTCATCGTTGTTGTTGGTATGTAAGTGGTTGTGGTAGCTATTAGGACTACGCGTTTTGCTTGGTGTTGGCTTGTGGTGTCTAAGGCTATGTTTATGTTTTGCTCTTTTATTCTCGACAACGGATTTTAAAGCGTATTTCTTGCTTTACTTTAACAGCACGGACCTTGCTAGGATGGTCTTGTTACATCTGTTTGTACAGAGTATAAGTCCCTTCTTGGTCACGTAGTGTTCTAGGCTTTGCAGATAGCCCGAGCCAGTGTGGAGCTAATCATCTCTGCTCGCCACTTTATCATAGAAGCTGTAAGGCTAAAATTATCAGCTGTTGCGTTTTCGATGAAGAATTTGATGGTGTTTTGCACTTCATTAAATATTGTATATATTTCTTCCGCCGCGTCACTGGAATGGGTTAGCCCAAGTGCATCATCTACGTCTCTCTGGACGGTAAAACGTCATGTGTTGCCAGGTCTGAAGTACTTTTCGTTTCAGGCTATCCATTGTTACGGTTGCCAGCGTGCGGCTAAGTCAGAACCCCACCATAAATCCTCTGGCTTGCATGTAGGTCGGTTTTTTTTTATTTATTCATGGAGAAAGTATTGTTGGTATGGAATTCAAGGAGTGGGGAGTGACCGCTGAGGGAACTTCTGCATTGAGTCTCTGTCCTTCCTCAAGGTGCAGTTTTTTAAACAAGTTTTATCTCGTTTTAAAATGTTATTATGTTCTATCTTCTCTCTCTCAACTCCCCGTCGTTTGCTCTTCTTACTTTGCCTTGAACCTCAAGCGCTACATAAAACACAAAAACAAATATTACATAGCACACTAAACATACATATATGTTCTGTGAAATACATCAACGCATATATATATATAAAATATAATATGGAAAACGAAGAATCAGTGATGCATCAGAACACAATGTATTATGTATTACAATTGTTTCTCCGGCGAACAGCTCGAGGTGCGATCTGTTTGTAGATCGAACCTGACTCTGGATTCGCAAGTTCTTCAGATACATCTAGTGATTTAGAAGCAAATCCTCTTTCTGCTTCGAATGTCTATCATAGCCATCATCTTGTTTGCGCGGCCCGTCGAATGGTTGATTGTTCGAGACGTCATCTGTGTGTTTGACCATTCAAATCTCCCCACTGACCATTTCCGAAGGAGTATAGAGTGTTCAACCGGCATACCGTCCATGGACGCATCCAAGCAACCTTACTACAAATATATATTATATATATATATATATAGTATATTATTTCTCTCTCTCTCTCCCTCTCTCTCTCTCTCTCTCTATATATATATATATATATATATATATATATATATATATATATATATATATATATATGCATGTGTGTGTGTGTGTAAATGCCGTCATTATAAAAAAAATGGACGATTTGTTTTTCTATGCGATTTAATGTTACTTATTATTTTTGTTCTAAACAGCCCGATTCTTCTTCTTTGTGCTTTACACAAATTATATAAATATCTCCGGATATTCCTTGAAAGGAATATCCGGAAATATTAAAACATAGGAAAAATTATGAAAACTTCCTCACTCTAATACATGGGATATATTACTGTCATGATATAATGCTAGAGAAAATAACTCTTCTTTGTATAGCAAATTCCAAACTGGGCTACAGTCTATGATGGAGAAACGTATATGGGTTAATGCAGTAAACTTCACCATCTCAAAATAATTTTACATAATGAAGCGTCGTTTCCTATTGAATACGATGCTGGACTTAAAATCCAAATATCATGGTCTCTGTCCTTACGCCATATAGCGCATTCTGATTATGAACAGAACACTTCATTTCACGTTGCTCCCATACACTCAGTTTATAATAACTACCATCAATATTTTGTTATTAGAACTGCGATGGACAGGTAGCATATCCAGGAAGGGGGGTGCTTCCCACTCGCAGTCACTTTACGACGACGAAAAATGAAACTGACCATAAACACTGGCCTAGTGAATCTGATGGCATTTGACATAAATATGTGGTATTTTCCATTTGAATCTGAGAGTGGATGAAATTATCGGAGAATGCGCTTAATCCGTTACAAAACAGAACTACCGATAATGTGGCACAATTAAGGAAATATTGCATCTCATTCTTTCTGGGATTCCTAATATTCGAAAAAATAGAATATACAAGTCTGAATTTGGATATAGTGAATGATGTGCAAGTATCTTGATATCATTACTGAGCCGAAATACTATACTCATTCACTGCAAAATAACCGAGGTAATGCCTGCGGAACAGGTAACATTCATAGACATCACATAAAGATGTATACGTGTATGGATACGTTATGGAGTCACAAGGGCACCGCCGTGATATAGGGGGTGTCTTGAACATTTGAAATCTGGTACATACTATTTTATTTCCAGGACCAGCAGGTACCTTCCAGAGACGAAAATAGAGAGAGAGAGAGAGAGAGGAGAGAGAGAGAGAGAGAGAGAGAGAGAGAGAGAGAGAGAGAGAGAGAGAGAGAGAGAGAGAGAGATAGCGGGGAGGAAATATAGATAAAAGAAAAGGAATCGATTGCAGTAGAGCACTGGTACATTTTTTTTATTAAATGCAAAGTTGATGTTGGCGGTATATGAACTCAGATAGCCGAAACGAATAACACAAATCGTTCCATCAGACATTTTACCTTCTCTCCAATTTTGCCTTTTTACAAATTAGGACATTACTGTCAAGGATCATCAGGAAAACAATTGTGTCTTAATTGATCTCTCAGTTCAGTAGACAACAATATATATCTCTACAAAATTCAGAGCTTATCTAAATAGAACGCTCTGGAAATAGAGCTATACAGAATTCTGGTATTAAAAATAAAACGAGTGATAATAATAGGTGCTTTGGGAATTATTAATCGAGTTGAAAGCCGATGCATTATTTTGATTGCTAAATGAATGCAATTATATACTGGCCATAACCATAGATATCAATAGTTCATTTAACGGCATGTTTTATCAAATAATTTTGGTTGTAGGGTGGTGGACTTGCAGAATTGTTTGAGCATCGAATGAAATGCTTCGTGGTAGATGTTGAATGTCCGAAAACCCACCGTGGAGAACTGTGATTTTCAGCATTCCGTGGTACAGAACATATTACCAGTGAAGTATATGCCCTTACGCCTGTATTATAAATCAATCGTTTCTTCTGTATTAGAAATCAATCGTTTCGTCTATGATCAAATACTTTCTGGTTTCAAATTCCATTGAATTCAAAATCGTCTTTCGTTTTTCCAGAATCGATAGAATATTGTACCAACCACGCATTGGATTGATATAACCGGCTTTCCCCCATTGCTAAATTTCTGGCCTTGTGAGTAAATCAGGAAACATTTTATTGGTTGCTTTTACTGGTTATGAGTTGTGTATGAGTAACTAAAATCAACACATTTTGTATTCTGAAACGTTTCAACACTTCGAGCTATTCCACTCTATGTTTTTTTTTTATCAGAACTGTTTGCCGATCTACGTAGATATTATTCCATTTCTATTCTTGTTCTTTTGTCATAATATTACATTTTTGTCGACGTAAATATCTTCATGTATTTATGTATTGCTTCTTTTAACAACAAATATAATTTAAGTTATGCTTTCTAAGCAGTGTAATTAGCTTACCTTTCCGTCACTGAGTTTTCGTGTTATATATCATAATCAAACTTCAAAGTTTGTTTTTTTGCAATTTTTACAACTCCAATATATCAGCAACAACAGCAGTAAAAACCATAAATACTGCACACTTTAAGTTGTGAAGATGAGAAAATTACAGAAATAGAACAAAGTTATCTAATCAAAACCCCGTAAAAGAGGTAAATATAATTTTTGTTTTGTTTTGATTTAATATCTGAAAAGCAGATATACATATGTCTTTTTATATGAATAAGTAAGCAAATAACGTGTCAGAACACTAAATGTGATTTTTTCGCAAACTTATTTTGCTTCCAGTTCTGGCATAAATAGCAATGGGATATTATTAGAAAAATGTTTTGATCAAACTGCGCCAAGATATGTCTCTTTGAGAGACGCTGGTATTTCTCATAAAATTATAAATTAGTCTCTGAATGTATATGAAGCTAATGAACTAGAGCTCTGACTATGTTTGTTTTCACATTGAGAATTAAATATTAAAGCTACAAAAATACTTAAAACTTATCGTCCGAATATTTTCCATAGAAAATGCAACATGTTTCAATATTTATCTAGGATCCACATAACATGCTTATTTAATATCAGCTTTGAATACCCAACTTAATTTTTGAAATGAATCATAATCCAATGTTTATTCAAGTCAACGTTTATTCAATGTTTAATCAACGTGCAAATACTAGCTGACATTTTATATTAAATAAACTCTGTTTCAACGTTTATTTAAAGTCCACATATGGCTGTTGGTTCAACCTCAGAATGCAACGTGAGTATCTATTTGGAAAATGAATTATAATTCATGGCTGCTTCGACGTAGAATTTCAACGTTGATTCGACATGTATCGACATTAACCTGATAGCTATGATTGTATTATGTTACATTATCTGCTAAGGTGAATATAATTACTATTATTTTAAAACTTAGTTTCACTTTATTTTCTCCAGCTCTCGGATATTCAATCTCTGCTTATAATGTATGCATAGAGGCCTATTCATCGGCAGTATTTGTTTCGGCTATCTACGTCCTGATTGCGAATACCAACAAGGTTGCCTGTAATTTTCTGGGGTGACTAAAGTAATGTCCCAGTCTAAAACTAATGTCAAAATTATCGGCTTTTTTCCTTCTAATAAACAGCTGCTATTTGTATGAACAATAAATTATAACGTATGTATACAGATTTCACTTGCAACACTGATAGTGATAGTAGAAAACTATTGTAAAAATATGAAGACATGCCAAGTGAAAACAGAAATCGGATTGTTTAAATTACGCTGAATATTATACGCAAGGTCAGTCATTTTGTCACCTACAAATATTTTCTCTTAGTCAAATTTTGTTCAGTCATTTTGTCACCTACAAATATTTTCTCTTAGTCAAATTTTGTATCAAGTTTAGTACAAAAGGAAATGGAAAAATTATTCAAACATAACAATCTAGAGATAGCAAATGTCGATAATGAAAACAGAAACAATATCTATAATAGTTACACACAGACACAGATACGTAACCAAAATGTCAGGAGGCACAAATATATACAGCATACAAAAATTGCATTAATTGCCAATACACGCAGATAACTAGGACTACACTCAATAAAATAGAAACAACACAAAAAAACTAAACTCCACATACCCAATGCGCACTGAGGTGTGCTCTGTAACACAGTAAGAACGCGCGGCAAATGTTACTAATGATGATGGTGTTGTTCATGATAATAACGATAATTACGTTATTGGCCACGAGGTCCGACATATAGGGGACAATACAAAAGACACAGGCAGTGGGTTTTTTAGAGGAATACCTGTAAACAATATGAATGAAAGTAACAAAATAGTCATAAGAAAACAACAATTAAAATATCCCAATAATGGGGGGCGGTGTATCTACCCTGGGCCGACTCAGGTACCCCACCAATATTAAACCACCCGACGCTTCGAGGGCATCAGGGAAGGGCACTCCTCTCCTACCCAAATTAACCAGCCTACAGACGCACGCTCCGAGTAGGCCCATTCACCCGCGCCATTCTAACCACATTTACCCACCTGTTAGCAAATGTACTGGGGGCAGCACTTCTGTCTCGACCCTCACATTCTTTCCAAGAGAAATTTGAAAAGGTTGATCAGGGATTAGCCGAAGAAAAAAGTGTCAGTCTTCAGTCCTCTCAACCTGGTCCACCACACAACATCTTTCGCTACCGCCACCAGGCAGAGGAAAATTGCTCGTCCTCCCGGCCAAATGAAAGTGGCGGGTCGATCTTCACGATAGACTCGGCCAATAGCCGGTTCCGTTCTACACGCGACAAGAGCCGTTCGACATAACTACACAAGTCAGTAATGCACGGAAAATGGACGGTTTCGTCGCTCTGGGCACATCTGGGGCAGGTCCATCTGACAACACCTCCGTGCTTGTAGAGTTTATCTCGAAACGGCAGTTCCCTCTGTTAGCACTGCTACGCAAGGAATTACTGGAACAGACTAGTCAGGTCAACTTCTTCGACGCCCAGAACCTCTCTGACTGCGTCTATGCACTTGCCCACCATTATCCTCTATAGAGCACGAGAGTGGAGTGTCCACTGACCGCATTGCCCATCTGGTAAAGGGTGGCAACATTCTAGATGCCAGACACCCAGTCTTGGTCTCTTCTTGACCAAGGACGGTAGCTCTGTAGCTCAGTCAAAAAGACCAGCCGTAGGAAAGCCCGTCTCGAAACGGAGGCCACACCTGTTCACCGTTTAGGCAGGATATCTGGAGATTTTGAAGCCTCACCGCATATTTGCGCATCATTAGCAACGGCATGCCCAGCTCTCTGCGTAGAGGGTGTTGGCAGCAGATGGACCGTCTTACCAATGGAACCTACTCGCTCCACCATAAGTTGAATAGGAGCCGTTCCAATTTGGCGAATGAGGTCAAGGCATGATGTTCAGGTGGTAGTAAACGAGCGACATGCTGTTGGAAGCCATAGACTTGACTCTCCAGGTGCTGAGCTGCAAGCCCACCAGCTTTTCCAGGTTAGGTTTCGATCCCGTTAAACCTTCATATTCCTCAAATAAGATGCCGCACCACCTCGATTTCTGAGCTGTCCGACACCATCACGGTGATGTCGTGCGCATAAGCCGTCACAGCTTTTCCGCATCCTGGTTCGAGCCGGATGCCCTGCAACTGTTCCAGCTTCCTCCGTAAAGGCGCGAAATTCAATACATAGAGAAGGAAGCAGAGAGAACACTATTAACGGACTAATCGGAGGATCTGAAACGGTTCCGCAATGTGTCCATTAACTTAGATCATTGAGCAAATGTCTCTGTGAATTGCATAGATCCAGCCTCTGAAGTCGCGACCTTAGCTAGCTGCTTTGAGGTCAGCCTCCAGTATCGATGATCGTCCCTTAACGAAAGATTTCGATTGATCTACATTGATTTGAGCTCCACCGGCCATGTTTAAACCATACCCTCTCTATGATGTGGAGGTTGTCAAGTATAGGCCTGCTCGGGATTGCGCAAGTTTGCGCCACTCCTACAAAATCTTCGACGACAAACGGCAACCTCTTCGCTAACACCTTGGCCAAAATATTAAAACAGTGTTGAGTCATGGGCCTGAAATTATCTAAAGTTTCCTCCTTGTCTTTTCTCATCAGCATAAATAAGCCTCGGCCCACAGAACTGGGTATACTCTCGTTCTGTTGCCCGTTGCAGTATAGGGCTTCAAGCGTATCGGAGAACAAGTCTGGCATGTCGATGTAAAGCTCGTAGGTCAGAACCTCCAAGCCGGGAGACCTGCGCCTCGTGCAGCCGTCTACGGCTTCTTGAATTTCGGCTGAAGTTATCGGTCTTTTGCACTGCTCAGGATCGGCTGACGAGAGACGTGGTGGCCACCGTCTCCGACTCACCACTTCCCACGAACAGCCGAACAAAGTGCTGGCGAAGGCCTCACACATCTGCCTAGAATCGTTGAGCTCACGTTCTTCTCCGACTGTCAATGTCGGAATTGTGGTTTTGTTACAAGGCTGCGCCTCAGCCAAGAACAGCTTTTGTTCCGTCGTTACTTGGAGCACGCGCCTTATCTCTGGCAATGCAACCTTTGTGTTTCACATCGACAAAATCGTCTCATGCTATTCCCGCCACTAACGCGTCAGTTGTAATGCAACTAGAAATAGTCTCGTCTAAATTAGCTACCAGCTCCTCATTTGCCAAATCCTAGCGACATTACGCTAATCACTCTTTTGAGACGCCCTCCGGTCAACTTTTGCTTAACTAAATTGTTGACCCGGTCCCTTTAAGCATTATTTTCTGCCAACGACATATTCAGCTTCCTGTAATTAGGTCCTAACCCGACTCAGTGTAATGTGTGGCACCTTATCAACAATATTTAACAAAAATATGACAATGAGTGCAATGAAAATTAAGAAATCATACGGAGCGATATTCACATATGTCTTGACAGAGCAAAGCACAAATATAATAATAATAATAGTGATTCTACTTTTGGCAGAAGGCCAGCGATTACCCAGTGCACAACTGGTACTTTATTTTATCTACCTCGTAAGGATAAAAGGCAAAGTTAACCTCGGCGGATTTGAACTCAGAACACAAAGGGCCATAACTCTATGCTGCAAAGCATGGTCTCTGACGGTCTACCGATACTGGAAAACCACCGCCCTTATAATAATAATAATAATAATAATAATAATAATAATAATAATAATAATAATAATAATAATAATAACGAGACACGATGTGATGGGCAGGGTGATCCACTGGCACCTGTGCAAAGTAAACATTTTACCACACTCTGAGAAATGGTATGAGCATAGGCCGAAGGCGGTGATGGAGAACAATCAGGTGAAGGTGCTGTGGGATTTTAGGATACAGACGGACAAAAAACTGGAACACAATAGACCTGACCTGGTGGTTGTGGACAAAGAAAAAAGATCGTGTCTGATTGTGGATGTGGCCTGCCCGTTCGAAACGAGAGTGCAAGAGAAGGAGAGGGAGAAAATTAACCGATACCAGGACCTAAAGTGGGAGGTGAAAAGGATTTGGAACTGCCATGAAGTCAAAGTGATCCCGATTGTCATAGGCGCACTGGGGACTATCTCCAAAAGTTTCCAGGGATGGTTAAAGAAAATCGGCCCCTTCACGCTTTTTGGAACGCTTCAAAAGGCATGCTTGCTTGGAACAGCAAGAACCCTCCGATACGTCCTGAATATCTGAGGCTGCAGGTAGTGGCTTGATATTCATTCCAACGGACTTTCCAGTTAACGAACATCAATGACTGAGATTCAAGGAATAACAACAATAATAATAATAATAATAATAATAATAATAATAGTAATAATAATAATAGTGAAAAGAAGATATTAGGAATAAGTATAAAACGAAATATTAAAGTTTTTCGTTTCCGTTGAGTAATGATGAATTCAGCTTTATATCTTCTAGAGTTATTTCATTTGAACATGTGCTGTATTGTAACTCGTTAATGAATACATCAGCGTTTCAAAAACTGTCTATTTCGTAATCCTCCTATCTATGTTTCTTTATCTAGAAGTATTAATGTTCTTAATTTAGTTTCTCTTCAAAATTGCCTTGGCGCAATTTCGAAATCCGAATCGCATATCAATTCTTCAATTAAATATCTATACAGCACAAAGAAAAAATTATATTTGTTAATCGTCTTCGATGTTTGTGTGTTCATCCATGGACAACATAGGGTCTATTTTCTTTCCATGGCGTTTCCTTCCGGCTTCAATCTGGTTCAATGTTTTGTTAAAGGTGTTAATGCTAGACAGAAACGAAGTCAAGGGAATGTGTTTCATTGAAATACGTTTAATCAACTGAATGGGGTTTCCGGATTTATTATTCAATGTAGTCGCAGATTTATATTCAATTTACATATAATACGTTTGAATCATCTGCTTATTATTTCGACCATGTTATTCCTTGCTAAGTTTTCAAAGAGTCACTTATGGCGAACACTGCATAACGCCTTCTGTTAATTAACCCATATCTTTCTCAAATACTTCTCCCTATGTTTACAATTTTCGTTGATCTGTAATTGCGAACATCTTTCTTTTAATTACCAACTACGATATTACTAAAGTTATCACTTTGTATAGAAAAAGGAAGGATGTTATGTGCGTACATGTTTAGTGTTTGCTGTTATTTAGATATTAAACATATAGATGGGTCTCCAAACACTGTAGCATTCAGTATCTCATTAAATATCACTAATAATGTCTGATGTGTACACCGAATATATTTTAACCTAGGATATCGATTTTATCATGAATTCGAATGTATATGTATTAGGATTTGGGGTGTTTGGGTAAATACATAGAATATGATTTCCTCCTATGATGTTACAGGTAATGTGACAGAGCAAAGGATTACATATGGATCCCTGTTGCTGTGATTGTAATCTAGAATAGAAAGCATGAAATAAATAGAGCAATATACATTTCCCGGCATTATTACGATTCCACAGAGCAACTGTGATGTATTAATTGCCGTCATATATTAATACTAGCAGCAGGACCCGACGTTGCACGGGGTAGTAAACGTGAAATAGCAACACGCATATGCAAAGATTGAGGAATGTAGCTGTGTACTTTTTGAATTCCATTATTCTCAGGGAATGATTGTTCATCTACTGGAAATGTAGAACACCAACAGGTCCGAATCGTGAAACATCTGCATGCATGTGCAAAATCTGAAGAAAATCAGCTGGATACTCTTTAAGCGTTCTAAATCTTAGAGTATGATTTTTCTTCCATTTGGAGAAAATCTGTTAGGTACTTTTCGAGGTTTATAGATTGGCACCCAGTTATCCGGACAGACATCATCAGTTATGTCTATTGCAACTGCATGCATACTGTACAGAGTAAAGCCTGCAATGCTTAAGTAAGACATGTCATGCAACCACACAGCATGTTGGGCCTTCCCCACAGGAAACCATAGCCTCTTCGTAAATCTACCCAATGTGATATAGACCGAACTGTTATATCGGATGGCGAACGCTTCGGAGTTAACAATTTCAAGGGATGTACGTTTAAGTAGGGATAATATTGTCTATAAAGAAAGGTAACTCTTTCAAAATACTAAAGAGTTGTCTCTCTTGAACATTGTAGACAAAATTGCCGAACTAAATGACAAAAAGAGCTTAAAATGTTAGCCTTTAACAACAGAAAATTGAAAAATAAAAGCTGCAGTTAATAAATATCTTTAGACCGCAAGGAATATATAAATGCAAGTTTGAAGTAAATCGGAGTAAAAATATGGATTTGCCAAAATTGGGACACACACACACACACACACACACACACACACACACACACACACACATGCATACACACACACACATACACACACACACACAGACAACTTCAGTTTTATCTATATATGTATAGATAGATATTGATATTTGTGATATGAATGAAAATGATTAATTTAAAAAAAAGGCAAAATAAATATTCAAACACACCCGAAATATTTAAAGGGAAACGGTCATAAGAATGACCATATAGTTTATGATGATCTTTAACAAATATTGATGGACACAACGAAGCTGGTTTGCATGGCGTTTGACTATGTTGACTGTGATATTTGTTGTAATATGAATTTTGTGCAACGTTTGCCCAGTTATCATAATCCAGGTGGGGATTATAGAGGTGAGGATTAGGTTGATGATGCCAGTGATAGTGGTGAGGATTTTAACGATGACAATAATTATCAGGTTCTTCATGATCATGTTTATAATGATGTTAACGTTTCAATGTATTTTTATGGTTACTATTCTTAGTAAAATTGCCAGGTGTTATGATAAAGATATTGATATTACTGGACAGTTTGTGATAAAAATGATTACGTTGGTGATGAACCTCTTCGTGGTGGGGGCTATGATGATAATGATGAAATTATAAACCCGGTGGTGAGACAGTGATTATAAAAAAAATATATATACATGCTGACCACGTATTATCAGAATGGTTAATAATGATGCAACTGGTGAAGATTTAAGTCAGGAGTATGATGAGGAGGGGAACGACGATAACAAGAATGAGCATGCACATGGTGCTGGCAATGTTGACAGTGACGGCGACTGAATTTTATTTATGAAATTGATTTTGATATTATTGTTGTAGTTATAGAAGAATTTGATAATGATAATCATCATCAACTTATTCACTATGGTATTGCTGTTATGCGTATAATGGTGGCGACTGATGAGTGTCCTGGCACTGACGATCATCTTGGCTAACAATTACAATGCTGGTGGGTGAAATTGTCGGTATCAAGGATACGGTGTGTGAGATGATGATGATAATAATCATGTCGATTTTTTATGACGATGATGATAATGATGTTGATGGAGACGATCATGATAATGATAACAATGATAAGGATCCTCTCATCGAAGAAGGTACTCGTATTAACATTGAATATGATGATGATCATGATAATGATGTTAAAAACCAGGTTGGGGTTGGGGAAAGTTGTTAATAATGATATTCCTTTTTTATTCATTATTTTTATATCAAGGCATGTAAAAACACAAAGCTACTTTAACACTGTCAATATTCAATCTTTCTTCCACCCTATCGCCTTTACTGTCACATCGTGTCATAATGTAGCATAACGTTTCTCACCGTTCAATATCTAACAAAATACAATTCCGTATGCATTTCACGTAACTCTAAGGATTAGTTCTTATAAATGTTCTCATTATCAACAGACTTGTATGCCATGACGAGATGAAAATCTCATAATCCTGGCCACTGAATACTAAAACCAATTCCTGGATAACAGAAATATCATCACATAGTTCCAAATCTAAATACCAACACAGTAACGCTTCTCTCTGGTGCAATTACTACTACTACTACTACTACTACTACTACTACTACTACTACTACTACTACTACTACTACTACTACTATCGATCTATCGATGTTGTTTCTGATGGTGATGTTTGCATCTGCTGTTGCTGGGCTGGTATTCACATATGTTCTATTTTATGCAATGTTTCAGTACTTGCCATGATACCTTCATATACACACATACCTAGACACACACACGCACGCGCGTACACACACACACGCCCCCCCCCATATATATATATATATATATATATATATATACGGGGTAACAAATAATAGTTAGATGCAGTCCACTTAGGTATAGTCCAGTTATGGTATTCCAGGTAGTGGATGATATCAACGCTTGGCTTGGTTTGACTCAACAAGGCGTTTTCATAGTGATGCTGCGGGTATGCTGTAATTCCTATGTTGTAAACACTTGGAGTAATAATATGTATGTTTAACCATATATATATATATATATATATATATATATATATATATATATATATATATATATATATGGTTAAACATACACATGCACGGCATGGGCGGGTAGGACATATATGTACTCATGCGTGTGTGTATATGTAAGGATGTGTGTGTGTGTGCGTCTGTAAGTAAATATATGTGTAAATAGGTACGTATCTATATATGTGTGCAAATGTAATGATATAAGTCTGTGTATGTAAGCATACATACACACACACACACGCGCGCGTCTTTTATACACACATGTTTATTTACATATGTACACTAACATTCACATATATGCACAACAAAGGGAACATTTACATAGACACGCATACGACATACATATACTTACACACAGCGAAGTCCTTACATATGCGCACACATATCAGTATATAGATGCCCTGTCTGTGCGTCCAACACAGTCATTTATGCGCATGCGTATGTTTAATCGTAATACTAACGAAATTTAAAGAACATTAACGAAAAGGCAATAACTTGTTTATTTAGCACCCCATCCCTTCAGAACCCCATATTTAGGTCTAATAAATTGCTATGGTAACCTTGAGACATTCTTTTCGTTATTTTCCTTCATCTACCAATTTTTACATTCTATCTCACTTCTCACAGCCTCCATCCGACTTGTCACATCTGTAATATGTAACCCAGTAGCATTTTAAGATTTCCTTAACATACGCACTTGTGTATTTTATATCGACAATGCTTCAAACAAACCACTACATATTATAATATGTATACGTATATATATAGTTTGGCACAGCGCCGTTATTTCTAGAGAATTCATATAAGTAGTATATTGTTTAATGTTATATAATATTCGCAGTTTAACTGTAGCCTTTTTTTAAAAATGAGCAACCACATTTGACTATTACCAGCCTTATTTAATATTTGATTTTAGAATTCGCATTTAACTACCAAATTTGATCCGTACTAAATGATCTCTAGCGGTATAGGGTACAGACATAATTTTACAAAAATATCCAATATAACGTTCCAGCTTACGGTGGTCGCTCAATGATTTTTATTTCATGATTTCGTTTTCCAGCGTCATGCTGGCGCCTTGAGCAAAACAATTTATTTCATATTGCTCCATTCGACGCGGATGGTGAAAAGGCTTTTTACCTGTATTCAAATGACAGGCTTTATCACTCAATATGCGGCAACGAATTTCCTGAGAAATACGTTGATAGTGCCTTATACTTATATTTTGATTCCACTGGCAGTCTATCCTTTGTTCAAACAACATTCGTCATAGAAGATTTGTTTGAACGATGGAAACTATTTTCTTTCACCATTTTGTATTGACATATTCATTGTTATTATGTTTTAAATCATTACAATTATTTTTAAAAAATAACTATTATTGGTGCCTAACATCTTTAGTGTGAATATTGAGCTTACGCTTTGATTATTGCTGAACATATTGTATATATTCTAGAACCTGTGAAGCGTTTATCAACTGAAATAGGTTTCAATATGTTCTACATCAGTAAGAAGACAATGAAACATTGGCCTCGCTTTCAGGAGATATGTCACATGAAATATTATTCCCTGTACAATATTGCTGAATGAATAATAATCAATATGAACTCAGAAGCTAAATTCTAATTATTGACCCCATTGAAGTTGCTTGAATGAATTTGACACGCGACTACAATATATCCCCTTTTTTCCGCTGCAGAAAAAGGAAATGCAAAATCAGTGCGGCAGGACTTTAATTAATCATGCACATTTGCCACAATTACCGTCAAATGGATGATCGGAAGGCATGACTTCTAATAGTTTTCAGAACTATGGTACACATTAACTGGTCTTACAACCAGCTGAACGTACGCTGTATTGAGAAACTAATCGATTAGACCTCTAATTTGTAACTTTGTTAACAATAAAAATTACTTTTTCCGGTAATGATAATTGTTTCTACTTGAGGCAAAAGGCCAGCAATTTATTTGGGGGGAGTCGATTAAATAGGCTCCTGTGTGTGACTGGTACTTTATTTTATCAACCCCGTAAGGAGGAAAGACGAAGCTAACCTCTGGGGGATGTGAAATCAGAACGTAAAGGGTTGTATCTCCGTCCAACTATGCACGGTGTCCGACGCTCTACCGATACTGCCAATGATAATAATAATAATAATAATAATTGTTTCTACTTTAGGCACAAGGCCAGCAATTAGCGAGTACATTATTGTACTTTATTTTATCGACCTCGTAAGGATGAAAGGCAAATAATAATAATAATAATAATAATAATAATAATAATAATAATTTCTTTATTAACCACAAGGCTTTACATGAAGTAGACATTAAGGACAGTACAAAAAAATACAGGTCGGTACAAACGGGGGAGACTTCCGAGGGACATTCGTGGAGAAAGCCCATTAAAAATCCACAGTGACCCTGACCACCAGGGCAAGTGCCCTCTCCTTGTTTTCCACCTTTAATTTACAGACACATACTCAGAGTAGGCCCATTCACTCGGGCCATTCTTGGCTCTCTCACCCATCTTTCAATAAAATGCTGGGAAGAGAGCACTTCCCTCTCTACCCTGATTTTCCTTTTCAAATGAAATTTGAAAAAGTTAATCGGAGCATCACCGAAGAGGTAAGTGCTCGTCTTCAGCCCTTTCAAATGTGTCCACCATACTATCTCTTTCGAGATGGACACCAGACAGATAAAACCTGCCTGCCCTTCCCGGCTAAAGGAAGAGGGCGGGGCAATCCTCACGACGGACTCAGCTGATAGCTGGATCCGTCCTACACGCGACAGCAGGTGTTCGACATAAACCCACAAGTCAGCAATGCTCGGACACTGGACGAGTGCGTGTAGGCGGTTTCGTCGTCCTGCGCGCATCTCGGACATGCCCGGCTGACGGCACCTCCATTCCTGTAGAGTTTATCCCGAACTGGCAAAGCTCCTCGGTAGCACTGCCAGGCCAGGGATTTCTGGAAGTTGTTCATAAACCCCGGCCCGAAAGATCTTCCGAAGAGATTGGCTAGTTGATTTTCGTCGACGCCTAGAGTTTCCCCAAGTACGTCGTCGCTCTTTCCCTCCACTAATCCTATATAGAACGCCAAGGTTGAGTTTCCACCGATCACATTGCCCGATTGGTCGAGGGCTGTGAGCGCCTGAAGACATTCCAGTCTCCAAGCGCTCCCTCTCGGTCTTCGCTTGACCCAGGACTACAGCTCCGTCAAGGAGACGAGCTGGGGAAAGACGCGTTTAGCAAACGGCGACCACACCTGAACACCGTTGTGGAAGAGGTTGAGATGTAGCCAGAGCGTGTGTCTGCGCATCATCAGCCACGGCATGCCCAGCCCTCCACGTAGTGGATGTTGACAGCAGATGGACCGCCTGAGCATCGGAGCGCGTCCCTTCCACAAGAAGCGAAAGAGCAAACGCTCTAGCGCGGTCAGGCGGGGCTTAGGACATTGTACGACGGTCAGGCGGTAGTAGATGACGGACGGGATGTACGCGTTAGCCACCTCTTCTCGACATTTCAGGGATAGCTTCCTCACGGCCCATTTCTGGGTGAGAGAAGCCACCCTACTCGTCACCTAGTCCCAGTTTTTGTCTGTCTGGAAGTTCGGACCGAACCAGATCCCTAGCAATTGAATCTATCCATCCGTCCAGCGCCCGATGACGCTGTTGGACGGCATGGACCTGCCTCTCCAGGTGCCGAGCTGCAGGCTCACTGACTTTTCCTGGTTGATCATTGCTCTTGTCACCACTTCGTATTCTCTTAGTTAAGTGCCGATCGCCTCGATGTGTTTGGCGTTCAACACCACTACGGTGACATCGTCTGCATATGCTGACACGGATCTTCCGCATCCTGGTTCGCGCGGGATCCCCTTCAACGTCTCCATTTGTGCAGTAATCACTCGAGAGTTAATACGTAAAAGAGTGACGAGAGGGGTCATCCTTGGCGGACAGATCGCATGATGTTGAACGGTTCCGAAAGGTGAGCGTTCACTCTTACCACAGAGCAGATGTCGTTGTGCATGGCAGCGATCCAGCCTCTGAAGACGGGTCCAAAGCCAGCCGCCCTCAGAATTGCCGCCAGGTAACCATGGTCGAGCCTATCAAAAGCTTTCGACTGATCTAAATTGATGAAGGACCCACCCGTTCCAGGTCCCTAGTTACGATGTATCGCATGAGGTGGAGGTTCTCGTGGATGGATCTGTCGAGAATGTCGCATGTCTGCGCCTCTCCCACCAGACAATCAACGACAAGCGCCAACCTCTTTGCTAGCGGCTTGGCCAAAATGTTGAACTCTGTGTTTAGCAGAGTTATGGGCCTGAAATTATCTATGTTATCCCCCTTGTTCGGATCCTTTCTCCGCAGCGCCACCGCTCCTCTGCTCACAGAGCTGGGAATTCTTCCGTTCTGTTACCCGTTGCAGTAGACGTCCGCCAAGAGGCCTCCGAACAAGTCTGGCCTCTGTACGTAACGTTCATAGTGCAGACCATGCTAACCAGACGATTTAATCCTTGTGCAGACAGTCATTGCCTCGGGTACTTCAACGGCTGTTATCGGCTTTTCGCAACACTCCGCCTCAGTGGCTGAGAGCCGCTGCAGTCCGTCGAGGTTTGAAGAATTGGTCAAGAGCCAATTTCGCCGCAAGTACGTCGGTCGCGATGCCTTTGCTAAGCGCCTCGTCTAATTTTCTAACTAGTTCTCCCTCTGCTCTATTCTTCTCTATTGCTAAAGCCTTACTAAATCTATTGGACTCTATTCTAATCGCTCTTTTCAGAGCAAACCACCACTTGTTGTTGACAATGGATTCCGTCAACGCTCGCTTAACTAGTTCGCTAATCTGGTCTCTGTAGGCCTTGTGCGCTGGTAAGGACGCGTTTAGCTTCCAGTAGCCGGGTCCTCGTCTATGAAGCCTATCTAAGTCAATCACACAGATCACGGATTTGTGGTCCGTGTACCTGACTATCTTGAATCGTGTACAGACTATGCTAGAGCTATCTATTTCCCTACCAAATACTCTATCTAGATATGATGTGGATGACCCTATGCGGTTTGTCCAAGTCCACATTGGCACATTCGGGAAATCCAATCGGTACCTGTCAGACAGTTCAAAACGCCTGAGCAGGTTGGTGAGGCTCTTGCACCCTCCTCCATTATCCGCTATTCCGACATCCCAGCGTGCATCTAAGATCCCGTTACAGTCGCCCACTAACACAAAAGAGCGGCACGTTCCAAGAAAGGTCTCCAGACGCCGGAAGAAATCGGGCCGCCCTGTTCCTGTCGGGGCATAGACGGTCAGTAGCCTGAAAGCTTGCCCGTCTCCGCTGGTCACGTCCAGCACCACCAACTTACCTTCTGGTCCAGGAAGATGGCCCGTATGGCGAGATCCAAACCTCTCCGAAGAAGCACAGCAACTCCTCCCTCCGATGCAGGACAGCTGGGAGATTTGTACACATCGTAGCCACCGAAGATCGGTGCGAAGGTCCGTGCTTCGGAGATTCTGGTCTCGCTGATGGCCACTATATCTATGTTTAGTGACCTGAGGTCGTTGAGCAGGTGTCCCTGCTTCCATGATGACCCCAAGCCACGCGCATTTATTCTGCCTATTCTGAGTGAGGTCATGTTAAAATGGAGTGGAAAAGATGGGAAAGACCACTTATCCTACTTCTCGTAGAGGAAGGATGGTTTCTCCATCCTTTTCACTGTGTGTGGCCTCCTCCGGAAGGATGTCATTATAAATCTTCCTGGAGAGTGCTTGTCGAAAAGTCTCCGATGTATTTGGGGAACTTTTGTTTTAGTATCCTGTACGTTTTCTGTGTGATGCGAGTGATTTGTATTTGTGGAGGTGGTGTGAACTTTTGGGTTGTTGTGTAATCTTTTTCTGTGATGCTGGTGTTGTGTTGGATGTAGTGTAATAATTGGCTGTTGTTCAAATTTAATGCTGTGTAGTGTGCATCGTTTTGGTTGTTTTGTTTTGTTTGCGGTTGTTGTGGGTTTGTTTCTGTTTCGCTTTTTGGTGACATTTGTTGTGCTGGTGATGGTAGTGTTGGGGTTAATGATGGCGATGGTGTTGGTGTGTGTGGTGATGCTGGTGTAGATGGTGTCATAGCTGTCCTAACTTTTTTGTTTGATAGTTTATTTGTTTCCCTCTGTGTTTTGTTTTTGGAGGGGAAAGGAAGAAGATTTTTTATTTTTGGCTTCTTTTTCTTTTTTTCTTTTTTCCTGATACCGTTTCCCACTCCTCGTCGTCACAATCTGTCTCCAGTTGCGATAGGTTGGGGAGTGGAAAATCCTCCCCAGTCGTTGGTTTTGGTTGTGACGTGGTGGATGGTGTAGGCGCTGGTGCTAGTTCTGGCGCGTTGGGTGGTGGTGGTGTTGGATTTGCTACTGTTGCTGGGGTTGTTGCTGTTACAGTTGCTTCTGTTGTTGCTGCTACATTTGTTTTTGCCATTTCTGCTGCTGGTGGTGTTGATGGTTGAGTCACTGGGGTGGGTAATAAAGGTAGCCTCAACCTTTTAACCTGTGGGCAGAAAGCCCTTAGGTGGGTTCCTTCACCACAAACGACACACCTAGTGTGAAATCGTCGCTTCGTAATGGGGCCATAGAGTGTTCTCTGGTCTCCTGTGGTGTTCCAAAGAACACGTCCACGGTTCCATATTTCTGCCCACACATGTCCCAAAGTATTTTGTATTTGGGACTCGGATGTTCGTTCCAGTCGGCGTGTTTTATTTTAATCGTCCAATAAGACACGGTGCATAGGCGCCGATGCCCCATTTTATTAGGTGGTGGACGAGGTTGACCCTGTACCCATCTTTCTTTACCATTCTCTTGGCTTCATCTAATTCCTCCTGCGTGACCTGGATTGCTTCGCACTTTTTTGCTACTCTGGCAAATGACAGGGTAGTTTTCTTATTCTCATTGTTGTTGTTGCTGTTGTTGTTATCGTTATTTTTGTTATTGTTATTTTTAGTTTCAGTTGTGGTGGTGGTGGCGTCCGTGGTGTTCGGTGTGGAAGAATCCATTCTGTGTGAATCCATTTCGATGTCACGAGATAATTTTTTTTTATTTTGTTTCTGTTGTCGCTGTGGTGGTGGTGGGGGTTGCAGGCTTCAACACCTGCAGTCATTGATAATGGAGGGAAATAAATGTCTGCATGAGACAAATTTATATTATTGCTACTGCTTATATTTTTAGTGTTGGCAAACGTAGTAATATTTACAATGGTGGTGTCGGTGTGAGGTGTTAGTTTGTGATGAATGTGTGGCTGTGAGTCGTCCAGGATTTTCCAAAGAGATTTTTTTGTTTAATAATTATAAAAGTTTAAATTTTGGGCGCAAGACCCCAATCTTTTGGAGTGTCCTTTTCCGAAAGCAAATGTTTGACCTTATAAATAGTTAACAACAAAAATCTTCCATAAATGACAATTTTAAACAAACGAAAACAACAAACCTTTGCGGAGCTCACGATGATACGATTTCCTACGTAGGTCGCCAATAACAATAATAATAATAATAATAACAATTAACCGATACTAGGACTTAAAATTGGAGTTAAAAAGCATTTGGAACTGCCATGAAGTCAAAGTGGTCCCGATTGTCATAGGCGCACTAGGTACTATCTCACGGAGTTTCCAGGGATGGTTAATGAAGATTGGTCCCGCCACGCTTTTTGGAACACTTCAAAAGGCATGCTTGCTGGGAACAGCAAGAACCCTCCGATACGTCCTGAATATCTGAGGCTGCAGGTAGTGGGTTTGATATTCATTTCAACAAACTTTCCAGTTAACTAACATCAATGACTGAGAATCAAAGAACAATATTAATAATAATAATAATAATAATAATAATAATAATAATAATAATAATAATAATAATAATAATAATAATAATAATAATAATAATAATAATAATAATAATAATAATAACAAATAGACCTGATATAATATTGAAGGACTTTCAAAGGAGGGTATGCCTGCTAATTGATATGTCTGTTCCAATAGACAAGAATGTATCTATAAAAACATTTGAAAAATTGAGCAAGTATAAGGACCTGGAGATAGAAATTGGAAAAATGTGGAAATTGAGAACTAAAACAATACCAGTGGTTGTAGGCGCTCTGGGAATGATACCTAAGGGGTCTAACGACTACTTATCGCAAATCCCAGGAAACCCGCGTATAGGAGAAATACAAAAGATAGTACTAATGGGAACTGCCCATATACTAAGGAAGATCCTGTCAATATAAGTACATCACAAGTCTAAACACTAAGGATGCATGTGTGAATATGTGTGTTCTTTCTTGAACATGGCGGACCTTGTTGTCTCTTGAGGTCACTGGTTGTGACTTGGTGATAACTCGTATAAACATAAAGCAAGATAAATGCAAATAATAATAATAATAATAATAATAATAATAATAATAATAATTGTTTCTAGTTTTGGCTCAAGGCCAGCAAATACCCAGTGTATTACTGGTACTTTATTTTATCAACCCCATAAGGATGAAAGGCAAAGTTAACCTCGGCGGGATTTGAACTCAGAATGGCAAGGGCCGTAACTCTATACGTCAAAGCTTAGCGTCCGTCCCTCTACCGTTACTGCCAATCCACCGCCCTATAATAATAATAATAATAATAATAATAATAATAATAATAATAATAATAATAATAATAATAATAATAACGGAAGAAGACGCACGTGGTGGTAGAAGGTCATGAAATCATTCCCGTAAGTTTTTGATTTTTAACATATTTAAATCAATTGTGAAATAACAATTCTTTGTACAAATGTTGCATAAACCACCGAATCAAGTCCCATAAAATTTATGATCCATATTATATTGTTATATCGCTCAAATATTACATTTTGTATTATATATTTTGTATTCAAGAAATAAAATGGTTATAAATGGAAGAAAACCCTCTGTCCTCACTATATAGAACAGCCAAATAACAGCAATTTCACCAACACCAGAAACTTGATACACCACCTACCCCATCACACTAAATATAACAGCCAGATAACGGCAATTTCCCCACCACCACCACCAATCCCAGCAACCATAATGATAATTACTTTTATTATTGTCTCAAGTTTTAACAAAATGTTTAATTCCAATTTTACGGGAATATGTCAACATAATATATATTAAACATACGAACAAAAACTCATAGATACTACATATCACAAAACCCAGTAACCACAAAGCCACCGCCGCCACCACCCCATCCATCATCTTGCTACCACTATCCCATCGCCGCCGCCACTACTCCTTCATTGCTACCACCACTTTTCCCCTGTTAACTTGAGAGAGAAAGGGGAAGGTGGCGGTATCACTAGACAAGGGAGAGGCTAGCAAAAGATATAAATAGATTGACTTAGTGACCTGGCCACCGGCCAAACGTCAACATCAACAACTATGGGACTGCTGGCTCACCCCTTCCTCACCAACAATATATAAAGCTCCGGCACCACCACCGACATAGCCAACAACAATAACAGGCAACTACAGCAAAAAGTATATTATATCATTGTAATGCACTGGGTGATTGATGGCCTTGTGCCTGAAGTGGAGACACTTATTAATAATTTCATTCTTAAGCCACGCAATGCTCACATTAAGGAACCACTCATGATAATAACAATTTAAAAAAAACAACAAAAAGAAAACCCCGTGACCAAGAAATACCGGGATGGCGGCCGGCGGGGAATAGCCGTGTCTCTAGGGGAGAACGACCCCTCTAGTCTTGGTTGACACTCGTTCTAGAAGTCGTAACACGAAATGATTACCCCTTGGCGGATAAGGATAAAACGCGACAAAATAAAGTAAATATCTATTGATAAAATTTCATACCGGATCGGCCGTCACCCGGGTAAAAAAGGGCCGCGTCCCTCAGAGAGGAACCAGGCTGGGGTCGAAAAATCAGCTAATGGTTCAAACCTTCCCATCACTTCGGAGCTGGAGACCTCCCATAACCGGAATACTCCTACTGTTGGCCCTCCATGCTCACCACCAAGAAATCCAAAGAAAAAGAGAGAAAAATGTCAAAGGGAAGATAATAAAGAAGTCCTTGAGGCTTTCTACACTGCCATGTACTACCCATCAAATACATCGAAAAAAGAACAGACATATATCAACTGGAAAAAGAAACATCCCGAAAACAGAGGCTATATTGACAGTAACAAACTAGCCAATATACGAAGAAATATTGTAAGAAAAAAGTTACTAACTGATATAGAAATTGATCAGATCAAGCTATTAGCACAAAGTCAGCGAAGGGAAAATGAAACATGTGTCAGTGAAAACGAGGTAAATTGTAAGACTTCGAATCCCAGGGTTGGGGTGGAATCACTGGCAACAGAACAAATTAAAGAAAGGATCGAAAAAGAGGAGGGAGTGTATGCTCAAGATGAAACTCCAAATGAAAATAATGAGATCGTAAATGATAAAGAAATGAATGAGAATGAACTTGTCAACTTGAAGGATGAAATTATGATCGAATGGATGAAAATGAAAGAATCTGACATGGGGCAACGAGACACCCTCCCTAAGTTCCAGAACTCCAAACAGAACCAAAAGATAATACACAAGACTAACATAATTCTCAAAAACATTATCATCACAAACAAACTAAACATTACTGACTTAAATCATCTCTATTATGCATCGGCTACAGTCACCACTCACTTATGTGGAGTGAAGATGAAAAAACAAAGGAATTCCCACAAGAAATCTACTTGGTAAGAGAACATCAATCGCCAAATAAACCTTCTCCGATCTGACATAGAAATTTTAACAAACTATAAAGTAGGTGAACATGTTAAACAAACTAAACTTAGAAAATTGAAAAAAAAAGTACAGTATAAAATCAACAAGTGACATAGACATGCTGATAGAAATAATCAAGCAAAAAGTGTCGGCCAAAGCTGCTCGTATAAGGCGCTTTGAAAAACGATTTAGATTCTATAAGGACAATAATATGTTCAAAAACAACCAAAGAAACTTCTACAGAAAAATTGGTAAGTCAACAATAACTGCTAAATCAATACCACCCAAGGAGGAAGTGCAAGCATTCTGGTAAAAGATCTGGTCCGAAGAAAAGGTTCATAACATACATGCCCCATGGATAGACAGACAAATGAAAGATACAGCTCACCTTGAGGAACAAATATGGGAAAATATAACAGTTGAACAGTTGCGCTTGGCTCTAAGAAAAACCAGCAAATGGAAATCCCCAGGAAAAGACAAAATACAAAACCTTTGGATAAATGCCTTCACAGAGTCTCATGAGCTGTTAGCCCAACTTTACAATGAAATAGTTAAGGAGCCAGAAAAGATACCATCATGGCTAGTTAACGGCATTACATTCCTGCTTCCGAAGAATGATGAGACAAACAATCCCAAAAATAACAGACCGATAACTTGCTTGACCACAATGTATAACATTTTAACATCAGTCCTAACTGAATACACATATGACCACCTGATAACAAATGACCTATTTCCCATTGAGCAGAAAGGGTGTAAACGAGGCTCATATGGCTGTAAGGATCAGCTTCTGGTTAACAAAATGATACTGGAAGATTGTCATAATAGACACAAAAATCTATCGATTGCTTGGATAGATTATAAAAGAGCATTCGATAGTTTGCACACAGTTGGATTGAAAAATGTTTAGAGATTTTCAAAATATCCCCCGTTGTCAGGATGTTTTTGTCATTCAGTATGAAGACATGGAAAACGACACTCCTTTTGAATAGTGAAACAAAATCACTGGAAGCTGGAGAAGTTAATATTAATTGTGGAATCTTTCATGGTGACTATTATCACCGCTTTTATTCTGCATCGCACTTATACCATTAAGTAAAATGCTCAATGAAACAAAACATGGATATAAAGTCTATGACAAAACCATTAATCCCTTGTTCTACATGGATGACCTGAAACTATTTGCAAAAAATGATGGACAATTGCAAGGGCTATTATCCACTGTGGAGCAGTTCAGTGATGACATTAACATGGAGTTTGGACTAGATAAATGCGCCAAAGCAACGTTCACCAGAGGAAAGCTGCTGAAGAGTTCAGACATCAATCTTGATCGGGGGAACTTGATAAGAGAACTTGATCAAGAAAAAACTTACAAATATCTAGGTGTTTTTGAAGGAGACGGAATCAAGCACTCGACAATGAGAGAAAGGATAAGGAAGGAATGTTACCGCAGAGTAAGAGCAATCTTAAGAACGGAATTGAATGCAAGGAATAGTATCGCTGCCATAAACACGCTTGCCATACCAGTAGTAACCTACAGTTACAATGTCATCAACTGGTCAAGCACAGAGATCCGTAGGCTCGATACAAACATTCGAAAATTCTTAACCATGCACAGAATGCATCAACCTAAGGCAGATATAGATAGAATATATCTCCCTAGGAAAGAAGGAGGACGTGGGTTAATCCAGTTAGACATTGCGTTGAAAACTGCAACAATTGGATTATCTACATATCTAAGGGAATCACATGATTGGATGATCAAACTCGTTTTGAAACACGAAAGCATCAACAGATCATATTCCATTACAAAAGATGCACAAAAATACAGTAATGGACTACAAATTTCAGAAGTCCCATTTACTGCTGAAATGGAAAACACAGAAAAAGCGAAGCAGGTAAAAGTATCTGCAAAGAAAGAACTGCTACAGAAACTGGCTAAGAAATGGCAAGAAAAGCCTCTGTATGGACAATACCCAGAGCGAGCTAACAATCCTGATGTTGACACAACTTTAACCCCTCAGTTGTTGGCATCCTCTGGACTGAAATCGGAGACTGAAGGACTGATTATATCAGCACAAGATCAGTGTCTGCCGACAAGAAATTACCAAGCCAACATAATAAAATATGGATGCAGCCCATTATGCCGTGTATGCAAAAAACAACCAGAGACCATTGACCATATAATTTCAATGTGCAGTCCTATAGCTCCAACCGAATACCTAAACAGGCATGACAGAGCTGCACAATACATACATTGGATAATGTGTAAGAATTTTGAACAGCCCCATCAAAAGAATTGGTGGGAGCATCAACCACCTCCCATACTTGAAAAAGATCACATCTCACTCTTGTGGAATTTTAGCATCCAAACAGACCGAAAAATAGATGCAAATAGACCTGATATAATATTGAAGGACTTTAAAAAGAGGGTATGCCTGCTAATTGATATGTCTGTTCCAATAGACAAGAATGTATCTATAAAAGCATTTGAAAAATTGAGCAAGTATAAGGACCTGGAGATAGAAATTGGAAAAATGTGGAAATTGAGAACTAAAACAATACCAGTGGTTGTAGGCGCTCTGGGAATGATACCTAAGGGGTCTAATGATTACTTATCGCAAATCCCAGGAAACCCGGGTATAGGAGAAATACAAAACATAGTACTAATGGGAACTGCCCATATACTAAGGAAGATTCTGTCAATATAAGTACATCACAAGTCTAAACACTAAAGATGCATGTGTGAGTATGTATGTTCTTTCTTGAACATGGCGGACCTTGTTGTCTCTTGAGGTCACTGGTTGTGACTTGGTGATAACTCGTATGAAAATAAAGCAAGATAAATGCAACTGTAATAATAATAATAATAATAATAATAATAATAATAACCGATAATATTGGCCTTGAAAAAAAAAAGGAAAAAAGTCAGACATTCAAACATTACAATGAAACTTATGTTTATTTTGTTATGTTTTTATTTATTTACTTCTTTACATATTTATGTTCGTCTACAGCGGGATGGTGCCACGCTAAAATCACCGGTGGTTGTATAACCATACATTCACCAATCATCGATATGAGTGTTTAAATGTCGGACCTAAACAGTTCGAATAACGGTGAAAAGGAGACTGGAACGTCATGTGACAGACTCTCACTCAGCAAGTGCTCTCTGGACCAGCAGCAGGAACCTGGCTGTCATCCAAATACTGCTGGTATTGGAGGAAGAAGAAGGAAATGGACAAGAACCAAATGGACGAAAGAATTGAATAGAAGTGTCATGAAATGTTACCTGAAGAGTAACTCCATGGAAAACGGCTATACGAAACGGATGCATAACATCTGGAACGTGATTGGTCTATTTAAATTCGATGAACAAAAAATAGCCGTGCAGGCTCGAGTAATAAGAACTAATGGATGGATAAGCGAGCTGGAACTGGAGGAACTGAGCAGAGAGATTAAGTTGGAAATGGAGGGTGGAGTATATCAGGCAAACGAGCCAGTGGGAAATTAAAGTGAAGAGGTTGAGACACCTGAGGAAGCATCCGAAGCAGACAATGATCTGAATGCTGAAATAAATAACATCTGGAATAAAGATACAGCCATTGAGGAAATAAATACTTACGGGCTAGGACAAGATTTGGTTGATATCCTGAACTTAGTGGTAGATGAATTGAACAATGATAGTGGGAAACCTATGAAACTAAGATTTGTAGACAGGAAAAAGTTAAAAGGAACAGCTAAGGTAAATAAGGTCATCCCATACCTTGAGGCGAGGAACCTTCACCAATGCAACAATATTTCCAAAACAACCGCAAATGTGATGAGGAAGTTACTTGGCATAAAACCGTGAGGAAACAACAAACAAGAAATATCAGCAACTTTGTGGAATAAACGACTGAATGGTCAAATCAAGGAAATGAGAAAAGACATTGGAAAGGTTGAGTCCTCACTGAATGGTACATTACAATACATAGACACTAAATATAGATTGGAAATAAAATCGAAAACTGGGGGGAAAAAGCTAAATATTATCATAGAGGAACTGAAGCAACGTATTGTAACAAAAAGTGCAAAGAATAGGCGGTATGAGAACAGAGTCAGTCAGTATAGACAGAACCGTATCTTTGACAACAACCAGAAGATGTTGTTTGGACAGCTTGAAGGGAAAGGAAGAGGCAACGACGTGATCCCTGAGGCGGAACAGACTAAGGCATTCTGGAGAGGAATATGGGAGCAGGATGTTGAACATAATAGTCAGGCAGTGTGGATTGAAACAGTTCAAAAGGAGATTAGTGAACAAAAACACCAACAATCTGATTTGAGTATCAGAGTTGAACATTTTAAAGGGAACGCCAAAAATCTAACCAACTGGAAACCAACAAGCCCAGATTGTGTGCATATGTATTGGATTAAAAGTATAACATCTCTCCACCCGAAACTGACAACCATGTTCAATGAATGCTTGATGTCGGGTGAAGTACCAGAGTGGTTGACAAAAGGTACCACAGATCTGGTAATGAAAGACCGAATCAAGGGTAATGATGTTACCAGCTATAGACCTATCACATGTCTGTCCGTAATATGGTAACTGTTAACAAGCATTGTGTCTGAGGAAATCTACCATCACTTCCACATAAACAACTTGTTACCGGACGAACAGAAAGGATGCAGAAGAAGTCCCATGGTACAAAATCCAGTTACTTATTGATAAGATGTTAACGCGGAATTGCAAGAGGAGGCACACTGGCCTTGCCATGGGATGGATATATTACAAAAAGGCATTCGACATGGTACCTTATTCTTGGATAACCGAAAGCCTAGAAATCTTCAATGTGGCAGATAACATCAGACAGTTGTTGAGCAAAAGTATGAAGTCCTGGGAAACAGAGTTAACATGGGGTGTAGAATCCTTGGGAGGCGTGAAGATCAAGAGAGGTATCTTCCAGGGAGATAGTTTGTCTCCTCTGCTGTTTGTCCTTGCCCTGATACCCCTACCCATTATATTGCGAAAAGTGAGAGCAGGATACAAGTTGGTAAAAGGAGAGCTTACCATCAACCACCACATCTTTATGGACGATCTTAAACTCTTTGTCAAGAGTGAGAATGAGTCTGATGTAATTGTTGACACAGTCCGTATTTTCAGCAATGATATATGTATGGAATTTGGTATTAATAATTGTGGAGTCCTAGTGAGGAAGAGGGGTAAATTAAGCAGACGCAACGGAATCCAGGTACCAACAGGAAAGATGATAAAGGAAATTGACACTGAAGAAGTATACAAATATTTAGGTCTCTGGAGGCAGATGACATCAAGAACAAAAAAATGAAGGAATTGATAAGATCTGACTACATAAGGAGCGTATTAAAATCACATCTAAATAGTAGGAATGTCATAGGTGCAGTGAATTTACGAGCTGTGTCTATTATTAGGTACAGTGCGGGAACTCTGTAATGGAATTTTGCTGAACAAAAAGAAATGGATAGGAAGACTAGGAAGCTATTGACTATCTACAGCATGTTCCACAAGAGGAGTGATGTCGATAGACTCTACTTAAAGAGGTCTGAAGGTGGAAGAGGTCTTATCAGCATTGAGGACTGTGTTCAGAAGGAGAAAAACAACCTGCACAAATATGTGAGTGATAGTAGGGAACTAATGCTCAAAATTGTACTAAAGAAGGGGACAATAGACCAGAGGATGTCCAAGGAGGAAATAACAACAAGGAATAGAGCAACCTTCAGGAAAAAATCCCTTCATAGTACCTTCTTTAAGAAAACTGAATTTAGAGTTCCACAGGCATGGAACTGATTAAAAAGAGGAGACACCTAAAAAAGCTACAGTAGGAATGCTAATGGCTGCACAAAAGCAAGCCCCCAGAACGAAGTGAGTGAAACACCATATTGACTAGGAGGAGGCTAGCTCACTGTGTATGATCTGTGGAGAGAGAGAGAGGAGACTGTGGCTCACAATGTATCCGAGTGTAATCACCTAGCCCAGACTCACTATAAAGGCTGGAGACGTGATGTGATAGGCAGGGTGATCCACTGGCAGTAAACAATTTACCACATTCTGAGAAGTGGTATGGGCATAAGCCAAAGTCGGTGATAGAAAACGATCAGGTGAAGGTGCTATGGGATTTTAGGATACAGACAGATAAGAAATTAGAACAAAATCGGCCTGACCTGGTCGTTTTGGACAAGGAAAAAAGATCGTGCCTAATTATAAATGTAGCCTGCCCATTTGAGACGAGAGTGCAAGAAAAGGAGAGAGAGAAAATGTACCGATGCCAGGACTTAAAGTGAGAGTTAAACAGGATTTGAAACTGCCATTAAATCAAGGTCGTCCCGATTGTCATAGGCGCACTAGGTACTATCTCAAATAATTTTCAAGGATGGTTAAAGAAGATTAGTCCAGCCCCGCTTTGTGGAACACTTCAAAAGGCATGCTTCCTGGGAACAGCAAGAACCCTCCGATACGTCCTGAATATCTGAGGCTGCAGGTAGTGGCTTGATATTCATTTCAACAAACCTTCCAGTTAAATAACATCAATGACTGAGACTCAAGGAACAATAATAATGATAATAATATTGAAGGTAACATAGTTGATGCGAATGTGAAACTTGAGGCACACATAGAACACGATATAACTGAATCAACCCTGGAAGAATTACCATATCAATATTCTGATAAGTGGAAAATGTTGAACCACTACATATGGAGGGAGTACAGGTTTGAATGAAAATGAAAATGAAGCGTACGAAACAAGATTAATTAACAAAAGACTGATTGATCTATTTAATGATCCTGGTTTCATTAAAAGGTCACTGAATCTTCAGAATAATTTTTTTAAATGCTGCTTAGCAAATGAAACAGCCAAAGTACACAATTCAATTATGTATATGGAAGCTAATGGCATCAAGGATGTGAAATAGATAATAAGCACTGTACGGTCTATATTGGGTGAGAGATTAGAGATTAAGTAAACTGAAATGAAGGACAGTAAGGAATCCTGGTGAAAGATAGGATTGAAGGTAATATAACTTAGCTCAGGAATGATTTGATTAAAATGGATGCCGGAATATATTTCAGGTTGACATACAGGTGAAATTTGTTCACTGATCATGTGAGTACATTGGCATGGAGTTTGCTATTGCAAAGTGCACAACTTTGACTATGAAAAGAGATAGGCATATACATAGATGTGGGATTGACGTACCTGATGGAGAGTAGATTGGTAATCCTAAGGAGTGTGGGCACATGTATCTGGGCATTATGGAACTTAATAATATTCTAACTCAAAAGTAGAAAGGAAATGTATCTAATTAGATGAGAGTGCTACTCAAAAGGAAATGCAATGGGAAAAAATTGAATCCGCTACCATTGTCTGGATTGTGTCTGTTATTTTGAATTGGACTAAAGAAGAAATAGAGAAGATAACGTGTACGAAAATTGTTGACAATGGTGCATTGCACCCAAATACTATTCTCATTTGGTTATGTACACGGCGGAACGTAAGAGGTAGAGGACATGTATGCGTGATATATTGAGTCGCTAATGAAGATACTTAGAATCGTATTTGTCCAGTAGAGAAGAAACTATTTTAAAATATATTGCCGAAAACAGAGGACTATGCATTGAAACAGTCCAGACAATGGTAGCGGAAATAACATTTTCCTATTACATTTCCTTTTCAGTAGCAATCAGTGTATTTAGATACAGATGCTGCTGGCTGAGGAAATGACCACAAGGGAAGGAATGGAATTACATGATCAATTTGAAAGGGAAATGTAGAAAGTAAAAGTAGGTTCTTCATGTAATCGTTTCAAAAGAGTTGATCTTAAAAGCGAGAGGTAAAGTTTTTTAATAACTGCTCAAGATCAAGCAAAAACACAAACACGATAAGGAATATGTATAACCTAGATGAAACAAATGAGTGAAGATTATATGGAAATAATGTGTAAATTCTGACACACTTCGTGATTACCTGTGACATATTTATGGAGAGGGAATATAAAAGACGTCATGATAGTGTTACACCTTTATTTGTCTTTATGGAAAAAATGTTGATTGTCAAACATTGAAAAATTGTTTCAGCACAACCCACAGAAGATTGTAGTAAATAAGACGGTGAAACTACTGTGGACTTTTACAATGCAGATATATAGAATTCTTGAAATTACAAGACCAGACATATCTATGTTGATCAATGTACCTTAACCAGGAGACAATTACACTAGTGTTAGAAAACATGAGAATATTGGAAAATATGCAGATTTGAGAAATAAATCGAGAGAATGTGGAATATGAATGCAGAAGTGGTACTTGGGTCGGTGATAGAAAAATCCGCCCAAAAAGCTTGATAGAATGGGAATTAATGGCATTACAATACCTTGGGGAATAGCAAATATCCTACGATAAGTAATTTCTATCTGAACTTAGATAACTTGAAAATGAGTTAATTAAAGGACCCTGTGTTCAACAATGTACAATTGAATAATTCTGGTTTCTTATTTCGGCATAAAAACATCATTTTTGTGGCCTGGGGAAAAACAATTATATCGACTCCGTGTACAATATTGGTACTTCATTTTATCGACACCGGAAGGATGAAGGCAATGCTGGTTTACGCTGGATTTGAATGCAGAGAGTAAAGATACGTATCGCAATGTCACAAATCATCCTGTTCGAGGTTTTAATATTTCCAATCCAAATATTTTCGATAATCATTATAATTTGGGGACATAGTGAAAGATATTTGTGGGGAAAGGAAATTTACCATGCTAGATTTTATTTCTCAACTAAGGATAACGCCAGCTTTTACCATTCATCAAGTCCAACTTAGAACGAAAAATCCCAGAAATGTTTGCAAATTATCTATAATAATAAATCCAAAAGTTTTCCGGAAGCCATTTCTAGGTAGACACAAAAATCAATCGTTTTCTGACTGCTTCTGCGAACAATTTTCGGTGGCTTACCTAGAATGTTGAGGATATTTGCTTCGAATCACATAAACCTTGCACGCTGCCATCTGCTCACTGTCATATAGAAGGGTGAAGTTTCATAACACGCTGTGCTTTAATTATACACGCCCTTCTAACAGCATTTCCTCGACTATGTTTCAGAGCATGAGTACTACAACTACATTGCATACTTAAAGATTAGTTGCAAAAAATGATCAAGTGCCCCTCCTTCCAAAGGCACTTCCAATAACCTTTTTCTTCGTATCTCCTAATCGCTCGAATAGTTTTTTCTCTAATACACTGCTTATACAATTGTCTCTCACTGCCTGATTCAATTTGCTTTTTGGTGGGGGTTATTTTGATGTGTATATTTGTTTCTGTTAGCTTGCGCCCAAGAAGTATAGAGACATAAATCTTGAGATGTTCTACGATTCACTGTCATATTCTAAAATCATTGTATTTGTGCTCTTTCATCCAGTGATGAATGATGAGTTAGAATGTTGGTTGTAAGGAAAGGGGAACATATTAATTTTGTTTTTGTTGGTTCTAATATTTTCCCTATATCTAGAGATTGATCTAAAATTGGAAAAAAAGACTACCGTTTGAAACCACCTGCTTTTTATTCGGAAATTAATGTAGTGCACATATAAAACTACCTGGAATGAGGTAGAGAAATCCTTTGCAATCCAATTCTTAAACTTGAAACCAATGCAGTTCAGAAAAAAAGTACTTTAAAGCTTTCAATTTATCATATTTCTCTATTGAAATATATCTTTCCAAGAAAGGAAATATTAGACGGTAATGGCAGTGTATTTATATTGTGAATAAAGAGCAATCGAATACATGGTTTAATGAAATATTAACAATTAACACATATTACTAAGATATATCTTATTTATAATTCACATCATATAATTTAGTAACGGAAATAAACAAATATGTTTGTTTATTCCATGTCGAAGAAAATTATGAAAGAGATGTATTCTGCAAAAAATTTACTAAAGTCAGACACAAATCATAATTGTAGAAATTATAGATTTACTGGTTTACGCAGGGAAAGAAAAATGAAGTTATTTATTTTCGAACATGTTTAAATGAATTTTCTATTCAGTTATTAATGTTTGGCATATTTCTAAATTTCCTATAGTTTTGATACATGTCATTCAGCTTTTTTGTTGTTTTTTTTTTCATTGTATTAGTCTTAAATCAAATCCGAATACTGAATATTATTTGCGAATTATAGTACATGTATATATGTATATGTATATATATATATATATATATATATATATATATATATGTATGTATGTATGTATATATATATATATATATATATATATATATATATATATATATATATATATATATATATATATATATATGTATGTATATATATATATATATATGTATGTATGTATATATATATATATATATATATATATATATATATATATATATATATATATATATATATATATATATATAAAGTATTGATAAATGTAAACTATCTTTATAAAACCATATTTATTTTATTATATATATTTCAAGGGTACCCAAAATTTTGGTACGCACTCATCAGATAAAATATAAAATATGTTTTACAGATAGTGACATATTCAAAACAAGATATTATCGTTCTATGTTCTGTTTGAATAGTGAAAAAGAATTTCAAATCTTGGGATGAATATGCTAATACGGATCGTTAAAATTGAAAAAGATCGTTATATTTCAACGCTAGGTAAATTTAAATAATTATTAGCATTATTTTTTAAGGGAAGAGGAGATAGAGGTTAATATTAGGGTAGAAGAAATTTAAGGCAAGAATATAAGAAAAAAGTATATTAGAGTTAGAAATATACTATTTATATTAATATATGTATATAAATTGTATGGAACATATTTGTAGAGAAAGTGAAATAATTATATTTAATTATTTAATTATATATTTTGGGAGTATCTATAATATAATATGAGAATTATAAATGTATTACCGTGCTCCTGATTCTTCTCCTATATATATATATATATATATATATATATATATATATATATATATATATATATATAGAGAGAGAGAGAGAGAGAGAGAGATGTGTGTGTGTATGTGTGTGTGTGTGTGAGTGTGTGCATGTGTGTGTATGTAAAGTTATATACGTATAAATACAGGTGTGTAACAGAAACTGCACCAAGTTGTATGAATATAAAATCACGCCTAATATGTACGCAGTTAAACATGCTAGAAAATAAGCATTTCCCTGTAAATTGAAAAAAATGGATAAACATGTTTTGACTGAAACCTCATCATAAAACTTGTATAAAATCCATTCATCACCAAGGAAACATAAATTTGAGGGATATTTTTACCGATTAGCTCTTAGTATTATTTTGAAATGGACGTATTAATTTGCATAAAATTAGGTCTCATGATGGTAATTAATTAAGATATATATTAAGAAGTACCCTAGTAGCGGAAGTGTATGATAACGTTAATCTGCAAAAAAATCGATTGCGCAAAGGAGACTGCAGTAAAATGTTGCCTAAATATATAAACATATCTAATGTGTAGGCATGTAAATATCCACAAAATAGGAATGTTCATGTGAACTGAAACATTGATAAATACGTTTAACCTGATTGTTCACTCATCAGAATGCTTGTATATCATAGAAACAACCACAAGAAAACGCGTATTTGAGGGCTATGTATACCCATGAGCTTTCAGTATTAAAATTGTTTTAAAGTATTTATCATGTTATCAATTTCCAGAGAAATTCATATTTTCTGTCATATTTACATCCTACTTATTCGATATGAAATTTGGGTTACACACAGTTGGTAAAATTTAGGTTACATACAGTTTTTAATGCAGATATCACTTTATCATACGATCTCGGTTAAAAACTATGTATCTATACAGATATAACCTTATCGTAAGTTTCGATTGACAACACACTTTTTAAATATACATACATTAATTACCAACATGATTGCTAGTTATATACAAATTAGTATGTCTATTTCAGCATAATACAAAGTGTGAATGGTATATATACCCATCAAATACATGTTTTTTTGTGACTTATACTGATGAGGGACTAATTAGAGACGAAATTGCATTAAATGTGCATATCATATATATAACTGTAACGAGGTGACTAACGAATTCTAGTCGTTTAAGACATTTAATTACTAACATTTGTTTCTTCCTATATGAATGCACATTTAACAGTGAGTTATTGGTTTTAAAGTTACATGGCATATATAAGTAGAGAAAACCATAATCCGAAAACTAATAGGTGATTTTGTATTGAGAATTTGAAGAATTTTATATAGTCACGAATACAATATGCGCCTCTTATTTCTCTCTCTCTCTCTCTCTCTCTCTCTCTCTCTCTCTCTCTCTCTCTCTCTCTCTCTCTCTCTCTCTCTCTCTCTCTCTCCTCCCTCTCTCTCTCTCCCTCTCTCTCTCTCTCTCTCTCTCTCTCACACACACACACATCTAACCGGCTGTCTATATGATGTTTCCGTTTCATCACATCTACATCTTACCACCTGAAATGTATATTTTCTGTTGCACGAGCCGGCAAATTTATGTCATCCTCAAGTTAAATCGTGCGAAAGTATAGCCTGTCTAAGAGCTGAAGACATTAAATGATATTGTGTGATCTTGTCACGTTAATGTTCTTTCTTCCTATCACTTCTGCGGGCCAACACACATCTAGTCGCCGAATTCGTTCCTTTGTGGTAAATTTTACCTGACGCTATCATTGACAGGTTTTTGCTTTTTTAACAGCAATTCTTGCGTTCAGTTTTTCTCATTATTCTATGAATATATATATATATATACACGCACATACACACACACACACACACACACACACACATATATATATATATATACAGACACACACACGCACATAGACACACACACGCACGCACACACACACACACATATATATGTATATACATTAATTTATTCCATTAAAAGTACATGCACCGAAATACACGGGGGAGGTCGAATACAACTTCCCCCGCTCGTCTGTTCGGCTATATTAAAATAAATACTTATATGAATTCACTTCTTCTGTTATAAATGTGTTCTAAAAAAGGGGCAATAATCTATAGTGGTTAGATTTGTAGAAGGAGGGAATTGGAGGTGTAACTGCTTTATTGAAATGACAGATAAAAGGAAATAACATATTTCAATTTATCGGTTATTGTATCAATCATTAAATGATCTTTAGGCACCAAGATTCGATATCTGACACAATACTTTCAAGCCAAGTATAAATCTTCACGGATAGTTGCCAAGATATTCCTTTAAACAGAGATTTGTTGAAAGATCTAAACCCGAGACAAATGGAAAGAATAGTGCAATGTATGTAGAGACGACACTTCTTCAAAGGCTGCCATGTGCCCTAATATATACTGAAAACTGGAAAAACCCAGACTCAGGATTCTTACATACAACACACAATCATCAGAATCTGACATACACTTCATAATTCCCTAAGAAGATTTATCTTCTATAAAGCCTACGATCAAACGAGGCTCCCTAATTATGATCCCGTAAGCTCCCTAGGGTGACCCTCTTTTCATTCTAATCCACTTCCTACAGATCTCTAACTTATCGTATCTAATGCAATAGCCTATAAATTGAAACAAGTCGTTTTCATCTGCCGTTTCAAAGGAAAAACTTTTACCTCTCTATTTCACTCGTTCTACAAACAGAACTCATAATTATTTCCCCTGTCATTGAAATTCTTTTATGAAAGAACTAAATCGATATAAACATTAATTCATTTTAATATGGCTTAAATCGTAGAGTTGCATGGCTTAGTTTTTAGAGAAATAAATTCGCAAACGTTATGTTGCAACTACGATTTCCATGACTGGGCGATGCGTTATGTGCTTCAGCAAGACACTTCATTTCACGTTTCACTTTCTGTCAGTAGTAGCGGACTGTAGATAACATCAGCACTAGGAAATGCCAATGAAAACAATGTTGCTTTATTCCGATTTAAGGTGTTCAATTCCACTTGGTAAGCAAATGACGTTTGAATTATTGACGATAAGTAGTATAGAAAAAGAAACAACGAAATAACAGAATTCAAATAGAATATTGGACCCTCGCAGTGAAAAAAATGTTTTCAGACAATGTACCTTATGGTGTAAGAAAACAAAATTCATATATCACAACTCGCCACTCGGATTCAGTGTTCTACTTAATTGGTTAATTTTACAAATCCCAACTACACTATACAGACGCACACATCACGCAGGTATATATACGTATGTATATATATGAGTATATATACGTGTAGATATATATATGTATATATATGAGAATATTTGTATTCTTGCGGCCGCGCACAACATCCATTTATATATATATGTATATATATATATATATATATATATAGACCACATACACTCCATCTCAATTCTACCTTTGAAAAGCACAAGAACTGCTAAACAGGTAAAGGAGCCAAATACATATATTTAAAGAAGAAAAGACTCCAGTTGCATTTTCGATTTCATCTTTTTTCCTTATACTTTCACTCGTGTAGGATACCTCGTTTTTTTTTTTCATTTTGTAAAAAAACGTCACTTTAAAATATGTATATATATATGTATATAGTAGATTAAAAGGAAGATGACGTATGTATGTAAAATAAACACATCAAATAGTTACAGGGGATAATGGTGTAAACATACATAGTTACGGAGGTAACATATTAAAAATTAACAAGAATCTAGAATGTAGATAGATACCTTTCAATAAAGATGAATATCCTCTGTATATATTCCATTGAAGAAATCAGTAAATCATACATGTCAAATCTTGGATCACACACTACTAGCAAATCATGGAATATCTATACATATATATATATATATATATATATATAAAGGAAAGATATATACTTTAAATCATCTCTATTTTTTCATTATATATATTTCGAAGATGTAAACTTTTATTGATAACATAAAGCACATGTCCTTCTCAGAAGAATTACATAGAAGATGTATGCTTTTTTTCATGCTAGTAGGCAAACAAGCTGGGCAGATCGGTGACTGCCTTTTATGTGCTTCTGTGTGTGTTTGTGTGTGTATATCTAGAGTGAAATCGGGACTAACTACAGTAAAGTACTCGCACATAATTATACGAATGAAAATGCTCGCTCTCTCTCTCTCTCCCTCTTTCTCTCTCTCGCTCTCTCTTTCTCTCTCTCTCTCTCTCTCTCTCTCTCCCTTTCTCTCTCCCTGTTTGTACACAGACAGCCCGAGTTATTAGCTGTACAGTGTTCGGCAACTAACTCACTCGATATGCAAATTAGGCTACTCAACCGTTAATATGCATAAGGAAACTATATACTTTCAAACGTTCAATCATCTGACAGGAAAGTATACGGTGTTGATGACAGCCAATAAGCTAGAAACTAGTTCATCTTTCCTTTGTCAGTGTTGAATAAAATGGCAACAATGGTTGCCAAACACTGTACGGCTAATAATTCGGGCTGTTTGATTACATAAAAACCGAGCATTATAATAAATGTTCAGTAAACCCATACGTACATATATATGGTGTGTTCATGTATGGATGTATATACATACTACTGTACGTCTGTATACATATATGTATGTACGTATACATACTTTTATTTATATTAAGCCGTACTAAGAGTGAGAAATGAAATTTCATTTTTTCCATTTATATATATATATACATATATATATAGTAAAGTACTTGAGTATTTTTGCGGGTGTATATGTATATATATATATATATATATATATATATATATATATATATATATATAGATATATGTGTGTATGTGTGTGTGCGTGTGCGTGTGTGTGTGTGTGTTTGTGCCTGTGTGTGTTTGAATGTGTTTATATTATTTTTTTATTTTTTTAAATAGTAATTTACCTCTATCAATATAATTAGTGTGTTATGGTCTAGGAAATATATTTAGTCACTGCACCCTATGTCTCTATTACTAAAATATTTTAATTATGTATCTAGTCTTCCATAAAATGTTCCTAACTCTATTTCTAATTTGTTTAGTTTTTGGAAATTTAAATATTCGCACAAGTGTTAAGTAAATATTTACCTTATTTACGTTGTTTAATTGATTCTGGAGAGATCAATACTGCAAAAAATAATATTCCTGTTGCGTTGACCGAAACGTTCGTCAATCAATTAAATGATTTATTGTAATTTAATCCTAGTAATCTTTATTCATTTATATATATGTCCTGTGATATTGCAAAACTACTGTGATTGGAAATTTACCGATGAGATTAAACTCTGAACTGATTTAATCTAACTTGCTGTGGACTATAAAATCAGATTCCAGATTTGAATTATTCTTTTCCATTATATGTTTGTATTATAACTCATCTACACAATTATATATATATATATATATATATATATGCATTTTTTCTTCTAACTTATATTTTAGACTTAGCTCCGTTTATTTATTATTTGTCTAGTTAATTTCTACGGGCTAACTAGACATATCTGATCTGACTGTTCCGCGCGGAAAATAGTCTGTATCGTTTATATATATATATATATATATATATATATATATATATATATATATATATATATATATTAGAAAGTGAGGTTTCTTTACAAAAGGAAAAATAACCGAGGTGAAAGTATAAAAAAAAAAGATGAAATCGAAAATGCAACTATAGTCTTATTTAAAAAAATATATATATATTTATTTGGTTCCTTTACCGGTTTCGCAGTTCTTCTGCTTTTCAAAAGTAGAGTTTATATGGAGGGTCTGTGGTTTTTCTCACATCTGGTTGGTCTTAGAATGTTAATTGTTTTATATGGAAAAAGTGGCTCGAAACGCCATGTTTTTAGAGAAGTAATTTGATTGGTTGGTCGATAAGTATAATAAATGTCGCGCCAGTTGGCGTTACAAAGTTCTTCAAACAAGGGATGTGGGGGGGGGGTCAGATTGTTTTTTTCATATATGAGTGAAGTTTGGTTGATGCTGTCACGTGTCACATTAGCTTTTGCGCCAGTTTGTTTGAATTTCTTTTTACTTAAAAAAGGGGCTCACGAAGGCTTTTTTCATAAATGTAATTTATTTGGTTATAAATGAAATTAAAGCTGCCACGTGAACAAGTTCATTAAAAATCGCGCCCGTATTTGGGAATTTATTTAGTAGCCTTTTAGAGAATTTTATAACAAACAAAAGATAATGCTCAAGAGAAATGTGATAGGGGGAATTGATCTGGTTCAGTGAAAATGGCAGGTTGTTTTTTCATGTATGAGTGAAGTTTGATTGGTTGATGCAGTCACGTGAATAAGCAGATCAGCTTTCGCGTCAGTTTGTTTAAATTTCTTTTTACTTCAAAAAAAGTGGCTCACGAAGGCTTTTTTTTTTATAAATGTAATTTGATTGGTTATAAATGAAATTATGATTTTTACGTGAACAAGTTCATTAAATTCGCGCCCGTATTTGGGAAATTATTTTGTAGCCTTTTAGATAATTTTATGACAAACAAAATATAATGGTCAAGAGATATGGGATGGAAGAATTGTTCTGATTCAGTGAATATGTCTGGTTCGCTGGGAGTGTTAGAATTCAGATTTTCTATTGAAATAAAGAAAGTAGAGATATATATCTTTATTTGTGTGCTTGTGTGTGTGTGTGTAGGAAGATGATTCCATTAGTAGAAATAGGGATGTAGTTGTGTGTGTGTGTGTATACTGACTAGAAGCAATAGGATTCTGGCTAGAGAAATATCTCAATGAGATACCTAGCAGAACAGAAAAAAGCTTCATCACCGAGGAATTAAAATTTATCTCACAGAACAACTTTTTTGATTTCGATGGCAGTACGTACAAGCAAATATCGGGGACTGCGATGGGTACGAAAGCCGCTCCAACTTATGCCAACTTAGTCATGGCATACTTAGAAGTCCAGATATATGAACAGTCCAAATAAAAATACGGATTGAACTTCCACAAATATTTATCAGAGAACTGGAAACGCTACTTGGATGATTGTCTCATTCTTTGTTCCCACACACTCAACCAACTGAATGATTTCAAATATTTAATTAACGGAATCTATAACCACATCCAATTCACAATGGAATGCAGCCAAGATTAACTCCCATTTCTGGACATCTTAATCTTAAAAAAAGACACAAATATTAAAACTGACATACACTACAAACCAACAGATTCCAAATAATACCTGCTGTTCACCTCCAACCATCCAAAGCACACGAAACCGAACATTCATTTTATCCTAGCAAGAAGAATTTGTACAATTGTCTCCAATTATGAAACGCGAAATAAAAGACTTCAAGAATTAAAGGAAATTCTACACGAAAGACAGTACCCACCATTACTAATAAATAATGGAATAGAAAGGGCTAAAGCAATAGGCATTGGTGGATTACGAAAACATAAACAAATTCAAGGTACGTCCAACATTCTATCATATATCTCAACACATAACCCAAGAAATGCGGAAGCTTACAACACTATTCACAAGAACAACCCAGTATTGAAACAAGACACAAGAATGAAAAAAAGCCCTTGAAGCACACACAATAATCAAAAGCAAAAGACCACCGAAATCACTGAAAACATTACTCACCAATGTCAAATTACTTACCACATACCCAGAACCAAGTGTCAAAAAATGTGGTCGCTCTAATTGTGGAACCTGCACTCACCTCATTGAAGGCAACATATATACATTTCAATCAGGACAACATTTTCCTGTAAAAATCACCTCAATTGCTTATCAAAAAATCTATTTTATGCCATTAAATGTAAAGGATGCAATGAAGATTATATAGGACAAACTAAACTCACATTCAGAAACAGAATGACCCATCATCGCCAACAATTACGAGATCCAAACACGAGACAGATACCACTAAGCGCACATCTAGACATATGCGCAACTAATAAGACACCCAAATTCCAATCTTCCCATTTTACTTTTGAGCTGACAATACAACTGAACAAATACGAATAAATAGGGAAAATATGTTTATTCAAAAATATTGATCAGCATTAAATATGGTTTAATATACATTATGTCAACACCATAACATGCTAACCATCCAAACAGACACATACACACACACATGTCACCTTCTACTTTAGAAAATAAAAACCCGAACTAAATAAACCTTAACATACATTTGCGCTGAAAATACAACAGAACAAATACGAATAAATAAGGAAAATATGTTCATTCAAAAATATTTCTACTAACGGAATCATTTTCCTACACACACACACACACACACACACACACACACACACAAATATATATTCTCTTCATCTTAACATGCTAACCATACTCCTACACACACATAACACCCATACACACACACACACATACCTCCCCCCACACACACATACACAACTCCCTCCCCCATTTATATTATAGAATCACTTTCCTACAAATATATACACAGATAAAATATATATATTCTCTCCATCTTAACATACTCCCCCCGCCCCCACACACACTCACCCCCCCCATTTCTACTAATAGAATCATCTTCCTATACGCACACGCCCCCCCCACACACACAAGCACACAAATAAAGATACATTTTTTTTTTTTTAAATACGACTCTAGTTGCATTTTCGATTTAATCTTTTTTCTTTATTTATATATATATATATATATATGAGGAGTTTGAAAATGTATTTCTATATATTAAGTTGTAGGGTAGTCTGAATGACAACAGGGTTCGTGCATTCAAATGACAATTTTATTTCTAATTCATGTAATATTAGAAGCTCTGCCAATATATTAATCTAAAGTAAGGGAGCTTAATATATTGTTTAAACACGAGATTTGATAAAGTAATTTCAATATGAATAATAAAGACAATGTATTTGATTGTAATAAGATCCCATCATTGCCCAAGTACCAAAGTCAAGTCCAAACATATTGGTCTACGTTGGAAGAGTTTGCATGGTGACCTACCTTTCTCAGGGAAAATCCTCTTGGTAAATTTCTAGATTTAATTTTAGAGTAAGATTCAATATTCTAGGCGTCTAACTTTATAGGAAATCGAATAGAATCTTGATGCATCGGAACCTAATTGCATAGCCTTACAAAAATAAATGGTGAATCCTATTTTCTGATGTGTAAAGATATATGATTACTAATCCATCGCGTGTGTTGAAACAATTATAGCAAAAAGTAAGAAGATGCAAATTCGAATTTGTTGACTTATTTTAGCTTAAGGTTGTCAACTGATCCATTTCAGATAAATTACTGAAGTTGTGTTCATATGTATGTAAATTTAACCCTTCTCATTGATCACTCTTACATTATTTGTAATTTCAATGTTATTAAAGCAAAACGTGATTAGTTCAATACAGTTGAATATAGGGTGTTTGTTGACTAGTGCAGATTGCAAATAATGCGCCGGTGAATGCACCTCCTTTCATATTTATCACCAATATCTGTAAGAAATGAATATATTACCCCATTTTCTTTAAGAAAATGTTTTGTTCAAAATAATTTAACCTGTAATAAACAAAATGGTTTGCATACCTCCAAATGAATCTCTACCTCAATTTATTATCAACATAATTATTTATCAAACACGCATATAAGTATAGGAACAGTTTCCAAATTAAGTCTAGAATTTGATGCATTAAATATTGACATTAAAATATACTACTTTGTATAAAAGTGATATCTTCAATCAGATATATATGAAATGTATATATTTTAATTTTCTTTATGTGCATCAATAAATCATTCGCAACATATATAGAATTGATCTGCCTACATTTCAATGCATGAAAGAGTAATTCATTATTCGATACATAATTCACAAATATCCACATTTGGTTTGTAAACTTCAAATTTATCAGGCCCGTTATATATTAACATGTTGTATAGTCTGAAGAATAATAGCTCGGATGCAAGCTATTGAATAGAAACCACTAGTAAACCATTGCCAACTGAGTCATACATTGCAAATAGAAAAATTAAAATAAAGATAGTAATAATCAATAAATGCAATTATCAGATCGCCCTTAAATCTAGTGATGATACAAATATTGATGTTCGGATTTTAAAACATAGGAATTCAATTAAATCAGTCATCTGACATGTGTTGGGGATCATAATGATGATAGTGGTGGAATGGAATATATGATAATTATGATGGTGGAATATATGATGATTATGATGAAGATAAGAATAATGATGATGTTGAAAAGGACTAGGAACATTGTCATCACCATAATGAAGGATTATTATAGTGAGAGGTGGAAGAATATCAAGTTGAAGATCACAGGGAAATCATCATAAAGTTCATCAGCAGCATCATCCCATTAACTCAGATGAATATGTTAATCCTCATGAAATTATTGTAAATAAGTGTAAGAAATTGAAGAGCTGCAATAATTTAACGCAGTCAAATAGAAATCAAAATAAGGACGATATTAACAACAGCTTTATACACACAATAATAACCATGTGGTTGGCGTTCATGCATCTTTCCAAACACAAACTCCCATTTTATGCCGTTCCAAACGTGGGATGATATACACTAAGAGACGTGTTGTCACTATTAGTCAAAGTAAAATCTTCCAGACATTTATGGATTAACTCCCCTGAAGATCGATGATACATGATCCACATTTAAATGGGAATTTAATTTGATTTTGAGTGACATCCATCCATCTCTCTCGAATATGTAAGATGTGAATTTATATATATAACGTGGGTGACAATGTATTGATCGATATGGACCGAACGTCATTATATCACGTATATATATATATATATATATATATACGTGATATAATGACGTCACATATATATATATATATAGCAATACTAATAAATGTCCAAAGATGGCGTAAGCAACGTTTCTTTGAGGCTTTCCCGTTAATCTACAAACGAGCATATTTTCACCGACCATTCCACATATTACAAATAAACTCTTGCTCGGAGTTGATTTGTCGATAAGGTAGCAGATACTACGTATGAGCATAGACCAAGGAAAATAAATCCCAATGCATTATATGGTATAACCCACCATACAATATAGATGTGGTCACACCATTCATTAGCTAAGATCTTTCTCTCCCTTATATATATATCTTTCATTAATTGCTCTGATAAAATAGATGTTTAGACACTTCATTCAAAAGATCATACCCGCCTTCCTACCTCTCTTCTTCTTATTATTATTATTTTTATTTTTATTATTATTCTTTGAGTCTCAGTCATTGATGTTAGTTAACTGGAAAGTTTGTTGCAATGAATATTAAGCCACTATCTGCAGCCTCAGATATTCAGGACGTATCGGAGGGTTCTTGCTGTTCCCAGCAAGCATGCCTTTGAAGCGTTCCAAAAAGCGTGGCGGGCCCAATTTTCTTTAACCATCCCTGGAAACATTTTGAGATAGTACCTAGTGCGCCTATGACAATCGGGACCACTTTGACTTGATGGCAGTTCCAAATCTTTTTACCTCCCACTTTAAGTCCTGGTATCGGTTAATTTTCTCCCTCTCCTTCTCTTGTACTCTCGTGTCGAATGGGCAGGCCACATCCATAATCAGGCACGATCTTTTTTCTTTGTCCACAACCACCAGGTCAGGTCTATTGTGTTCCAGTTTCTTGTCCGTCTGTATCCTAAAATCCCAGAGCACCTTCACCTGATCGTTTTCTATCACCGACTCTGGCGTATGCTCATACCACTTCTCAGAATGTGATAAATTGTTTACTTTGCATCGGTGCCAGTGGATCACCCTGCCCATCACATCATGTCTCCAGCCCTTATAGTGAGTCTGGGCTAGGTGTTTACACTCGGATACAATGTGAGCCACAGTCTCCTCTCTCTCTCCACAGATCCTGCACAGTGGGCTAGCCTCCTCCTTGTAAATGTGGTGTTTCAACCACTTAGATTTGAGGGCCTGCTCCTGCGCAGCCATTAACATTCCTTCTGTAGCCTTTTTAAGGTCTCCTATTTTCAACTAGTTTCATGTCTGTGGATCTCTGAATTCAGTTTTCTCAAAGAAGGTACTATGAAGGGATTTTTCCTGAAGGCTGCTCTTTCTCCTTGATGTTATTTCCTCATTCGACATCCTCTGGTCTATTGTCCCCTCCTTCAGTACAGTTCTGAGCATTGGCTCCTTACTATCAGTCACGTATTTGTGTAGGTTGTTTTTCTCCATCTGAACACAGTCCTGTATGCTGATAAGACCTCTTCCACCTTCAGATCTCCTTAAGTAGAGTCTATCGACATCACTCCTCTTGTGGAACATGTTGTAGATAGTCAATAGCTTCCTAGTCTTCCTATCCATTTCTTTTTGTTCAGCAACATTCCCTCTCAGAATTCCCGCACTGTACCTAATAATAGACACAGCTCGGGAATTTACTGCACTTATGGCATTCCTACTGTTCAGATGTGACTTTAATACGCTCCCTACTCTCCGAATGTATTCAGTTCTTATCAATTCCTTGATTTTTTTGTTCTTGTTGTCATCAGCCTCCAGAACACCCAAATACCTGTATCCTTCTTCAGTGTCAATTTCCTTTATCATCTCACCTGTTGGTACCTGGATTCCGTTGCTTCTGCTCAATTTACCCCTCTTCATCACAAGGACTCCACACTTACTAATACCAAATTGCATACATATATCATTGCTGAGAATATGGACAGTGTCAACAAGCACATCCAACTCCTTCTCACTCTTCCCGAAGAGCTTAAGATCACTCATGAAGAGGAGGTGATTGATGGTAAGCTCTCCCTTTCCCAACTTTACAGGAATGGAGGTGCCCAGTGTCCGAGCATTGCTGACTTGTGGGTTTTTGTCGAACACCTGCTGTCGCGTGTAGGACGGATCCAGCCATCAGCTGTGTCCATCGTGAGGATTGCCCCGCCCCTTTCCTTTAGCCGAGAAGGGCAGGCAGTTTTTATCTGTCTGGTGGCCATGGCGAAAGAGATAGTATGGTGGACACGTTTGAAAGCGCTGAAGACGAGCATTTACCTCTTCAGTGATGCGCTGATTAACTTTTTCAAATTTCATTTGAAAAGGAAAATCAGGGTAGAGAGAGAAGTGCTCTCTTCCCAGCATTTTGTTGAAAGATGGGTGAGAAAATTAAGAATGGCCCGAGTGAATCGGCCTACTCTGAGTATGTGTCTGTAAATTGAAGGTGGAAAACTGGGGGCGGATACCTGCCCTGGTAGTCAGGATCACTGTGGCCTTTTAAGAGGCTTTCTCTACAAATGTCCCTCGGAAGTCTCCCCCCTATTTGGGAATTTTTCATTGTTATTTCTGGTTAGATCCTCTGTTTTTGTTTTTTACACGCAGAAATGCCCATTTGTACCGTCCTGTATTGTCCTGTACTATCCTCAATGTCTACTTTATGTAAACTCTTGTTTTTAATAAAGAAAGCATTATTGGTACCTCACCTGACATCAAGCAGTCATTGAACATGGTTGTCAGTTTCGGGTGGAGGGATGTTATATTTTTAATACAATACCCCTGCACACCATCTGGGCCTGGTGATTTCCAGTTGGTTAGTTTTTTGGCCCGCCCCTTAAGAGTTTCAACTGTGATACTCAAATCAGTTTGTTGGTGTGCCTGTTCACTAATCTCCTTTTGTACTGTCTCAATCCACACTGCCTGGTCATTATGTTTAACATCCTGCTCCCATATTCCTCTCCAGAATGTCTTAGTTTGTTCCGCCTCAGGGATCAAGTCGTGGCCTCTTTCTTTCCTTTCAAGCTGTCCAAATAGCATCTTCTGGTTGTTGTCAAACATGCGGTTCTGTCTATACTGACTGACTCTGCTCTCGTATCGCCTAATTTTTGCACTCTTTGCTACAATGCGTTGCTTCAGTTCCTCTATGATAATATTTAGCTTTTTCCTCCTAGTGTTGTACTTTATTTCCAGTCTATTTTTAGTGTCTATGTTTTTTGTGCCCCATTCAGTAGGGACTCAAGCTTTCCAATGTCATTTCTCATTTCCCTTGAGGTCACCATTCAGTCGTTTCTTCCACCAAGGTTCTGATCTGTCTTGTTTGTTGTTTCCTCTCGTTTTTATGCCAATTAATTTCCTCACCGCATTTGCTGTTGCTTTGAGGATAGTGTTGCATAGGTGAAGGTTCCTCGCCTCAAGGTATGGGATGACTTTGTTTACCTTAGCTGTTGTTTCTTTTAACTTTTTCCTGTCTACAAATCTTAGGTTCATAGGTTTCCCACTATCATTGTTCATTTCATCTACCACTATGTTTAGGTTATCAACCAAATCTTGTCCTAGCCCGTCAGCATTCAGTTCCTCAATGGCCGTATCTTTGTTCCAGATGTTATTTATGTCAGCATTCAGATCATCGTATACTTCGGATGCTTCCTCCAGTCTCTCAAACTCTTCACTTTCATTTCCCACTGGCTCGTTTACCTGGCATACTCCACTCTCCATTTCCAATCTAATCTCTCTGCTCAGTTCCTCCAGGTCCAACTCGCTTATCCATCCATCAGTTCTAATTACTCGGGCTCCCCGGCCAAATTTTGTTCATCTAATTTAAATAGACCCTTCTAATTCCAGATGTTATGCATCCGTTTCATATAACCTTTTTCCTTGAGGTTACTCTTCAGGTAACATTGCATCACAGTTCTATTCAATTCTTTCGTCCAGTTGGTTCTTGTCCCTTTCCTTCTTCTTCCTTCAACACCAGCAGTATTTAGATGACAGCCAGGTCCCTGCTGCTGGGCCAGGGAGCACTTGCTGAGTGAGAGGCTGTCACATAACGTTCCAGTCTCCTCTTCACCGTTTTTCGAAATGTTTAGGTTCGACACTTAAACACTCATATCGAGGATTGGTGAATGTATGGTTACATAACCACCGGTGATTTCATCATCCCCAGTGATTTCATAACTCCTGGTGATTTTAGCGTGGCACCTTCACGATGTAGACGAACATAAATAAATATATAAATAAATAGATAAAAACTTAAATAAATAAACATAAGTTTCATTGCAATGTTTGAATGTCTGACTTAGTTTTTTTGTTTGTTTTGTTTTTTTCCTTTGTGTTTTTGGTTTTTCAAAGCCAGTAACATCGTTTACTAGTGTTTTCTTGCTGCTGCTGCTGCTGCTGCTAAGGGAACTAGGGGTTGTTGCGTTCAAAACTTTTGAAATTTGCGTTTGTTGTTGCTTTTGGTTCTGTCTGTGTTCTGTTCTATAATTTTTCTATAATAATAATAATTATTATTATTATATAGTAGAAACAATTATTATTATTATTGTTCTCATTATATATATATATATATATATATATATATATATATATATATATATATATATAATGAGAACAATAATAATAATAATTGTTTCTACTATTGGCACAAGGCCAGCAATTCTCCAGTACAATAATACTAATAATGATTTCTTTATTGGCCACAAGGGCTGACATCAAGAACAACATTGCATACGGCACAGGACGGTACAGGACCCATATCGAACCGTCCCCTACCGTCCTGTGCCGTCTGTAATGTTTTTCTTGATGTCAGCCCTTGTGGCCAATAAAGAAATCATTATTATTATTATTGTTCTCATTATATATATATTAAACATTATATCGATATTAAACAAATGGAAACTATATTTATAAAACCATATTTATTTCATTATACATATTTCAGGGATACCATATTAAAAATATTGCATGCCTTCGTCAGATAAAATACAATATATAAACAGTTTTATAAATAATTTTGACGTACCATAATATAAGCGACCATTAAATTAGGAAGCTGCCTGGGTAGTGATGTGTTTATAATTATTTAGTTATAGTGTTAGAAAAAAAGACGGAGAGAAAGAAGAAACGGAGGTAAAGAAAAACAGAGAGAGAGAGAGGGGAGAGAGAAAAAAAGATATATAAATAGATAGGAGGAGGTGAAAAAAGAGAGGCAACCGAAAGCAACAGATAAATAATAATTCACCATACATATAGAGAGACTGAAGAGAGAGGGAGTACTTTATAGAGAGGATAGTAATTATTTAGTTATAGTGTTAAGCACAGTTAGAGAAAAGAAGGAGAGAAAGAAAAAAACGGAGATAAAGAAAAAACGGAGAGAGAGAAGGAGCAGTAAAAGAAAGAGAGAGAGAAAATATAACTAGATAGGGGGAAGTGAAAAAGAAACAAGAGAGAAATAAGAGAGAAATAAGTGAGGCAAAACTAAAGCGACAGATACATAATACTTCATCATACATAAAGATAAGCACAAGAGAGAGGAGAAAGAGATATATATAGAGAGAAGGATACAGTTACATCTTTACGTCATGTCATATCAATTTGAATTATCAATTCATATGAAATGGATAATAGAATGTAAATATCAATATTCATGAATGAGACATATATATATAATATGAGAAAATAACTTTGTTCAATAATGACCATCTGTTTAGTTTAAAACTCTGAGGTCAATGTACCAAAATCTGAGATAAACCTTCAAAAAATTACCCTATTTATAAAAATACGGAAATATATATGTATATATATATATACTCGTATATGTACTTTCTGAAAAAAGAAAAAGAGAAAGTTATGTCTAACTCTAGTCAATAATATAGACATACACATGACTTCACCTGATCAATTCTATAATTTCTTGTGTCATAAAAAGAATTTCTTGTGTATAAAAAATGTCACTATATATATACATAAAAAAAAAAATACGATTAATATTCATGTCCTCACATATATGATTACCGTTCATGTATTTAATATTATGCATATCTGTAACATATACAGAACCATACCTATATATATATATATGTATATACAAGATATCTGCGTGAGTTTTCTAGCATCTCTATGCACATATACAGATACATGAACACATAAAATAAACTCTATAAACCTTCTATATGCATGTTAATACACATATGGCCTTTGTATAGAGATAATCAAATATCAATATATCAGCACAGAAGCATCAAAACACTAAAAAATTTTCAACACACTATAGAGTATCTCAGGCCAAAAACAATATGCTTCATATATTTACTACAGAAATCTATCCTTCCTATTTTTCAGACAATATATTGCAAAGTCATTTAGAAGCTATCAGAGTCAAAAAGCAAATAAAAAACAAAAATTATTTAACAAAAATTATTTAAAAGATTTAGAAAACCCAGTGATTCTACGGATGCCCTTATATTTAGTATAGACATTTATCTTGCGTAACATTTATTTAATACATTGGGAGCATATACATTTTAGAGTAGTTTAATTACATCTTTGTTTATATTTATGAAGAAGGTTTAAAAAGAAAAAGGTGAAGGAATCAAAAGATTTATCGTCAGGTTTCATATATTAACTAAATTTCTTAATTAATTATACTACATTTTAAATTTATATTTATATTTAAACGTTGAGTTCAATCTATGTCTGCAGCAACTGAATAAATAGCTCCTTAAATTAAGGGAATTTTTGGACTTTAATATAAAGAATATCTCCTCCACACAGAGATCACATGTCTCTGATGAGGAATTAAAAGGAATCCCTCTTGAGGCAATATTCCAAACCATCGAATACTCAACATTATCTCGTTTAAGTTGCCAGAGTAGGCTTGATAGCGAAGTTGAGGATTTTTTGTTTGGATCTGTGAAAGAATTCTTATGATTATTGAAATGAAGTTTAAATTCTGTCGAGGTGGAACCAACATAGTTGAAAGAATTTAAGTTAGTTTTAACATTACAATTGTATACTACATTTTTAACTAAGCAATTGTTATTTAACGGACAGTTAGATTTATTTCTACAGTTACAGTTATTTAATTGAATATTGTTTGGGTTATTATTGGTATTTTGGTTAGGTTTTAAATTCCTATTATTAATTCTGTTAATATTTTGTGCTAAATTGTTGGTGGACGAGTAAGTTAATGTTATAGTATGTCTATTAAAAATTGAGTGATATTTATGTGTTCTAGGGAAGCGTTTGTCAAGAGCATTATTTCTCTCTTGTTTCTTTTTCACTTCCCCCTATCTAGTTATATTGTCTCTCTCTCTTTCTTTTACCCCCCCCTCTCTCTCCGTTTTTTCTTTATCTCCGTTTTTTCTTTCTCTCCTTCTTTTCTCTAACTGTGCTTAACACTATAACTAAATAATTACTATCCTCTCTATATATATAGTACTCCCTCTCTCTTGAGTCTCTCTATATGTATGGTGAATTATTATTTATCTGTTGCTTTCGGTTGCCCCTCTTTTTTCACCTCCTCCTATCTATTTATATATCTTTTTTTCTCTCTCTCCTCTCTCTCTTTCTGTTTTTCTTTACCTCCGTTTCTTCTTTCTCTCCGTTTTTTTTCTAACTATGCTTAACACTATAACTAAATAATTATAAACACATCACTACCCAGGCAGCTTCCTAATTTAATGGTCGCTTATATTATGGTACGTCAAAATTATTTATTATACTGTTTATATATTGCATTTTATCTGACGAAGGCATGCCATATTTTTAATATGGTATCCCTGAAATATGTATAATGAAATAAATATGGTTTTATAAATATAGTTTCCATTTGTTTAATATCGTATATCTACTCCAAATACTTGTCGAGTGCTTTATATCAGTTATAAAATATTTACTTGTTGTAACCCAACAATTTTAAATAAAACTTTCGCATATATATATATATATATATATATATATATATATATATATATATATATATATATATATGTGTGTGTGTGTGTGTGTGTGTGAGTGTGTGTGTGTGTGTGTGTGTGTGTGTGTGTGTGTGTGTGTGTGTGTGTGTGTGTGTGTGTGTGTGTGTGTGTGTGTGTGTGTATGTGTGTGTATGAATGTGTATTTATATATAATGTACATACGTGTTTATATAAAAGTAAATTTTTAGCCCGTTGTTTTTTTCCTTTCTCCTTATTCTATCTCATTACTTTTTTCATAGATAATTTGCTTATGTTTCATTATTTTTCATGACTTATTTCCCACTCTTTCTGTCCATCCAAATTATATCTTTTCTACCTCTCTCCTTAGTCCAGTTCCCTTTTATTCACAGCGGATATCTTCACTATAAGATGCGACAAACTTACCCCGTAAATTGAATTCTTTTTGAAATCTTTCTGAAGAAATGCACTATCTAATATATTGCAAGTGAATGGGCATAATAATAATAGTATTATGCAATCAGTCTTATGTAGACTTATATTGCATTGAAACATGTTAAAGAACGTACTTTTGAAAACATTGTTCCTTTTTAGATACTTCACGTCTAGTATTTGTTTTCGCTATACATAAAAAAAATAATATATATATATATATGCGTGTGTGTGTGTGTGTGTGACGTTGAATCTCCCTGAGAACTAATTTTATCGTGTACATGTTAATTTCACGAGCAGGAAATTTCGTTCATTGATTAAATCGCATTCTTCGTCGTCGGATACGACGTAGGGCCAACAACAACAACACACACACACATATATATATACATATATACATATATATATATATGTATATATATATATATATATATATATATATATATATATATATATATATATATATATATATATATATATATATATATATGGAGTGAGAGAGAGGCATAGAGAGAAATAGAGAGGGAGAGAGAGGGATATAGAGAAAGCGAGAGAGAGAGATGCAGTCAATCGACTTTCGTCAAATCGGACCGGTGAAACAATGTTTCCATTGGTATTTCCAATTGCTAATACTATCTATCGATCGCAACTCCTGGAAGAAGGAGCAGCGTGAAATAAAGTGTCTTGCTCAAGGACATAACGCATCGCTCGTTCGGGGAATCGAACTCACAACCTCATATATGTGTGTATATATATATATACATATATATATATATATATATATATATATATATATATATATATATATATATATATATATATATATATATATATGTGTGTGCGTTTTGTAAGACATTTCTATGTCTTAGTTGTCCATGACTTCATTCTTTTTACCTCTTTTGTTTTGCGAGGGATCTTATCGCTCATACTATATATAATATATTCATATTTCCTCATATTTTCAGATGAAACTGTCTTTTGTTTGCGCCACATTATTAAAGTGTAAAATAACTAGGATTTAAGAGGCACGCTACTTGATTTCCTAGATCCATCTCTATAACCCCCTTTCTCTTTAACTTTTTCTAGGATTTTCGTTTTCACATTTGCAGCAGGTGCTGCTTTCCGTTTCTTACACGTTATCAAGGTGTGTTCGTTAGTCAATCCATGGAGTCATCTCTAGATGTAAACTGAAAAGTAAAGAAGCTGCAGGTAACAATGATGCTCCTTTAAGATTTCTTATTGTTGTTAAATACATACAGAAATACATGGAGGCACACGCAAAGTGACACCTACTCATGCATACGCACAGGCACATACACGCACACACTCACACGCACACACGCATGTAATCGTGTGTGATGTCTTTGTGTGAGCATCTGTGGAAGTTATTGAGTGCGCTTATCTATATCTATTCCCAGCCGCAAAATAAGAGTTTTATGCAATAATCATGACGCATTTTTAATTTCTCTTAAAAATCCATACATTTGGAGCCATGTACAGATATAAGGCTCTGATGTATTGTACAGGGAAATCTTTTTTTAATTCCCATCTCCCTATTTTCTTTCTCTTTCTTATTTGCACTTTCTTTTGTGCCTACCTTTTAAAAATAC
>OZ024743.1:106193868-106196368 GCA_964016885.1 Eledone cirrhosa | reverse complement strand
AGGCCAGCAATTAATCCAGGGTAATACTGGTACTTTATTTTATCGACACCATAAGGATGAAAGGCAAAGTTAACCTCGGCGGGATTTGAACTCAGATCATAAAGGGCCGTAACTCTTCGTTGCTAAGCATGGCGTCCGACTCTCTACCGATACTGCCAATCCACCGTGTACGAAAATAATAATTTTTTCTACTTTTGGCACAAGGCCAGCAATTACCCAGGGTATTACTGGTACTTTATTTTATCGACCCCATAAGGATGAAAGGCAAAGTTAACCTCGGCGGGATTTGAACTCAGATCGTAAAGGGACGTAACTCTTTGCGGCAACGCATGGCGTCCCACCCTCTACTGATACTGCCAATCCACCGCGCCGTGTACGAAAATAATAATGATATCTTGATACTGACGGTCAATATTATCACCAACATGTGATCATCATCATAATCTACACTCTCTACACATATATCTATATAGATTCTACTTTATTTCCATGTCAGTACCGATTGATTGAATGTGCCTGATTTGAGATTAACGAATTATCGAATGCTACTGATATATGTTTGACGTGTTCACTAACAAAACAGAGCAAAATTTATTTTTCGTAAAGAAAAATATTTTCTTTAATAGCGAGTCTCTCATATATTTATTGTATACTAGAGCACTCGTGACGCGTTGGGTAACGTTCAATTAAAAATGTTTTTTTTAGAATAGTGTTCACTTAAAAATAATGTTTAAACAATTAAAATAAATACAGACATGTAAAATGAATTTCGTAGGCCCATATATATATATATACGTGTATATATATATATATATGGCTGTGTGTGACCTATATACACTGGTCACAGACGAACACACATATATGCACACACACACACACACATATATTTATATATATATAGACAGAGACAGATACGCATATACACACAAACTTAGAAACCCTTCCTATTTAGCAGGAAATATTCGCTCCGCACAATCTGTCCTGACACATTTAATATCATTTAATATTCAGTCACAAAATTTTACTTAGATACTGTAATGCTGTATTCAATTCTTTCAAGTCGCCTGCTATCATTTGATTCAACCAAACCACCAGCTCTCTCCCTCTCCTGCTCTCTCTCTCTCTCTCTCTCTCTCTCTCTCTCTCTCTCTCTCTCTCTCTCTCTCTCTCTCTCTCTCTCTCTCTCTCTCTCTCTCTCTCTCTTTCCCTCGCTCTCTATTTCCCTCTATGTCTCTTTTTCAATCTACTCTCTTAAAACCACTATCTCCTTCTCTCTATCTTCCTCTGTAACTACTCGACAGAACCTTGTATCTCGGAACCCGTGCTCCAATTTACATGAAGCGTGTTTTATTCCATTTACATTCCCATTTTAGGGACTCCCTTTCAAAGTATTATCCCAGTATGCGCCCTTTTGGCTCTATTAAATTACATAGAAGCACACAAGCACAGCGTTTTAATTGTATATAGATAGATAGATTCAAAATAAACAAAAAAACAAAAAAACAAAAATACCATAGTACCAAATCCACCACCACCCTCTACCACCACTACCACCTATTTTAAATTCCTGTAAAATAACTCAACACACGCAGATCATCCAATATAAAGAAAGATCTCCCCCACTTCCAACATGGTGGGGAAGAGATGGAGAACTCTGTCGTTCTTTACAGAAGATAAAAACACATGTTTGAAAGTAAAAAATATTGTAGTGGAATATAAAGAGCGGGAGTGAATTTGTTGGTTTAGTGAGAGAGGAGGAATTAAGAAGGTGAAAGAGAGTGAGGTATTTTAGTTGGATATAGAGAGGGGGATTGATTTGGTTGTCTAGTGTGAGAGTGGGAATGGTGATTGAGTGTGTGGTATGTTGTGGGTTATTGAGACGGGGAGAGAGTTTATTGATCAAATGAGAGAGGGGGTATTGTGAGAGTGCAAGAGAGTGGGGTATGTAATGGAATATAGAAAGGGGGAGAGATCTTGGATGTCTAGTATGAGAGGGGGAATTGTGAGCGAGAGGGAAGTATATAGTAAAATTGAGAGAGAAGGAGCGAGTTTGTTGGTTTAATGAGAGAGGGTGAAATTAAGAGAGTGACAGAGCGGGAGGTATATAGAAATATATACAGAAGGGGAGATTATTTAGTTGTTTAGTGAGAGAGGGGGTATTGTGAGAGAGAGTGAGGTATGAAGTAAGATATAGAGTGGGATTGATTGGTTGGTGGTCTAGTAAGAGAGGCGGAATTGTGAGAGAGTGAGTTATGTAGTGGTATAGAATGAGGGGGAGGGAGTTTGTTTGTTTAGTGAGATAGGGGAAAGGAGAGAGAGTGGGGCATGTATTAAGGTGTAGACCTGGGGAGATAAAGTGGTGGTCTAGTGAGCGAGTGGGATGGTGAGATTATTTAGGTATGTTGTGGGATAAAGACAACGGCAGAGTATATGTAGGTTCAGTGAAATAGGGGGAATTAAGAGAGTGAAATAGAGTGAGTTATATAGTGGAATATAGAAA
>OZ024743.1:106181368-106188868 GCA_964016885.1 Eledone cirrhosa | reverse complement strand
TCAGTAAATCACAGTAGTCAAATCCAGGTTGGTCACCAAAGGGGAAAATCCAACTATCTGCGTTTACAAAGCAATATCCAAATCTGTGAATGACTCGAACCACGTGTTGCATTTTTAAAAAATACACACATCGCACAGCGTCATCCCAGTGCCGTGAATAGAATTATCGACATCTAGAAATAGCAGCCGAGTGAATGGAAGGGCAGCATCGTATAAACCACCTAATACATTCTGTAAGCTCTGTCTTCTAGAGACCCATAATATAATCTTTTCGAACCTTAACCTTCTTAATAAATAATCGGAAGTGTTTGCATCGTGCCAGCACCGCTTCCGACACTCATTCCAAAGCTTTAAACCTAGTATATAGCAATGTTAGTTTTGAACTCAGCACCTCCATTAGCACTTCATCTTTAGGGCTTGCATGCACCACTGCACCACACTCTTTGACCCACCCTTTCCTTACACAATTCAGCCGACCTATAACTCTATAATCTTAATATAGTAAACTTAGATTACTTGTAATTATATAGTAATGGAAATATAATATGAATGAACTTTAAATATTAAACGTAACAATGAATTATATATAGATCTTCAATTAAATGTTAAAATTAATATCATTGTATATATAGGATTAATGTAGTAACATAAGGGATTTATCTAACTTAAATGCAATAGGGAACAATGTATTATGTATACATCTATAATCAAATAACATTAATAACATTGTATATAAAGGATGTGTTTATTTACTCTAGAGATATATCTACTTTACCATGCAAACAGCTATACGGTATTACATAGCTTACCATATACTAGGTAGACAGTAATCTAGCAAAACCTTTGATATATTTTGGGAGGGTAGACTGTAACTAAGATTAGATTAATATAAATATATAACACTTTGTATCGGAAATTCAATTATGGCACTTTATAATACTTGATAGGCGACGTTATAAGGATACCTTAATGTATTAGGAGAGAGTAGACTGTGTTTAAAATTAAATTAAATATAAATATATAGTTTCTATATTAGGCCCTCAATTATAACTCTATATAAAGTCCCTTAGAACAATGAGTTTAATTATCATTATAATGAGCTAGTTACCTCCCTTTACGCATTAGCTCCCCTTATTTCCATTCCCATTTTGGGTATTAAACAGAAGTAAATTCTCCCAGCTCTACGATTGTAGTATACGATATTGACTAAATAACACTAAGTTACTTTACTTTACAAGCCATTACTATAACAGACACTCAATACAAAAATATCGTAATGGATGTGAAAGCTGGAACTTTCTTATTCTACACACACACATATTTGATCTACACAGAAAATATATCTGCATTGCAACCACCATAATATAATAACATACCAACTTTAAGTGCTTGTATTTTGTATGTAAGACCCAGCATTTATATATGCTTAATACTTTTGCTTGTTCAATTGCTTTATATATGACTAACGCACGTACTGTCTCTTTAATTTTATTTATTTTCTAGACGCTCTTGTATTATCTGTCATATGTGCTCCACCAAAAGATTTTAATTTTAATTTTGAATCTTATTGTACAATTATAGTATAACATAATATATGCCGCATCCATCCCACACTGTTGTCCACAATATGTATCTGTATGATTCTTCAGCGGAATAGGAGGCTGATTATATGTACAAACATTATTAATAATGTTCCGAAGACTCCAAGCCTAGGCTTGGAAGAAAAAATTGTCAGCAATTAAATGTTCTAACATTGCTTTGATTATTGTGTATTCTATATTACTGCTCTGTATAACAAATGATGTTCTTACATTGAGCTATTTATCTTACTGGTAATAAGGTAGTAATAAATTACAGACCTTACCTTCCCTGTTTATAGTTGTATATAGTATAGTATATACATAACTATAAATAGTATCCTTAATATTATATATATATATATATATATATATATATATATATATATATATATACATAAGAGAGTATTGAAGTTTGCTTGAAGCATTGTGGAACAATAATTCAAATCACAAACAGCGAAAGACGCGTTCCAGGGACTATTAAATCTCTCCCAAGGTAACTCTCTCTCTCTCTTTTGTTGTTATTATTATTTTTACCCTTTAGGGCGGTGGATTGGCAGTATCGGTAGAGGGTCGGACGCCATGCTTTCCAGCATAGTTACGTCCCTTTACGATCTGAGTTCAAATCCCGCCGAGGTTGACTTTGCCTTTCATCCTTACGGGGTCGATAAAATAAAGTGCCAGTAATGCACTGGATAATTGCTGGCCTTGTGCCTAAAGTAGAAACAATTATTATTTTTACCCTTTCACTCTTCCCTTCATTCTACACATCTCACACATCTTATACACACCACGCATCTCATCTCTCTCTCTCTCCTACACCGGACCCTGTTACCCGGAGATTTACCCATTTGCATTGTCGAGGCTTCCAAACGACTTATAAATATATATACATATATATATATATATATATACATATATATGTATGTATATATATATATATGTATATATATCCATATATATATATTTATATGTGTGTATATATATATATATATATATATATATATATATATATAAATATGTATATATATATATACAAATGCACATATATTTCTGTATACATACATATATACACATATATATAGGGCATATAAATACCATTTAATTCAGAAGAACGTCCTTTTGATTCGAAGATCATTAAATACATAATTATATAATATATGAATATATAAAATATGACGTGGAAGTCCTCTTAAATTCTTTAATAAGATATAAATGCACGGATATCATCAATTATTTCGGAGACTAACTTTCTTCTCACACGAGTTTGTAAACAAATTATGATCTTCATTAACATTCAAGATTAAAAAAGACAACGCCGACAGCCTATTTGTGAAAATAAATGTCATACGCATAGAAATGTATACACACATCCTAGCATGGAATCACAAATGCGCGCAAATACTATATATATATATATATATATATATATATATATATACCTGTATATCTGTCAGTCTATTTCTCACTCTCTCTATTTAATCCATCTCTTTTTCTCTGATTCTTTCTCTTTGTGTATATATATATATATATATATATATATATATATATATATATATATATATATATATATATATATATATATATATATATATATATATATATATATATATATATATGTATATATATATATATATATATATATATATAAATAGTTTTAATATAGATGAGATTCTACAGGACGGGAACTGTTTCATTCTTTAGAAATCATCAGGAATCTGGCCAGATTCCTGTTGATTTCTAAAGAATGAAACAGATCTTGTCCTGTAAAATCTCATCTATATTAAAACTTTTATACTCTGCTATGTATTGAGTACCTTACTTACTGTGTTTACCTCCGATTCAACCCGGAATAACGTATATATATATATATGTATCACGATAAATTAACGGAGGCATAGGCCGGCGTTATTCCCTGTAAATAATTATATTGTATATATATGTATATATGTATATATATAGAGAGATATACGAATATATATGTCTATGTGTTTGTGTGTATGTGTGTGTGTGTTTGTATGATCACAAGCACACATACACGTTTGCATGAGAGCATGCACACAAAACCTTGCACGATGCATTTCTTTGTAATTATGTATGATGAGAGTTTTTTTTTCTAAACTAATTACTTGCTCAGCTGAATATATTATCCTCGAACGAATATCCACATCGAAAATAGATACTAATAGCTTCTGAAAAAAATCATACACCCAGCTGGCATTTAATGCAATTTTCGAATTCAATATGTCATACATATACCACATTGTCGTATACGTTTCTAACGCTTTCTTTTTAAATTTTGTATTCTGTTATGGAAGTATATTTTTGCAAATCACGTTTTTAAATTTATTGATGCGTCTTTAAATTCTGGAAGAAATAATGATTAATTTTTGTTTGTTAGAGATATATTTTGAATATGAAATAAGATCAAGGCTAGCTTGGTCATTAGAATGCTTTTCATTTTTAGTCGAACATCATTAATGGAAATATATAACTAATATCTTTCTAATTGCGTCTTAAGCATGTTGAAATGTCGCAAGATATCCTACCTTTATAATATAGAATGTGTCTGTTTTTATAAATACGGTGACATACATATGTATGCATATTATAACAGGGCATATGTTCAAGGAAGCACTTGCGTGATGAGGTGCGAGATAGCGTACATCAGTGTAGAACTTGACGATGAGTAACGGAATTGTTTAGTTTGAATCATATGTACATTTAAAGTACAGTGGATTTCTTTGAAGATAATAAAAACAAAAATGATGTATGACACAAATATGAAACAAGCGCCATACAACAGATCTACCTTTCTCTCAAAGAGACATCATTTCCCCTCAACCCTCCTTAAAAAGGTTCATGTGCCAATGTCTTTTTCAATTGTTATAAACTGTAAAGTGCCATATGATCTATGTATCTAATATTTTTTTTTAAATGGGCACTAAATAACAACTGTTTTTGTTTGCGTCTTATCTTCGAGTGTAATTGAAAAACTATGAGCATGCCGAGATGGATGTACTGAGAAAACAATCCAAAATATATTTATTAGAATCCAACCCCAAAATAAGAAAAAAAACTAACTACATGTAAACATAATATTTACGAAACTAAAGATTACAAATCAACGTTGTGCCTGAGCGTACAGATCCATAAACTACATAATCCAAGCAAAATTGTAGCTGAATATCTAATTACTAGACACTAGACTATGATATGCATTGAATCTGAAGATCTCAATGTTTAACATACTGATCTACATAATATATAAACAAGGTGTTTAGAGAACACCTTATTCATACACACAACACACAGCTATAATTATGAATATGTTTGGCAAATTTGCTAGTATATTACTAACTTTCTACAAATATAAAATGGGGATAAGTCCATTACAGCTAGAGTTTTTTAAATTCTCCGGAAGTGTATTATGACCAGCTGATACACACATATACTCGCACATATACATATATGCTCACAATTTATCACACACACATTATCACGTTTACTCACACACACATTCTCCCCTCACGCAGTAGGTCCCTCAGGCAGACATACAGACTCACACTTACATACGTTCATACACTTATTTATCCACAAGAGAGACACATTCACGCACTCACAAACGCACAGTCTCACACACTCACGCAAGCACTCACATTCACTCGCAAACGCAAACAACATAATATTTGATATCAAAGCGTAAAATATCTTTTATGTACATGTGTATAAGAGTGAAGGTGCATCTATGTGTGTGTGTTTCTGTGTATGTGGCTATGCATGTGTTTATGTTTATGTTTGTGTTAGTGTATGTAACTTTGATTGTGTGAGTGAGTGCCTCGTATGTCAGCAATCCGACGTAAAGAAGATAGTTGGAATAACACAAATATAAACAATGGCAAATGGTAGAATGTTTTGGTCCGGTAGAGTTCTGTACATTTATGGACACTTAATTGTTAGTGATTCACACAGTTGTTTGACGATTGTTAATACTTCGTATCAATGTGTTATATATGTATGTACATATATACATAATTACATGCGCACACACACACTCGCATATATATATATATATATATATATATATATATATATATATATATATATATATATATTTATGTATATATACATGCTCATGTAATTATGTATAATGTAAATACATATGTAACACACACACACATATATATATATATATATATATATATATATATATATATATATATATATATATATATATATATATATATATATATATATATAAATATATATATATATATATGTGGGTGTCTGGTGGTAGCTAAGATTTTTCGTTTTCTATTCTATATATATATTTATATATATATATATATATATATGTATATATTTTGAGAGTTCGCGCGTGTGTGCATATATACGTAAACCTACACACAAACACGCATTCACATACATATTTATACGTACACACAGAGACACACACACGTATATTATATCTGTGTGTGTGTGTCTGCGTGCGTTTGTATTTTGTGATATCTGTTTGTGGCAGTGCCTGTTCCTATCCTATCAATGCATGCATTTACATTTTTATACGTATATTTCATATGTACGTTTTCAATATCCACTATCATCTACAATGTACTTTTCACTCTTGTTTACATGTCGACCTTTTTTCCACAATACATTACACCATTCTGTGTCTCTCATGTACATATATTCTCATTTCACTTTAACTATTTGCTTTCACACTCCTTCTCTCCTTCTCCTGCATCTCTCTCTCTCTTTCTTCTGGTTTTGTCGTTAGCTCTCACGGAAACAGTTTACGTTTGTTTTAGTAGATTTGCTTACTTTTTTCCGGATTTTTTTGGCCGTTTTCCCTAACATATAAATTGTTGTTGACACCATTAACTACACAGAGAGTAACCGATTAACATAAGACGTAAGGATAATAGCAAACACTCGTACCACTGTTTCGAAACAGCATTTGTGATTATGAATATGATAATGATGGATGCGATGTCAATGGTGATGATGATGAGGAGGGGGATGAGGATGAAGATTGTTTTGCATTGCTTTACTACTACTACTTCTACTACTACTACTACTACTACTACTACTAATAATAATAATAATAATAATAATAATAATAATAATAATAATAATAATAATAATACTAATACTAATACTAATAATAATAATAATAATAATAATAATAGTAATACATAGTATTATTATTTTATTATTATTATTATTATTATTATTATTATTATTATTATTATTATATTCTAGTAATAAATAAAACTAATCTATAAAACTGCTGTATGATTGCATGCTCTATTGACATGCTTGATAGGAAACGTTTGATCTTGACAGTACAGTAACTGCTTGTGAGTCCATTCATAAAGCTTTATGAAAAAATTATTTCACAAAACTACGATCGGCCAGGTTTAGGCTCAGCACTTGGTTTTCATTTGTGATTTCGAAAACATTCGTATTACGAATGTGATATTAAGCAATATATCTGAACAGACCCGAACTGGAAGCGTCGTTAATAGATAGTGTCGAGGGACCGAGTGGAGGAAAAAAATATAATGGAAAAATAAAGAAAGTAATAAATGATGCTATATCGATATTATAGCCGTATAAAATAAAGAAGCATGGCAACGAATTTAGTATTTACGTTAGAACATTAGTTAGAAATGTTGTGTTATTCGTGCTGACTCCCAGCGCTCTGCAGTTGAAAACTATGTTTCTTAATTTCACTGTTGAATAAAAAGTACCAGTCCAGTCTCCCCTCTTCTCTCTCTCTCTCTCTCTCTCTCTCTATATATATATATATATATATATATATATATATATATATATATATATATATATATATATATATATATATATATATATATATATATATATAAAATCAAGGTTTAGCAAATAGAGAAGAAGTTTTAAG
>OZ024743.1:106161368-106176368 GCA_964016885.1 Eledone cirrhosa | reverse complement strand
GGGTTAGAGCTTAAAGTTTCAGAAGAGTTTGATGTTTTTTTATAGTACACTTTAAAAATAGGAGTGTTAAATACAAGACGGAAATAGCTGCTTGCATCAATGTTATTCTCTAAAAGGAAATTCCAAACAACATTGCTTCACGTAAATCAAGCCATATACTGTAAAGGTGAGGTATTTCCTTGTTATTACAAGAAAAGAAGGTTAGACATGAATATACAAACACATGAGATGACCTGATATCAGCCCATTATTGCAATATTATGCGGCGGTGGATTGGCAGTATCGATAGAGGGTCAGGCACCATGCTTTGCAGCATAGAGTTACGGCCGTTTACTTTCTTAGTTCTAATCCCGCCAAGGTTAGCTTTGCGTTTCATCCGTACGGGGTCTATATAATATAGCTCCAGTAACGTACTGGGGTCGATTTAATCAGCTTTCCCCTCCCCAAAAATTTGTTGGCCTTGTGCCTAAATCAGAAACCATTATTCAACACATATGTAGTGAGGAAGTTTGTAAACGTTACAAAAGGGTAATGTTATTGACAATTCAACAGATCTAATTTAAAGACATGCACACCACACATATATTCCCTATATATTTAGTGGATTGGCAGTATCGGTAGAGGGTCGGACGCCATGCTTTGACGTAGAGAGTTACGGCCCTTGCCATTCTGAGTTCAAATCCCGCCGAGGTTAACTTTGCCTTTCCTTACGGGGTCGATAAAATAAAGTACCAGTAATGCCCTGGGTAATTTCTGGCCTTGTGCCAAACGTAGAAACTATATATTATTAAAATAACAGATTAAAGGGTGAAAGCAGCGATTTTTGCTTAAACTATAATCTGTTATCTTAATAAATATTAGCTCTACGGTTTTTATATATTTATATATATATATATTATCCTCATCGATCCCTCTTCGGATTTTAGTCTTCACATTTATTATTATTACTATATATATATATATATATATATATATATATATATATGATGGCTGCCCCTTGATATCGAGTATGGCCATTGCACGAGAAAAAAACCCCCATAATAATGACAATAATAATATTAATAACAACAATAATAATATATATATATATATATATATATATATACACACGCACACACACATAAACCTATCTACACACACACAATAACAATTAACAGCGCTGCGATCGAATGTGGCTTTTTAGCCCAGCCAATGATCTAAAATGTCTTGCACAGAGTTGGCAACCAAAACATTCACTGGAATAGCCGGTTGTGGTTGGAGTTCATGTACTTTTGCATGTCGCTTGAGCCCTCCTGCTGATTTACATTCTCTACCACATGCTTGGCAAGCATGATGAGTAGCATCTCCAACAGCAGCCTTCTAGTCAACCACTGGTCTCACTTTATGACTGCGAAGAAGACTTTCGAGTCCAGGTTTTCTTAGGTAGAGTCTCGCACAGACGCTGCATGTCAGAAATGCAACAGCAATGCACGTCTGGAAATGCAACAGCAATGCCCTTCCTCACATCCCGCTTTAGTTTCTCGTATGCGATTCGAGATGCCTCAAAGGCAACTTTACCCTCATATACAGTCTTTCTCCATTTATTACGATCAGTAGCAATATTTTCCCATGTACCAGCAGAGATGTTAGCGTCTTTCAAAGAGGTTTTCAAGGAATCCTTATACCTCTTTTTTGGTTTATGTGGCGGTCGTTTTCCTTTAACCAACTCTCCATAAAAGAGTTGTTTTGGTATTATAGAATCCTTCATCCTGGCAAGGTGACCACTCGAACGGAGTCTTTGCTTAAGCACGAGAGCTTCTATACTGTCACACATAGAGCTTTCCAAAATCTCGACATCACTGATGTGGTCCCTCCAGTGATCGCCTAGGATCCGTCTGAGACACATCTGTTTGAAATGCTCCAATTGCTTAAGGTGGTGTCGATAGCTGACTCCGGTCTCACAGGCATTTTATATATATATATGTATATATATATATATATATATATATATATATATATATATATATATATATATATATATATATATATATATATATACGATATTAAATAAATGGAAACTATATTTATAAAACTATATTTATTTCATTATATATATTTCAGGGATATCATATTAACAATATGTTATGCCTTCTTCAGACAAAATACAATATAGACAGTTTTATAGATAAATAGATTTGACATACCGTTCAACATCGACTTGTATTTGAAAAAGTTGATTTTTTTCAAATACAAGTCGATGTTGAACGGTATGTCAAATCTATTTATCTATAAAACTGTCTATATTGTATTTTGTCTGAAGAAGGCATAACATATTGTTAATATGATATCCCTGAAATATATATAATGAAATAAATATGGTTTTATAAATATAGTTTCCATTTATTTAATATCGTAAATATACTCCAAATACTTGTTGAGTGCTTTTATATCAGTTATAAATATTTACTAGTTGTAACCCAACAATTTAAATATAACTTTCCATATATATATATATATATATTTATATATATATTTATATATACATATAAACATATATATATATATACATATACATATATATATACATATACATATACATATACATATACATATACATATATATATATACATATACATATACATATACATATACATATACATATATATATATATATATATACATATACATATATATATATATATATATATATATATCCACATATATATCCACATATATTTATATAGGTAGGTAGAGAGAGAGAGCAGAGGGAGTAAGAAAGATACAATTATATAGGTAATGGTTAGTCAGTATTGATGGGGGTGATATGTGTGACTTCATGGAACAGAGTGTATTTGAGTATTACTATCTCCGTGGAGCCTATAATACTCCAGGTCAAAATAGCCGATTTCTTCCAGAGAAATAATAGACACCAGCACTGGACTGGTACTTTGTTTCTCGATTTCGGAATGATGAAAGTGAAATTGATATTGGCAAACTATGACCTTACAACGCAGTAAGCATTATGAATCTATCAGTGCAGAGCATACAGAGTGATATATACACTTTGTACTACTTACACATGTACATACATATCTATATGTATTCAACGGTAGGTGATGTTGAGAATTCCTACATAAGTGAACATCCAGAACTGTAATAAGCATACTTTCCTGATATCAATGCTGTTTGGAATTCTGTTTTAGTGCTAGGTTTGTGAGTACACGTGGACGATGTTATCTGTAGTAATTTCAGACAATTTCCCGTACTCCAGGAAAACTCCTTTGTATAAATTGAATAAAGTGCAAGAAGAGTGAGAAATATATTAAAATAACATTTAGCGGAGAGCTATTATATATTTCTAATATCGGCACGAAACCAGACAATTTTGTGAAAGCACAAAGATTCGATGTTTACATCGATCCCAACATCTCTCTAGTATACTATGTTATCGAAACCGAATGATGAAAGGTGTCGTTTGCCTTGCCGAAATTTGAACGCAGAATGTCATGTAGTTAAACAAAGACTGCAATAGTAATTTTTCCAATGATGTATAATTTCTGCAAATCCAATATACTTGATAATTATTTCTAACAGTAGCATAACGCCAGTAATTTCGACGGAGGAGAAGGACGGTAATATCGACCAAGTACTTTACTGATAATTTATTTTATCGTACACGGAATAAAGAAAGATTAAGTTGGCCTGGGCATGGTTTGAAGAGCCCTGTTTAAATGCCTCGAAGCATTTTGTCCAACACTCTAATGTACCTGCCAATCTACTACAACAAGCACAGCTAACATTACACTAACTGAACGGATATATTGAACAGTCAATCATAACAATGTCCATATGTTGGATATAATGGATAAACAGGCAATAGTGTGTTAAAACGACCGAAGAATGAAAGAAATGTGGATGGCTTGGGAAGTTATCTCATCTTTGCGTTAAATACTCAAAACAATAGGTCGTAGATATCTTAAACAATGTAATAGACATGAGCTTAATGAAGGAAGAATCTACAATCGATAAGTAAGTGAAGGAGAATAAGGTGCAACAAGTTGGTGAGTGATTCGAAGACAAGTGATTTGGATCAAATATTTGCAAAGGCTAAGATTCCTTTGAAAGAGTGTATGCGTCTGTGTGTAGATTTATGGGGCAAGATTCTTGATAGGTAATTTAGTGTTGAAACATTGTTATATTTGGGAGGAGCATACCTAAAACAAAATCACCTGCACCAGTATAACAACAACAGCAACAACAACACACACACACACACATATATATATACAGAATGGAAAACTAAAAATCAGTGATGTATCGGAACTCTCTCTCTCTCTCGCTATATATATATATATATATATATATATATACAGTATATATGTCCCAAGGCTCTGATACCATCAACACCATAATCACAGAGCTGGCATATCTAAGAACTGACTAACTGCCTGATGAGGTCATAGCCATTCAATGACTATCATCGAATTATATATAGCAGTAAATAAAGGATTATGAGTTCATGCAATTGACCTATGTTTCGTCACTATATATATATATATATATATATATATATATATATATATATATATATATATATATATATATATATTTGTTCAATGAAAAAAAATTGTTGTTGATTTAGAATCAGCTGCCTGATATATAATAGGTTACAACCACCCAACTATATGTTTAACCGGAGTTTTATAATAATTTTTTATAATTTTTGCACAAGGCCAGCAAATTACCCAGTGCATTACTGGTACTTTATTTTATCGACTCCGTAACGTTGAAAGGCAAAGTTAATCTCGCCGGGATTTGAACTGAGAATGGCAAGGGCCGTAATTCTATGCGTCAAAGCATGGCGTCCAACTCTCTACCAATACTGCCAATCCAGTGATAATAATTGTTTCTACATTTAGCACAAGGCCAGCAATTACCCTGTGCATTACTGGTACTTTATTTTATCGACTCGGTAAGGATGAAAGGCAAAGTTAACCTCTGCGGGATTTGAACTCAGAATGGCATGGGCTGTAACAACGAAAGACAATTACTTTAGATCATTCCAATTTATTTTATTATACTTATTTCAAAGATTTTCTCATCAGACAAATCCCACTAACATGGTTTGGCTTACGTTATACATTTGACTTGCATCTTTGAAATACGTATAATAAAATAAATTGGGATGTTCTAATGTAACTATCTTTAGTTTATCTATATATCTATATATATATATAAAACGGAAGATGTCTGTCTGTGTGTGTGTATGATTTTTAGGCATTTCCACATTTCTCTACAGATTTTGATGATTTGTTTTCCAATGTGATCCAAATTTACCAGCGATGGTCAACTTGTAATAAACTTTGCCAAAAATATCCTGCTTCTATGAAAGAAATCGATAAAACTAAATAAATACATGCTGTAACCCTCTCTCTTACACGCTTAATCCCTCTCTCTACTACCCTCAAAAATCGATGAAACTACATACATGTTGCAACTCTCTTTAAAAGATTCTTCACTCCCTCTACTCCCCTCTCAGTCTCCTCTGCAACTCTCTTTAAATGGTTCATCCCTCCCTCTAATCCCCTCTCAATCTCCTCTGCAACTCTAACAGCGAAAAAACTTCATTCAGGAACGCAACATAAACTTTGAAAACTAAGCAACACATCAATTTATACAACAAACCTAGTTATAACGACGCTCATACATCAAATAACAAAACTTAAAAAGCCGATAAAACTAAATACATTTAATTGGAAACATTTTCTAAGTGATTAATATCTGTATACAACAACTACAACGGTACGCGATGGGGCCCACCCACAGCCCCGGTGGACAGAATGGAGAAGGCGATTCCACGGAGGACGGCAGGGAGACGCGCTGGAAAAGCCACTCCAAGTCGCGGGGATCACACCTGTGGCTTATGGTGGTGAGTAAGGAGGTAGCCCTGGGGCCGAGGACACCAGAAGTCTCCACTGCCAGGTGTACGGCCGCAAACCTGTCGGAGAGCGACCGGTATTTGACCATTACATTTCACACCATTACATTTTACATCAAATAACAAATATTCAAAAGCAACAGATGAATTTATACAACAACAAACGTAGTCATAACGACGCTTAAGCATTTATTTACTTGAATCTTAACAAAGACATTATATTTTATTGTTGTCCTTTTTGTAATTTTTTTTCATTGTTTTTAGCAATATGAGACAAAAAACTAATGAGAAAACCTTTTTCTGGAACGTCCGAATTTGATGAAATTTTTTTCCAGTGTGCTCCAAATTATCCCCCCTATTTACGCTCTTTTGTGCTATAACTCAGACGGGCTTGGCTTACAGGTTTGACCGACTATTTGACGTGGATCCTTCATACAACTTACTTAGTACTCACTTTCCACTTATTCACTGTTCAATTGAAATGTTTCGCTACTTCCCCTTCCTTGCTTACCCGTATTTACTTTCTTTGCCTGAGTAATCATAATTGAGTGGAATCATTAAGAGTACTTTAAAGCAATTAAACTCCGAGCAACGTCGGGTACTTCTGCTAGTTATATATATATATATATATATATATATATATATATATATATATAACGGCGATGAATTAGTTTTGCGAGGTTTTTGATATGAAATCATGTGTAGAAACAAATATTGTTATACTTGGGGAGGGTCATATCTGTGTAATATTGCCAGAATTAATAACAGAACACACTCACTGTTTGGTTGGTTTTCGCTTTTCGCTTCTGTGTCTTTTATATCGGTAATCCAATTTATTCGGTCCTCAATGTTGCCATTGGTCAAAAATACAATATAGACACAAACACATATATGTAGTTTATCAAAGTTCTTTCGTTGCACATCTGCAGCATTGTCAGTGGTGATATTGTTTCCTCCCGTTGCATTGTATTTTCTACGCCATCTTTATTTAGTCTGTTTATATATGTATTTATTTGTTTATTTTATTTTGTCTTATTTGCGTAGAAAATACAATGCAACGGGAGGAAACAATGGCACCACTTACGATATTGCAGTTGTGCAACGAAAGAACTTTGATAAACAATATATATGTGTTTGTGCCTATATTGTATCTGTATTTTTGACCGAATAAATTAGATTACCAATATAAAAGACACAGAAGCGAAAAGCGAAAACAAACCGAAGAGTGAGTGTGTTCTGTTATTAATTCTGGCAAAATTACACAGATATGACCCTCCCCAAGTATAATATATATATATTTATATATATTTAAAAAATAAAATGGAGGTGTGACACATGAGTTGTAATATATTAGTAAAATAAAAAAGAAAATGCTGACAAATTTGTCCCAGTGAAAAATAGATTAATTACGAATAAGTATAAATTAGTAATAAATATTAGTTAGTATTCAGTTTTGTTTTAAGTTATTACCGGTTGCGCATTTCTTATGCTTTTCAAAAATAATTTTGAGATAGAGTGCTCCTGATTTTTGCTCTAATCTCCAAAAATCACGAGCACTCTATCTTAAAATTATTTATGAAAAGCATAAGAAATGCGCAACCGGTAAACACTTAAAACTAAAACTGAATATTAACTAATACTTATTAATAATTTATACTTATTCCTAATTAAACTATTTCTCACTGGGAAAAATTTGTCACCATTTTCTTTTCCTTTTTACTAATATATATATATATAGTTGTTATATAGTAAGGTGTATTATTGGTTGTTTAAAACGGTCCAATAAATTTTTGTTAGCAATATTAAGTTCTCTACGGTTTTGTATATCTCCAATTCCATTCAAGGGAACAGCTGGATGATGTAAAACGGAGTATAAGTATCAAAATGAAAATCCGAAGGCAAGGTAAAATTCCAATCATGTTTCAATAAGAGATAGATCGACCGTGAAGCCATGATCGATTATCACTGACCTCATCAGGTGAATATGAATTGTCTTCAAATTCTTGATACGAGGGAGAAAATTAGCAATGTTTACTCACAGAGTTTATTCCCTCATATGAAGATCAAGCAATCAAAAAGACGGCGACTGCTATCAACTTCAGTTAAGGTCATGAAACTATCAGATTTCTATATCCCAATCGCTGCAAAAGACGCTGGCCATCAATCAAATATTTAGAAATACAGTCCGTCACAGTTAATGTGAGTGGGTACACAAACACTCAACACCCACACACACCGGCTCGAGGTCAAAGAAGAATATATATATATATACACATATCAACACAGTTTCAAACTTGTAGAACTATAGAAGGTCACAATTAGTGTGAGTCGGTACACACACACTCTCACACACACCGAAGCGATGTCAGAGAAAAAACAATAAATATAAGAATATACCAACATAGCATTAAACGAAAGTTAGTTTACAAAACAACACATGCTACATTGGTTAAATCTCAATTTGACGATGTAAATTGGAAATATTGGGTTAACCACAGCTCCATACACATACACACACACACACAAGCAAGTAAGTTCAGTTCAGTGTCCTGCTATACGTGCATAGATTGAATTGTAACATCCGTATCTTCAAGTGTATGTTATGGTATACACACATCCGTATCGTCCAAAAAAGTGCATGTCTAGGTATATAAACATCTATGTGAAGAGCAAGCAATCAGCTCATATCGAACTCAGTATGGACTGCTCTCCCATTGAGAGACTGTGTCCCCAAAACCGTGCGTGCAATCAACCGCTATGTAAGTCAGAAGGGGGCTCGTTGTAGGGTTGGGTATTAGGGTATTTGGGTTAATGTGTCAGTAAGTGCTGTTTCCCGTCATATGGGCCCTTGGGATTTTAAGATAGGTGTTTGAGTGGTGGAGGTGTGTTATCCAACACAAAAGGTAAAGTAAAATAACAAAGAATAGCAAAACCCAGAGGTTGTGTGAAGGCCCATTAATGGTGTGTAATTATTATTGTTCAATCCGTAACTGTGAGCACTCCATGGTTAGATGATCACGGATCAAACATAGCGTAGTGTTCAATCGGTAGGAACGTGACCAATCGTAACTGTGGCAACTCAATGTCTAAATAAAACGGGTACTGTGTGTAGAGTTATGTATAGAGAGCGTAATCAATCCTGAGTGTGCAATACGTCTAGCTATATCCCAACCGAGGGAACTCAATGGTTAGTGTATCTTAAAGTAAAGGTAGAACGCGTAATCGGTCTTGCCTGTGTGTAATCAATTACTAACTAGGTGTTGAGAGTGTGTAATCATTCTAACTATTTACTAACTAGGTATTCGAAAGTGCACTCAGCTGTGAGATCTCTGTGGAAACAGGCCGAGTACCGTTTGTAAATGCGCAAACAATCTTAAGCCATCTAACTACCTTAGTGTGTGACTATCTGTTTATTGAGAGAACTCTATGGCTAAAGTAGAGAGGGAGAGGTTAGTGGTAGATTACTTTCCAAAAATCCTGCGGAAGGTTTTCGAGGTTCTATGTTGGCAGTTGCTGAAAAAATCTGATCTCCTATTAATTAATAGGGGGCCGCCTCTAATAATATGAAAGGTTTCAGCTATACATAAATTGCAGACGCCAGTGTTACCGTTATAAGTTTGGGCTGAGCAGTTATGGACCAGGATACGGAGTGCTCTATATTCTGTTGTTTAAGCTTCCAGACTAATTCAGAAAGCGCCGTGCTATATTTTTTTATCTAATCTATTAAAGGTATGGCGGTGATTATACCATCTACCCTTAAATTCAGTGGCAGTTTCCCCAACATACCTGAAGGTTCTATCAGGAGTGGAGACCTTACAGTCGTAGAATATGTTTTTGGTGAGGCATTTCCCAGTTAATTTTTTTATTATCGACCAGGGTAGTTCCTGATGAACCACGGTACCTTTGGGGTCGGATCTCAGTTCGTGTCTGCTCTTTGGGTAAGTTCCCTGGGGTCACCCGACTCGCCTCACGTGTATGAGTCCGTTCATCCATAGAGCTGCCATTATTACTGCCATGTCTAATTCCCCCTTGGGCTGTCCTAAGTCTACTATAATTCATCTTAACCATATTCTGAGCTATGTTACTAGTTGTGGAGTAGGACAGCTTGATGGTATTCCTATTGAATATTTTTTAGTATCTGTGTGATCTAGGGAAGCATTTGTCTAAGGCCCTAAAGAAAAGCTTAACTATACTAGTGGTCAGACCAGTGGATTAAAGAGGGGTTATACCACAGGATTTTTCTGGACCGATGCCTCTTGTTCTTACTAACTATATTAGAGTTGTCTGTCTCCTTAGTAGCTACTGGTCTATTATAACTGGAAATTGCAAGTGGGTTGATGGTGGCCTGGGGTGTCACGATTGTGTTCGGAACCGTCCCAAGTCTCCGTGCATCCATTGGGATTATCCTCGATAGCCGGGGTTATATCCACTATGCGTCTGCTACACCTATCCCTATTCCCTTTACTCGACCCTCGTTCCATTTTACGTTCAGCGGTTGTTTTAGCAGTTCTACAATTAAGGTTACAATTAGAGTTACCGCTGGCGTTACGGTGCTCAGACCCCGTGTTAGTACCTGGGTGGTTGTTTCCATTGGTACCATCAACATTGGGACTAGGAGGCAATACAACATGATGTCTATATAAATCCTCCCTCGTATCCCTGCTTGCTGTTAACTAAAGTGTTACTATTTGGCCTAAGCTATCGCAGGCAATGTTGCTATTACTATTTAATGGACGTTTGAATGAGATTCCCTCGCTATGTCCCGCGCGTTCCAGGGCGCTATTATAGTAATTCGAGATCCTATTAAAGGCATCTTCATTGGAAGATAGTCCTGAAATTCTACTAGAGACGCTTTTGGTAATACCGTTAGTGACTATTCTAGGGTGGTTAGATTTTGCGTTGACATAATTTAAATTCTCGTTGGGTTTGTGGTAGGGTTCGAAGAGTCCTGAATTGAGGTTAAGTGTAATATCTTTAAGTTCTCTTCAAATACTATACTTAGGTCTATGTTCTTGAAGAATTTGTTTAGTTTTTTCCTCACACTCTCTACCATACTATTATTATGGAACGACATAGTAAACAAAACATCGTCACAGTAAGCGCCGCCTCCCAAGTGGGTCATTTCCACTCCGAGACAGTCAAGGAAGTAAAGGTTCACCAGATCTGTCACCTGGGCCGAGTCCGTTGATCCCATGGTGATGTCGACATTGTCCAGCCAATCCTTCCTGGTCCACAAGTCACCGTTGAACTCAATTAAAATGTTCCTAGCTAGGAGCATAATGTCAATTTCTTCGGATGCAAGGTCGGTGTGTAAGCTAACAAAGTTAAGGGCCCTACCTAGAAGAGTTGGAGAGATCGAAGGGTAGTAATTAGAGATACCGAACTGTATAAATTTAGCGCTATTCTTATTCTGCGATTTCTCAAACCAGTTAATTACCTCACTAGATCCTGTCCCCAATTTAAGCTTCGATCTCCTAACTAGAGTGGGCATATTTATCACGGATGTTTTTACTCACGATTCCTATGTCCGACTTCGAAGGGGCTATCAGCCTAACAGATCTTGATGATTCAAAGTCTAATTTATGGGCTTTCAACAAAATCGTCGGAGTTCTAGGAAGGAAGGGTTCGGTTTTATCTTCAATACCCAGTTTAGTCATGACGCTATTGGCCTCCGTGTTTATTAAATCCATGTTGGCCCGTGTAGTTTTTTTGTAGCTTTTCCTAAGTTCTCTGGTTATCAAATCGGCATAGGTTACTCTATCCATATCGTACAGGTTGTTAGTTTTATCTGCGTGCACCAAAATGCCGGTCAAGTTCTTTAATTTTCCTAGATCGCCATTCAGTCGTCTTAGGTAGCTTTTTCTCCTGAGTGGGTTTTTCCTAAACTTAAGGTTGGACAATATGCTAGACATTTCAGTCTCGAATATTTCAAGTACTTATTGTGCGGTGGGTTTCTTCTGGATTTGAATAATTCCTCGATGCCACGCGTTCCCTCCCTGGGGTGGTTTGTTGGTGTTCCTCTGTCGAAGTGGAAGGCTTTCCAACGCATTCTACGGACAAAGGAGTCCGATTTACCTATAGCCAAACTTGTGAATTACTTTATGTTAGGCAAATGGATGTCCTTAAGCGAAGAGTACACCGAGAATTTCTCCATCAGATTCCTTGCTTAACATCATTAAGTGCTCAACAGATTTAGGAGCTTTAAGTTGTTATATAGTAAGGTGTATTATTGGTTGTGTAAAACGGTCCAATACATTTTTGTTAGCATATATTATTTCTCTACGCTTTTGTATATCTCCAATTCCATTCAAGGGAACAGCTAAATGTAAATCCGAAGGCAAGGTAAAATTCCAATCATTTTAATCACGACACATGTCTCAATAAGAGATATATCGATCGTGAAGCCATGATAGATTATCACTGATCTCATCAGGTAAATATGAATTGTCTTCAAATTCTTGATATGAGGGAGAAAATTAGCAATATCACTCACAGACTTTATTCCCTCATATGAAGATCAAGCAGTTACTGACACATTAACCCAAATACCCAACCCTACACGGGGCCCCTTGCTGGCCTACATAGCGGTTGCTTGTACGCACGGTTTTGAGGACTCAGACTCTCAATGGGACAGCGGTACATACTGAGTTCGATATGAGCTGATTTCTTGCTTTTCACATGGATGTGTATATACCTAGACATACACTTGTTTGGACGATACGGATGTGTATATACCATACCATACACTTGGAGATACGGATGTTACAATTCAATCTATACACGTATAGCAGAACACTGAACTGAACTTACTTGCTTGTGTGTGTGTGTGTATGTGTATGGGGCTGTGGTTAACCCAATATGTGCAATGTACATCGTCAAATTGAGATTTAACCAATGTAGCATGTGTTGTTTTATAAACTAACTTTCCGCGAATGCTATGTTGGTATATTCTGATATTTAAGGTTTTTTCTCTGACATCGCTTCGGTGTGTGTGAGAGTGTGTGTGTACCCACTCACACTAATTGTGACCGTCTATAGTTATACAGGTTTGATACTGTGTTGATATGTGTATATATATATATATTTTTCTTTGACCTCGAGCCGGTGTGTGTGGGTGTTGATTGTATGTGTACCCACTCACATTAACTGTGACGTACTGTATTTCTAAATATTTGATTGCAGCTATTGGGATATAGAAATCTGATAGTTTTATGATCTTAACTGAAGTTGATAGCAGTCGCCGTCTTTTTAACTGCTTGATCTTCATATGAGGGAATAAACTCTGTGAGTGAACATTGCTAATTTTCTCCCTCATATCAAGAATTTGAAGACAAATCATTTTCAGCTGATGAGATCAGTGATAATCGAACATAGTTTCACGATCGATCTATCTCTTATTGAAACATGTGTCGTTATTAAAATGATTGGAATTTGATCTTGCCTTCGGATTTTCATTTATATATATATATATATATATATATGCAAAAGTTCTATTTAAATTGTTGGGATACAACAAGCAAATATTTTTATAACTGATATAAAGCACTCGACAAGTATTTGGAGTAAATATACGATATTAACAAATGGAAACTATATTTATTCTCCCTTTCTCTCTCCGCTTTTCTCTCTCTCCGTTTTTTCTCTCTCTCCGTCTTTTTCCTTCGAAAACAACGACTTACTAATATCTACTACGAAATCCACTATCCCTGATGTCTTCCAAAAGTAACGGTTGCATTTTGAAAGGGTATGTCAATACTTATTTATAAAACTGGTATATATTGTATTTTGTCTGATGAAAGCATACCATAATTTAACATGGTATCCTTGAAATATGTATAATAAAATAGATATGGTTTTATACATATAGTTTCCATTTGTTAATATCGTATATATATATATATATATATATATATATGTAGGAGGTGAGTTTTATTGTAGTACAATAAAGCAATGCAGATATCGGATAAGAAGCACTCTACAGTTTGTAGGACTGGAGTATACATAATATATATTACCCTTACCATAAAAACAATGAGAACCTAAATTATGTTAACTTTAAATCTAACCATCCTACCAATATCAAGAATGCTATAGTTAGTAATATTGGAAAAAGAATATCTAACATATCTTCTAATAAAAACATCTTTGATGCTAACGCCAATTACTATAATAACGCACTTTCTAAAGCCGGTTATCCAGATAAAATCAAATATAGTAAAGAAACAAATTCTAGAAAAACTTACAGTAGAATAATTAATCATGATCATTCCAATAACTTTAATAAAAGACCTAGATGCAAAAACATAATCTGGTATAATGCTCCTTTCTCCATCTCTATTAATAACAATATTCCTAAATTATTTTTTAGTGCCTTAAATAGATGCTTCCCTCCCTCACATATCTATAGTAAAATATTTAACAAACACACCATCAAATTTTCTTATTCTACATCCTCCAATATTTCCAACATTATCTCTAAACACAACAATAAAATACTAAATACTAAATCTCTTCCTTCCAACATTGAATTTCATAATAACAGTAATAGTACTCCCGACGTCATTGTAAACCCTAGGCTAATTTCTGTAAACCCAAATACAACGTCAAACATAACTTCGCTAAATGTTCATAATCCAACTCTAAATCAAGAAACTATTATTCCTATTATTCCTATCGCAAACAACTTCTCCAATCCAATTCCTTCTATAGATAACACTAGGTCACTCATTAATAATCTCTCTAATTGCAACTGCCGCATTAAAAATAAATGTCCTCTCAACAACCATTGTCTTGATAAAAACTTAATTTATGAATGTAAAGTTATAACTAGCACCAATTCCTTCACCTATTTTGGCTCCACTTCCACCTCTTTTAAAGCTCGTCTCTATAATCATCATTCATCTTTTAAATACAAACTTAAAAGAACCAATACGGCTCTCTCAGAACTCATATGGTCCTTGAAAGACAAAAACATTAAATATACCATCTTTTGGAAGAAGGTTTCATACTTGAACAGCTCTCTATCTAAGATCTGTAATCTCTGCCTAAATGAAAAATTTACCATTATCTCTAATCTAGATTC
>OZ024743.1:106153868-106156368 GCA_964016885.1 Eledone cirrhosa | reverse complement strand
GATGAATTCTAACAAGAATGAAACGCGTAGATTACTTCCCTTGCTTTTATCGAGAATCTAATTGTAATACGTGACGTATTCTATTCTATAGCGATTAGGTCTTCAAAATGTTTATTATAAACATACAGAATATTTTCGAATATTCTATGTCTATATTCACATATATATCGCTATTTCAGAGCATTTATTCCAATATATATATATATATATATGATTTTTTTTCTTTTTTCGTATTATTTAAAACAGTTAACGGTTTTCCTTTTTTGCAACATTTAAAATAGGTAACGCTTACGTATTAGTTTATCTTCCTTAAAACGGTCACAAATCACTTCCTTGCTTCACACCAATTTGCAAGGGAATGGAATGCTGTGTGCGTAAATAGTTCCCACTTATAGAGCCACACTGCAGACAACTCTTGGCTATGCATCCATACACACTCGCGTATATAAATATAAATATGTTTGTGTATGTATGTATGTATGTATGTATGTATGTATGTATGTATGTATGTATGTATGTGTGTATGTATGTATGTATGTATGTATGTATGTATGTATGTATGTATGTATGTATGTATGTATGTATGTATGTATGTGTGTGTGTATGTATGTATGTATGTATGTATGTATGTATGTATGTATGTATGTATGTATGTATGTATGTATGTATGTATGTATGTATGTATGTATGTTTGTATGTATGGAAGTGAGGATGTATTTCTGCTAGTCATTCGTGTACGAGAATACGTATGTAATGCCTGTGTACTTAATTCTGTTTTTCAGTGAGGAATAGCGATTTTCAATTTACTATGCGAAATTAATTGCTATTTTCTATTGCTATGTTGGTCAATATAACTGCATGTTTCTTGAGAAAAAATATAAATACAAGTTTACTTGTCAGAATGTATGTATACATGGAGGAATCTACGAAAAAAAAAAAAAAAAAAAAAATATATATATATATATATATATATATATAATCACATATTTAAAGAGGGTATTTTGCAGTGTGTTTGTGTGTACGTATATGTGAATTTATAGTTGTGTCTATGAGTCTAAATACGTTACAATAATTGCATTTAACAAAAACAGACGCCATTACTTTCTAAGTAGGGAGAATTATTATGATGTTGGCTAGAAGTGTTAGTATGTATAAAGACAAAAAACAATAAATGGAAATATATAATAAATACAAATACATATTAAATATAAAGTCAATTCCTAATACTAAGGAAAGCCAAGAATAGTATTCTAATTATAAATTCGACAACGTTGTGCAAGAAAAGACATTGTTTCTCCCTCCCTAGGTGCTGAAATTCAATTTTAGTAAGAGCAAATGATTTGATATCTGAACACAGTTAATAACCTAACAGCAGCCATATCTGAATATCTGAATGGCTTCATGTGAACTTAGTTGTGAATTTCTGAAATCTGATGCGAAAAATCAGAAGCCACTCGCTAGTTGTTATTCTATAGGCGAGTGTTACGTTTTCATATTTAAATTTACTCGAAAAGAATTCCGTTTAAGAGAATTGCTCGGTAGCAATTTCCGCTTGTTCGGAAACCGAACCTGTGTAATCTCCCGATGGAAATTGCTACCCACTATTTTATTTCTTCTTTTCTCTATAAATCTATTGGTATCTTTACTTGTGAAGCTGTTAAGAGAATATCTTTATATTTGATATTGTATTTTCTTCACATTTGCTTTCTTTATTCTTTATACTCTTTCATTTAACTCTGTTGTTTTCTTTCTAAAAATAGATAACTTAACATCAGCAAAATAGGTGATCTCGCACACTGAAACCCATGTTTAAAAACGCATCAGTTTTCATATGAAGAGTTTCACAAGCAGAATTATAAACACACATATAGACACACACGTAACCAAACATAAAGGAATACACATACACACACACATACACACACACACACACACACACACACACACACACACACACACACACATATATATATATATATATATATATATATATATATATATATATATATATATATATATATTCTTATAAGCTATGGCTATAGCGGAAATGAAATATAATTATTGAGACACTCTTTACTTTCCATTTAAACACAATCTGGTCTATAATGAATGAATATTACATCTATCCACCTTTCTCTCTCGTTCATTTCACTTTCGTTCCCCCCAAATCTCTCTCTCTCTCCATAACCCTCTATCTCTCTCTATATACTCACTAATATTGACGGACACAGCCACCACACACACACATGTATATATATATATATATATATATATATATATATATATTAGATACTGGTCATTTTTCGTCGCTTCTCTTGAGATACGGTAGGATAGGACACAGCACAGCCTTATTGTATTCGTAACGTTACTGATGAACAAATATTTCACAAAATATTGATGGATGGACTGCAAGAATATGTAATAATTACATCATGAAACGAATGCAAAAGACGGAAATCTCAGACCATACAAAGATATATCAACGGATATGTAATATTTG
>OZ024743.1:106146368-106148868 GCA_964016885.1 Eledone cirrhosa | reverse complement strand
ATTTGCAGAAATTTTGGCTCCTGGAAAAGCTTTGGGTTTTAGCTAATTTCTCCCATTTTAGGGTAAACTTTTGATCGCCATCCCTGAGCGTCCAAGCTTTTTCTGCTAAAGTTGTTACATTTCTTTGGCTCTGGTGTTTTATTGAGGAATGCCTATATAATCGAGATTTAAACGATGTTGCCGTTGATCCCACGTAATACCACTCGTTGCCTCCGGATTTAATGTTACACTTATAAATAATTTTTTTTTTCCAGGCAGTTATTGCCGAGGGAGCAGTTGTCAGGATAGGTGCAGTTACAGTTGTGTACGTTGGGTTTTCTCTGGAGTAGTATTGCGGACGAACTTAGGTGTGGTTTATTTATGTGCTGTAGTGTATTGTCTACTGTTTTTTTTGTGTTCTTTGTACTTAAGTTTTTAGTGTTTTCGTTTAACCTTCTAGTATTGATCTTTTTTATATGTTGTTCAAGGTTTAACGCTGTAGAGTATGACAGTCTTATAGTGGTAGGGTTTAGGATTTTGTGGTATTTGTGTGATGTAGGAAAATGTCTCTTAATTATTTTAAAGAAGAGTACTGGTAAATTTGTACTAATGGAACTATTGTATTCGGGGTTATACCATAAGTACTCTTTGCATCGCTTTCTATTAGTTTTGTTTGTTGGTTTACTGGTGTGCATACTATGGTAGTAAGTGTGGTTTGGTGTTGTGTTATTATATCTACCTATGTGGGATTTATTTTGGGTGTTTTGATTGTTCCCATCTATATACTCTATTTTGTTGAGGTGGCCTGCTTTACTAAGGGCGTTATCGTAGTATTCGGTGTGTTCCTTAAATACTTGTATGTTAGAAGATAGACCCGAGATTCTAAGGGAAATATTTTTAGGGATAGATTTAATTATAGAGATGGGGTGGTTAGACCCAACATTTACGTACTTGAGATTTTCATTCAATTTATGAAACGGTTTAATCAGACCAGAGTTTAAATTGAGTGTGACATCCAGGAAGTTAACTACTTTAAGGTTGTATTCATATGTTATAGTTAGTCCTATTTCGAGTAGTAGTTTTCTTTTATTTTTGCGTAGTTTTTCTAGTTTTTGGTTATTTAGGTTTTTAACTAGGAGGAGAACATCGTCGCGGTATATTCCGCCGTGGAGATTGCTGAATTTTTCCTGGAGTCTAAAAGGCGATAAATAACCCCACAATATCAGCTATTTCCGCCGAATCGATAGAGCCCATTGTTATGTCAAAGTTAGAGGGTATATCTTTACGTACCCAATAACTGTTCTCAAATTTGACTATAGTTTTCCTAGCTTCTAATATAATCTTAATTTCATCGTTTGTAAGGTCAGAGTTATCCTTAGCAAACTTAATGGCTCTACGTGAGCTGTCAATCTACTGTGTGTAATATTTATATTACAACACAACGGAAAATACTGTATATATAAATATATAGATATATATATATATATAGAGAGAGAGAGAGAGAGAGAGAGAGAGTGAGAGAGATAGAGAGAGAAGTGTTTACACAACAGTTAGTTCACCATACCGAGAACAATTGTTTCACCCTAGCGGATCCTCAGCTCGAAATGGTCATGGTTATAGGAACAGGAGGGCAACCGTATGAACGCGCATGCGCAGAAACCCGGTCACCTCACACAGGCAATTCTAGACTGCGTGCGAGTGGTGTAAGGGAGATAACTGCGAACGTTCGAAAAAGATTTTATGTTGAAAATAAAATTACAAAGAATCAGTCCGGAGCCTTGCAATAGGTGTTTGGCGACATGTGGACAACATGTGAACAATTCATTTCTCGTGTTTAGGCAATCACTCGTGTTTAGGCATCACCAGCAGCCCTAGCAGCAACACCCCACCAGGGTGCTCTGGCCGTAAGCCTGAAGCTTACCCCCTTCAACAGCAGAAAAAAAAACACACCAGCTGTAATTTATGAAGCTGTGGTCACTTCCAACCGACCAAACGAGCCACATGAGGTCAAATCCTATATGGGCCTGGCGGAGGGCCGATTTAAGGAACGTTTCCTGAACCAGTAGCCTACCTTCAGGTACCCGGACAGAAGTTCATCCACGAAACTCGCGAGCCACGTATGGTCCCTCAAGGACTCAAGTACAGACTACTTCATTCAATGTAAAGCCATCACTAAGTCCAAGTCATACGCAAGGGGAAATCCGACGTGTGGTTTATGTATTGACAAACGAATAACTATTCTAAAGAGATTACGCAACAGTGATTGCCCAAACACGAAAAATGAATTGTTCACACTTTCTCCACACGTCGCCAAACACCTATTGCATAACTACAAGTCTCCAGACTGATTCATTGTAATCTTATTTTCAACCTAAACACTTTTCGGACTTTCGCAGTTATCTCCCTTACACCTCTCGCACGCAGTCTAGAATTGCCTGTGTGAGGCGACCGGGTTTCTGCGCATGCACGTTCGTACGGTTGTCCTTCCTGTTTCTATAACCATGCCCATTCCGAGCTGAGG
>OZ024743.1:106083868-106141368 GCA_964016885.1 Eledone cirrhosa | reverse complement strand
AGATGCTAATTGCAACGTCCATCGTTGGAATTTCAAATCCTTAGGATATCTTCCAAAGGTTTTCACCACGAAGCCTCTGCACTATTTAAAAGTAAAAATAAAAATATAATTCCTGAGAGTTTATTGAACAAATTCTTTAAACACTGAACGACTCTATAATAGATTGGCGGTCAGCAGAGGTATGCCAATATAGTGTATATATTAAAATGGTAATGGAAATGCTGTTGAAACAAATGGACATAATTTTTCTAAATCCACTGACCTGTCTAACCTCAAAATACATCTGACCGAACCAGCACTTTTAAATCAGTAAGCTATTATTCCGTCTGAGTGGCAATTACTTTAATAATTCTCACTTAGGAAGCCGGAGTATTCAAATCTATTAAGAGAAGATGTGTTTGTCCGTTTGGAAATAGACACTTTGCAGATTATAAAGGCTCAGGAAAGCGTGAAACGAAGAACAATTAGCTTCTAAGGTATGTGTTCCTAATTGATGTAACAAATTCTGTAACTTGTTCAGTATAATAATTATTATTATTATTTTAGCAGTATCGGTAGAGAGTCGGACGCCATGCTATGCAGTATAGAGTTATGACTCTTTACAGTCTGAGTTCAAATTCTGTCGGGATTAACTTTGCCTCTAATGCTTACGGGGTCGATAAAATAAAGTAACAGTAATGCACTGGGATAATTGCTGGTCTTGAGACAAAAGTAGAAACAATTATTACTTTTGCTCAGATAGATGTTATACCGACACCATTCCAAAAGAGACAGTCAAAGCCAATGGCTAAAAGTCCTTAGGGTTATTTCTTCTCCGTCACATTTCCAATACTCTCGTTGCTATTCCTCGCAAGGCTGTTTTATTCAACAGTCGCCTCCTGATGGTAATGCCTAGCTTCTCAAGCCATGCATCTAACCCATTATAATTGCTCCCAGTGCGCCAACCCAAATCGGTACCAATTCTACGTGTATAACTCTCCCTAGTTTCCTGATTTCTCTCTTCAGCTCCTGGTATTTCACTGTTATCCCACGGTGAAGCAATATTGCGAACACTTGCCCTGTGTTACATTTTTTTCTACGAAAAGAATCTTAAGCGTTTCAGCCACGATACAATGGTTGCACTGGATGGTTATGTCCCAAAAGATCTTATTCTGCTCATCTTCATAACCGTTCCCACTTGGTGATCATAACATTTTTCATTTCTGCGCATGTCATACTTATGTGACGTCAATTTCCTTCAAAACCTGTCAGTCTGGTAATACAATTCCTTCCATCCTATCAATTCTACCTCGCTTCAGTTATTGCACTCCGCACATTCTTATGCCAAATTCGATTCCGTTGTCCGTTAGGAATGTATGAATTCACTGTACTAGTGAATCAATATGTTCACGGAATTTCCAATAACGTTTTAGGTCATCCATGAACAGCAGAATTGTATGCAGTATGCTTCCTGAATTACGTCTACCTATAGAAGCAGAATGCTATATAGTGATTTCATATACAAATATTGTATAATGCCACAGTCCCACGTATGTTTGTTGATAAAGCCATTTCAACTCTATGGGAGGACTATACCATTTAGTAGGTTAATGTCTTCTATGCAGAATGATTTTGAGGGCAGATATTCTGGGGGGTAACTAGGAAAACAATGGAATTTATTTACACTTTGAAAATGTATTATTGATAATAAAGTAATTATCTTAATAGTTACCTGTAGATACTAGTTGAATATATCGTATGAAATAAGTATGAAATGGAAAGATGTGGATATAGACGTTTGCATGGGGACAGGAACCAGGTACATATCTTAAGCCGGGTGAGCACATTTAACTGTTACGCCTATGTCCACAATTTTACCCGGTCTCCTACCTTCTTTACCCTATTTATTCATTTATTTTCTTATAGTTACTATAATTATCTGCATTGTGGAAATCATATTTTCAAGTTTCAGATTACCTAATCATACGTAAATCAGTAGTAAAATGGTAACAAATCAATTTCATAAGATTGTTTCGATATTTAACACTACCTTGTCTGTGCCGATAAAGTATATTTAGGTTAAATTATTCTGTGGCAGTTAATGTGAATAGTAGTGTGAAGCCACCACATAACAAAATAATTAAATCAATTAAATTTGCAGCTGTAATGAATTATTGAATCTTTAATATTAATGATAATTTTTGTTAAAGGCAAATGGTAAGTGTTCTAAATTAAACGTGAAGAATAAAATACTATGAGCTGAAGTAGAGAAATAGCATATATTTTCATAAGTAAGATAAAAATATGGATCCTTTTGGTATTATTGGAACTAATCAATAAAGCGTTAGTCGTAATAGAATTGGATGCAGCTCAGAATACATGCGAGCCAGAGTAAAACAGAGGTGTATTTTTGTTTGAAAACGGTCAGTAATATTTCTAGCTTAATGCAGAATAATCTCTACAATATATTCGATGTAAACAGGATATATAATTATACTTAAGCTAATGCTCACATTTGTTAAGGAATTATATATTTAATGTATTGTACATCTCTGTTTAGGTTAGACACAGGATAATATATTCAAAACAGCCTGGATTTATGTTTTGGTGTGTTCAAATGTTATATTTATACTGATTCTTGTAATGAACTACATTCTTGTAATTAACTACAGACTGGCCAGTGAGTTTCCTGTATACGAGTGATAAATGGCAGGCTTTGCCAAATTAAAATATAAAAAATAAAATTTCGCTCTACATGGCTGAATACAATAAATGTAATCCGAGTTTCTGGGTATCACACAGAAGTGAATTTGGCAACGCCGGCCATTTATCGCCCGTATGCACAGACACTGACTGGCCAGTCTGCTGACATGCAAATCTGGCTGATCAGTGGATCTGTTAATATGCAGATCTGACTGATTAGACAGTCTGCTAATATGCAAATCAGGCCGATCAGGCACTGTGTATTTTTAAAAATAGCATATATTTTCACTAGCTCTGACGGTTTGGCAGGTGAACAGTGAGCTGTACTGATGAAGGGTGATACCAAGAAATATTAGTGTCTGCAGTAATGTTCGCATGCGAACACAAGAGCAAGAAAGGAGTGTTCATTCTACTGACATGGCTATAAAATTGAGGCTTGTTTGCATAATAGCAAACGAATCGAATGTTATTATTAATATTCGAAAAACTCAGATTATATATATATATATATATATATATATATATATATATATATATATATATATATATATATATAACCACGCAGTATTCTTCCTTTTTCTCATGTTTTTTTTATATATATTTACCTCGGCTGCGTTTGTCTGTTTCTCTCTTACTGCTTTCCCGTTCTCTCTGTTTCTCTCACCTTCTTTCGCCCCCTCTGTCAGTTACACTTTCTCTCGACTGACCGCTTCCTCGCACTTCCACTCACTCACTCTCTGTTTCTTCCCTTCTCACTTGCTCCCGTTTGGCTTACAGTTGGTCTCCTCTTGCTTACATCTCACTCACGTCGTACGGTCTGTACCTTTCGCTCATGAAATCCACCCAGCATATGCTGACAGGACAACCACGTTGCTTGTTTTTTCCTATCTTTGATTTGCTTTTATCCTTCTATGTTGTTTACTTGTCCCCCTCTCTTTACGCGATTTACTGGTCCCAATAACCTGTTTTAGTTATTGCTCGCACCAACCTGAGGTATAGGATTTTTAATGCGATGAAATACCAATGATGGTTGGAAAATCACTGACGAAGGAATATTTTTATCATATGTAACCCATGTGCAACCACGCAGTATTCTTCCCTCTTCTCATGTTTTTTACACACACACACATATATATATATATATATATATATATATATATACATATATATATATATATATATATATATATATATATATATATATATATATATATATATATATATATATATATATGTAGATAAATCTACCAAGAGTTTACGGTAGTGTCCAATCCGTATGAAGAACTCAATGTATTCCGGATATCATGGAAAGAAGAGATGTAATGAAAAACCACTTTCGGTGAAAGATAAACGGTATACAGAGTCAAGATAAAATATTAAACAAATAATGAAACAATTAATATAAGGAATTGTTTATTCATTATTTGTTTAATATTTTATATATATATATATATATATATATATATATATAGAGAGAGAGAGAGAGAGAGAGAGAGAGACAGACAGAACACTGGAAGGTAATATGCGTAGTGGTAGAACACTCAGTCCATGTGACGAGTTTGGTAGAATGTAGTAACACAACAGTTGGTTCACCATATCGAGAACAATTGTTTCACTTCAGTGCATCTTAGTACGAGCTGAAGATCCGCTAAGGTCAAACAATTGTTCTCGGTATGGTGAACTATCTGTTGTGTTACTACTTATATATATATATATATATATATATATATATATATATATATTGTTATACTTGGGGAGGGTCATATGTGTGTAATATTGGCAGAATTAATAACAGAACACACTCACTGTTTTGTTGGTTATCGCTTTTCGCTTCTGTGTCTTTTATATCGGTTAATTTAATTTATTCGGTCCTCAATGTTGCCATTGACTGACCAACGGCAAAAAATACAGATACAATATAGACACAAACACATATATATTGCTTATCAAAGTGTTTTCGCTGCACATCGGCAACATCGTCAGTCATGCTATTGTTTCCTCCCGTTGCATTGTATTTTCTACATCATCTTTAATTAGTCTGTTTATATATTTATTTATTTGTTTGTTTTTTTTTTGTCTTCTTTGCACATGCGTTTGCGTGTGTGTATAGTGTTTTGTTTGATGTGTGTTCGAGATTGGGTGACTGTGTATTGGTTAATGTATTCTATCTTTACTAGTGTGTGTTTATATGTGTTTGTTGTTATTGTGCTTGTGTATGTATTTATTTATTTATCTATTTATTTATTTATTTATACTTCTCTTAGGTCAGTGTTGTTTGTTTGGGTGTTGTTGTTATTCCATTCATTTTTTGTGTTTAGCCTTGGCCTTCTAAGTTCTATTTCACTGGCCTCTCTGATTTGCCTATCTGCTGGGTCATTTCTATGTTTAGATATTATTCTAATATCTATGTTGTCTATGTTACCGTCGTGTTGTTGTCTGGCATGTTGGTATAGTACTGAATATATATGTATATATTACTGAATATATATATATATATAGTACTGAATATATATATATATATATATATATATATATATATATATATATATATATATATATATGTATATATAGTACTGAATATATATATATATATGTATGTATGTATGTACATATATATACACACACACATATATATATATATATAAAATCAAGGTCTAGCAAATAGAGAAAAAGTTTTAAAAAAATTTTTTAAAAATTCGCTGTACTTACTATATGTGTCTTTACCGCGGTTTCATGCTCCAGAATAAACGGAAAATCCAAGCGGATTTGGATTGAGAAGGGACCAATCTTCAGAAGGCTCTTCTCCCTCGGAGAATATAAAATTCCGGAGTTCAAATCACAACTGATGCCATACAATACCATTCCCAAATGAGAGCGGATGATGAAAGAAATAATTATGCCTGGTGCTGTGTGCAAAGACAAAAGGCAGGGTGGACAGGTCAATGTCCTGCCACTAGAAATAGCAACAACCAAACGGCCAAAATGTTACCTCTACCTTAGGGGGAGATCAATAATAATAAAGTATGAATTCCTATGTGTAAAAAATACATATAGGGAAACAAGTATTATCCAACCTTATGCCAATGTCGTTCTATGCCGGGTTAATAAATTAACAAGCCCGAACATATAAAATCAAGGTCTAGCAAATAGATAAAATATTTTAAAATAAATTTTAAAAAATTAGCTGTACTTACTATATGTGCCTTTACCACGGTTTCATGCTCCAGAATAAACGGAAAATCCAAGCGGATTTCCATTGAGAAGGGAGCAATCTTCAGAAGGATAATACTTGTTTCCCTATATGTATTTTTTACACGTAGGAATTCATACTTTATTATTATTGATCTCCCCTTAAGGTAAAGATAACATTTTGGCCGTTTGGACTGCTGCTATTTCTAGTGACAGGACATTGACCTGTCCACCCTGCCTTTTGTCTTTGCATACGGCACCAGACATAATTATTTCTTTCAGCATCCGCTCTCATTTGGGAATGGTTTTGTATGGCGTCAGTTTGTGATTTGAACTCGGGAATTTTATATTCTACGAGGGAGAAGAGCCTTCTGAAGATTGACCCTTCTCAATGAAAATCCGCTTGGATTTTCCGTTTATTCTGGAGCATGAAACCGCGGTAAAGGCACATATAGTAAGTACAGCAAATTTTTAAAAAATTTATTCTAAAACCTTTTCTCTATTTGCTAGACTTTGATTTTATAATTTATTAACCCGCCATAGAACCACATTGGCATAAGTTTGGATAATACTTGTTTCCCTATATGTATTTTTTACACGTAGGAATTCATACTTTATTATATATATATATATATATAAATGTGTGTGTGTGTGTGTGTGTGTGTTTTAAACTGTTCTTTCTTTATTTCACTTACTTTTGTATAATGTTTGCACTTGCAAAAGCTGAAGGAAACAGCGACGGTAAAAAGCGATTGATATTTAGTATGTACTTATGTATTACTTATAAATTCAAAGGCACCTTCTTTTTTCTAAGTAGTCCGCCAGTTTAGAAAGACTAACATAAGTATATTTAAAACGTCTGCTTAACCGTGCTAGATTGCACCCAATATATTTGACAACGTTATTATAGTTTTCAAAACTAATAGAGAAAGTTGCCTAAATCGATGATTTAGTTTACTGTGTCTCTCATGTTTATGTCGTCTTTATAATGCTCCCTACAGTGGATTTCGCCTGATTTGCTTCGGAGTCGATAAAATAAGTAGAGAGTATTTATTAGAGCCAATTCAATCTTTACACCATTCCTACAAACTGTGTCCAAATACTTAGAGGAAACGAAATCAATATACTTACACAATACGATGAAAATATATCATAACTAACAGTTTTAATATACCTTTGACACATTAACGATGTGTGTGAGTGTGTTTGTCTATAATAGTATATACATATGTGTATATATATAATATTTATATATATATATATATATATATATATATATATATATATATAGGTGTGTGTATGTATATATATGTATATATATATATGTATATATATTATATATATACATGTATATATATAATATATATATATATATATATATATATATATATATATATATAGATATATATATATATATATAATTTGAATGCATATATTTTTATACATGGGAATATAGAAATGACCATGTTTGTGTTTGAGTGTGTGTGTGTGTTATTGTTAAAGTTAAGGCCTTATCTATTACTTCAGGTTTATCGGTGAAGATGACAACTTACTATTGTTATGCCACCCGAGAAATGCATCAGTCTGCAGTCTTATAATAATGAAAGAGTAATGAACATTAAGAAGGATATATTTATTTTAGCATACGCATTTCCCAATCTTCTCTTTGCAACGTGTGGCGGAAATTGTATATGAATATGTATATAGGTATGTGTGTACGTACGTCTGTACGTATGTATTCATATATCTATGTTCTTCTAGTTTTATAATTTTATAAACTTTTACCAATACAGGGAGAGTCGGTATCTAACATAGACACTTGAGTCTTTCATTGGAATTTAGACATAAACTATGTAGATATATATGCATATCTACATGCGTGCAGATATGGATGTTATTGTATCTGTGGATGTGTATGTTTTAAGTTGTATGTGTGCATGTTTATATGCTTTGTATCGCTAAATTTGGAATGTTTTACATATTTTACTGTTTCATTAATGGGTTGTAGTTGTAATTTCTTACCTAATCGTGTTCTTTCTGGTTTTCAAGATTTATATTGAGGCAGTTACTGACATATCCCAGTGTGCCAATAATCGCAGGTATAAATCTGAAGGTAGAGTCAAGATGGATCATCTGCAGATTCCTCATTAGTTTTGCACAGATATTCACTTTTTCACTGATCTTTAATATTATATTGGCATCTGATGGGCAGTTGAATTGCACAACTTTGCATGCCTTCTTTTCTCATCCCATATCATTATATCTGGTGTGTTATGCTTGCATATTATTGGGTTTTTTACTGGAATATTCCACCAGTAATCTTTCGTATTATGTTGTAACTTTTAATATGTTTATTGGCGAGGCTAGCTTTTGTACGGATTGCATTGTATAGTGTTTGACCACTACATCATGCCTCACAGGTAAACAGTATCGTGATGACATCTTTGGGCAACTGCTTATGACATGGTTCAAATCTTCGATATTAATTCAGCAATGTCTGCATTTGTTTTCACATCTAGGTGTTTTGCCTGCATCCCTATCTCTTTTGTGTATTTTGTATTTTGTATTGATTTCCTCTTCTTGGATGACAAAAGCGTATCCAGCTAAATGAGGGCCTATATAGGTTGTTGGGCCAAGATAGACTACTTTTCTTATCTATATTACTCTCACTCCGTAGCATTTATGGGTTTGTCTGAGCATGGCAGGTCTAAAGAGTCACCTGAGAGTGCACAACAACAGGGAAGCAGGCACCTGTGGAGCTATAATTGTTCCTCAGACGGCGACATGTAATGTTTGTGGAAGGGTATAGAGGTTGAGTAGTGATCTCATACGACACCTTGGGTCACATGGTACCATGGGCCCAGCACTCTGTGTCAATAATTGTCACAAGTTTCGTGTTTGTACCAGAGTTTTCAAGTCGCTAGCTGGAGTAAAAGCCACACTCGTTCAGCGCATCGGTAAGGGTTCTCCTACATGGATATAAAGTAGTGGCCGTACTCGAAAACGAGTTAGCAGCCAAGATGTATGTATGTATGTATGTATGTACGTATGTACTATGTGTGTATGTGTGTATGTATGTATGTACTATGAATGTGTGTTTGCATGTATGTATATACGTATGCATGTATGTATGCATTTATGTATCTCTGTATGCATGTGTGCCTGTATATACATATGTATATGTCTGAATTCAGGTATCGATGTACGTACGTTTGTTTGTATGTATATATATGTGCATTTATGTATTTATGTATGTATGTATACGTGTGTTTATGTATGTATGTTGTATGTACACACACACTAATTGTGCCGTCCTAATCATTACCAAGACTACATAACGGCTTTTTGTTCTCCCTTTTCATGTTCGTCTTCCATGTGTCTTTACTGGATATTCTCTCTGTCTCTATTTGTATTCATGAAGAAGGGCTTAAGCAGGACACGACACGTCGTACTTTCTAGCCTCTTTCCAGTATAAAGCGTGAAACTAATAAGACTTTTGTACCTCTGTTTGTTGTCTCCTTGAACTATATATATATATATATATATATATATATATATATATATATATATATATATATATATATATACAGTTCAAGGAGACAAGAAACGGTGGTGTAAAAATCTTATTAGTAGTTTCCTTTATACGAGCGATAAATGGCCGGCTTTGCCACATTCAAATAAAAAAAGAAGAATTGTTCGCTCTACGTGGCTGAATACAATAAATGTAATCTGAGTTTTTCGAATATTAATAATTGTTTCTACTTTAGGCACAAGGCCAGCAATTACCCAGTGCATTACTGGTACTTTATTTCATCGACCCCGTAAGGATGAAAGGCAAAGTCAACCTCGGCGGGATTTGAACTCAGATCGTAAAGGGACGTAACTATGCTGGAAAGCATGGCGTCCGACCCTCTACTGATACTGCCAATCGAATATTAATAATAATATTCGATTCGTTTTCAATTATGCAAACAAGCCTCATTTTAAAAGCCGGCCATTAACCGCTCGTATACAGGAAACTGACTGGCCAGTCTGTTGATATGCAAATCTGGCTGATCATTGGATTTGCTAATATGTAGATCTGACAGATCAGACAGTCCGCTAATATGCAAATCAGTATATTTTAGAAAATAGCATATATTTTCACTAGCTCTGACAGTTGGCAGGTGAACAGTGAACTGTACTGATGAAGGCTATTACCCAGAAACATTAGTGTCTACAGTTCTGTGTACATGCCAACATAAGAACAAGAATGAGGGGCTCATTCCATTGACATGTATTTTGAAATGAAGCTTGTTTGAATAATTGCAAACGAATCGAATCGAATATTGTTATTAATATTCGAAAAGCTCAGATTACATTTATTGTATTCAGCCATGTAGAGCGAGATATTTTTCTTTATATATATATATATATAAATATCGTTCAAAAGGACAAACAAGCAAACGCAGGAGTCAATAGTACATAGTGTTATTAGCTTTACATTTGGTGCGAATGAGGGAGGGGATGACGTTTCGGACATCATTTCTTCATCAATAAAGTAGGAACGCTCTTGGAGAGGGACTGAGGTGGAGAGTTAATAGGAAAAACATGAAAGGACGGGAAATATAGAAATAAAAATAAACTTGAACATAAAAATAAATAGAAATAGAATTAATAAGAACATATATAAAATAAACAGAATTAAAAAAGATGAAAGTGAAGTGGGTTGGACGGCCGTACGGGTCCGGGATGATAAGGGTGAGGTAGTGTGTAAGGGATGGGTGGAGTTGGAGAAAGCAAGAAAATTAGAGTCCGAGTGCGGACGGCGGAATTTAAGGTGTGTTTGTATGTGTGGATATAAGTGTGTGTGTGTGTGTGTGAGTGTGTGGATGTGTGAGAGTCTGTGAGGAGGCGAGTGTATGTGAATGTGGGCTTTGAAAAATCATTGTGTGTGTGTTGGGGTGGAGTGTATATTTGTGCATGTATTGTCCCTGTATGGGTGTAGGTGTGTGTGGATGGAGGGGGGGGGGGGAGGGGGGGAGATGAGATTGTGTCAAATTCGGGGGCGGTGTGACGTAAAGTGTGGGTGTATGCGTAGATGTGCAAGTGTGTGTCTTTGTGTGGTTAAGAGAAGGGGACACGTGATATGTATGTAGCCGAAGTTGGTTCGTCTGAAATGCGTAGTTTGTGTGTGCGGAAATTGTCAAGTCGAAGGAGTGGGAGGAGAGAGTGGAGAGGGTGTACATATACATGTATATATATACACACATACACACATACACATATATATATATATATAAGCATCTCCATACATACATGTGTTAGGGTAAACATAGGAAAATATTTAGTTATATACCCAATACAAATGCTATCTCTCTAATGAAGAGGTGTAGTATATGACGATAAGTATTAGGATCACTATCTAATTAATATGTAACCTATGACCGGTGGTATGAAGCTCCGCTGAACCTTCCCATACGAAAACCACGTGGGAAGTTCTATTGAGGGCTACCCAGTAAGTTAAATTGAGAGCTACCCAGTAAGAAATCCATTGCATCAATGTTGTTCCGAAATGTACACAAGGGAACAAGAAATATTTTCAAAGATGAAACGACTCTCCCATACGCCTATTCAGCCTCATCATTTACGAATGATCTTATCTTCACAGCCGAAAATACCTTGAAGGTGAAAGCGTGACAAAAGCACCACCAGGCACATAACTGGAAACCGTTAACTGACCTAAACATCTCCAGTAAATCTTGAAATATTTCAACATTCATTTTAGCAACACAGATATCTATGTCTCCAATTGACATCCATAAAACACGAACATATTGCCCCCACATTTCATATTTACAAGATATAGCAATACTTAGGCTTCTAATTAACATCACCACTACTCACTCATAAAATCAGAAATAAATCCGTGTTTAAGAAATATGACAGCATACGTAAATTAATTTCACTTAGATATTTACATTAAAACAATACTGCGAGTGCAGACCATTTATCAAATGTTATGTCCACTTTCTTACACATTTTAACCTAAACCCACACAACATTCGCGAATATATATAAGATACACACGAATTTAAAAGCTAGGGGCATCTTACTTACATACGTCCATGATTTTTCATATACATCTGCACAACATCTAATCTTTACATTAATCACATACTATCTGACGTACCCAGCTTCTCCCGGGTAAACAGATGATAAGAGAAAACAGGTAAAAGAGAAAATGACTGTATTGGATTTTTGTCTGGTTACAGTATGAGGCTAGTCCCTGGTGTCTGTGTGATACAGAAAACAGTAATAAAAAATCTTCCAGATATATCAGATTCTTCGTTGTACCGTTTGTGCATAGTATATGAACAATTCTAGGTGTTCCCACCTAGAATAGTGACCTCTAGGATATGGTCCATCTTCTGCCTGACTGTAAAACGTGTATCATTGCATAGACGTGGTTGTTCCACGTTTCTCAAAAGGATGATGGAAGTTCCAATTTTTATATTTTATATAGATATAGATATAGATAATTAATATAAATGATGATGCTCAGCCAGTTCATCTTCAACCAATGCAGCACGCTGTCGCTGCTTGGCTGCAGTGTTTCGTTGGCGTTGTCCAGCAAGCTCCTCTTCATTCATGGTGGCACGTGATCGCCTCTGAAGTTCGGCGTTCCGATGGCGCTGTTCGGCCCGTTTTTCTTCATTCCTGGCTGCACGCCGTCACCGCTGTAATTCACTGTTTGATAAAGTCGAATTGCTTTTACTTTCTGTGGAATGCTGCACGCACGCACAAACACATACACATACGTGCACGTGCATACACACGCACACACGGTTTTAGTTACAGCGATCACTTTGCCTCTCTGTTTCTTACTCTCCCCTCTCATTGGCATTATGCATATTAATTTAAGTTCGGCGTCGTTGAGGAGGGCGGAGTCGTTTGAAACCTATGAACCAATGATAATCGAGAATTATGACACACGGAATACTGACATTGTTGAAATTCATATATAGACTAGCTGACGTACCCAGCTTCGCCCGGGTAAACAGTTGATAAGAGAAGACAGGTAAAAGAGAAAATTACTGTATTGGATGTTTGTCTGGTTACAGTATGAGGCGAGTCCGTGGTGTCTGTGTGATACCAAAAATAGTTTTAAAAATCTTCCAGATATACCAGATTCTTCGTTGTACCGTTTGGGCATAGTATATGAACAATTGTAGGTGCTCCCACCTAGAATAGTGACCTCTAGGATATGGTTCATCTTCTGCCTGACTGTAAAACGTGTATCATTGCATAGCCATGGTTGTTCCACGTTTCTCAAAAGTATGATGAAATTCCAATTGTTTATATTATATGTAGATATAGATATAGATAATTAATATAAAAGATGTCCGTCAATGTAAAATAGGTCCCTTTATACAAATGCCAAATTAATATGGATATGGATAACATGCTTATCTATAAGTGGTCAGCTATAATAATAAAACAACAAATTATATGACACACAAATGTATTCTGTAATTTCCAGGCTGTAATAAACAGTCAATATTGCCCAGATTTCAACTCGGGTAGGCGGTCTGGTTTGAACACCAAATGGCGGATCATTCTACTTCGAAAATAGAATCATTTTTCAATGAAGATCTGCTACCATTCATTTGGCAAAAGAGACAGTTTCCCGTCAATTTGGCCTTCGCCATGACTGTCAACAAGGCAAAGGGACAGACTTTCAAGCGAGTCGGTGTCTACTTGAATGATCCAGCATTCAGCCATGGGCAACTGTAAGTTGCTGCAGCTCGAGTGTACGATGCTGATGTATAAAATTTGCAATTGCTACCACTAACAGAGGATCATCCCTGAATATTGTCTATAATGAAGCTTTGAGCTGATGTATGCATATTTTTAATGCTATCAATAAGCGACGTAAATGATTCGGACATTGGTGTCCTTTGATTAGTATTGTGAGCTTTGACAGAGATATAATTTATGTTCAATGTCATTTAATGTGGTTATGAGGAATAAAACAAACAAGTATTGGTAAAAATTGCTTTCACTGCTATGTTGCGCAATAAATACCAACAAGTATTGGTAGAAATTGCCTTCACTGCTATGAATATTCGACATAAATGATTCAGACATTGGTGTCCTTTGATCAGTATTGTGAGCTTTGACAGAGTTATCATTTCTGTTCAATGTAATTTATTGTCGATAATGAGCAATAACAACCAACAAGTATTGGTAGAAATTGCTTTCAAATTTAACGCTGCTCATCATATGCTGATTGTGGCAAAAAGGTTGGAGACTATTGGCGGCTAAGGCTAGAGTAATATTGAAAAACGATTCTATTTTCTAAGTAGAAGGATCCGCCATTTGGAGTTCAAACCAGGCCACCTCCCCGAGTTGAACTCTGGGCAATATTGACCGTCTATTACTCAGTGGCTAAGAGCCTGTAAATTACTGAACTCTGTCAAAGCTCACAATACTGATCAAAGGACACCAATGTCCGAATCATTTACGTCGCTTATTGATAGCATTAAAAATATGCATACATCAGCTCAAAGCTTCATTATAGACAATATTCAGGGATGCTCCTCTGTTAGTGGTAGCAATTGCAAATTTTATACATCAGCATCGTACACTCGAGCTGCAGCAACTTACAGTTGCCCATGGCTGAATGTTGGATCATTCAAGTAGACACCGACTCGCTTGAAAGTCTGTCCCTTTGCCTTGTTGACAGTCATGGCGAAGGCCAAATTGACGGGAAACTGTCTCTTTTGCCAAATGAATGGTAGCAGATCTTCATTGAAAAATGATTCTATTTTCGAAGTAGAATGATCCGCCATTTGGTGTTCAAACCAGACCGCCTACCCGAGTTGAACTCTGGGCAATATTGACTGTTTATTACAGCCTGGAAATTACAGAATACATTTTTGTGTCATATAATTTGTTGTTTTATTATTATAGCTGACCACTTATAGATAAGCATGTTATCCTTATCCATATTAATTTGGCATTTGTATAAACCATCTCAAGTAAATAGCGACCTTTTTTACATTGACGAACTTCTTTTATATTAATTATCTATATCTATATAAAATATAAAAATTGGAACTTCCATCATCCTTTTGAGAAACGTGGAACAACCACGTCTATGCAATGATACACGTTTTACAGTCAGGCAGAAGATGAACCATCTGCTAGAAGTCACTATTCTAGGTGGTAGCACCTATAATTGTTCATATACTATGCACAACCGGGACAACGAAGAATCTGGTATATCTGGAAGATTTTTTTTTAATGTGTTTTGTATCACACGGTCACCACGGACTCGCCTCATACAGAAACCAGACAAACATCCAATACAGTCATTTTCTCTCTTACCTGTTTTCTCTTATCATCTGTTTACTCGGGTGAAGCTGAGTACGTCAGCTAGTGCATATTAATTTCAGTTTGGCGTCGTTGAGGTGGGCGGAGTCGTTTGAAACCTATGAACCAATGATAATCGAGAATTATGACACGGAATACTGCTGTTCTTGAAATTAATAAATATATATATGTCGCTAAAACAATACATCTTCTACTAAATCTATTGTTCTCTTTTGTGTGTAGAGAACATTAAATCACGTACAAAGAGATAGCCATGCTTCACACGCAGAATGAAAGAAGAACTAGGATTCCTTTCCTAAATCTCTATATAATTCAGAGAAATCGTATAAGATATATTAATCTACATGCCAGCCTTAACAGAAATATAATTTGTGTACATGATTCTTATTTAGACACAAGGCCAGCAGGTTTTGTGGACTGGAAGGAGATTCCATCTGATAGTTGCTTTATCGAACACGGAAATACGAAAGACCATATTGACTAGGAGGTGATGCAAGATTACAACGTAGAGAACCATAACGAAATGCCGCGAAGCATTCTTTCTAACTCTCTAAAGATTCTACCAATCCACTAAAATGTGCAAAAGAATTATATCAATAACAGTTTAATATCTGCAGTTATAAACATCAACATCACCACTGTCAGAGCCACCATTGTTATCTAATGTCATCAACCTCTTTCTCATCATTATCATCACCATCATTAACATAAATAGAATTATCGATATCATGGTTTTCATTGTTGTCTCTGACTTTCCAGCCAATAGAAAGATAAGTATAGCTATACTGAATCAATTGAAATGTTTAAATTCAATACTATTTCTAAGACGGCCATATTTCCTCATTAAAGTTAGTGAAGCCGTATGGTCACTGAGCAACAGCGGCAACAATATAATAATTGATGCATTTGCGTCAGTCGCGGATGCAGCAGCAACACAGCTTTTATTAACATGAACATTATCAATGTAATATATCACAATTTGTGAGATAATGAGCGGTGGCAAATGACAGAAACTATACAGCAGTAGAATAGTCTGCAGTTATTTAGTTACCTCCCTTTGCGTTTTGCGTTCAAATATTTTTAAATTGGACTGGACATTCAACCAAATTTAGAATTTGAAAAATTTATTGCATCAACAATTTGCCTCGTAATTTGGTGGATGGCATAAAGGTTTCTAATTTTGGTAACAGTTCAGCAATTTGGGGGAATGGAAAATCGATCATACGACTTCATATACTTTGCTGGAACTATATTATACCCACCATGAGTGTCTTCCTCGCTGAGATTTGAAACCAGAACAAGGAAGGCCGTAACAAAATGCTTATAGAATGCAATGCCTTTCATCTGTCGTAAATGTCATTCTACCAATATCCTGTCCTGACTTGCTGAACCTAAAAGTTAACAACATTTCAGAGTATGAAAATCATTGATAACACATGTACAGATCTATAAACGATCGTTGCTCGTGAGGGTTAGTACTAGCCGATATATCATATCAACAACGGAATGCAGTTCCTACACCCATATTTTTTTGGATAACACTATTCCCTATTTTATGTTACCTTATCATGTCTGTCACCCGCTTTTAAAGTTGTCTCTGTTTCAAGAAAGACGTGGTTGTTGATGATAACATAGTGGAGTAATCACCTATATTGCTTTTTCTTAGATACTCGGTTTGAGAGTGGGGTTTATAATATAATGATGATATATTTTTAATATATTTCTTAAAGATTTTGTCATACTACCAACAACAAAACCAGGTAATAAATATTAATCTGTTGCAGTGCAAGACTGTTAAAAAAGAGGCTACAGAGCGTGTGACAGAAGCTTCAACAGGAATACATATTTGATTAACACAGAGTGGTGATATAAATATCGGTCGTATCCGCTTGAAGGAGTGTATTTTATTTGTCCAGTAAGCTGTGATAGGAAACTTAATATTGGATGCGATTATCCATCATATTTGGTATAACATTCATCGAACACGATGTCAGCTTCAGCTTCATGAGTATCAAACTCATATTATCCACTTAGCTATTTCCAAATTAAGATCTAGTCATACACAGAAACTGATGCAATTAACTGCATATCTTAAACACTCTTACCGATATTACATCTTTGTCAACTCTTACCGATATTACATGTTCCCAATTAACAGAAGACAAGTAGCATATAAAGAAAGGTTATCGGATGAAATAGCTTTATATAGACAACTCTTCAGATATGAATACGAGAGTAAATTGCGCTGTGTGACTTGTTATTGCATAATTCGCTACGAGAATGACATTTTATAAAAGGAAAATAGATACTATCCACAAAAAGTATATTTAAGTTGTATCACTTTATTTCTATTAACATTTACAAATCCATCAAATATATATGTATGCCCACCATCTTATAACTACAAGCAACAAAGGAATAATATAATATACGTACCGTATATAAATAAAGCATAAAGACCGCCTTGCGTTACGAATGACCATGTGCCATGACCGAGAAAGTACCACACCGAGGCGCAAACTAGGTGTTTTTGTAGAAGATCAGCAGTCACTCGTCTAACAGCATTTAGGGCTTCGAACGGTGCGTGATTATAGTTATAAAATAATGAAAACACACGTACAAAACACACACGCACACACACACGCACACACGCACAGAGAGAGAGAGAGAGAGAGAGAGAGAGAGAAGCAGAGAGAGAAAAAAGAGACAGAGAGAAAGTGAGAGAGAGAGTGACATATATATATATATAGGTTATACTCTGCTCCCCAAGAGCATCGAATGCTCATCGGCATACCTCTGCATGTGAAAACATATCTGAGGAGCTTGCGATTCTAGAGTGGGGTTCGTTCATTAATATATCGGTCCTCGAGATCGACAGTGAAACATATGTAATATGTAATTAAACATGTATATGATACAACACAGATCCTTTCTTCGCTTACACACACACACACACACACACACACACACACACATATATATATAATATATATATATATATATATATATATATATATATATATATATATATATATATATATATATATATATATACAGTATATATACATATATATATATATATATATATATATATACTATAGAAATGGCTTCTACGGGACTAGAACTGTTTTAGTCGAAGGAAATTAACAGAAATACCAAACAATCCTCGGAATAACCAATAGATATTCATTAACTGAATATGCAAAGAATTTACTCATATTGGAGTAAGATATATAAAACAATTACATAGCATAAATTTACCAGTTCAGGGTAGCCATTCTAAAATCAAACATACTGGTTGTTTCCAAAGTAAAAAGGAGAATAACTCGAGATATTAACACCGCTAGTAGACAGCATCAAATACAAGTTTAAAATATTTGTTTTAAAGAGGATTGATACACAAATACGTAAGCACAGACGCATAATTCCAAGAGACCGTTGAATGTATATACAAGCAGAAACACAACATATCAGATGTAGGAATCGTCACACAGTCAATGTTAGTGGGGCAAAGCATTCAAAAATAAAATGTCTACAAATATACATTTCCAAATTATATAAAGGAATATAAGGTATTCATATATATGTAATTACCCATTCAATATAAAATGTTCATATATAGATACACACTTAAACTATGTATATGGCTTACCGAAAATTCATAAGTCAAAAGAAATCCAACTGGAAGTAAAAGGACAAAACAGTGAGTACATTAAATTACCCCACCCAAAAGACTTAAAACGTAGAGCTATTATAGCTGGTCCAACATGCCCTAAGCAATTTTGTTGACATTGGTGGATTGGCAGTATCGGTAAAGGGTCGAACGCCATTCTGAGTTCAAATCCCGCCGAGGTTTACTTTGCCTTTCATCCTTACGGGGTCGATAAAATAAAGTACCTGTAATGCTCTGGGTAATTTCTGGCCTTGTGCCAAACGTAGAAACAATTATTTTGAAAGAGTCGGTGTATTGGCAGTATCGGTAGAGGGTCGGACGCCATGCTTTGACGCATAGAGTTACTGCCCTTGCCATTCTGAGTTCAAATCCCGCCAAGGTTAACTTTGCCTTTCATCCTTACGGGGTCGATAAAATAAAGTACCAGTAATACACTGAGTATTTGCTGGCCTTGTGCCAAAAGTAGAAACACTTATTTTGAAAGAGTCGGACGCCATGCTTTGACGTATAGAGTTACGGTCCTTGCCCTTCTGAGTTCAAATCCCGGCGAGGTTAACTTTGCCTTTCATCCTTACGGGGTGGATAAAATAAAGTAGCAGTAATGCGCTGGGATAATTGCTGGCCTTGTGCCAAAAAGTAGAAACAATTATTTTGAAACCACCATGTACTGAGATACCCAGTTTCATCCGAGATGATATCGACTTCCTGTCCCATCTCCCCAAAACCATGGAAACGAATTCACTTCTACTTAGTTTTGATGTGGTAAGCCTTTCCACCAACATTACACATGATTTAGGAATAAAGGCGGTTAAATACTGGGTGGTAAAACATAGAGAAGTGATTCCCACCAGATTCACAGTGCCATTTTATATTAGACGCAGTTAAACTTATTCTGGAAAACAACACATTCTTCTTTAATGGAAAGAATTACATCCGATGGGAACGAAGTTTCCGCCCGTTTACGCGAACTCTGTAATATGATACTTAGAACAACAACTCTACTAAGAAATAGAGGAAAAATATAGCACTGGATTTAGAAAGTAAATTGAAAAGGCTTGGTAGAGATACCTTGACGACTGTTTCTTTCATCTGGACAGAATCTCTAGATACTCTGGATGAGTTCAATATCCTCCTGAATAACCTACACCCATCTCTCCATTTTACAAAAGAGATGAGTAGTACCAAATTACCATTCCTAGATATAATGGTAATCAAAAACGACACCACCATTATCACGGATATATACTATAAACACACAGACACCCATCAATATCGGAATTGTAAGTCGTGCCATCCACCTCATACAAAACGCAACATACCATACTGCCTAGCCAGAAGAACTTGTACCATTGTAGGAGATACGAATACCAGGAACAACCGCATAACAGAACTGAGAGAACTTTTGCTCAAACAAAAATACCTATCTCTACGTATAGAAATTGGCATACAGCGCGCTATAAAAATACCTATACAACAACTTAGGACAACCCAAGGAAGAAGAAACCAAGAACTGGTCATACCATTTATAATGACCCACAACTCATGTCACCAGAATATCTTCAACACTGCCAAAGCAAACCTACCGATCATTGCTCAAAGTAATGAATTAAAATGTTTAATCGCAGACCGAGCTTTGATTCTTAGTAAAAGACAGCCGAAAAATGTAAAGCAATTACTAACAAAAGCAAAGTTTGACCTTAACAAACAAAGACCAATCATTCACTGTATCTAAATGCAATGATAGTCGATGTGGCACGTCAGTTCATACATACTGGTCAATATATGAACACAAAAACTGGAAAAATATTCCCAAATGCAAATATTAACTACAAAAGCAGAAGTCTAATTTACTGCATTAAATGCCCGAATTGTGAAGAACGATATGTCGGTCAAACTGGAAATGCACTATCGGAACGTGTAAGGGTGACCCGACAACAAATCAGGGACCCAAATGTCCGTCAGATACCCCTGAGTAACCATCTAGCAATATGTGGTCAGAAAATATTTATATTTCCATTCTACAAACTACACAGCCCAAGTGAAATCAAGAGAAAAATTAAAGAAAATAATTTTATTGATAAATTCCAACCCAAGCTAAATGAACAATAATAATGCTTAGGGGTATTACTTCTACTATCACTACGCCTACGATAATGTCGACTACCACCACTATCAACAACAACAATAATAATAATAATAAAAGTGATGTTGATGTTGATGATTACAGAAGATTTTTTATAAAAACCCTAGAAAACGCTATTTTCATCATTTCTAAAAATAGCAAAACAATTGATGCTTTGGATAGGGTGAAATAGAAGTCGTTAGACATGCTCAACCAACCGTGATGCCTAAACCAATCAGCTTTAGTAATCTAGTGAAACCACACACCGATTGGTCAAAATACAGTTTGCAAAACTTAGTATTCTGTAGCTCCATTTTGCAGTATATAAGGCACAGATTTTAGCCAGCTCATTATATGAAAATTGCAAGACTGTCACCACTGAATATGAACCTGAAAATTGCGGAAGCATGAAAGTACTTGTTCAATTAACATTTAACATTTAATATTCTACCATAATATTTCATTATAATATCAGTAAAATTTTAAAGGATTGTAAATATAACGAGTAAATCAGACAAACTTGGAATTCTTTTATTAATATATATATATATATATATATATATATATATATATATATATATATATTTATATATATACAGATATGTGCATATATGTATGTATATATATATATATATATATATATATATATATGTGTGTGTGTGTGTGTGTATATATATGTATGTGTGTGTATGTATGTCTGTGTGTGTGTATGTTTTTCTCACTAGTCAGTTATTTCGTTGCTACAGACCACGCAGCTGAATTAGCGGTCGCTATTTTCAATTTGCAAAGCCCTTTAAACTGTATGTTATTACTCTGAGCTCTATACCTTGTCGAGTGCTTGGCTGCACTGTTAAGGCATTCGTTGGCTTAGCTGCTGCTCGAACATCGAATATGCTGTACTTTTATATATACATATATATATATATATAGTAATAATAATAAATTTGAAGACTAAAATCCAAAGATGGCTCGATAGGATAAATATATATCAAATATATAAGAACCGTGAACGGGGGTAAGCAGCGATTCTTTGCTTAAACTTTAATCTGTTATTTTAATAAATATATATATATATATATATATGGTGTACTTATATATATATATATATATATATATATATATATATATATATATATATATATATATATATATAGATAGATAGATAGATAGATAGATAGATAGATAGATATATGCAGTGGCAAGTATACCTGCAGATCTATAGTAGGGACATATTTAGTGAATCGGTTTGTGCCATTTACTTTGAAGATATTTGTACCCACCCTGATAAAATACTTACTATATGATTTAAAATGTGATTTAATGAATACTCATAAAGACATATACCTATTTACACATGAATACCGCCACAGGTATTCATGTATAAAAACGAACGGATGCTAATTATACAAAAATGGAAGGCTGTTTATATGGGAAAAGGACATACAGACTCGATGGATGCATTTTAATATTTAACTCCAGAACAATAATTACATACTTCTATAGTTAAATGATTATTATACACAGAGAATATCAAGTGAACAGATATATTCCAGATAGTTATGCGGGATAAAACACAAAATACATATATAAAATAAAGCTATATTAGCATTTTGCCCTAAAAGAATAGACATTTTCGATGAATAACATAGAATTCGCAACCCACATAGAGGCATACAATTATATAAGACAAGAACGTATGTATATATCGTGACATAAGGTTTTCATATGATAATAGGTGTATTTCTTATGAGCGTTATACTAAAATAAAAGAAATTTAATCATGATCATTGAGCTTATCCATATTTTGATATGTATGTCTCACGAGGATACCTCTATATGTAACTCAATGTTTATATATACCATGAGAGAGAGAGAGGTAAAATACCGACTCCGGCGCGAAGCATTTTCCGCGTATTGTGCACATATATATATATCTATATATATTTATTAATATAAATATATATATATATATATATATATATATATATATATATATAACGAAGGAGTTGTGGTAAGGGACCATATGGACCATAACGCAACAGAGTACTCAATACTTAGGGTAGTAGAGTGGGTAATAGGAAAATGTATGACCCCAACGGCTTGGGCTCTGCCGTCGCGGTCATATATTTTAATATATATATATATATATATATATATATATATATATATATATATATATATATATATATATATATATATAGATACATATATATATATATATATAAGTAGAAGGGGTATTTAATTTGTTGGAAGTTAGACAAATATAAATGTTTATAACTGATTTAGAGCACTCAACAGTTTACTGGAGTAAATATTCAATGATATTAAATAAATGGAAAATATATTTATAAAATCATATTTATTTTATTATATATATTTCAAGGGTACCAAGACAACATTGGTACACTTTCATCAGATAAAATACAAAGTTTGTTTTATAAATAGAGACATACCCATGAAAATCATACCTTATCGGTTGGAAATTCACTGGATAGTGAAAATATATTAGGGATGTTTCAAACTTATGTGTGAATATGCAAATGAATATGTAAATAATTGAAAAACAACCGTTTATGTAAACGACTATGGAGAGAGCGAGAGAGAAGAGATAAGAAGAGAAGGATAAAAAACCCGAATTACGCCGTACAGTGCTCGGCAACCATCGTCGCCGTTTTGTTCAACTGACACAGGAACGATGTACTAGTTTCAATCTTATTAGCTATCGTCAGCATTGTAAACCTTTCTGTCAGATGATTGAACGTTTGAAAGTATATACTTTCCTACTGCATATTAACGGCTGAGCAGCCTAATTTGCATATCGAGTGAGTTAGTCGGCCGGGCGTACCGAAAACGATAAATGGAAAAGAATGAAACGAAATTTCATTTATCACTCTTAGTATGGCTGATACTTAAATATAAGTATGTATACGTTCATACATATATGTGTACATACGTACAGTAGTATGTATATATATACATACATGGACACATATATATATATGTACGTTTGGGTTTACCGAACATTTATAATAATGTTCGGTTTGTTTGTAAACAAACAGCTCGAATTACGCCGTACAGTGCTCGGCAACCATCGTCGCCCTTTTGTTCAACACTTACACAGGAACGATGTACTAGTTTCAAGCTATTAGCTATCGTTAGCATCGTATACCTTTCTATCAGATGATTGAACGTTGGAAAGTATATACTTTCCTAATGCATATTAACGGCTGAGCAGTCTAATTTGCATATCGAGTGAGTTAGTCGGCCGGGCGTAAAGATAACGATAATTGGAAAAGAATGAAACGGAATTTCATTTCTCACTCTTAGTACGGCTGATACCTAAATATAAGTATGTATCCGTACATACATATATGTGTAAAGACATACAGTAGTATGTATATATATATACATACATGCACACATATACATATGTACGTATGGGTTTACCGAACATTTATGATAATGTTCGGTTTGTTTGTAAACAAACAGCCCAAATTACGCCGTATAGTGCTCGGCAACCATCGTCGCCCATTTGTTCAACACTGACACAGGAAGGATGTACTAGTTTAAAGCTTATTAGCATATTAGGGGGGTTATCTGTCGGATAGGATCGATACGTGTCCTCCGCTGTTCGTTGTTTTGAATATATATATTTATATTTATCTATGATAAAATTGGTATGTACATATAAAGGATATTTGTATCAAGTACAAAAATTGATGTTAAACATTGATGTTAACAAAGCGCGCCTTCTCCGGTTTGGATTATCAAAACATTTGGTATTGGGTTAAATTGTTCTTTCGTTAAAGATACCACATACTGATATTCGACTACATATATATATGTATATATATATATATATATATATATATATATATATATATATATATATATATATATATATATATATATATATATATATATGTGTGTGTGTGTGTGTGTGTGTGTGTGTGAAAATATGTGTCTATGTGTGTATATATGTGCGTGTGTCTGTGTATGTGTGTATAGAGTGTGCGGTGCTGAAACCGAGTAGACTACTGATATAGAAGCACTCAACTCACGGATACAATGTCGGTGTACAGATATGCAAATTCCCACTACGGTTCCGCCGTCAGAATTTTACATTTCCTCCTCTCTCTCTCTATGGCTCTGTCTCTCTTTCTCTCTCTCTCTCGATTTTTCTCTCTCTCTTTCTTACTCCTCTCTCTCTCTCTATCTCTCTCTCTCTCTATCTCTATGTATATATATATAGAATAAGGGAATACGTGGTAAATGCACGTTGAGTTCTCGAATTGAATTAAGTCAACGTTTTACCGTATATATATATATAATCAAGGTTTAGCAAATAAGAAAAAGTTTTAAAATAAATTTTAAAAAATTCACTGTACCTGCTATGAGTCTCGAAAATAAATGGATAGTCCTTACGGGCCTCCATTGAAAAGAAAAGCTCTCGTCAGAAGGTTCTTTTCACTCGGAGAATATAACATTATTCTCTAGTTGCCTCCATAAATCTACGTCCACATTCTTAGCCTCCCACAAAACGAGAAAAAAAGAGAGAGAAACACTTAACCTTTAAAAACTTGGTTTTCAGACGTATATAATCAACAGGGAAAAACATTAATGGCCTTTAATATTGCATTATTTTATAACTATCCGTAGAAGAAATAACGCTCGAATGAAAGACACTTGTTCAATAACATGCCGGAACATTGATATACATAACATAATATTATTAACTTTGATCCATACCATTATTTCTTTATTTCTCTATCTTTATCTTCCTATCTAAGTTTTAAATTTTAGTTTAATATCCAACCCATACATTTTTATGGAACTTATTTCTAACTGTGAATCTTTCATGTGTTTTTGATCTCTTATTTATAATATGTATGTAATTATATTTTCTACGTTTTTTTTGTAAATATACCTACTGCATTTTTATATCCATGATTCAATATAGAGCAAATATACAATCCATAAATTATTATAGACCTTATTTTGAACTCTGAATTATCCATGCATTTATTATTGCTTTTCTTATATATATATGTATTTAACTATAACACCTTGGAACTTTATTATATAAAATTATAACCGTTATCATTTACCTAAAGTATACTGTATCAATAATACCTAATTTATATCCATATATACCTCCCTGTATCTTTCTATACATAATTTTTAGTTAACTTCTAAATTTCTTGATTATTATTTATTTCGAACTACGAATAATTAAGGCATTTACCCCCGTTATATATAGGTATATATTTAACTTTAGCATGCCTCAAACTATTATTTTATTTTTTTCGTTATCATTTACCTAAAATAAACTGGTTCATTAATATATATCTATATACATAATCGTTATTTAAATATTTCTAACAATAAGTACTTCATAAGATTTACATAACATATATGTTGACAATGATTATCTTCGGTAAAGTTTACATTTAGGAAAATATTCAACAGTGTAAACTTCCCTTTCCGCTGGCCAGCTAAATCCTTTAAATGTTATCATCATAACATTCCGAAATTTAGAAATGTTAACACACTTATAGGATTTACAAAACTAATAAATATAAATAAACAGCAAATTAAAAAAAAAAACAACCTAAAATCTTGATTCTTCACCCTAAAATAGCATAAATTAAATATTTTCAAACTTAACCGTTTAACTTTCGGAAAATCTCCTTCTACATATATTACCCCTTATCTTTCCCTCTCTATATATCCTATTCCAGTGGCTCTCATTGAGTGTTTTCCCAGATAAACATAAATTGTAGTATCATACATTTTAAAATCTCTATAACATTAAGCAACGTTTTTCTTACTCACACATTCTCTATTGAATTTATTACGTTTTCGCATTTTCTCATTATTAGGGTATAAATGTTAAACTTTCTATTAGGTTAATCACTACCTTGATTAAATCTTAACCATTTAACAACTCAGGGAATGTCATGTATCATTATATTTTGTCTGATGAGGACGTAATATTGTACATCCGAAATATGTATAATAAAATGTAATTGATCAAAAGAATATCTATTTTATTAATATTTGTATTTTAATATTAATAACGGATACAGGTAGAGTAAGTAAATATATATTAGATAGAGTAATCCCCCAGTTAAAACGGATAACTGGCATAAAACTCTGGGCAAATACTGAGGAGGCGGTATGTTGGTTTAGTAATATCAAGGATAGGGATGAATCAAAATGTATCCAATTCGACATAAACAACTACTACTCTTCCATATCACCCGGTACCCTGCATAAGACCCTACTGTTTGCCGGAGAGAATTCTGACCTAACCGACGCCGCGGAAATAGGCATCATCCTTGAGGCCAGAAAAACCACAATTAAGTTCGATGATAGCTACTGGGTGCGCAAAGATCGACCATCTTTCTTTGATATCACGATCGGCTCAAACGATTCGGCCGAAGTTACAGACGTAGTGAGCATCTTCATCGCTCAAGCACTAGAGAAAAAATTCCGCAATCTACAAGGGGGAATCTACCGCGACGATGCGCTCCTTTTAGCTAAACACCTAAACAACCAGAAAATAGAAAGATTACGTAAGCAAGTTAGCGAATTTTTAAACAGTCTTGGTTTCAGCATTACTTTTGAGTACAACCTGACTGAAACAAATTTCTTGGATGTAACATTTAATCTAGAGACGGGGGAAATCCGCCCATTCCATAAATCTAATGAAAATATTATGTATGTTGACCATAAATCTAATCATCCACCCTCGGTTATACGGTCTATCCCTCGGGCCATCTCCCTTAGAATATCACGCCTGTCATCTACCCCCCCCCCCCAGGTCTTTAGTGAGCACGCTTACTACTATAACAACGCGCAAAAGGCGGCTGGATACCAAGACAAAATAGAGTACATAGATCCAGCACACCAATATAGAAATAAGGGCTCACAACGCACTAGCATAAACAATAATATAGGTACGATACACAACATACACTTTCCGCACAGGCATAGTCGAAATAGAAGCACACAACCCAACCTAGCTAGAAAGCGGAATCGTAGCTACCTTTGGTACAACCCAATATACAATGCCTCAACATCTCCTAAAATTTCTTCACTTTTCTTCAATTTAATCAAAACACATTTTCCTCCTGCACATCGATACGCTAAAATACTAAATCTAAGGTCCATTAAGCTTTCATATTCTACAGCACCCAATCTCGATCTAATTATTAAAAAACTTAACTCCAAACGATTAGTCAGCACATCCACACGAAGCACCCCAAACTACATTAACACTTCCTCAAACTCTCAACCACTGAATGTAAACCCTCCTGCAGCAGACACACATATAAACCTAACGCAACCTGTACAAGATAATAATACTACAAGAGCTGATAAGTGCAACTGCAACCTACCTGATCGTTGCCCTCTGAATAACAAATGCATGGAATCAAATATGGTGTATCAATGCACCGTTGAATCGGATAACCGGAGATGGCACTATATCGGCTGTACCTCTACCACTTTTAAATCTCGTTGGTACCAACACCGTAGTTCGATGAAGAACATCAAATACCGTTCCGTAACTACCTTAGCCAATACAATTTGGCAGTTGCGCGAAAGTAACCTGCAATACACTTTGAAATGGACAAAACTCTCTGTGCTTCCGCATATCGTGCAGCCTGCCTTACTGCCGATTATGCAATATGGAGCTATTTTACATACTAAAATCGAATTATACTCTTCTCAACAACAGAACGGAAAAGACTCTATATTGAAATCACAGACTCAAGGCTACGTTCTCGAAATACAAACCTGGCTTGATTTGATCCTGCGACTTCTGCTTTCCTCTATCTTCCTTCTACCTCCTCTATCTGTCCCCATGGATTATTGCTATGCCTTCTATTGACCACATCTCCCCTATTCAACATCTCCTACATACTTTACAAGTCACTCGGCCTAATCTCCCCTGCCTCCATCTATCATAGATCATAAACCTATCAACGTCTACCATCTCCCTAGCACACACACAGTTGGACTAGTCCATATCTAGACTTCATTATCGTATTTTATCCACCCCCCTGTTTTACCTCAACATCCATGAAACCCCCCCCCCCCCCCCCTATCTCTCTCGTCTTTGTCACATCCTCCTTCTTCTCTACTTAAACTTCACATGAATTCCTATAAAAACCTTGTACATTCTGGTACGGTAAACATAATCTCTGATGATATGGAATCGATTGTGCATTGGATGTCGAATGCTCTACTAACTATATAATATTATAGATGCAGCGAGATCTAGGCAAATTGATGTCTATTGAAACGTACGTTAGAACCGAATAAATCTCTTTTACTGCATCTTTCTGTTCTTTTTGATTCTTTATACGCGCCCCGGAGTATAGCTAAACTGGAATATACACCTATTTTCTGCATTTCGTTGAGCACCACTCTGTTATAAGGTGACCTTCCCCTGCACGGTACATAACACTGTGTCCTGGAAAACCTTAATGCACTCGTGCATAACCAATTATATATATATATATATATATATATATACATTTCCTTGGACAGGAATTTACTACCTTTGTGTGTGTGTGTGCGTGGGGGGGGGTCTGTCAGCTTTCTGGAGAAGTGTAAGTTGGTGCATTGGCAAATATATTAGAAATTTTCTTTTGCACAATCAAAGGGGAAGTAATATATATTTACCGAAATCGTTTATTTTCGCTGTTTAGGTTATGGCGTCCAATCTAGCCTAAGCTCAGCGGCCTGAAGTCATTGAATTAACAATGCATTTGGGTCACACATGATGTTTAAACGCAGGGCCAAGGACTGGTTCACACGTCTAGGTTCCTGTGATTACAGTTTTGAAGATCGAGCCCATGCAGGGCATATAGCCGAATACAACGACTAGCTACTGCGTGAGTTGGTGGTGGTCGGCCCACGCCAGATATCCGCTCAACACACCGTAGTGCTTGCGGCAACGAAAATAACCATCTGCAATCACGTGCATGCAATAGGGATGTTGTCTAAGCTGTACAAATGGGTACTTCACTATCTGACCAACCGTAACCGAGAATTGCGGCGGGTAGCTGTGATTTCCTTGCTTTCTTATCATCGCACAAACAACAGGTTGCTTTCCATCGTCACTAGTTATAAAAAATTGAATTTCTACATTAATGTCAAGCGTTCCTACCAGCAGTTCCCACCGAACACCAGCATAATCACCTAAGGCTATATCCAACAACTTGACAGATTACCTCCATAAATTTCACTAGAGTGTCCTCACCATGTTTCTGTTCGATTCCTTCCTGATAAGGCCTGGTTGCATATATCAAGGATGACGCGTGAAAAACTGCTGGAGCTACATAGGAAGGTTCTGTCCCACACGGCGTATTCGCTCGGTATCCCGCATACAGACAATCACCTTTTTCTCTGAATAAGCTATGTAATGCAGTCAAATACATTCACATAGGATGATCACTTAAATCAATAGCTGACGGAATTCGTTGCATGGAAGCCAGAATTATTCTACTCTGATAGAACCATACACCTCCCCAAACGTTGACAGACGGCAATCACAATTGATGGTTTCCTAATGTTAAGCAACGCCAAAGTCAATAACATTTGAAACACGTTGAGAACTTTCTGGCTAAACGAATATATACATATATTTGTATATACATATAGAAAGGTATATATATATATATATTTATATATATATATATATGTGTGTATATATATATAAAAGGCAGTAATATGTGTATGTGTGAACGTATATTAATGAAATAATATATTCTTAGTAACTTTCATAATGGTTGAGATTATTGGTGTTGCCGATGATGTATCGTAGAGCTTAATTTAGATATGTAACGATAGGTTAATTCCGATAATAATGAAATAAATGTAATATTGGAAAATGTATAATGTATTCGTTATATGTAGGGATATATTAACACTATAAAGCATTCCGTTAGACTCTTTTCTCATATATATATATATATATATATATATATATATATATATATATACACACACACACACTCACACACACTAACACAAACAGGTATATATATATTTATATATATATATATAGGCACAAACAATTAAGTATGCCAGTTGTTATGTATATTCATAGAGCCGGTGCTTATCGCTTTCCTAGCTGCTTGCGTCTGAAGACAACACAATATAATTTTTATCTATTCATTTCACACATTATTTTAGTCTCTATCGTATATTTTATAGTCCTATTTTAACGTATATATAAAAAAAAAGCAAACATGTATTGAAAGCGAGCTCCTACAGTGTTTAGCATGTGTATTGTGCATTGAAAAACCAATGAAGCAAACTTCTCGTCAATGGTGGTAATATTATTCCTCGTATGTATATTACGTCGACACAGGAGGACATAGATTGCATTAAAATCCTGCTAAATGGCCTTTGCATCAATATTATCAATATATTCGATTATGTATATCCATACATTCATACACACACACACATACACATATATATATATTAAGAGAAAGAGAGAGAGAGAGAGCGAGAGAAAAGAAACAATGGGCTGTGTGGTTACTTGATATATATATATATATATATATATATATATGGGTGTCTGTCTGTGTGTGTGTGTGCATAAAGATGTATATATATGTGTACATGTGCATATCTCTCTCTCTCTCTCTCTCTCTCTTTCTCTTTCACTCTCTCTTTCTCTCTCTCCCTCTCTCGTGTGTGTTTCTGTGTGTCTCTGTGCGTGGTTTTTCATGTGACCTATATTTTATTTCCATAAGTAAATGTATGCTGAATTGTCACTCACTACCCATATTACATTCCTTCTTTCTCCTATTAGTTCCTACATCGTCTCACATAGTCATTCTTCCTTTGTCTTTCTTCTTTTCTCTGTGCATATATATATATATATATATATATAGGTGTGTGTGTGTGTATGTGTGCGTGTTGGTGTGTATGTGTGTGTGTGCATATATATATATATACACACACACATATATATACATATATATTTGTGTGTATATATATATATATATATGCATACACACACACACGCACACACACACACACACACAGACACACACATATATATATATATATATATATGTGTGGGGGGGGGGGGGGTCGAATCGGAAGGAATTCAATTTTTTGTGAAATATATGTAAGTAGTTGCTGTATCGGCTGAAGTCTGTGTTTCTAGTTAGGTAAAAAGAAAATTCTGCCGGCTAGACTATATAATAGCTCACGTGCTCCGAACTAATACCATTCTCATTAGAGCATTACAAATTAAACCATTTTATTCAAATGACCAAGTAACAAACTCGAAATAGTGAACATTGCATATTGACAGGCATACAATATAGCTGCTACGCAAAAAAATGTATTTATGCATGGCTCCCTCTGTCTGACTCTCTCTCCCTGGATATATATATATATATAGAGAGATTTTGAGTATATGTTGGTTGTATACCAACACCCCAGTATGCAGGCTGGAGCACTCGACGAAGTGCGCAGGTTGGTTTGGTTACTCCGGAGTAATGTAAATTAAAGTTAAATAAAAAGTCAAATGTTTAAAATTTAGCTTCGTTTATTGCTGCTATATATATTTCAGTGACAGCCATCTTTGGCTGTGACCTCTTCAGGCAGTCCGAATTAGTGTGGTATAGACAAGTACATATGTTGTTGAGGTGTATAATATTGTAAATACTCTGATATGCCCAGTTCCTGGTTGGGTTGTTACAATAGTACTTAACAATAGGAAACAAAAACACTAGAGGGAGCCACACCCCAGAAATAATTCTATAGACTTCTGACTGAGGAATGCTCTCAGAACTGACCAATGGGAAGTTTGACACTTTTTTTGTTATTTTGTTCCTTTAACACCTTGTTCATTCTACCACTTTATCAATTTTTTAAGCTAACTCCAACAATAACAACACTTAGAATGAGGAATGTTTTAACAACTGACCAATGAGAGGAGAAGAGGCCCTTTGACACTGAAATTCGTTTGTTTGAATTCATATGATTCCAGTTCCTCAGTGAAATAACAACCCAGCCAGCAACTGGGCATATCAGAGTATTGACAATATTATACACCTCAACAACATATGTACTTGTCTATACCACACTAATTCGGACTGCCTGAAGAGATCACAGCCAAAGATGGCTGTCACTGAAATATATATAGCAGCAATAAACGAAGCTAAATTTTAAACATTTGACTTTTTATTTAACTTTATATATATATATATATATATATATTAATGAAAGGAATTCCAACTTTGTCTGATTTACTAGTTTTATTTACAATCCTTTAAAATGTATAATGGTATTAGAATGAAATAGTATGGTAGAATATTAAATGTTAAGTGTTAATTAAACAAGTACTTTCATGGTTTTGCAATCTTCAGGTTCATATTCTGTGGTGACAGTCAATTTTGTAATTTTCAACTGTAATGATATAGGTAAATTCTGTGCCTTATATACAGTGAAAAGGGGCTACAGGATGCTACATTTTACAAACTCAATATCGACCAATCGGTGTGTAGTTTCACCATCAACATCACTTTTATTATTATTATTATTGTTGTTGTTGTTGTTGTTAGTGGTGGTAGTCAACATGACATGGTCGTAGTCATAGTCATAGTAGTAGTAATATCCTATTATTATTGTTCATTTAGCTTGGGTTAGAATTTATCAATAAATGTTATCAATAAAATGTCGTTAGATGTGCTCAACCAACCGTTACGTCTAAACCAATCACCTTTAGTAATCCAGTGAAACTACACATAGATTGGTCGAAATAGAGTTTGCCAAATTTAGCATTCTGTAGGCGCTTTCAGGGTAAATAAGGCATAACAGTTACCCACCTCATTACAGTTGAAAATTGCAAACTTGACTGTCACCACAGAATATGACCCTGAAGATTGAAAAGCACGAAAGTACTTGTTCAATTAACACTTAAGATTTAATATTCTACCATACTATTTCATTCTAATACCATTATACATTTTAAAGGAATGTAAATAAAACGAGTAAATCAGACAAAGTTGGAATTCCTTTTATTAATATAATCTTCTACACACGATCATACACACCCGTGTCTATATATATATATATATATATATATATATATATATATATATATAGGAACGAGTAGGACCCCGACGGCTGAGCTCAAGCCGTTTCGACGGCTAATTCTGGACTAAATGAAAATGTTTATCCTGGTAACTGAATAGCCGAGCTTCTCAGGGGATAATTCTATACATCGTAAAATTGATTGTCACAAGGATTGGTCAAAAGTTTGATGTTGAGACACATGATTCTATCATGGCATTTTGTGGAAGGTAGGGGTAGCTGAACTTACCAGTAGAAGAAAGAGGGAGAGGGAGTGGAGGAAACCCAGTCGAGCGTTGAAAGTGACGACTACAGCAGATTCTAAGGAAGAGGTCGAAAAAAGTATACTAGAGAGGGGGAGGGGAGGAAGTTGAAACAATAAGTAAATCTATATGGAGTAAATATATAGAAAAATATAAAAAATATAAAAAATATAAAAAAACACAATTTCTGGTTACTATTCTCCTTCCACAATCATCAAATCTCTCACTGGTACAGCTAAACTATAGAAAAGTTTAATAGGTGGGACGGAATACTAAATACGAGATTGTAGTGAAAGAACTTTATGAGTTAGTACTAATCGGCCAAATCTATCTTACAATGACAGGTCAATAAGTAGGGGGCCAAAATACTAAAAAGACTAATACGAAGTAATAATTCAGAGTACCCGAAACTAATACGAAATATTAATTCAGAATCCCGAAAATTAATACTAATACGATATATAAGAGTACTGCTACAATACATAAATTCTAATACAATCTACATAAATGCTCGTACGATATATATGAGAAAGTAATACGAAAAGTTTTATACGAAAGATTAATTCAGAATCCCCCTAAAAACAAAAAATACTGATATACGAGAAACTAAAGCAGAGATACCATTAAGCAATCTAGAAATCCCGGAAATGGGGCAGCAATCATATAAGAAAGCAAGTATCTGGGGTCTAGCACATCTGCTATAAAAAGCGGAATCGGCCAATTCTATCATAGAATAGGGGCGGGGGTACTGAGGCTACAGAGGACCGAAGGGCTGCCTCGGGGTGGGCGAGAAGGTGAAAAGAACGACGACAAAGAAGGAGATCTGGGGTGGAAGGACTAAGAAGGGATGGGGGAGGAGAAGGAAATATAGAGGAAACGATAAAAAATATATAAGAAAATCTTACGTCTACCTTTGTAAGCAGGGGTTACCCATTACAAAGTCGGCAAGTGGGGTGTTTCAGCCCTAGTCTAACACCCTTCCCCGGGTTATTATGGGGTTTGAGGGCAAGGTAAGTCCTACGCGCTTTGTGTTTGCATGCAATTACCAGTTTGTCTTTCTTGTTTAGGAGTTGGTCCGTCGAAAACAACATTTGTAATGTTTCCTCCGGATATAAGTTACACGGTCGGCGTCCTCTCGTGCAAGGGTTGGCTCTGGACAGTAAGCTCCAAGTGATATTATAGGGTATATTGTTATCTTTGAGGTACCAGACGTATTTTTTGGGGGGGTGGGGGTGGGGGGGATTCTGAATTAATTGTTCGTATTAAATTTTTCGTATTAGTTTTTCATATACATCGTACGAGGATTTATGTACTTTGTATTAGAATTTATGTATTGTAGCAGTACTTTTATATATCGTATTAGTATTAATTTTCGGGATTCTTAATTAATATTTCGTATTAGTTTCGGGACTCTGAATTATTACTTCGTATTAGTTTTTTTAGTATTTTGGCCCCCTACTTGTTGACCTGTCATTGTAAGAAAGATTTGGCCGATTAGTAATAACTCATAAAATTCTTTCACTACAATCTCGTATTTAGTATTCCGTCCCACCTATTAAACTTTTCTATAATTTAGCAGTACCAGTGAGAGATTTGATGATTGTGGAAGGGGAATAGTAACCAGAAATTGTGTTTTTTATATTTTTAATATTTTTAATATTTTTCTATATACTTACTCCATATAGATTTACTTATTGTTTCGACTTCCTCCCCCTCCTCCTCTCTAGTATACTTTTTTCGACCTCTTCCTTAGAATCTGCTGTAGTCGTCACTTTCAACGCTCGACTGGGTTTCTTCCACTCCCTCTCCCTCTTTCTTCTACTGGCAAGTTCAGCTACCCCTACCTTCCACAAAATGCCATTATAGAATCATGTGTCACAACAACAAACTTTTGACCAATCCTTGTGACAATCACTTTTACCATATATGGAATTACCTCCTGAGAAGTTCGGCTATTCAGTTACCAGGATAAACATTTTCATTTAGTCCAGAATTAGCCGTCTAAATGGCTTCAGCTCAGCTGTCGGGGTCCTACTCGTTCATATTACCCACTCTACTATCCTAAGTATTGAGTACTGTGGTGCGTTATGGTCCATCTGGTTCCTTACCACTTTTTCTTCGTTATATATATATATATATATATATATATATATATATGTATATATATATATATATATATATATATATATATATATATATATATATATATATATATATATATATATATATATATATATATATTTATATATATATATAAGTGCTTCCTGGAAGAACTTCAACCGTTAAGATCTCCTTCCTGGATATGTCAATATTTATAAAACAAACTTTGTATTTTATCTGATGAGAGCGTACCAAAGTTTTGGAACCGTTGAAATATATATAATAGAATAAATATGGTTTTATAAATATAGTTTCCATTTATTTAATATCATTGAATATTATACTCCCGAAAATCTGTCCAGTGCTTCGAATCAGTTATAAACATATATTTTTTGAATTACCAACAAATAAAATATCCCGTTTGCTTATATATATATATTTCAGAATACCCAAATCAACAACGCAGGAGTACAAATTACAAATAGTATTAATTTCACGCTTAGTTAGAGTGAGGCGTTGGGTGCGGCGTTTCGGGTATAATTCCTTCACCAGGAGAGTGAGGGGGGGGGGGGACTCCGAGAAGGAGTGAGTGTGATGGGGTAGCAGGAAAAAGTATATATATATATATATATATATATATATATGTAGCAGAGTTCCGACGAGATTTTGATTTCAGACCTGGGCTATATCGATACAGATCGAATGTTGAGCTGATCAATAGCGAACCGCGCGTCACTACCCAATAAGCCTTACGAATACATAATAGATCGTCCTATTATTAGCCTGGTAGTAGAGTTTTATCCCTCTAAAAAATGAAAAAAGGTTGGTATTGACATCGAAGGTCACCTTAGAAAGTTGTAAACCCTACTATTAGATTGAAGAAATTTTTGTCACAGAAATAAAGCGACGACTTATATATATATATATATATATATATATATATATATATATATATATATATATATATATATATATATATATATATATATATATAAAGAATTAATATCTAGTAACATATATATACATACAGATGCATATCAATGCTAGCAAATATATAGGTTTTGTCTTAGTAACTTTGTGGTTCAATGCATGGGGTTTCAGAATAATAATATGAGAGACGTAAAATAAGAAAATTATAAAATTAACTTACTTACTAAAATTTCACTCCCAACTAATTAGTTTCTGAAATGGAATAAATATACTTCCGGAAGAAAATATAGAGAATCATTTCGTCGTCAGGGAAGACTATTCTCAGCTAAGTATCCAGGCAAAGCGAGGACTCTGGAAACTTATACAAAAATAATTCAGTGGACTGAATTCCTAATATATATATATATATATATATATATATATATATATATATATATATATATATATATATATATATTATAAAGAAAACGAAAAATCAGTGATGCATCAGGACATAGTTTATTTCGTGTTACAAATGTTTATATATATATATAAATAACAGATTAAAGTTTAAGCAAATAATCACTATTTTCACCCTTAACAAGATCTTTTGAAACTTAAGAGTGAAAGCAGCGATTTTTTGCTTAATGTTTAATCTGTTATTTTAATAAATACTAGCAGAGTGGCCCGGCGTTGCTCGGGATTTGCTCTAGGGTTCTTATATATGTGATATATATCTTATATATGTGATATATATCCTTATCGAGCCTAGTGAAATAAATACGTTTGTTTATATTTTGTTAATGTGTATGAAATAATATCTGTTCACGAATATAAGAAAATTATATATAAGAAAATTGTAGTTTACTTGAAGCATTGCGTAATGAGATATACACGTTTGGAGTTGGAAGGACAAAAAAATGTAGCTATGGATATAGAATATAAATACAAATGCAAAAGATATTGTTAACAATTAGTCTGTTACCTTAAATTCATTTGAATATCCTAAATCTTGGAGATAATATCTCTTCTTCGGAGGGAAGTAAAGGGTTAAATTTATTTGGGAGTTGTCTTCTACTACAGATGTCGAACCAGATGGAGTTGGCCTATTTTTCGATTTGGGCTGCAGTCATGTCCGGGATCTCTGTATACAGTTTGTTGTGGGTTAGGTGCTCAAAGTCTAGGTTGTTGTATGTGGCTTGAGAGATGACACAAAACTCTTCACCTTTGTTGGATGGTAAGTATATGTGTTCCCTATTTCGCAGGTTCTTCAGGGCGAGTTGTTGCATCCTGGAGAGGTTTTGGGCTACCTTCTTCTATTTCTGTAAGATGTTAAATACGGAATGTTTTAGCCTCGAGAGTTTTTCTTCAAGCTCGCGGTTGGCAGGCTGTGGACAGAGTGGGCGGTCCAGTTGGTATATCGGGAATATGGGTGTGTTAGATTCCGTGGTGTTGTTGGCGAGGGTCGATATCCATTTTAGTTGATAGGCGATCCGACAGAGATTCGTTTCTATGTTGAGCCATAATTTGTCGTCCAACTCCATCTGGTTCGACATCTGTAGTAGAAGACAACTCCCAAATAAATTTAAGTTCAATTACACCAATAGAAACTGCAGACTGTCGACTTTCTATCACCTCATCAAAACCCACAAGAATAGTACTAAGACACAAATAAGACCCATCGTGTCTAGCATAGAAGGACCCCTATACAAAATCTCCTGGCTCCTCTCCCAGATCCTCAAGCCTCTACTCTCCACCTTTCCCGGGCATCTCAGTAGCTCCGACGAGGTGATACCTAGACTACACCAACTCCAGCCAGAACAACTTAAATTAAATAGATACGCCTTTAGCCTCGACGTTGTCTCCCCCTACACTACAGTCTCCGCTCATCCAGCTGTCGATTTATTGACGGACTGCGTGGTCGCAGGGGACATCCACTGCTACGGCCTCCATCCGACGAACATACACTTTTTTGTCCTTCAGAGTGGACAACAAGTACTGCACCTCCCACCACCACACATACAGACAGACAACAGGATTACCCATGGGATCCAGCCTATCGGTCCTGCTGGCCATCACCTATATGAACAAGCTAGAATGCCGATTCCTGAACACCTGCCATTCCTATACCTTCTTCACCCGATATGTAGATAACATACTCATCCTTACATCATCCCGTGAGAAAGCGGATAAAATATACACGACATTCTCCAGCATGGACGCCAGTATAGAGTTCATCATGGAACAACCCGATTACCGCGGATCCCTATCCCTACTGGACTTCCAACCCAGGGTAACAGAGGAATGTAACATCCACACCTGCTTCTATAAAAAGAGCCGCCAGCGGGGACCTCTTCGTACATTTCAGATCGACCCTCCGAGCCAGCGCTAAGTTCGGATACATAAGGAACGAACTAACATGTATCCGGAACAAATGCACAGACGCAAGAGACCGAGACACACACACCACACATTTCCTGAAAGTACTTAACCTGAAGGATACCCGACGTCCACCGCGAACCGTACCAGAAACAACAGAGGACACCACACCCGAGTCACTAACACCTGCTTCCTGAAGCTCCCACACATCAGTGACGAAACAACAACAGCCATCTGCAGAGCTATCAGACGAGAGGGACTAGATATCCAACTAGTCCACTCAGGACCATCTCTACGCGGACAGCTAACCAAAAGACACTCCACCAGACATGACAGCCGCTGCAGGCTAGCCAACTGCCCGATCAACGACACAGACCTATGCGAGCAGGCTTACGTCGTATACAGATTAGAATGCGACAAATGAAGCAACTTCTACGTAGGTAGCACCACCAGACCAATTCACACAAAATCAAAGAGCACTTCAAATCTAACGCTTCCTCATTTAAGAAACACTAGTGAAATGCAAAAACACCGACAAAAACATAACAGTTAGGATAGAAGCTAAGGAAAGAAACCTCGGCAATCATAGAATTAAGGAAGCACTGATTATAGAGAAAACACAACAACCAATCAATAATAGACTAGAACTCAACACCCAATTTTTAACATGATACAGCACCAAGCCCCACACTTACACCCCCACGCACCCACTCACAAACACACACACACACACACACACGCGCGCTTACACCTCCACTTATTCTTTGCCCCACACACACATACACACACAAGGACCAGTTTTAACATGATAGAGCATCTAGCCCCCACATTTACATTAGACATATCCTCTCACACTCACACACACACACACACACACGCATACTTACACCTTAACGTATTCTCCCACACATTTAAACATACATGTACAAAATCCATTTTAAAGGGAGACAGCTCTTTATCCACCTAACCTTCACTCTTTGACATTAGAGATAGAATGGAATCTCTATACCATTTCATGTCAGCAGGACTTGGCAAGCTAATTAAAACACTGGATTAACCTCTTTACTACCTCCGAAGAAGAGATGTTATCTCGAAAATTGAGGATATTCAAATAAATTTAAGGTAAAAGACTAATTGTCAACAATATCTTTTGCATTTGTATTTATATTCTATATCCATACCTGCATTGTATTGGCCTTCCAATTCCAAACGTTTATAATTATATATATATATCTATATATCTAAAACAGAGTATGTCTGTCTGTCAGCTCACTAAAACTCGAGAACCATGCAATCAATTGTTTTCAAACTTTACACATGTAATACCTATGGTCCTGTGAGTGCTGTCAGCAAAGAGTATTTCAAATGATCAATGCCCTAGGGACCGCATTAGGCGATTTAGCGATCTCTGTCTATAATCCTTAGTTTTTCTTTTTGGATAGATACATAGATATAACGTTGCGCTCTTATAATACCTGTCTCTATGTCTAGCTGTCTGCATTACGACATGATGACGCGGTGTGTGTGTATATATGTGGAAAAGGAGCTCTTAAGAGTCAATGGCCATCCAAAATCACTGGGAGAGATGACCCCTTAGCCTTTGTCAAGGCAGAATTCTAGGAGAAGGAAAACTCTGATATAATACCTGCAACCCTGATGGTATCCAATGATGTTGACTTGTTCTTCTTTTTTGGTAAATATCATCTTGGTTAAGAGAGTGAGACTGGCTTTGTGCAGTGCCTTTGCTCACTATAAAAGCTTCACGACACAGGCATTGCTTTGTATCTGGAGATCTCTCTGCACTTGTTGTCACATGGGGCCGTGGGCCCAGCACTATGTGTCAAGAATTGTCACAGGTGTAGTGTTTGTACCAGAGTTTTCAAGTCGCTGGCTGGACTAAAAAGTCACACTTGTTTAACGCATCGGTAGGGGTTCTCCTACCTGGATATAAAGTAGTGGCCGTACTCGAAAACGAGTTGGCAGCCACCATATATATATATAGTATATATATATATATATATATATATATATATATATATATATATATATATATATATATATATATATATATTTATTAAAATAAAAGATTAAAGTTTAAACAAAGAATCGCTGCTTATATATAGTGTGTAACGTTTTTCGAAATATTTCCTTCTGCGTTCACAGATTGATTATTTTAGTTTCAGAAGATACCTTTAAGGGTGAAAGCAGCGATTCTTTGCTTAAGCTTTATTCTGTTATTTCAATATATATATATATATAATTATATATTCGTGTACATATATTTTTGCAAACACAATAACAAAATGTAAACAAAAGTATATATTTCGCGATAAATTATTAATTTTCTTCGCACGGAAAAAAACCCTGGTAATCTACGACGATGTTGTTTTATAAGCACAAAATGTTGACACCATCCCGAGGCCGAAGTATTCCGTACTTCTCTCTACTGTTATATATATATATATATATATATAATTATATATTCGTGTACAGATATTTTTACATACGCAATAACACAATATATACAAACGTATTTATTTTAAGAGGCTCGATAAGGATAAATATTTTTTATTTTTGCATACACAATAACAAAATATCAACAAAAGTAGTTATTTCGCGATAAAGTATTGTTTTTTTCGCACGGAAAAAAACTCTGGTAATCTACGACGAATTACATTTATAAGCACAACATGTAGATACCATCCCTAGGCCGACGTATTCCGTACTTCTCTGTACTGTTTTATATATATATATATATATATATATATATATATATATATAATTATACTATTTATGGTTATGTAAATACAAAAACCTTTTGCAGTTATATATATTTTTATACAAACCCTAAATAGTTAAGTAGCTCAATGTAAAAACATCAGATGATTTACAGAGCAGTTATATGAATTATAAGAATCAAAGAACTGTTCAAAACATTTTTATGCTTACAACTGTTTCCTCCAAACCGACGTTTGAATTCTTCGGAGCAATTTATTATTGAATGAACACTTATATGACCTCCTTTTCACCCAAGAGACATACAGATACTTATGCAAATATTGTGGGTCAACATTCATTACAGCATTTAGAGTGGCAGTACGCACTTAGAGATTACATTCATATTAAAAGATACAATCGAAAATACAGGTTAAAATACAACATGAAAGTAAGCGGTTATATAGTGCAAAGGTTATATGTGTGGCAAGCACGTGCGTCTTGTTTATATAGTGTGGCAGAGAGTTACGTGTAGTAGAAGCACTTAAGCAGGTAAACAAGAGTGTTAGGTTGGTTGATCTGGGGACAAATTCTTTATATGATTGTTATAGTCTGTGTGTGGAGAAATAATATAAGCTTTAAAAATAGTGTAAGCATTAAAAATATTAAAAATATTGGAAATGTGCAGCGAAGCGATGATATGGAATTCATGTACTTCGACATGTTCATAGTCTGGGGAGTGTATTTTTCAGATTATATGCCCCTCACATAATCCACGACGATTCGATATTGAGTGTTTGACAATCCAGTTAGAGAATGGTAGTCTGATGTTCTAATATAACACAAACAGCGACATCCCTCTAGAACCCTTCACAGGGGGAATACCCATTTGTACCTCTACTTTAGGTGTGACAACATCCACCCACTTGAACTGCACTACACCGCCTTATAGGTAATTTAAGCATGAATTGATTGTCTTGTTGGTGTTGTGCGGAGGAAGTGCCATCGTTAGACAAATGAAAAACGAATGAATCTAGTAACGCTGATGAGCAGTATGACCGGTACGCTGAGCGCAGGGAATGAATGTATTGCAAGTTGCGTATGTGTTGTACATATATGGATGATTTGATGCTCAGATTGGAGTCATGGGGACTGTGGATTGACCTCGGGTCAGCCCTGGCGATGATTATCTTTCGACATCCAATGTAGCAAGCGATGACCCAGAACTTACCGGAGATCGTTGTGTGTTGAAGTGATTCTGCAATCACCGCGCCTGGTCCTTTGAGTGGACTGCAACCACAGAGATCATTAATTTAGAATCCTCGCTCGTCGTCTATAATATTCATTTGTGGCACTCTACGATGGGGGTTAATCACCATAATAATACGAACACCTTCAGCATAACTTAATAGACTATTCTATAGTTAAAACACTTTACATTTTAGAATTTTTTTAGAAATTGCGCATAACCATATAAGTTAGGTTCTATTTTGAGACACATTTTAATAGTTAGTAATAGAAACCTCGGAATTACCTCCCCTCGTGCATTAACTCCCCTTAGCCACACACATACTTCCGGGTAGTATTTCGATGTCGATTCTCGAAACGTAACATCACCCTCTATTGAACTAAAGAACATCAGACTACGATTCTCTAACTGGATTGTCAAACACACAATATCGAATCGTCGTGGATTATGCGAGGGGCATATAATCTGAGAAATACACTCCCTAGACTATGAAAATGTCGAAGTACATGAAGTCCATATCATCGCTTCGCTGCGCATTTCCAATATTTTTAATATTTTTAATGCTTACACTATTTTAATGCTTATATTATTTCTCCACACACAGACTATAACAATCATATAAAGAATTTGTCACCAGATCAACCAACCTAACACTCTTGTTTACCTGCTTAAGTGCTTCTACTGCACGTAACTCTCTGCCACACTATATAAACAAAACGCACGTGCTTGCCACACATATAACCTTTGCACTATATAACCGCTTACTTTCATGTTGTATTTTAACCTGTATTTTCGATTGTATCTTTTAATATGAATGTAATCTCTAAGTATGTACTGCCACTCTAAATGCTGTAATGAATGTTGATCACAATATTTGCATATGTATCTGTATGTCTCTTTGGTGAAAAGGAGGTCATATAAGTGTTCATTCAATAATAAATTGCTCCGAAGAATCCAAACCTCGGTTTGGAGGAAACAGTTGTAAGAATAAAAATGTTTTGAACAGTTCTTTGATTCTTATAATTCATATATATATATATATGTATATATATACATATATATATATATATATATATATATATATATATATATATATATATATATATATATATATATAAGTATGTATATATATATATATATATATATATATATATATATATATATATATATATATATATATATATATATATATATATATATAAGTATGTATATATATATATATATATATATATATATATATATATATATATATATATATATATATATTTATATATATATGAAAAGTGTAAGTTTCTACACAAAAGGAAGGTTATAGAGAAAATTGAGGTTGGTAATGGCACATGGAATATATAACAGACAGAATACTTTTTTGTGAAAAAACATATAATTTTATAAGTTAAGGAAAGAATAAAGGGTATAAAAAATGACCGGTTTCGATGGGTCTGCAAAAGCCATCTTTTCAAATGTTGATTAATATTAAGAACAATTAATAATAAGAAGAGTTAAAATTTGAGAATTGAAAATTCAAGTATAAAATTCAGTGTGGGATTTCATAGTAGTTTTCATCTTGGTAGCAGCAAGTTGACTGCTGTGTGTCCCTTTCTGGTAGTGAATGAGGAATTATTTGTGGGGAGTGGTTTTTTTAAAGGTCAGATTTAGCAATGGCCAGTTGGCCAGCTGCTGGTCAGTGAGGGGGTGGAAGCAATATACATACATATATCTCCATGTGGTCGGTAGGAGAGGGGAGAGTGATAGGAAGGGATTTAGTGCACTTACACATATATATACATATACCCTCATCCACACACACACACATATACATATACATACATATATATATATATATATACATATATATATACACACACATACATACACACACACATACATATACATACACACATACACACACACACACACATATATACACATACCCACAGATATATATATATACATACACATACATCCAGATACACACATACATACACACACATACATACATACACATATATATATATATGTACATATATATATATATATATACACACACGCATACACACACACACACATATATACATACACACATACAAACACACACACACATATATACACATACACACACATATATATACACAAACACACACATATATATACATACACATACATCCAGATACACACATACATACACACGCACACATACATATACATACATACATCCACATGCACACACATACACACACACATATACACATACATACACCCACAGACATAGAGAAATGGCCTCCAAATATATATATATATACATACATACACATATATTTTTTCCATAATATAAGAAGTTAGAACAGTGAAATTAAAATACAAGTCATTCTGATGACATTGAGTTCTTCATGTAGATTGGGCCCCGCAACCGACAGTGGTGAATTCTGTGTGCGAATATATATATAGATATATGTGTGTGCACGTGTATGCGAAAGTATATGTACACGAATATATAATTATATATGTATATATATATATTTATATATTTATATATATATATATATATATATATATAAATATATATATATATATATACATATATAATTATATATTCGTGTACAGATACTTTTGCATACACAATAACAAAATATAAACAAACGTATATATTTCACGAGGCTCATATATGTAAGAACCCTAGAGCAAACCCCGAGCAACGCCGGGCCATTCTGCTAGTATATATTTAAATAACAGATTAAAGTTTAAGCAAAGAATCGCTGCTTTTACCCTTAACGGGGTCTTCTGAAACTAAAAAAAAATCGTTCTGTGAACGCAGAAGTACATATTTCGAAAAACGTTACACACTAGATATATATATATATACCTACACGCACTATATATACATATATACACACGCACACGCCGCGTCATAATGGCGCAATGCAGACAGCCAGATATACAGACATATATTATAAGGGCGCAACGTTATACCTATGTATCTATCTAAAAAGAAAGACTAAGAATTATAGAGAGAGATCGCTAAATCGCCTTGTACGGTCCCTAGGGCATTGACAATTTTAAATATACTTTTTGCTACAAACACTCACAGGACCATAATTATTACAGGTTTAAAGTTTGAAAAAAGTCGGTTAGGTGGTCCTCGAGGTTTAGGGAGCTGACAGACAAACAGACATACTGACATTCTCTGTTTTAGATATATAGATTAGCTTTAGTTTTCTTATATATTCGATATATATTTATCCTTATCGAGCCCTCTTTGGATTCTTCACATCTATTATTATTACTATATATATGTATATATATATATAAAATTTGGTCGTTTTGGAAGCCTCAACAATACAGATGGGTAAATCTCCGGATATCAGAACCCGGTGGTGAAGCGAGAGATGTAAGAGGAAATGTCGAATGAGATGTATAGTGTGTAGAGGAACGTAGGAAAGAGCGTAAAAATAAAAATAATAATACGAGATAGAGTTATCTTTAGAGAGATTAAATTGTCCCTATATTTCGGATTTCGCATCAATTTTCCGAGGGGGAAAGTTATCTGTCGGAGAGGAACGGTACGTGGCCTCTATTGTCCGCCGTTTGTGTGTAACATAATCCGAAATATAGGGACAATTAAATCTCTCCCAAGATATATCTATCTCGTGTTATTATTTTTTTACGCTCTCTCCTACGTTCCTCTACACACTATACATGCCATTCTACATTTCATCTTACATCTCTCTCTTCACCACTAGATTCTGTTACCCGGAGATTTACCCATCTACACCGTTGAGGGTTCCAAAGTGACCAATTTTTTTATTATTCACCAATGCTTCAAGCAAACTTCAATACTCTCTTTTATATATATATATATATATATATAAAAGAAATAGGATTTCGCTTCAAGCATAGCTTTATAAAATATGTATAAATATTTCGTATCTTCAAAGAAATACGGTTTTAAGAAGCCGTAGCTATGCGAACACCGCAGGGGGGGGGGGGGGGGCTAAAGCCCTCTGGTGATGTCCAGCAGAAGCTAGGGGGACAACCGTCTATGCATTTCAGGCTTAACTGGCCTTCGTCAGGACGGTCCCTCCCACCGCGGTGAAATGCATAGTCGGTTGTCCCCCTTGCTTCTGCTGGACATCATCAGAGGGCGTTAGCCCCTCGGTGTTCGCATAGCTACGGCTTCCTAAAACCCTATTTCTTTGGAGATACGAAATATTTATACATATATATATATATATATATATGTGTGTATGTGTATGACTTTTGAATTTATTTTAACATACATTTTATAATTTCAACGTACCTCTCTGTCCAATAGTTTAATATATTGAACATATAATCCCCTCCGGACACGAATACATTGTACAGCTCCAGCGGTGCAGGAAAGGACACATCTTCCAGGTTCCACTCCACGGGCGACGCTGTAGAATATGTTTTTATCTCCAGGTGCTTATATTGCCAATTAGTAAATCCTTTTTTTATTATCAGAATCATGTTAAAACTGTTAAATTCATGTTAGTACAAATTCAAAATTATAAATACATACAGTGATTAAATATAGCGAAAAATCCAAATTCTTATGTATTTCACTAGGCGTACTCTGTCAAATGCTTTTACACAGTAACATAATAGTTGTTTCTTCTTTTGGCACAAGTCCAGCAGTTATTCTGTTACTGGTGCTTTATTCTGTCGACCCCGTAAAGATGGATTTGAACACAGTAACATAATAATTGCTTCTACTTTTTTGGCACAAGGCCAGCAATGACCCAGTGTATTACTGGTACTTTATTTTATCGACACCGTAAGGATGAAAGGCAAAGTTAACCTCGGCGGGATTTGAACTCAGATCATAAAGGGACGTAACATAATAATGCACATAATTTGGAAGGTAATGTAACGGAAGGGTTAATACGAAGCTAATATGTTTTATTAATGTTAATAAACCTTAGGGATTATGGATACACTGGGAGTGGTCGGTATTCGGAAATGTGAGTTTAAAAAACGCAGAAAATTATTGTAATAAGTTATCAGTATGAAAATCATTTGAGAAAAAAATAACATATTTTCTCATTTAGTGTTTATGGTGATCTGTAGTTGTTATTGTAGTTTCTGCGTTTGAGAATCTCGGGTTATTTATGTTGGTTTGTTTAAGGGCTGGTGTGTTTGTCGAAAACTATGATTCTAGTCGTTTGAGACATGCCCCTCACGAATTTACTTCGGTCAAAACCATGATTATCATAACTTGATCTAACATATCCTTCCTCTGTTTAAGATGGTAAGGTATTATCTATGGATTTATTATTTATGATCTGAGTTCAAATCCCGCCGAGGTGAACTTTGCTTTTCATCCTTACGGGGTCGATAAAATAAAGTACCAGTAATGTTCTGGTTATTTGCTGGCCTTGTGCCTAATATAGAAACAATTATCTATGGATAATATGGTTAGTATCGAAGCAGGTTATCTATGGATAATATGGTTAGTATCGATTGTCTAGAATTCTATACGTTGCTTGAGGTATAACGAAAGCATGACTTACACCCCTTTTCTCAAATATTGAAAATTATTGAACTTTGTGTCAATTAACGAAACATTGCGTAACATTGTGTGTACAAATGATGTAGAAAGAGAATATAGTTGCAGGTTTCGAGGACTCTCAGCGATATAGAGAAGTGTAATTCCTGACTGTCAAGATTATATACATACATTCATGCATACACTAACTGAATTTCTCTCTCTCACACACACACACACACACATACCCCACCCCTCCCCCACACACACACTCTCTCTCTCTCTCTCTCATACATATATGTATATATATACATGTGTGTAAATATATATATAATATATATATATATATACATATATAAATATATATATTATATTATATATATACAATATATATATGTGTGTGCGTGTGTATTGGAGGCGAAAATGTAGATTAATAGTCATGTCTATAAGTTGATTAGATGATGTACGATATATGTGCAATATGGAAGATTGCATAGAAAGAACATTAAGATAAAAGCAATAAGTCTGCTAAACAACATTGCCTACATCACTGCCATCATCACTACTACTATCATTATCATCACAATAAGCATCGTAATCGTTCTGATGTAAACTACAATTGTTTATTGAATGGATATTAAATCGTAAAATATGAAGTATAACAATGAAAGAAGGAGAAAAACGAATTAAGAAAGGAATGAGTGACAAAAATAAAAAAATAAAAGAAAAGGGAATGAATGAATGAAGGAAGAAAATGTGTCGACTGAATGTATGGAACGACGAAGTGTAATATATTTTATAAGTTCTTCACAACCTGTCTTTCTAACCTTACTTATATAGATTCAATTTAAAACCAACAGCTGGGAAGATTGTAAAATCCGTATTTTATTTGTTTACTTGTCATCATCAGCATCGCTGTCGTGGTTATCATCGTAGACTTTATCATTGGAGATGTTGTCGGCGACATTGGTAAAATCCATCCAGCTCGTGATTAGGCTTCTCTTCCTCAACACCATCGACTCCATCATCATAACCTCACATCCTCACCATCATCATTATCTTCATAATCATAATCATCATCATCATCATTATCTTCATGATCATGATCATCATCATCATCACCCCCATCATCCTCATCATCATCACCCCCATCATCATCATCATCATCATCATCATCATCACAATCATTACTAGCATCACCAGCATCATCACCAAAATAGTCTCCACCATATCGTAAGCACGCATAGAAGCAACTAAATGAGCATCATCACCATCACCTCTTCCTCCTCCTCCTGGTGTTCCTCCTCCTGCTGCTGCTGCTGATGATGATGATGATGATGATACTCCTCCTTTTCCTCGTCATCCTCATCCTCATTATCATCATCAACACCATCACCAACATCATTATCATAACCATCTTTCAGATGACTAATATTTTTAACTTCTTTTTCGAGCATTATTTTATTTCGAACAGTATTTTATTTAAAAGTTATATCCCTTGATATATATATATATATACACACACACATATATGTATATATATATATATATTATAATCGTTTCTACTTTTGGCACAAGGCCAGCAATTAACCAGTGCATTACTGGTACTTTATTTTATCGACCCCGTAAGGATGAAAGGCAAAGTCAACCTCGGCGGGATTTGAACTCAGATCGTAAAGGGACGTAACTATGCTGGAAAGCATGGCGTCCGACCCTCTACTGATACTGCCAAGATACATATATGTAAATATATATATATAATATATATAGTAATAATATATATATATATATATAATAAAATATGATATCATTTCAGATTTTCTTTGTTTTGTCTCTTGTCAACATTTTTCGGTGTCTCTGCTCTCTTCACCTGTACAGGAAACCTAATACTATTCGTTTTTCAATTTGCCAACATTGCGGTTACAATCTTCTCGTCATATATATTTGGTATTTCTCTTTAACTCTTGTCTCTCATTCTTCCCTAAATCCTTTTTCATTCTCTATCCTTCTCACTGTTTCATAGCAACTCTGATACGAAACACACACACACACACACACACACACACACACACACACACACACACACACACACACACACACACACACACACACACACACACACACATACTCACACACACACTCTCTCTCACACACACACACACACACACACACACACACACACACACACACACACACACACACACACACACAAATACAACTCTAACACCCGTGCACAAAATTCCTCTACACACACAAAAGAAAAAAAACTTCCATACGCACAAAGACTGGGCGAACGTTAAGATTTTATGTTTTCATGTAACTGCTCATTGCTCACCAGTAAATGTTATTCGTTTGCTGCTGTGGAGCTGCTCCTCTTTATTGCTGTTGCTTTTGTGGATGTTGTTGTTGTTGATATTATTGTTGTTGAAGCTGTTGCTTTTCTTGATAATAGTGCTGCAATTGTTGTTGTAGTTGTTGGTGTTCTTCTTCTTCTTCTTCTTCTTCTTCTTCTTCTTCTTCTTCTTCTTCTTCTTCTTCTTCTTCTTCTTCTTCTTCTTCTTCTTCTTCTTCACGCTTAAATAAACATTCCTATATTTTGCAGTTTATATATAAAACCGTTTTTTTTTAATGTATCATGGATTAATTTTTTGTTTATATTGTCAATCTCTATCTATATTATTAAAGCTAACGCTGTCAAACCCTAAAAGTGGCTGGCCTTCATATGGGAAAAACCATGCTTCTCCCATGGTCAGTTGTATGTAGAATGCTCTAGGGTGAGCTCGCCAAACAATCTCTTCATTTTGCGCCCGAGGGCCGAACAAAAATCATTGTATACTCTGAGGCTCTAACACTGTAATTTATGTAGGTTCTGTTACTTGGAATTTCCATTACGATTGTAAAAATTATTGTAAATTTTGTTAAAAAATGTGTTCTCTGTTCAGCCTTTATTGTTGTAACTATCAATTTTCTTTAACATACTGGCTGCTGAACTGGGGAATCCTAAAAACTATTCAAACCCAACATCAGAGCACGTTAACTGATACCACAACCACCACCTCTCATGCATAATTGATGGGGTTGTCTATTGTGTGTGTGTGTGCGTGTGACAGGCGGTTACATACTGCGGCCAGGCGAATATCAAAGATAATTGGGTTCAAAGGGTGAGGGGAAGGAGTTAGACACGCGCGCAAGGGAACAGGGAAGCTGGCGCTAACTTTCGGGGGAGATTGACGACACGTGCGTGAGGTGGAATCTGCATGCCGCAGTGACCTATAATTATAAACACACTAAGACTCACACCACAATAACTTTCCCCCCTTAGCTGCGTAGTCGGAAGATAGTGCAGGAACGTACCTCTTATTGAAAACCACACACTTGGCACTAGCATTTCATCCAGACTTACATAGAAAGAAGAGATGGGCATGTTTAATGGAGGGGGAAATATAGTTCACTGAGGGTCATGCTGGTAACAACGGGGAGCATGGAGACAATCAAGCAGCGTGTTGACGCATTCAGCGGAATCACCACTATATTCCTTGCTACGTTAATTGCCAGTACATTAACGTAGCAGACCTAGCCGGATAGCGCCTGGCGGTAGGCCTGCATCAGATCTTTTAGAAAGCCCTCACAACCAGTGCCACAATAGAAGGATTGTGGCAAAACTAATGGTCCAACACCACAGCTGTAACTTTTACCACGGAATCGAGTGATTATGGTCGCTGAGCATTCCAGTGGTGGTGGTGGTATTTTTCACGCGTCAGAATTGAGTCACCACAGTAGCTCCCCCCGTGGTACGTACTCGGAACGACAATGTGACTTGAGAGGGCGTACGGTATATTTGCACTGGAGTGGAAGGGGCTTCCTGAAAGCTAAAACGCCAGTATACCTAGCCGGCGCAGCCGGACGGGACAACTAGTATATGCATGTGTGTGTGTGTGTATGTGTGTGTATGTGTGTATGTGTGTGTGTGTTTGAATATATATTATTGAGTAAAATGACAGGAGGTCGGACTGGTGAAATTCCTTCAAATATTTATTTGAGCAAACACTATGTACATTTCAGTGGCCAGGTTGCGCAATATCTTCGTGACATCATCAGATGTATATTGCATAATAATTATATAATAAAGGAATAATGGAAAACACAATGCAAGAGTCTATAAGGAGAGAAAGCAGATTAAAAAAAACACAGAAAAAAATGTTTGATTCAAAGAGTGACAGTTGTTGTCAGTTCTGCTGACCCCCTTCCAGTGGGAATACTCATTAATTGTGTCTTACCGGTTTGGTCACGGAGTTGCATGCATAATATATTTATTACTACTACCCTCCCATTCACTGCTATTTGGACACATGATAGTGGTAAAGGAGATCAGGTTACAGAGAAATATATTCTGTTGGGGTCAGTCTAAATTTCTATAAAAATATAATTTTACGGGAATGAATTCAGAACTTAGAACTTGAAAATATTTAAGGTTAAAATTAAAATTAAAAATGTAAAAATCAAATTTTAAAATTTAAGGATTTATTTAAAGAAGGATGCATTTATAAAAAAATGAAATATATTTTTGATAGTCATAATAAAAGATTTAGTTCCATCACTGTGTGTTTATGATGTAGAAAAACGAGTGTGGCTTGTCTTTCGTTAGCTACTAATATAATGCCTTCGCAATTACCGCAGGTTCATAAACCCACGGACCCTTAGGAGTAAAATCTCATATCGAGAATAATGAAATTTCTATTATTTCCAAACACAACAGGACACATCCACAGGCTCATGCTCCGCGTGACCAGGAGAGTCAGTACAGTTGGCTGGTGAAGCACTCTGGGAAGGTGTAAGACTAGGTCGTTGCGCATGCAAGTAGGAAAGCCATCACAGTCAGTCGTTGATCCAAATGATTATTAGTTATTCATACCAGTGATGTTAATAATAGAGTCGTAGGAGAGCTTGAATGTAGTAAAATTAATGGAAAGTAGGATTTAATGAAATAGGAAAAGAAACTTTTGTCAATCGGAAGCTAACCTGGGTTCCATGCGTTGTACAGTTTTGTATTCATATGGGATATAATCCCAAGTCACATTATAATTGTTTCTACTTTAGGCACAAGGCCAGCAATTATCCAGTGCATTACTGGTACTTTATTTTATCGACCCCGTAAGGATGAAAGGCAAAGTCAACCTCGGCGGGATTTGAACTCAGATCGTAAAGGGACGTAACTATGCTGGAAAGCATGGCGTCCGACCCTCTACCGATACTGCCAATCCAAGTCACATTATAATAAATATAGGTAAGATGTAGATATACACCTTAATGCTATAATGTACTTATATCTCTATGTAATTATTATAATATGAAAATTATATCGCATGGTACATGTTGAGTGAATCCCAAGGAGGTGGGGGTAATAATTAAATAAATAAATAGACAACCAGTAAATGGTTGGTAAATTTGTGAAAGAGATAGTGAAGCGGAGTTAATGAAAATAAATGTTTCTTGTAGTGGGTACTTGTGGTACCTTGTATGGACTACTAGATAACGCTAAAGTGAAGACGTGCACAAGTGAATTCAGAAAAAAAAACAGTATAGAAAGTAATAATCTAGTGTAGTGAAATAAGTTTAGGTAACAGTTGAGTAAAAACCAAGAATAAGTATATAAAGAATATGAAATGTAATCATACAGAGAGTGGTTATCATGGGAGTAAAAATGGAAGGTAAAAGAATAGCGGTGGTATCAGGTGATGTGTAATGTAGGCTTTACAACAAATAATAAATGTAAATCTCAGTCATCAATACAGGGTATAGGCGGTCATGCGGATTGTTCAAATAATTGTTAAAGTCCGGCGGAGGTTTGAATGTTCCAGATAGGGATATGTAATAAGGTATGGTCTGAGTAGTAAGGTAGATTTATTTTCTGCAGTTAATATCATGCCGGGGTGTAATTAGTCCCATGGTGGCAATACCACCATGTTGGTGTCAGTGACCCTGTCCTCCATTACATCATAAATCGCTCAAGTGTATAAGGAGCATTATTCCTAATTAACTCCGTTCTTGCAACACCAAGATTAAATATCAAAGATGGATGAGTTGGGTAACGTCGAGCGCTTTCCCTAATATTACGTCATTGTTAGGTATACGGAATGACCAATTCTATCCAGTGATGAACACCATGTATGGATGTGTGTATATATAACATTTAGTTATATATATAATTGTTTCTACTTTTGGCACAAGGCCAGCAAATTACTCAGTGCATTACTGGTACTTTATTTAATAGACCCCGTAAGGATTAAAGGCAAAGTTAACCTCGGCGGGATTTGAACTCAGAATGGCAAGGGCCGTAACTCTATGCGTCAAAGCATGGCGTTCGATGCTTTACCGATATATAATATATGGTAGAAATGCGTGAACTAAATTTACAGGAGGTTCGTCATTTAAAATATTCAATGCTGTTACGTGGTTCCGTCTTATGTATGTTTATATTTCAGTGAACACTAGAGCTATGGCGGCTGTAACGTGCAGAGTGTAAATATAAGTAAGCAAGACGGAAGTAAAGTTTGCACCATAAATGAACAATATTGTACATGACAATTGTTTCGGTATCGATCAGCTCAAGGTTCGATTATAATCTGTGGAGTACGACCCTATACTGACGTCTCACCAGATATGTGTTAATAGGCACAAAGCACATTCATATTTAACTTACTTAAATTTAACAGCATGAACACACTGTTTTTGAGTATGTAAAACTATATGTTTGTGACAGTGATTATATATATATATATATATATATATATATATATATATATATATATATGATGATGATGATGATGATGATGATGATGATGATGATGATACATTAAAACAGTAACAGAATTAATTCCCAATATATACGAGTTCGGTATGTTTCACTATATGCAGATCAATAACTATAACAACAACTCCAATATGCTAATAAAAATAGCATGAATTATTAGACAAAATACTAAATTAATCAGAGGCTGCTTACAATACACGGTACATAGAAGAAGCAAGTTTAGCTTGTACATCGAGAATGAGAAACACAATTAAATATGAGTAATAAAGATGCTACATAATAGCAATATCTAATACATAGCACAGATGTTTCAACTAGAAAATCATATAGACAGTTCACTATACTGATAAAATGGCGTATTCTTTTGGAAATATGTGGCTTATCGTTTCATGTTTTCCAGCATCCGCACTTTTCTTTATAGTTCTGAAGTAACATTTTTATCTACTTATATGTATACTTCACATTTCATATTTCGTATCATGATTTCTATGTAATAAAAGAAAGAAGTTTGTATTTTTAGAAAATTCTTGCCTAGACACGTTGAAGGCAAATTATGGCATACATATATACATATATATATATATATATATATATATATATATATATATATATATATGTGTGTGTGTGTGTGGGGGGGGGTTATGTGTGTGTATGTGTGTGTGTGTGTACATATGCGCGTTTATAAATATATACACATACATACATAAATATATGTTCCACATATTGCAATTGGTTGATAATCGTAATCTACAATTAAATAAAGAACGCAGTGCTAGAAACAGATTATAGATATTTCCGATTTTATCGTTTTATTACGAGATGGACAGATGTTACGAACATTTTCTCGTCAGAGCAGATTTACCGAGACTAGTGTAGCAGAATCAAGGCTTGATGTAAGTAAACAATAAAATGGTATATACTTTTCTTTGTATGCTGTTGTGCTAGTCATAAAACACACACACACAAATCTGTTTATAAATACACACACATTCACAAACATACGCACACACACTTATATATACTACTAGTAACAATATTCATAATAATATTCGAAGTATGTATTCCTCAAATATTTTAGGAAATTTACCGTGTATTGAAATTCAAAATATCAATGATCATCAAAAGAAAATTATCGTCTCAATTTCAGAGGTATATTTAAATATTATATATAATAATGTCAATGACAATGGATCGAAAAAATGTATCTAGACATATATATTTATATACAATAAATAATAGAGAGAAATATAATATGAGACGTCCTATTATCACACGGCGTCAACAAAATTCTGAACATATTCAAAACAGTTGACTATATTGAAAATTGTACTAGTATTTCCCTTCTATAAGAACCTGACCTTCACAGAAGTAGAGCTGTATTTAATTTGAAGAATGGGTTGTGAAGATCCTC
>OZ024743.1:105906368-106076368 GCA_964016885.1 Eledone cirrhosa | reverse complement strand
GTAACACAAACAAGAACTCCAGCGATCACAAGTACAAATCTAAAAGTATATTCGTAGGGGAGTATCTGCGGATTCATCATTAGTTCAGCACGAGTGTTCTCCGTTTCCCTTATGTTGACATTTGCTTCACAGTTGATTCTATTACTACATATGCCTTCTCTTCTATGTCTCATCTGGTTTGTTGTGTTTGCAAATGATTGGCATTTTGATTGGAACATCCCACCAGTGCTCTTATTATGTATGTATATGGCTTCCACATTGCTGTAACATATCCTTTCTACGGATTGCATTTTATAGTGGCCACTACATCATGCCTCATAGGTAAATGGTACTGTGATGAGATGTTTGGACAACTGGGTGACATATTCGATGTTAATTCCACAGAAACTACATCTATTGCCACATATACATATTTTACCTGCCTCCCTATCTATAGTCTGAATCAGATATTTTGTAAATATTTTCTGTTGTTGGTTTGCAATAGCTTATCCTTTTGAGTAAGAGCTTATATAGCGGTTGTTGGATTAGGATAGACAAATTTGCTTATCTATATTACTTTCATTTTCGCGCTTCCTGGCAAGATATATGACTTTCTGCTAATAACCATGCAGATTGTCATCCATTGCGGTAATGTTGTGCAGTTTCTCTATATGAATATTTTTCAAGGATTTCTTTCCCAACTCTCATGATTTTATCTGTCTCATATAAACAAACCTGTTCAATAGATGGTCTCCTACGCTTAACAGTTCCGATATACAACACACCAATGCTATCTGGTCTGAAGTTAAACCTCTACCTCCCTGTTTATATTTCATGTTGAGGCCGTATATGTCAAAGTTGATGTGGGAATTTCCGATACTGGTAATGATTCTTCACAATTTACTATCGATTGATCGGATTTCATCTAGCGTCCAATGAAGTATTCCGAATGTTGGTGTCATGAGAGTTACAACAATAATATAGAGGGCCATTGTGCGCAGAGAGTTCAGAAGATCATATTGTTCTTATTTGGTTATTATCTTCCCGGGTTATACGTTCCATGTTACAATTTTCGTCTTACGATATATTTTCATCTAATCCTGAATACCTATAAAAGTCCTCAACACATACCGGTGGAACAGAAAAGCCATTGATAGAAATATAGCTAGATTGGCTTGTAGTTTAACCCCCGCTTTATGATCATATACGAACATTTATCCTGACCAAACGCTAAAATACATTTCTATTCAGGAGGTTGGTGACACTATTAATGACACTATAAATAGCAACAGACAGAATATCTCCTTAAATACACCACTGTAATATTCTATTTTATCAATGAAAATAGAGAACTCCTCTGATTTAACTGTAGGATAGTAGCCCAAGAAGAAGATAGGTTATCTATGTTTCTGATAATGGGGTCGGAGACATCAGCAAGTCGGAGAGCATATGTCATCCAAGAGTGTGAAACAGAATTGAATGCTTTGCTGTAGTCCAGCCAGAGGTTAACAATTCCCTCTAAAATCCCGGTTTTGTTAATTAGGAGTTGCTCTGCACACCCTCAAACTCCTTTCTTCCCAGCTGCTTGCTTATTTGTGATGATATTATTATTGTCTCAGTGATCCTACAGAAATGAAGCTGTACATTAGGTTCTGGCATGCAATGTGTCAGTAGTTTGTTGTCATGTGGGTATCTTTGATCTTGGCGATTAAAATATCTTCTGTTAATGACAATTAACATAGCTTCTAATAATGTCAATGACCTTGCTACATTAGCATCTCCCTTGAGAGCTTAGCGGTAGAGATCGAATGTCCGTTTTTTATTTATCCGTCAAGTTTCTTCCAAGTGCTTTCTTATCTTGGAGTTTTCCTTTCACAGTCTTAAGCTGCAATAATGCTGTATGTTTTGTTGCAATGCAAGGACAATAGTTAATTTAGAGTTCATTCAAACACATTGAATCTCGTCTGAATTTCTTTCCCTCAACACATATTTTTCATTCGAAGGAATCTATGTCCTCTCTCTATGATATTCCCTGCGACATGTTTGCTTTTCAAATCTGTATATACTGATTTTTGGTTTTGGCTGAATCTTTTATTAATTCTTTTTCTTTTAGCCTCCTTCTTCAAGTGTAGAATCTTCTCGCTGACAGCACTCAATTCTCGTTTGAGGTTAATCAAAATGTTTTGAAGTGTTCTGGTTGTTCCATCTCCAAACATCATTGTTATTTCAATGTTTTTCTTCATTTGTGAGGGGTGCAGATTCTTGGTTTCGTTCGCATGTCAAATGCATTGTCACATATCCAAATGTTTTCTGTAAGTTATCAATCTGATTTTCTATTTTTGTAATATATGATTGCATTTCTTGGTGTATTGTTTCTGTTAACATCTCTATTTGTCGTTCATATACGCCTTCAATTTCGTCAATAGCACGCAAAATGTCATTATTCGGTTTGTTGTTTAATATTGTTCATGTATATCGTTCTGCGAATGAAATATTCATACATGAATTAATTTCTCTCTGGAAAGTTTAGCTCGGTTTATATTATACCTGTCTATACTCATTGACAGTGTTTTGACGTTGATGATCAACGTGACTGCGAAATACCATAACAGTCAAAGTAAACTCAGTTCATACACATGGTGTCATATTCCTCGCCGGCATGGCTATTTCAAGGGATTTGTGTGTATTGCTGTTGGTTGTTGACGAACAGATTGGCTGCTAGAAAGCCTAGTAACATGGCGGCCTGTTGCAAGTGGTGATTTTATATTTGATCAAGGAGACTGATCCCTTAGTATTGTTATTTGTAAAGGTTTCATTATTGTTTTTGAATTGGCAGCATCGGTGGAAAGTCGGACGCCATGCTTTTCAGCATAGTTACGTTCCTTTACGGTCTGAGTTCAAATACCGCGGAGGTTGACTTTGCCTTTCAGCCTTACGTGGGTGGATAAAATAAACTACTAGTAATGTACTTGTTAATTGCTGACCTTGTGCCAAAAGTAGAAACAATTATTGTTTTGAATAATATGGAAGTTATTTCTAAGTTCGACGAACATTGCATGTTGACGTAAGTGTTTGGCTGTGAATTGAATTTGTTCTGAATAGCTTCATATTGTCCATATAGCCATGTTATAACAATTAAAGCAATGGCTATTAAGTTCGTAACAAAATAAAAAGTCCAATTCTTAGTTTCGGTTCCTTCTGAAGATTATGATTTACATTTCTTGTTGTTTTTCTTTGATGATTCTCCACTAGTGTTGTTGATGTGTTTAGTGTCATGTTGCGTGTAGTAAATGCATGTAAAGTGTAGTTAGTATTTAGCCGAAAATCTCTACGATTTCGAACAAAAGGTTCTTCAATGAATATATTTAGTAGATTATCCAGTTATTCAACAGGTCTGACAGTTATGCCATTACTGTCGGAGAATGTGTTTATTTTAAAGTTATTGTATGGTCTCCAACGCTATGTGCACGATTGTTCACATCGAGGTTATATATATATATATATATATATATATGCATATATATATACATACATATATATAACAAATTAAAATAACTATGTTTGCTATGTAAATTTAGCAAGACGAATAGTAAATATATTAAGTATAACAAAGCATTATTAAATATTGTGCATCTTCAGAAATGAAATACGATTATACAATGACCTTGTCATTACCAAGTCTAAGAAAAAAAATAACGTTGCACCTTCGGGGGAATACTACTCATCTGTATTTCTATATATGAAGACAGAAATATTGAACTTGAAAATACTAATGAGCAATATATATATATATATATATATATATATATATATATATATATATATATATATATATATATATATATATATGTGTGTGTGTGTGTGTGTGTGTGTGTGGTGGTACCTGATTTTATATTTGCCTGTGAAATCACCGGTGTTACTTGAAAGGTGCATAGCGTATCTATTCGTTTTTATATACATATATATTATGTAACTGAAATAACAGTATCGACTTGAACCCTTGTAATTGTGACGTTAGCAATTTGTTAGCCTTTTTTCTACGAACCTTTTCGTATGTTCTGATGCTGCAGAGAAACAAAACGTATCCGAAAAACCGAGACCAGTCTTGAATACTTGTACCTGACTCTACTCCTCGAACCACATCTGAATGGAGGGCAGAAATATTCATTAAACCGTGTGACAGGAATATTCATTAAACCGTGTGACAAAGTAGTTCACTGGAGGAGTTTAACTCAGAAGACAATTAAAAAATAACATAACGAGTTTCGTATGACCACATTCATATACGTCCATCAATCTTTTACCCTAGACTTTTAACGTATTTTGTCGAACACAAAAGGAAGACCGACAATGTTGACCATGGCGTCTTTCGAACTCAATGATCAGTAAATCGGTAGAAATACGGAAATACTTTTTTGCCCTTTCTACAATGATTTACCCACAGGAGTATTCCGGTCACTGAATCTCGTAAAAGAATAAATGAGTAAGCTCATAAGTGAATTAGGTGTTAAGATTTAAACGGATATGATATTAGACATTTATTATAATGAACAATTTCAGGCGGAAACAACCTCATTATATACTGTTAGCGAGCTTACCGCTGTACCGATTATAACAGAGCATTTGTCATTTCGTTTTCTTAAAATAAATACTATAAATTACACAAGCTACTTTAAGCCAACTATTCTATCTACATACCATAATTCTTCAATTACTGAGAGTTAACAGGATAAACTATTTTACAAATGTCCATCATAGCGAAGTATCTTATTGTATTTTGATGTTTGCGACGAAGGCCGAAGCCATAAATCACATTTTAAATTAACTGCTAAAATTTAATGGAAATGATATTAGCACTGTATTCAGACAGAAAGTAGCAGCTAGTCAATTGATGAGATGCGAACCAATGTACGTATCACTTGCCGAGCGTCCACTTTATTATAGAGTGATTGCTATTTACTGGTACTACCTTTTCCAAACATTATGTAATACAAATAAGTTTTTCATTTCAGCTGTATTAAAGTATTTTTCGTGAAGATAAGTCGCCTGTCACTTAGCCTTGGACGAATAGATTATTTTATCGATGCCCAATTAACTAGGTTTGAATTTTGCTAGTTAATATACAAAAGAAAAAAATATTATTAGGCATACTGATATTTCTTGATTACATTTATCTAGCTATTGATAATCAGACAATTCGCTGAATATCATTTAAATAAGAATAGCTGGATATCGAAACCTGGTAGAAAATGTGGGATCATTTACCTCTATAGAATTCTCCAAATCACCTCAGGTAATATATTTAAATGCGATTCAATGTTTCATAACATCACAACGGTGACAGCTACTTTAGTTTAGCGATATTTGCAAGTGTAAACTTCCATCATTCGCCACTGAAGAAAACTTTCTCACTAAATAATTGTGTCAATTCAACGAATATATTAATAGTAATGCGAACAGACTGAGTTAGTTGTCGTTTATATTGGTTGCTGCAGGCTTTATTGCGCTGTTCGTGGGAAAAATCTTTTAATTCAACACGTTGTAGTATAAGAGCCTGGTAAAACTTTACAGAAATTTTGTCTGAGATGCACCGATTGTAAAAACAATCGAACTGTCATAAATGGGTTTATCGATCTCTTCCAAAAGTGTTTCTAAGGTATTCTGAAAATTTCTATGTGATGTATAAAAGCAATGTGTGGCAATGTGTTACAATCATTCAATGAAGTACAATGACTGCAAGTATATTGTTACCGTATTTTAGGTATAAAAGTTTACGAGATTCTGTCTCAATATTATTGTTTAACTATGCACACGTTCCAGATGATATACTAGCTATTAAACGAATTCGATTTCGATGCCAAACTAGTAAACTAACTGCATTATAAAAGATATAACTCTGAGATCTAATTAATTCGGGTGGTGGTAATAAGTGCATATCAAGAAAAGATCATGCAAGAATATTTCACTCAAATTCTTGAATAATCCTGTTCTTGTTAGAAAACATGACAGATCATACAAAAATGAAAACTGGTAGAAATTATAATTATGTCCCTGTAAGTTAACTCCGATGTCTCACTTATTGCAGGGTATATATCAGGTGTGAATTCACAATTTCTCTACAGCTGGTTTAGTTGGTTATTAAGCCCACTATTTCCGAGCAACCAGCTTGAATATTCACGAATGAAATGGAAAATCAGGTAAACATATACATAGTGTATATAGGCTTACTTCCTGGCAGAGGTGATCTGCTAGAGAACTGGTTGCATGTGGTGGATAGCGATTCGGCCACCCGTTATGATCGCTTGGTGTGATATAAGCAGGCAACTGCCGGGCGAATAAGCAACCCCGATCCAAAACACGGTAAACTACTAAAGGAGATGGAGGAATGGGTGACACCTGCAGCTCCCAACAATTTTTGCAACCCAATGACGTAACTATGATGAGGCTAGTAAAGGCCGCCTCTAACAAAGCCTAGTCTTTGCGGATTATGGCGCCAATAAGACCACTGAAACTGAAACTGCAATATGTTGAGGAAAGCAAAATAGAACCTTACCGCATGGTCTTTCACACGGGTTAAAAAGAGCTACGTTCAGGCCTTGTAGTAGAAGTGCCTGTTCGGGAAATATATTGCAGTCTCCATTTCATGTTTCAATAGCTGTAAGAATGTGTTATGGGCTAAATCCCATTAGGAGGGTGGATTGGACTCTTCAAGCTTCGGCTGAAAGATTGGTCTCTGTGACTGGTGCAAGTTCGTGAACCATACAAGATGTCCAAATAAAGGTCCTTCCTTGATGAAATCACTGCAGCGTTAGATGTAGTAAAGAGTGAGTCATATATCCTGATGGAAGATGTCAATGCTCATGCTGGTACTTACCAGCTGAAATGGTAAGGACTGATTGGAGCATTTCACTCTTTCTTATGAACACCTTCTTCCAGCACAGAAACATGCAGGGTTTGAAGGATGCTTACAAGGCTTGGCTTGAAATTATTTTATTACCTCCTTGTTTCACTTGCGGTACAAACAGGAACGAACAATGGTAGCAGAGACACTAAAGGCGTTCAAAGTTAAGACATTGGATGGATGTTGAGGTTAAACTGTAAACCGACTTCAAATCAGCAAGCAAAGTGTTCTGGCAGATCTTCCCTCGACTTCGTAATAAAGAGCCCTTCTCCACACATGCTATGAAGAACGCGCCTGGTGTTCTCCTCTTTTCAGAGAGGTGCATGCTCGCGAAGCGGAGAAAAAACTTTGCTAATCTTTTAAACTCGATCACAACAGTATCTTCTGATGTAAAATCAGTGCATCTGGGAACTGTCAGTAATTTCTCAGAGGGTGTGGTTACAAGAGCAGTGAAATTGCTCAAATGTGGCAAGGTCGCTGGGGAAAATGAAATCTGGCCCGAGATGTTGAAATCTTTAAATACAGAAATTTTTCTCTGACTGACACTTGTGTGACTGGTGGACTGGATCTCTGGAATTTAGATCACTTTCTATTGTATTCAACAAGATATATAGTATTACCCTACATTTCTACAGTTAGCTCAACATTTATCCATTTGCTTGATACTTTCAACAGAACACACATGCCAACAACACATTTTTTTGATACTAAATCATTAAATACTATGGTAATCAGGCGTGATAATCCCAATTTTCAAAAAGGGAGACAAGAGTGATTCTTCCAATTACAGTGGGATCTCTTTGTTAAGCATCCCCGGTAATGTCTATGCTGAGCGTCTGGCAAAGAGATGGAGGGAGACTCTCGAGTCCAAGGTAGCTGATGAACTCAGACAAGGGTGCGTACCGTCAACTCCCCTGTTCATTATTTTCATGATTATGATTGACATGCGTAGCTGAGTTGGAAGTGGTGCCATGATAGGCGGGTGTTAAATCAGTCAGCTGAAATTTGAAGAATATATGTTGTTACTTAACTGGACAGAAGCTTATCTCCGACTTGCAATCGATAGGTTTGATTGCGAGTACTGCGTGGCTGGAATGAAAATCAGTGCTGCTAAAACAGAGGCAGTTGTCCTCTCAACGAAGCCTGTACTGTGCGCTCTACATTCGAATGGAGCTCCACTGAAGAAGGTAGAAAGATTCATGTATGTCAGGGCCGTGTCTACGAGTGATGGAAGGCAGGTGGCTCAAATAGGTGTAAGTATTACAGTAGGTGGTACAGTAATGCACCATCTTCAGCATTCAATAATCAGAAGAAGTGATGTAGGTATAACAGCCAAACTCGCTATTCTTAATTCGTTATTCGTGCCAAACGTTTCCCATGGTGATGAATCTTGGGTAATTACCGAAAGATTAAGACTGCGAATACAAGCGGCCGAAATGGAGGTCCTCCGGAAGTCTTTGGAGTAACGTTACTCGAGAGAGTGCATAGCTCAGAGATTATAGAGTCACTACAGTTAGACCCGCTAATTCTTCGAATTCTCCAAATATGGAAAGATGGACAGATTTTACAAGAAAATCAAATGTTAGGAGGGCCAGGGATAGACTGCGAAAAGATGGTTGGACAATATCCATGAGACTGGCAAGTGTTCCTTGGGGGTCCAGCTGGACGGACCAGCTGTAGACGGTTGCTTCTGGCAGGAACCGCCTGAAGGAGTGTTCGATGACTCTGCTCCACGACCCTCTCAAGAAGAAGAAGAAGAAGAAGAAGAAAAAGAAGAAGAAGATATTTCTTGAAAATTGACGAAACACGATAAATAGAAGAGTCTATATAAATACATTAAAATAAATATGGCCTTAATTGGTCATGTCAAATTACTGATAACCAATGCTGCCTTAGAAGGTGCCCAAATAGGTGGTCATATTTCATAAGTTGGTTATAACTTAATTGCGATAAACATTGACGTATCCATCTTTCATTGTTGGCAGTATCGTTAGAGGGTCTGACGCCTTGCTTTCCAGCATAGTTACGTCGCTTTGCGGTCTGAGTTCAAAACCAGCCGATTTTAACTTTGCCCTTCCTCCTTACGGGGTCGATAAAATAAAATACCAGTAATGTACTGGGTAATTGATGGCCTTGTGTCAAAAGTAGAGACAATTATAAAATATTGTTGACTTTGCCTTTCATCCTTACGGGGTCGATAAAATAAAGTACCAGTAATGCACTGGCTGATTGCTGGCCTTGTGCCAAAAGTAGAAACAATTATAAAATAATTTGAAAACGTTAGTAGAAATACCGAATAGTTTAACTTTGGTGACAGCTATCGGATCCACTTTCATCGGTGAATTTATAGAAATATTTAACATCACTAGTTGAAATTCAAATAGTAATATTGTAACATTTCTTGTGGGTTTTAAGCAATTTAAATTGTTATTATTTTATATGAATGGGAGCCATTTATAATTTCAAAAGAATAAAAGGAACCTTTAATATATATACTGCTCTTTTAGATAATATCATTATTTAATAACGATCTCGTTAACTAAAGGGATCAGGAAATAATGCTATTATTTGCTATATTCTATTACCGTTTATAGCCAGTAAACATATAAAATGTCAGCGTTTAATTCCTATTTTTTTATGTGTTATAGCTTCAGTGATGTTTGAAAATGACATTTCTGAAATAAGTCAAATGAACTGATTTTAACTCTAAAATGGAAATATGGTTTACATTCTTTTTTTTCTGAGAAAAGGAATGTAAGCGTTTTAAGTTTCCGATGGATATCATGAACTATTTAATAGCAAATATGATTACTGAAATACATCTATATAAATTTATTGAGTTAATGAAAACTGGTATGTATTGTAATTATGTTTTGTTAAATTACGAAATTATATTATTCACAATTATGCATTAGTGATCAAAGATTTGTAGATAACTAAATTTGTAGAACGTAAGAGTGCTAAATTTTACATTTCTTTTTCTGTCTTCATGTGCTAAGAATGTTTCGACTTGAGCGTCGCAGAGAATATTTTTCACTATTCATTGCGGCTCTCTGCATTCAAATAACACTTAGTTCAACTTTGTTTTTCATCTATTTGAGGTCGATAAAATAGTACCAGCCCGATACTAGAATCAGATGTCCCTCTGTTTCTCTCTCTCTCTCTCTCTCTCTCTCTCTCTCTCTCTCTCTCTCTCTCTCTCTCTCTCTCTCTCTCTCTCTCTCTTCAGATCTGGAAGGGGAATGGAGTCCGCAATGTTCAAAATGCATACGGTGCTCATACGATTCCATCGGGTGTTACGATTACAAACATATATATGTCGATGTACCTGATTCGTACAATTGACTACATTGCTACCTTTATCTGCTGAACTTGTACTTAAATGTAAAATCTTTATTTCACTCAATGTAAATACAAGTTTATCGAAGTAATTCTTTGAAAGTAATAGATAACTGTCTAATATTTACTGTTCTTTCTTTTTAGATATACTGGCGGATGGGATATTAACACATAATTGGAGATGGCGTTAACATTACTTGTTACAAGATGTTTTCGTTTCATCTATTGGATTACCGAGAAAAAAAGCTGCCAGAGATTTTTTTCTTTCAATGTTTGATACAGTAGAAAATCTATTTTTCCAATAATATTGGAAGCTAAAAAAAAAACGAGTTCTAGAGATTAAAGAAATGGTTTACCGATCTGCTGATAATCAACATGAACATTATTATATTCTGTTTGAAAATCAGACAACATAATTTTAAATGAGAATGAAATAACATCATCGATTTATTCTTGGTTCCGTAATTTTTTTTATATATCTATTTATCAAATGCTTTGCAAATATCCATATCTAAATACCAACTATATTGTGCATTCTAAAATTATATCGTACATTTATGTATCATATACAGTGAACTAATTTATTTCTTATATATTGATAAGGCACAAAGGTCGTGTACTGTAGAATAGAAAAGCGAGGTATTTCGGTAACCACGCATTTCTCAAAGCCATCACTGTAGCACAGAGATGAGGGAGGTCTGCCTCAAATTAGACATGGGAGTCGTCTCGACAGCCAAGTGCTTATTTCTTCGTTAATTGCTTTTGATATTAGTTAAAATGTTTTAAATATATCCACTTGTCAATATTTATGCTTATTGGCGGATGGAATATGTCATCACACCACTAGCCTAGTAGTGTGTTGTTTTCAGCTTGATACCGAAAGTGTATTCATGGCTATACTATCTTCACGGGAAAGTATTTCTTCTTTTCTTGTGTTAGGGTACACAGCGGAACAAAGGCCCAATATTGTCCCTTTCATATGTTTTCTCGTAATGTTCCGTTAGAAAGTTGTTTATCACATAAATTCATCAATTTTATAGATGCATTTATTTTGTTAAAATAAAGAAAGAGAATGCTTTATTTTTCTAAATTCATCTATAGTATTGTCAGAATGAGTGAAATGAAACCGAGATGTGAAGTAAGGATATGGAATTATTTTAATTTTATATGACGAATCACTTAAAAAATGTTTGTATGAAGGATTTACTTTATTCAAACGTGGAACAAATGAACCAGGAAGTGAAAAGGAGCAACATTCAGAGTTTCAGTGTGTGCACATTAACGTAAAGATCCAGGAGTGGTTTCTTCCCTACTAAAATTTCTGTATGTACCAATGTAAAAATCAAAGGAACCTGAACTAATAACGTTTTACCTAAGATGTTTTTGTTACACTTGAAAAACCTCCTGGGTATTGTTGTACATGCCATGGAAGACAATCTAAATGGCCTGTAAATCTATTGTACATAGATTTTATGTTCCGGATATTTCCATCAACAATTATTACCACTTCGTGGAAAATAAATTAAAACTGTTCTTTCTATGTTGAGAGTACTCATGACCTGAGATAATATTACTCGTTACTGTTAATTGCTATACGTCTGGAAGAGTGAAGTTGTGAGAGAGGAAGCAAGAGATCAGATGTAAAACTGACCATAAGTGGAGTCCAACAGAGTGGAATACGACTTTAAGCGGTCATTTATCAGTGCAGTGATAAATGACACATAACATCGCAATTGGCGGTAAAGCAAGCTGCAAAAATCTCCTTCAATGCAATTGACTCACCGTGGATGTAAAAGTGTGAACAATCCAAATAGTGACATAAGTACAAAAAGCTACGTCCCGTGTACATTAATTTAATATTACTTCGAGGCATTTGACTCCCTGATTTAATGCAAGTTTCTCCACTTAAATCCGACTCAATATTTTCATTCTCATCAGACTAAACAAAGGGAATGAATTTTATTCGAAATTTTCTTTTGTACCTCTGCATTCGTTTTGGAACTAGGTGTGGGTGTCCAAGATTCAACACTAGGTGATATATCGTCTCCAGAAAGACTCACAAACAAGAGTTGTCGTAAGTGGAAATCTCCAACTTTCTTACGAATGAAAAGTGAAGACAAGATTCAACGTTTCAAAAGCCATCACATACACTGTAAGCTATTCTCAATAATTGTGTATACAATAGTAAAATTTCATCCAACTAAAAGGATCTCTATCAATCAAGCCTTCTTACAATCAGGTATTATAATCATCAGGTCTATTGACAGGTCCTCTTTCTAAAGGGACTTGTGATTAATGGACATTCTCCTCTAAAACGTCACCACTGTATACATCCACTTCTTAATTTACTTTTGTACTTGCTGAAAAAAAATTATCATATGTTGTTATAATACAATAATTATATAAAATCTAAATCAAGCGGATATGCGATCGGCTGCTTTCTATTATTTTGTGAGGTGATTCATATGTTAGGCTTCATTTCCTGTCGATGTAAATTCAACTTAAATCCTCGCTATAAAGTTGATTCAGTAATATAAATGTGAATATTTAATCAGTCATAACTTTTCCCCATATCACACAATGTCCTCTTTCTACTAACTTGGCGTGTTTATTATCATTTGTATAAAGATAACAACGTCAGACTACGATGCGGCACTTCATTCGTTGTTGCACACATGTATATATTAAAATCACAAAGTTTGCATTGCTTGTCGTCCCTTCATATATAATAAATAAAAAGTTATAAGAGACGGAGGCGACTCTCGATCATATTAACATTAGTATTTGACTTATACGTATTTTACTGAAATTAAAAATATTAAAAATATATTCAGCCTCAGTGGGATTTAAACTGGGATTGTGAAATGTTGATTTATTTCTAAACAGCTAAAAATTCCAAACAACTCAGCACCTCTCGTATCAATTATAGAGTATTAAAAAGTGTAATGAATCACGAAATGCTGTCGAAAATTATATAAAGCTCATCTGTTTATCTGAGGATTATGTTAATTGATTTATCTCGGGGTGTCAATCTTTCTATAGAAAGGGAGACGGCTATAGATGGAAAACAGTGTTATTCCAGTTTTGAACCATACTTTCAGTTAATTACGTATAGTTTAGTCCCGATACGCAGCTGTTTGATTAAGATCTTTTGTTAATCTGGGAATTCATTAAATAACATTTCTGAAGGAAAAGTGGAGTCATTATAATTGGGAATACTTCGGGTCTTTCCATAGCTCGACCAGTATTGCAGTGTACCACATTCACTTAAGGATTTCAAAGGTATCAGATGTTTAGGATCCATTGTAATAATTAACATTGAATGTCAGATATTTCTCAACTTACGATCTGCTTATTCCGTTTGTTGCTTGAATGAGTTTAAATAGATTTATAAAATTGAAATTTCGCTAGTAATTCCTTATTCTGCAAGAAATAATTCAGCCATGACGTCCTTCCTTTCAGTTTTCAGATACGGTAAAATTCAGTTATACTACAGGAAATGTCTGATTTTATAGGAGTCGGTTCATCGATCGTAATAGAGTTATCGATTGAAAATAGGCAAAAGTTTTCACCGTAAATAGATGTCAAAATGGTTAGTTTCTGGTGATATATATTTTTGACTATCTCACAGTTTTTAACAATCGAGTTCCAAAAATCCAATATTTACTAGGAATGTATAATTCTGTACTATTCAATACTCCATGACAGAAATATATATGTAATATATCCAAGTATAACAGCATCAAGCGTGTTTAACCATTTAGGTACAGTTTGTTCTAGAAGTTGGAGATTCAATTTCTATGCCAATAAAAATAACCTTATACAAAAAGTATAATGCATGTATTAGAATAATCGAGCTTAAGGGAATTGGTGTGGATTTGAATAACTCAAGTCAGTGACGTTGTTCCTGAGGAGGAATCGTAAGCAATATTCATTAAATTAATATTCTATTAGCAAAGCGATATTTTTTCTCATCCCTTTAAAGAAAGATGTTCTGTACGATTTCAAAGAATCAGGAATTAATTTAAGAGATTTATATTCCAAGCTGAAGATTAGAATCAAACACTTTAGGAAACAAGGTAATAATAATGGATTTGTTATTCTCCCTAACGTATTGTATAACTCTCCTGTTTATTTGCTCAGTTATCATAAAGTTTTACATGTAAGAAGATAATAGGAAGAGGTTTGTCACTGGTAATATACATAGTACTTAGTTACATAGATAGTTTTTGGTATTAGTAATAGCGAGAGTGAAGCGATGACCCGAATATAGTTTGGGTGGTGATGTAGGGAAGAACGTACGAAAAGAATACTAATTAAGTGAATTAAGTTACCAATGTTATTTCTGTGGAAGTCAGTATCCATCGATCACATCGATGGCAATAAGAAGCAGAAATCGAACTCAGTACGCACACAGCGCACCGGATCGTTGCTTTGATGAACTGTTTGCTATTCTAGTTACCGACAACGAAAGGTTCTTCTTCTTCTTATTATTATTATTATTATTAAAGGTGGAAAACTGGGAGAGGGCACTTGCCTTGGTGGTCAGGGTCATTGTGGAATTTTACTGGGCTTTCTCCACAAATGTCCCTCCGAAGTCTCCCCCCTATTGGGGAATTTTTCATTGTTATTTTTGTTACATCCTCTGTTTTTGTTTTTTACACGCAGAAATGCCCATTTGTACCGTCCTGCATTGTCCTGCACTGTCCTTAATGTCTACTTTATGTAAACCCTTGTGGTTAATAAAGAAATCATTATTATTATTATTATTATTATTATTATTATTATTATTATTATTATTATTATTATTATTATTATTATTATTATTATTGTTGTTATTCCTTGAATCTCAGTCATTGATGTTGGTTAAGTGGAAAGTCCGTTGGATTGAATATCAAGCCACTACCTGCAGCCTCAGATATTCAGGACGTATCGGAGGGTTCTTGCTGTTCCAAGCAAGCATGCCTTTTGAAGCGTTCCAAAAAGCGTGAAGGGGCCGATTTTCTTTAACCATCCCTGGAAACTTTTGGAGATAGTCCCCAGTGCGCCTATGACAATCGGGATCACTTTGACTTCATGGCAGTTCCAAATCCTTTTCACCTCCCACTTTAGGTCCTGGTATCGGTTAATTTTCTCCCTCTCCTTCTCTTGCACACTCGTGTCGAACGGGCAGGCCACATCCACAATCAGACACGATCTTTTTTCTTTGTCCACAACCACCAGGTCACGTCTATTGTGTTCCAGTTTTTTGTCCGTCTGTATCCTAAAATCCCACAGCACCTTCACCTGATTGTTCTCCATCACCGCCTCTGGCCTATGCTCATACCATTTCTCAGAATGTGGTAAACTGTTTACTTTGCACAGGTGCCAGTGGATCACCCTGCCCATCACATCGTGTCTCCAGGCCTTATAGTGGGTCTGGGCTAGGTGTTTACACTCGGACACAATGTGAGCCACAGTCTCCTCTCTCTCTCCACAGATCCTGCACAGTGGGCTAGCCTCCTCCTTGTAAATATGGTGCTTCAACCACTTCGTTTTGAGGGCCTGCTCCTGCGCAGCCATTAGCATTCCTTCTGTAGCCTTTTTGAGGTCTCCTCTTCTCAACCAGTTCCATGTCTGTGGATCTCTAAATTCAGTTTTCTCAAAGAAGGTACTATGAAGGGATTTTCCCTTAAGGTTGCTCTTCCTCCTTGATGTTATTTCCTCCTTGGACATCCCCTGGCCTACTGTCCCCTCCTTCAGTACAGTTCTGAGCATTGGCGCCTTACTATAGGTCACGTATTTGTATAGGTTGTTTTTCTCCATCTGAACACAGTCCTCTATGCTGATAAGACCTCTTCCACCCTCAGATCTCCTTAGGTAGAGTCTATCGACATCACTCCTCTTGTGGAACATGTTGTAGATAGTCAATAGCTTCCTATTCTTCCTATCCATTTCTTTTTGTTCAGCAACATTCCATCTCAGAATTCCCGCACTGTACCTAATAATAGACACAGCTCGGGAATTTACTGCGCTTATGGCATTTCTGCTGTTCAGATGTGACTTCAATACGCTCCTTACTCTCCGAATGTATTCAGTTCTTAACAATTCCTTCATTTTTTTGTTCTTTATGCCATCAGCCTCCAGAACGCCCAAATACTTGTATCCTTCCTCAGAGTCAATTTCCTTTATCATCTCACCTGTTGGTATCTGGATCCCGTTACTTCTTCTCAACCTACCCCTCCTCATCACAATGACTCCACATTTACCAATACCAAACTGCATACATATATCACTGCTGAAAATACGGACAGTGTCAACAAGCACATCCAACTCCTTCTCACTTTTCCCGAAGAGCTTAAGATCGTCCATGAAGAGGTGGTGATTGATGGTAAGTTCTCCCCTTCCCAACTTGTATCCTGCTCTCACTTTTCGCAGCATAATGGTCAAGGGCATCAGGGCAAGGACAAACAACAGAGGGGACAGGCTATCTCCCTGGAAGATACCTCTCTTGATCTTCACGCTTCCCAAGGATACTCCAGTTGATGTCAACTCTGTCTCCCAGGACCCCATACTCCTGCCCAGCAACTGTCTGATGTTATCTGCCACCCTGATGATCTCCAGGCTTTTGGTGATCCAAGAATGAGGCACCATGTCAAATGCCTTTCTGTAGTCTATCCATCCCATGGCAAGATCAGTGTGTCTCCTCCTGCAATTCCCCATTACCATCTTATCAATAAGTAACTGGTCCTTTGTACCACGTGACTTCTTTCGGCATCCTTTCTGTTCGTCCGGTAACAAGTTGTTTGTGTGGAGGTGATGGTAGATTTCCTCAGACACAATGCTCGTCAACAGTTTCCACATTACGGACAGACATGTGATAGGTCTATAGTTGGTAACATCATTACCCTTGATTCGGTCTTTCATTATCAGAACTGTGGTACCTTTTGTCAACCAATCTGGCACCTCACCCGACACCAAGCAGTCATTGAACATGGCCGTCAGCTTCGGGTGGAGGGATGTTAAATGTTTAATCCAATACCCCTGCACACCATCTGGGCCTGGTGATTTCCAGTTAGTTAGTTTTTTGGCCTGCCCCTTAAGAGTTTCAACTGTGATACTCAAATCAGTTTGTTGTTGTGCCTGCTCACCGATCTCCCTCTGTACTGTCTCAATCAACCCTGCCTGGACATTATGTCTAACATCCTGCTCCCATATTCCTCTCCAGAATGTTTTAGTTTGCTCCGCCCCAGGGATCAAGTCGTTGCCTCTTTCTTTCCCCTCAAGCTGTCCAAACAGCATCTTTTGGTTGTTGTCGAACATGCGGTTCTGTTTATACTGACTGACTCTGTTCTCGTATCGCCTGATTTTTGCACTCTTTGCTACAATGCGTTGCTTCAGTTCCTCTATGATAATATTTAGCTTTTTCCTCCTAGTTTTGTATTTTATTTCCAGTCTATTTTTAGTGCCTATGTTTTTTAGTGTCCCATTCAGTAGTGACTCAAGCTTTCCTATGTCATTTCTCATTTCCCCGATTTGCCCACTCAGTCGCTTCTTCCACCACGGCTCTGCTCTTTCTTGTCTGTTGTTTCCTCTCGCTTTTATACCAAGTAGTTTCCTCACCGTATTTGCTGTTGCTTTGAGGATATTGTTGCACTGGTGAAGGCTCCTCGCCTCAAGGTATGGGATGACTTTGTTTACCTTAGCTGTTGTTTCTTTTAACTTTTTCCTGTCTACAAATCTTAGGTTCATAGGTCTCCCACTATCATTGTTCAATTCATCTACCACTAAATTTAGGATGTCAACCGAATCTTGTCCTAGCCCGTCAGCATTCATCTCCTCAGTGGCCGTATCTCTGTTCCAGGTATTATTTATCTCAGTATTCAGATCATTGTCTGCTTCGGGTGGTTCCTCCGTTCTCAGGACCTCTTCACCTTCATTTCCCACTGGCTCGCTTGTCTGGCATACTACACCCGCCATCTCCAAGCCATTCTCTCTGCTCAGTTCCTCCAGTTCCAGCTCGCTTATCCACCCATTAGTTCTTATTACCCGAGCCTGCCCGGCCAATTTTTGTTCATCTAATTTAAATAAACCAATCTTGTTCCAGATGTTATGCATCCGTCTCCTGTAGCCCCTCTCCTTGGGGTTACTTTTCAGGTAACATTGCATAACAGTTCTATTCAATTCTTTCGTCCAGTTGGTTCTGGCCCCTTTCCTTCTTCTCCTTCCTCCAACATCAGCAGTATTTGGTTGACAGTCAGGTTCCTGCTGCTGAGCCAGGGGGCACCTGTTGGGTGAGAGTCTGTCACATGACGTTCTAGTCTCCATTTCACCGTTATTCGAACTGTTTATGTTCGATATTTAAACACTCTTATCGAGGATTGGCGAATGTATGGTTACATAGCCATCTGTGGACCGCCATTCCACTTGGCCCTTGTGTGGCATTATCACCACGCTGTATACGAACACACATAAACAAACAAACACACAGGCAGAAAGGGTCCCAAAAATGTATAAGCATAAGTTTCATTGTAATGTAGTGTTCGAATGTCTGACTTAGTTTTTGTTTTTTAAGTTTTAGTTTTTCCCCCCTCTTCTCTGTCCGTCCGCCTGCTTCTCTCTTCATTCTTATTTTCCTTACGTTTTGGGGTTTTTTTTTTTTGTTTTTGTTTTTGTTTTTGTTTTTCTCTGTTTGTTTTTCTCGTTTTTTGCTGTTGTTGCTGTGCTGCTTTGGTTTTGTTGTTTGTTTTTTCTTTTTTCTTTTGAGTCTATCTATATATTTTGATGCCTTCCTCTTTTTTAGCAGTAGGGATTCTATAATGTGGTGGCAGCAGCCAGCAGGGAGAGGTGGAAACTGGCGGCGGTAGCGATACTGAGACAGTGGTGATGGTGATGTCGATACCGAGGCAGTGGTGGCGGTGATGTGACCGTATTACTGTAGTGATGGTGCTGTACCGGTGGTAGCAGTGAAGGAGTGAAGGGGTGGTGGCGGCGGTGATGGGATAATGTTGGTAATGATGGCCGTAGTGAGCGGTGGTGGTGAAAATGCCGTTATCTGGCTGTTGTGTTTAGTGTACACAGGTGATGGGGTGGGTGGTGTATCTAGTTTCTGGTGTTGGTAAGTTTGGCTGTTCTATATAGTGTAGACAGAGGAGAGGAGGGCGGGGGGTTCTTCTTCCATTTATAGCCATTTTCTTTTTTGGATATACAGTGTACAATACAAAGTTGAATATTTGAATATTTGAGCCTTATAACAATATATTTTGGGTCCGAATTTTTTTGGGCTCAAGCCGGGTGCTTTACGTAGCATTTGTACTAAGAGTTGTTATTTCACAAATGATTTAAATATGTTAAAAATTCAAAACTTACGGGAGCGATTTCATGACCTCCGCCACCTCGTGCGTCTTCTTCCCTTATTATTATTATTATTATTATTATTATTATTATTATTATTATTATTATTATTATTATTATTATTATTATTATTATTATTATTATTATTATTATTATTATTATTCCTTGAATCTCAGTCATTGATGTTAGTTAACTGGAAAGTCTGTTGGAATGAATATCAAGCCACTACCTGCAGCCTCATATATTCAGGATGTATCGGAGGGTTCTTGCTGCTCCCAGCAAGCATGCCTTTTGAAGCGTTCCAAAAAGCGTGTAGGGGCCGGTTTTCTTTAACCATCCTTGGAAACTTTTGGAGATAGTCCCCAGTGCGCCTATGACAATCGGGATCACTTTGACTTCATGGCAGTTCCAAATCCTTTTTACCTCCCACTTTAAGTCCTGGTATCGGTTAATTTTCTCCCTCTCCTTCTCTTGCACTCTCGTGTCGAATGGGCAGGCCACATCCACAATCAGACACGATCTTTTTTCTTTGTCCACAACCACCAGGTCAGGTCTATTGTGTTCCAGTTTCTTGTCCGTCTGTATCCTAAAATCCCACAGCACCTTCACCCGATCGTTCTCCATCACCGCCTCTGGCTTATGCTCATACCATTTCTCAGAATGTGGTAAACTGTTTACTTTGCACAGGTGCCAGTGGATCACCCTGCCCATCACATCATGTCTCCAGCCCTTATAGTGGGTCTGAGCTAGGTGTTTACACTCGGATACAATGTGAGCCACAGTCTCCTCTCTCTCTCCACAGATCCTGCACAGTGGGCTAGCCTCCTCCTTGTAAATATGGTGTTTCAACCACTTCGTTTTGAGGGCCTGCTCCGGCGCAGCCATTAACATTCCTTCTGTAGCCTTTTTGAGGTCTCCTCTTCTCAACCAGTTCCATGTCTGTGGATCTCTAAATTCAGTTTTCTCAAAGAAGGTACTATGAAGGGATTTTCCCTGAAGGCTGCTCTTTCTCCTTGATGTTATTTCCTCCTTGGACATCCCCTGGCGTATCGTCCCCTCCTTCAGTACAGTTCTGAGCATTGGCTCATAACTATCAGTCACGTATTTGTGTAGGTTGTTTTTCTCCATCTGAACACAGTCCTCTATGCTGATAAGACCTCTTCCACCCTCAGATCTCCTTAGGTAGAGTCTATCGACATCACTCCTCTTGTGGAACATGTTGTAGATAGTCAATAGCTTCCTAGTCTTCCTATCCATTTCTTTTTGTTCAGCAACATTCCACCTCAGAATTCCCGCACTGTACCTAATAATAGACACAGCTCGGGAATTTACTGCGCTTATGGCATTTCTGCTGTTCAGATGTGACTTCAATACGCTCCTTACTCTCCGAATGTATTCAGTTCTTAACAATTCCTTCATTTTTTTGTTCTTTATGCCATCAGCCTCCAGAACGCCCAAATACTTGTATCCTTCCTCAGAGTCAATTTCCTTTATCATCTCACCTGTTGGTATCTGGATTCCGTTACTTCTGCTCAACCTACCCCTCCTCATCACAATGACTCCACACTTACTAATACCAAACTGCATACATATATCACTGCTGAAAATACGGACAGTGTCAACAAGCACATCCAACTCCTTCTCACTCTTCCCGAAGAGCTTAAGATCGTCCATGAAGAGGAGGTGATTGATGGTAATCTCTCCCTTTCCCAACTTGTATCCTGCTCTCACTTTTCGCAGCATAATGATCAGGAGCATCAGAGCAAGGACAAACAACAGAGGGGACAGGCTAGCTCCCTGGAAGATACCTCTCTTGATCTTCACGCTTCCCAAGGATTCTCCAGTTGATGTCAACTCTGTTTCCCAGGACCTCATACTCCTGCCCAGCAACTGTCTGATGTTATCTGCCACCTTGAAGATCTCCAGGCTTTTGGTGATCCAAGAATGAGGCACCATGTCAAATGCCTTTCTGTAGTTTATCCATCCCATGGCAAGATCAGTGTGTCTCCTCCTGCAATTCCCCATTACCATCTTATCAATAAGTAACTGGTCCTTTGTACCACGTGACTTCTTTCGGCATCCTTTCTGTTCGTCCGGTAACAAGTTGTTTGTGTGGAGGTGATGGTAGATTTCCTCAGACACAATCCTCGTCAACAGTTCCACATTACGGACAGACATGTGATAGGTCTATAGTTGGTAACATCTTTACCCTTGATTCGGTCTTTCATTATCAGAACTGTGGTACCTTTTGTCAACCACTCTGGTACCTCACCTGACATAAAGCAGTCATTGAACATGGTTGTCAGTTTCGGATGGAGGGATGTTAAATTTTTAATCCAATACCCCTGCACACCATCTGGGCCTGGTGGTTTCCAGTTGGTTAGATTTTGGGGCCTGCCCCTTAAGAGTTTCAACTGTGAAACTCGAATCAGTTTGTTGTTGTGCCTGCTCACCGATCTCCCTCTGTACTGTCTCACCCTACCTGGTCATTATGTCTAACATCCTGCTCCCATATTCCTCTCCAGAATGTTTTACTTTGTTCCGCCTCAGGGATATAGAAGTTGCCTCTTTCTTTCCCCTCAATCTGTCCAAACAGCATCCTCTGGTTGTTGTCGAACATGCGGTTCTGTTTATACTGACTGACTCTGTTCTCGTATCGCCTGATTTTTGCACTCTTTGCTACAATGCGTTGCTTCAGTTCCTCTATGATAATATTTAGCTTTTTCCTCCTAGTTTTGTACTTTATTTGCAGTCTATTTTTAGTGCCTATGTTTTTTAGTGTCCCATTCAGTAGTGACTCAAGCTTTCCAATGTCATTTCTCATTTTCCTGATTTGACCACTCAGTCGTTTCTTCTACCAAGGCTCTGCTCTTTCTTGTCTGTTGTTTCCTCTCGCTTTTATACCAAGTAGTTTCCTCACCGTATTTGCTGTTGCTTTGAGGATATTGTTGCACTGGTGAAGGCTCCTCGCCTCAAGGTATGGGATGACTTTGTTTACCTTAGCTGTTGTTTATTTTAACTTTTTCCTGTCTACAAATCTTAGGTTCATAGGTCTCCCACTATCATTGTTCAATTCATCTACCACTAAATTTAGGATGTCAACCGAATCTTGTCCTAGCCCGTCAGCATTCATCTCCTCAGTGGCCGTATCTCTGTTCCAGGTATTATTTATCTCAGTATTCAGATCATTGTCTGCTTCTGGTGGTTCCTCCGTTCTCTCGACCTCTTCACATTCATTTCCCACTGGCTCGTTTGCCTGGCATACTCCACCCTCCATCTCCAAGCTAATCTCTCTGCTCAGTTCCTCCAGTTCCAGCTCGTTTATCCACCCATTAGTTCTTATTACCCGAGCCTGCCCGGCCAATTTTTGTTCATCAAATTTAAATATACCAATCTTGTTCCAGATGTTATGCATCCGTCTTCTATAGCCCCTCTCCTTGGGGTTACTTTTCAGGTAACATTGCATGACAGTTCTATTCAATTCTTTCGTCCAGTTGGTTCTGGTCCCTTTCCTTCTTCTCCTTCCTCCGACACCAGCAGTATTTGGTTGACAGCCAGGTTCCTGCTGCTGAGCCAGGGAGCACCTGTTGGGTGAGAGTCTGTCACATGACGTTCTAGTCTCCATTTCACCGTTGTTCGAACTGTTTAGTTTCGATATTTAAACACTCTTATCGAGGATTGCCGAATGTATGGTTACATAACCATCTGTGGATTCACCGTCTCCGGTGGTTGCGCCGCCCCACTTGGCTCTTGTGTGGCATTATCACGACGCTGTAGACGAACACAAATAAACAAACAAACACACAGGCAGAAAAAACCCCAAAAATGAATAAGCATAAGATTCATTGTAATGTAGTGTTCGAATGTCTGACTTAGTTTTTCCCTTCTCTGTCCGTCCGCTTGTTTCTCTCTTCATTCTTATTTTCTTAACGTTTTTTTTTTTTGTTTTTGTTTTTCTCTGTTTGTTTTTCTCTTTTTTTTGCTGTTGTTGCTGTGCTGCTTTGGTTTTGATGTTTGTTTTTTTCTTTTTTCTTTTGAGTCTATCTATATATTTCGATGCCTTCATCTTTTTTAGTAGGAATTCTATAATGTGGTGGCAGCAACTAGCAGGAAGCAATGGGAGAGAATAGCGGCGGTAGCGATACTGAGATAGTGGTGGTGATGATGTCGATACTGAGGCAGTGGTGGTGGTGATGTGATCGTATTACTGTAGTGATGGTGTTGTAGCGGTGGTAGCAATGAAGGAGTGGTGGCGGCGGTGATGGGATAGTGGTAGTAATGATGGCAGTGGTGGTGGTGATGTGGTCGTATTACTGTAGTGATGGTGTTGTAGCGGTGGTAGCAATGAAGGAGTGGTGGCGGCGGTGATGGGATAGTTGTAGTGATGATGGATGGGCGGCGTTGTCGTTACTGATGTCCGTTCGGTGAATCTATGGGGTTAGTCGCGTATATGTGTTGACATAAATTCCCTTAATGTTGGGATTAAACATTTTTTTAAAACTTGGGACAATAATTGTTTCTACTTTAGGCACAAGGCCAGCAATTACCCAGTGCATTACTGGTACTTTATTGTATCGACCCCGTAAGGATGAAAGGCAAAGTCAACCTCGGCGGGATTTGAATCAGATCGTAAAGGGACGTAACAATCCTGGAAAGCATGGCGTCCGACCCTGTACCGATACTGACAATAATAATAGTATTTATTATTATCATTATTATGTTGAGATTGGTTGTGGTGGTGGTGAAATTGCCGTTATCTGGCTGTTGTGTTTAGTGTACACAGAGAGGTGATGGGGTAGGTGGTGTATCTAGTTTCTGGTGTTGGTGAGATTGGTGTTGTTTGGCTGTTCTATATAGTGTAGACAGAGGAGGGAGGGGGTCTTCTTCTTCCATTTATAGCCATTTTCTTTTTTGAATATACAATGTACAATACAAAGTTGAATATTTGAATATTTGAGCCTTATAACAATATATTTTGGGTCTGAATTTTTTGGGGGCTCAAGCCGGATGCTTTACGTAGCATTTGTACTAAGAGTTGTTATTTCACAAATGATTTAAATATGTTAAAAATTCAAAGCTTACGGGAGCGATTTCATGACCTTCTACCACCTCGTGCGTCTTCTTGCCTATTATTATTATTATTATTATTGCATTTATCTTGCTTTATGTTCATACGAGTTATCACCAAGTCACAACCAGTGACCTCAAGAGACAACAAGGTCCGCCATGTTCAAGAAAGAACATACATATTCACACATGCTATCTCCAGGTCCTTATACTTGCCCAATTTTTCAAATGTTTTTATAGATACATTCTTGTCTATTGGAACGGACATATCAATAAAGTTCTTCAATATTATATCAGGTCTATTTGCATCTATTTTTCGGTCTGTTTGGATGCTAAAGTTCCACAAGAGTGACATGTGATCTTTTTCAAGTATGGGAGGTGGTTGATGCTCCCAGCAATTCTTTTGATGGGGCAGGTCAAAATGCTTACACATTATCCAATGTATGTATTGTGCAGCTCTGTCATACCTATTTAGGTATTCGGTTGGAGCTATATGACTGCACATTGAAATTATATGGTCAATGGTCTCTGGTTGTTTTTTGCATACACGGCATAATGTGCTGCACCCATTTTTTATTATGTTGTCTTGGTAATTTTTTGTTGGCAGACACTGATCTTGTGCTGATATAATCAGTCCTTCAGTCTCAGATTTCAGTCCAGAGGATGCCAACCACTGATGGGTTAAAGTTTTGTCAACATCAGGATTGTTAGCTCGCTCTGGGTATTTTCCATACAGAGGCTTTTCTTGCCATTTCTTAGCCAGTTTCTGTAGCAGTTCTTTCTTTGCAGTTACTTTTACCTGCTTTGCTTGTTCTGTGTTTTCCATTTCAGCAGTAAATGTGACTTCTGAAATTTGTAGCCCATTACTGTATCATTGTGCATCTTTTGTAATGGAATATGATCTTTTGATGCTTTCGTGTTTCAAAACGAGTTTGATCATCCGATCATGTGATTCCCTTAGATATGTAGATAATCCAATTGTTGCAGTTTTCAACGCAATGTCTAACTGGACTAACCCACGTCCTCCTTCTTTCCTAGGGAGATATATTCTATCTATATCTGCCTTAGGGTGATGCATTCTGTGCATGGTTAAGAATTTTCGAATTTTTGTATCGAGCCTACGGATCTCTGTGCTTGACCAGTTGATGACATTGTAACTGTAGGTTACTACTGGTATGGCAACGTGTTTATGACATCGATCCTATTCCTTGCATTCAATTCCGTTCTTAAGATTGCTCTTACTCTGCGGTAACATTCCTTCCTTATCCTTTCCCTCATTGTCGAGTGCTTGATTCCGTCTCCTTCACAAACACCTAGATATTTGTAAGTGTTTTCTTGATCAAGTTCTCTTATCACGTTCCCCCGATCAAGATTAATGTCTGAACTCTTCAGCAGCTTTCATCTGGTGAACGTTGCTTTGGCGCATTTATCTAGTCCAAACTCCATTTTAATGTCATCACTGAACTGCTCCACAGTGGATAATAGCCCTTGCAATTGTTCATCATTTTTTGCAAATAGTTTCAGGTCATCCATGTAGAACAAGTGATTAATAGTTTTGTCATAGACTTTATATCCATGTTTTGTTTCATTGAGCATTTTACTTAATGGTATAAGTGCGATGCAGAATAAAAGCGGTGATAAAGAGTCACCCTGAAAAATTCCACAATTAATATTAACTTCTCCAGCTTCCAGTGATTTTGTTTCACTATTCAAAAGGAGTGTCGTTTTCCATGTCTTCATACTGAATGACAAAAACCTCCTGACAACGGGGGATATTTTGAAAATCTCTAAACATTTTTCAATCCAACTGTGTGGCAAACTATCGAATGCTTTTTTATAATGTATCCAAGCAATCGATAGATTTTTGTGTCTATTATGACAATCTTCCAGTATCATTTTGTTAACCAGAAGCTGATCCTTACAGCCATATGAGCCTCGTTTACACCCTTTCTGCTCAATGGGAAATAGGTCATTTGTTATCAGGTGGTCATATGTGTATTCAGTTAGGACTGATGTTAAAATTTTATACATTGTGGTCAGCAAGTTATCGGTCTGTAATTTTTGGGATTGTTTGTCTCATCATTCTTCGGAAGCAGGAATGTAATGCCGTTAACTAGCCATGATGGTATCTTTTCTGGCTCCTTAACTATTTCATTGTAAAGTTGGGCTAACAGCTCATGAGACTCTGTGAAGGCATTTATCCAAAAGTTTTGTATTTTGTCTTTTTCTGGGGATTTCCATTTGCTGGTTTTTCTTAGAGCCAAGCGCAACTGTTCAACTGTTATATTTTCCCATATTTGTTCCTCAAGGTGAGCTGTATCTTTCATTTGTCTGTCTATCCATGGGGCATGTATGTTATAAACTTTTTCTTCGGCCCAGATCTTTTCCCAGAATTCTTGCACTTCCTCCTTGGGTGGTATTGATTTAGCAGTTATTGTTGACTTACCAATTTTTCTGTAGAAGTTTCTTTAGTTGTTTTTGAACATATTATTGTCCTTATAGAATCTAGATCGTTTTTCAAAGCGCCTTATACGAGCAGCTTTGGCCGACATTTTTTGCTTGATTATTTCTATCAGCATGTCTATGTCACATGTTGATTTTATATTGTACTTTTTTTCAATTTTCTAAGTTTAGTTTGTTTAACATGTTCACCTACTTTATAGTTTGTTAAAATTTCTATGTCAGATCGGAGAAAGTTTATTTGGCGATTGATATTCTCTTGCCAAGTAGATTTCTTGTGGGAATTCCTTTGTTTTTTCATCTTCACTCCACATAAGTGAGTGGTGACTTTAGCCGATGCATAATAGAGATGATTTAAATCAGTAATGTTTAGTTTGTTTGTGATGATAATGTTTTTGAGAATTATGTTAGTCTTGTGTATTATCTTTTGGTTCTGTTTAGAGTTCTGGATCTTAGGGAGGGTGTCTCGTTGCCCCATGTCAGATTCTTTCATTTTCATCCATTCGATCATAATTTCATCCTTCAAGTTGGCAAGTTCATTCTCATTCATTTCTTTATCATTTACGATCTCATTATTTTCATTTGGAGTTTCATCCTGAGCATGCACTCCCTCCACTTTTTCGATCCTTTCTTTAATTTGTTCTGTTGCCAGTGATTCCGCCCCAACCCTGGGGTTCGAAGTGTTACAGTTTACCTCGTTTATTATTATTATTATTATTATTATTATTATTATTATTATTATTATTATTATTATTATTATTATTCAAATTTTCCGTCATTCTATTATAAGTCATTTAAGTACTTGATTTCCATTCTTGCATTCACGCACATATATGAATACACACAGGGCTTGCCGTGTGGGCTCCTCCAGCCTGCAGCTGCTACGTCGAACGAGAATAAGTTCCTGGTAGGATGATCGAAGAAGACCGATGCGTTGTAAATGCGGACCCTCGTCTTCTGGAAGATAGAGCAGTTGCGTCTAAGGGTCTTCAATAAGGAATGAATGACCCCGGCAACCATGTCACATCTGCGGTTTATCTCCGGGGTCAGGTGTTAATTGTTGGTGACAGTCGAGCCCAGGTGAGTGAAGGAGCTAAAAGACTCTACAGCGGCGAGCCCAACAGGATGCAAGCCATAGCCGACATGCATCAGCTTTGTTTTCCCCAGCGTACTTGAAAGCCCAGCTTTGCTGATTCCTCACGGTATATGGTATGTGTGTCTCTGAGTTGATTGACCGAGTTGCTGAATAGGGTGGTGTCGTCTGCGTACTCCAGGTTGGTTTGGTGGTAATTGTCGAAGAAAACGCCAGAAGCATTTGAAAAGTTCAGGTTCAGCCATGCATCCCTGCCAGACACCGTTGTTGATGGAAAAAAAGATGGTGATCTTGGGAAGCACGCCACAAGCTGTAGACTTTTACAAAGGGCTGCGTGGTCAACAGCGTCGAAAGCCGTCTTGAGGTCGACGAAGGAGACTTAGAGGCAGTGATCTCTGAGCTCTTTCAATAATTAGGCGGAGAGCAGAAATGTTGTCGGCGGTGGATTGATTAGGCAAGAGCCCGACTTGTTGTGGGCGACGTCCACTTCTAATGGTGGGAACAAAATGGTTGAGGAGGATCGAGATGGGGACCTTACTTGGGACGGATAAAAGTGCGATGCCCTTGTAGTTGCTGGAGACGAGTTTGTCACTCTTCCGTTTTCAGAGGGGGAGGATAACGCCTCAGGTCCAGTCATTTAGAAATCGCTCAGACACCCATACTTAGTTGGTGATATCGGTGAGCCTGTTTCAACATTTCCACGGTGATAGTCAGATTCCAGATGCTTTATATATTTTTAGTTTCTTCAGGACGGCTCTGACTTCATTGGGAGTGACAGGATCGAGTCTGCAGCAGTGTCTACAGTGATGGTTAGAGAGGTATCAATTGGAACGGTTGGGTGATGTAGAATAAGGGTGAAATGCTCCTTCCAGCGTTCGAGGCAGATTGTTTCACTGGGGATGGCGTTGCCATTGGTTTCCTTTACCTGGGCTGTCTTGATCCTTGGACGGGAAGGGGCTCTAAGGAGTATATTAAATATTTGCCTGAGGTTGTTATGCGTTGTCGTTGCCTCCTGGTGCACGGCTTCTTCCGCCCCTAATTATCTCTTGCATCCGCCGTGAGATCCAAAGTCATTTGGGGAAAGATCTTGAGTTTACCAGGAAGTAGCACGCAGACTGGTTGATGTTTGATGTAAAGATCTCCCATTAGTCGGTCTCGTCCTCAGCGATGACACGGAATAGATTGGAGATGGAGCACGCAAATGTAGAGGCGATGCTGGAATCGTGGAGTCAAGATGAGTCAGATCGGAGCTGGTACTTGGTGTCAACGACCGCTCGCAACCTCAGCCTGAATATTGTAGCCAGAAACCAATGATCTGTATTGCTGAGCTTAACTCCTCTCCTCTGTAGAACCAGCAGTTGGTAACAAACGACATCCAGCCAGGGGAGATGATGTGGTTGATTGCCTTCTAAGTGTAACCCTCAAGTGATAGATGATTTTGCGAAGGAACTGTCAAGGACAACTTCTACCAACACCATTAAAGGGACTTGGGACAAATCCCACACCATATCACATTCAACCGCACAGGCACCGATTCTACCGTCTCTTCTTCCGCCAGGCTCTCACAATCCGTCACATTATAGACTCAGCCCATTTGCACAACGTTCGCCGACTCATTCAACAATGACAACGATGGTCGTCTGCTGTTCCTCTGCCATTACAACAAAGGATGTACCGCAAAATTAATCTCGGTATGATTTGAACTCGTATAAAAGTGTCCTAGAATAGATAGTGACGACGCGCTAGCGAATGTGCCAATCCGCCGTTTTATAATAGTATTCTTATAACTGATGGACTATTTTTCAATTTCAAACAATTTGCAGAATTTCATTCTAAATAATTCATTGTTCTAAACATCAACGATTATGCATTTCCACTCCGCCAGCGTATATATACGTTGTTTGATAGCTCAAGTTGTATACTCTAATGATTTTAGAGTTATTGATTGTTATGTAAAATTTGTGAAACCCAATTTACTCAAGATAAAAACTGAAATTGAGTTGAGAATGTTGCTGATACTCTTGAAATTGTTATTTAAATTGGTTGTCATTTATCCTTTTATAAGTATTTTCATCTATTTTCATTTGCTGTTAATGTGTGACAAAATGCTCAATTACGTTTTTATGGGAATTAAAATCTACATCGAAAATCTATCCTTCTTATTTGATTATCATTACATTCAGCAATAACGAAATCATTAAAATTTCATCAATAATTTTTAGTGTATGTCAACCGTTTAATAAGTTATGTACTTAAAATGGCATCGTTCGCAAATTACTGTAGAAATTCTTCAATTCAAGGAGGTTCATAGCAAATAGAATCTGTTATTTCCATATTAATAAGAACGAAATATAACGTCATCCAATTTCATATAGTTTATATTGTCTAATATGAATACATAATGAATGATATGCAAGCTACTCTCTTTTCCCCAAACTGAACAATGTATATACGATTTATGACAAATATTGGAACATAATTTCTCGTCAAATTATTTCACTCTACTGCACACAAAAAGATTACTATAGACAAAGAACAAAAACAAATTGATCAAGCTAGAAAGACAGTTCCTTTGTGAATTCTATTGATATTCTAAATTTTAATACACCATTGAAGAATATCACCAAACTGTACATGTAACACAAAGAAAATTTATTTTTTGTCGTTAATATCGAAAATGTTTCTAGCAAGGAGATGAAGATTTATAAAGAATTCAAATGTTCAATATATATTCACATAAAAAAATTATATGGCTTTTGGATTTACACGAATTATATATTTCCTACTAAACTGTTTCTGATAAAATGTAAAAAAAAAAAAAAAAATAATAATGTAAGGCAGGCATTATGAATCATTTTTCATTTAAAATTTCAAAATTATTTCTGAAAGTTTAATAATTAAATTTAAGCATGTTAAACGCAAACAATACATTGAGTATAACAATTAAAATCTTATAACCTGCACAAGCTAAATAATAATAATAATTGTTTCTGATATAAGCACAAGGCCAGCAATTGGAAGGGAATGGGAACGACGATTAAATATACCCCAGTGCATTACTGGTACTTTAATTTATCGAGCCCGTAAGAATAAAAAGCAAAGCTATTATCGGTAGCATTTGAAATCAGAACGTAAAGTGACGTAACGCTATGCCGCAAAGCATGTTGTCCGCTGCTTAAGTGATGCTGTTAGTCTACCACTCTTATAATAATAATTGTTTCTACTTTAGGCACAAGGCCAGCAATTACCCAGTGCATTACTGGTACTTTGTTTTATCGACCCCGTAAGGATGAAAGGCAAAGTCAACCTCGGCAGAGTCAAACTGTTATAATAATAATGGCTTCTGATTTAAGCACAAGGCCAACAATTTGAAGGGAAGCGGGTTATTGATTCAATCGATCCCAGTGCCTCCGAACTCAGAACATAAAGGCACATAACAATATACCACATCTGACGCTCTACTGAGACTGTCAATCCACCATCCTTATAATAATAATTGTTTCTACTTTTTGGCACTAGGCCAGCAATTATCCAGTGCATTACTGGTACTTTATTTTATCGACCCCGTAAGGATGAAACGTAAAGTTAACCTCGGCGGGATTTGAACTCAGAAGGGCGGTAACTCCATGCGTCAAAGCGTGGCATCCGACCCTCTACCGATGCTGCCAATCCACCACCATTATAATAATAATAATTCTTTATTTATTAACCACAAAACAGTTTACAAAAAAATACCTTAAATACGGCAAAAGACGTACAAGACGGTAAAATATGGATTTCTGCGCGTACGAAAAAAAAAATAACAAAAGCAAAGGATGTAACAAAAAGTAAATCAAAAAGCTCTTCCTGGAGGTTTTCGTGGAGAAAGCCAACAAAAACTACGGTGACGCTGACCACCAAAGCAAGTGCCCTCTCCCAGTTTTCCAGCACCAATCTATAGGTGCATACTCAGATCAGGCCAATTCACTCGGGCAATTCTCACCTCTCTCACCCATCTTTCAACAAGTTGAAATAAACATCCAAGTCAGCAATTCTCGGATACTCGATAAGTGCGTTCAGGAGGGTTTCATCGCCCGGTCAGCATCTCAAATAAGGTCCGTCTGACAGCATTTCAATGCTTGTAGAATTTATGCCGATCTGGAAAAGCTCCTTGGCAGCACTGCCAGGCCAGGGATTTCTGGAAGTTTTCCATGGGCCCCGGCCGGAAAATTCTTCCAAAGAGATTGGCTAGTTGATTCCCCAATGACGTCGTTACACTTATCCACCACCAACCCTCCATAAAACGCTAAGGTGGAATATCCACTGTCGCAGTGCTCGATTAGCTGACGGTTGTGAGCGCCTGAAGATAGATAGTCCAGTCTAGTCTCTAAGCGCTCCATTACGGTTTTTGCTTGACCCAGGACTGCAACTCCATCAACGTGACGAGTTGCGGAAAAACACGTCTACCAAACGGCAACCACACCTGTTCCCCATCCTGGGAAATCTGGAGGTGTCGTAACTTCAGAGCATGTCTACGCTTCATCAGCCACGGGTGCGTAACGAGTGTTGACAGAAGGTGACACCTGATCATCGGAGGGCTTCCCTTCCACAAAAAGCGAATGGGCAAATGGTCCAGGGCAGTCATACGAGGCGTAGGACAAGGCACCTCCACCCGATTTTCAGCGACAGGTTTCTCTCGGTCCATTCTATCGTCTCCTCGTCCCAGTTTTTCTCCATTTGGAGTTCCAGACCAAACCAGATCCCTAGCAATTAACCGGACCGTCCGTCCAGAGCCTGATGACGCTGTTGGATGGCATGGACCTGCCTCACCAGATGCCAAGCAACAGGTCCACCGACTTTTCCTGATTAATCTTTGCTCCAGTTGCCACCGCGTTTCCCCTGAGAATGGTGCCGATCATCTTAATGTATTTGGTGTTCGACACCACAACGGTGACGTCGTCGGCATAAGCTGACCCGCTACTCCTACAACGTCACCAGTTCGTACAGTAATTGCTCAAGAATCAATTCTTGACAACAGGGACGATGTATCGCATGAAGTAAAGATATGAGGTAGAGATCTAAGGATGGATCTGTGTGGAATTGTGCATGTCTGCTCATCTCCCATTAGACCACCGATGATACACGCCAACCTCGTTGTTCGCACTTTGGCCAAAACCCTTGAAGAGTTATGGGCCTGAAATGATCTATTTTCTCCCCCTTATTCGGGTCTTTTCTCAGCAGCACCACCGCTCCTCGGCTCACAGAACTGCTAATTTTTCCCGTTCTCCTGCCAGTTGCAGTAGAAGTGCGGCAAGAGGTCACCGAACAAGCCTTGCATGTGTACGTAAAGCTAGTAGGGCAGACAACACAAACAAAGAGATTTACCCATCGTGCAGCCAATCACTGACTCTCGTACTTCCGCAGCTGTTTTCGGCTTTTTGCAACACTCAGCCTCGGTGGTCAAGAACCACTCTTACCGTCGATGTATCCATTAAAGTCCATCCCTCGATCTGGCCCGCGGCTGCCCAGGAACAGCTGAGCGAAGTGCCGCTGAAAGACCACACACATTTGCTCGGGATCGAGTAACCTGCACCCTTCATGGTCCTCCAAAGGCCGGATCGTCACTGTGTAGCCACCACACACCTCCACCACTCTGGTTCATCAAACATTTTCCCCCCTTCGTGTCTCAGAGCACGTGCCCTGGCTCTGACATCGCAGCCTTCGGTCTTTGCATTGAGAAATTGGGTGAGTACCAATCTCAGCACAAGCAGGTTTTGGGGGTGCCTTTACTCAGCGCCTTGTCTAATCTTCTAACTCGCTCTGCCTCTATTGCTAACGTCTTACTAAACATAAATGATTATATTCTAATCTTTTGTGTTCCGTGTAGTCGACTATCTTGAATTGTGGAAACCTATGCTAGAACTATCTACAGGCTGGGGCATAAAAACTGTTACAAAATAAAATGCAAATAGTTCTTGAAAAAAAACATTTATTTCAAGATCTGACTTCAGCAAATAGTAAGGAATATACTATTAAACATCTGCACAAAAATCTATTCCAAATGCTTTCTTCTAGCTCACAATCCCGCTGGAAGTCTTCTAGGAAAGTCTTCGATGGCTGCACGAACAGTTTCCATGGGTATTTTCTCCCATACTTTATTCAGTTTTAATTTTAGTGTTTCAATATTTTGGCTAGGAGTAGAGCAGGCTTCACTCACAAGAATTGACCATAATGAAAAATCGATAGGGTTGAGATCTGGTGATGTGAGAGGCCACTCTTCCTTACTGATCCATGCAGGATAATGGTCTCTACAACACTTTTGTGTTACGCTAGCAGTGTGGCTCGTCGCTCCATCGAGTTGGAGAGTCCAAATGTCATCGCCATAAACAGATGTGCACCATGGCATCAGTGCTCCTTCCAAAATATCCTTTATGTAAAGTTCTTTGTTAATTTTAACTCCTCAGAGAAGACTTCCCTCTTTCAGAAATAGCTGCCCAAACCATCACTGATGCTGGTTTCTGTGTTCTGAACACTTTTCCTAGACTTGAAGGAATTGATTTGAGACTTTTTGCAAGTACTCCATCATTTTGATGATTGTGAGACTGCTGCACAGTGAATAACTTCTCATCTGTAAAGATGATGTTTTGCAGCGTGCCATCCTTGATACGGTTCAATAACAGTTTACTTCTGGAGAGCCTCTTTTCAATTGTCGCCGCAGAAAGAAGCTGCCTCTTTTGGAACTTATAGGGTGACATCCCCAGATCATCTCGACATATCCTCCGAATAGTTCTCGTCGATGTTTCTGCTTCGTCGGTCATTTTTCTCATGGACCTTCTTGGATTACGCCTTATTTTTTCCCTCACAATTTTCACGAGTTTTGGTGTTCTTGAGATGCGAGGGCGTCCAGATAGAGGTCTGTCTTTGGCAAAGGTAGTTTCCTTAAATCGATTGATTGTCCTTTTGATCAACATTCTATTGATCTTAAGAGTTTTTTCCCCAGTTTAAATATCTCGCGTGGAGTTAGGCCTTTTCCATGCTTCTCTATTATGAACTTTCTTTTCAATTCTATGGACATTGCAAATTGTTAATGGCGTAATGTTCTGAAAAATAGTAAATCTGGTTATAGTGCATGGATGTGATACAAATATATTAGTTATATTAGCAACATAATGTATTTTTAAAATTGATTTAAAGCTTTGTAACAGGAATTATGCCCCAACCTGTACTTACTTACAAAATACCCTATCTAGATACGATCTGGATGACCCAACGTGCTTTGTCCATGTCCATATTGGCACATTCGGGAAATTAAGTCTGTGCCTGTCAGGCAGATGGTAAAATCTGAAGAGGTTTGCGAAGCTTTTACACCCTCCTCCTCTATCGGCTAGTCCCACACAGTCCCAGCGTGTATCCACGATCCTAATCTAATTACCCACTAATATTAAAGACTGGGACGTTACTGGGAGGGTCTCCTATCACTTGAAGAAATCAGAACGTCCTGCTGCTGCCTGCACATACACAGCCACGTTAAGTCCATCCCCAACGACTTACCTCTGGCTCCAGGAAAATGGTCGGTAGCGGGAGATCTAGGCCTTTCTGAAACAACACTGCGATCCGATTCCAGATACCGGATGGCTTGGAGATGCATACAAAGCGTAACCACCGAAAATGGGTGCGAAGTTTTGGGCCTCGGAAATTCTGGTCTCGTTCATGGCCACCACATCTATGTCCATCGACTGGAAGTCGTTGAGCAGGTTGTCTAGCTTCCATGAAATATGACAAAATGATGACCTCATAAATGAACGTCTCTGTAATTCAACAACCAATAATAATAATAATAATAATAATAATAATAATAATAATAATGTTTTCTTTATTAACCACAAGGGTTCACATAAAGTAGGCATTAAGGACAGTACAGGACAATACAGGACGGTACAAATGGGCATTTCTGCGTGTAAAAAAAACAGAGGTTGAAATAAAATAACAAAGAAAAATTCCCCAATAGGGGGGAGACTTCCAAGGGACATTTGTGGAGAAAGCCCATTAAAAGACCACAGTGGCCCTGACCACCAGGGCAAGTGCCCTCTCCCAGTTTTCCACCTTTAATTTACAGACACATACTCAGAGAAGGCCCATTCATTCGGGCCATACTTGCTTCTCTCACCCATCTTTCAACAAAATGCTGGGAAGAGAGCACTTCCCTCTCTACCCTGATTTTCCTTTTCAAATGAAATTTGAAAAAGTTAATCAGGGCATCACCGAAGAGGTAAGTGCTCGTCTTCAGCCCTTTCAAACGTGTCCACCATACTATCTCTTTCGCCATGGCCACCAGACAGATAAAAACTGCCTGCCCTTCCCGGCTAAAGGAAGGGGGCGGGGCAATCCTCACGATGGACTCAGCTGATAGCTGGATCCGTCCTACACGTGACAGCAGGTGTTCGACATAAACCCACAAGTCAGCAATGCTCGGACACTGGACGAGTGCGTGCAGGACGGTTTCGTCGCCCTGCGCGCATCTCGGACATGCCCGGCTGACGGCACCTCCATGCCTGTAGAGTTTATCCCGAACTGGCAAAGCTCCTCGGTAGCACTGCCAGGCCAGGGATTTCTGGAAATTGTCCATAGGCCCCGGCCCGAAAGTCCTTCCGAAGAGATTGGCTAGTTGATTTTCGTCGACGCCTAGAGTTTCTCCAAGTACGTCGTCGCTCTTCCCCTCCACTAATCCCCTATAGAACGCCAAGGTGGAGTTTCCACCGATCACATTGCCCGATTGGTCGAGGGCTGTGAGCGCCTGAAGACATTCCAGTCTCCAAGCGCTCCCTCTCGGTCTTCGCTTGACCCAGGACTGCAGCTCCGTCAAGGAGACGAGCTGGGGAAAAACGTGTCTAGCAAACGGCGACCACACCTGATCACCGTCGAGGAAGAGGTGGAGATGTCGTAGCCTGAGCGCGTGTCTGCGCATCATCAGCCACGGCATGCCCAGCCCTCCACGTAGCGGGTGTTCACAGCAGATGGACCGCCTGACCATCGGAGCGCGTCCCTTCCACAAGAAGCGAAAGAGCAAACGCTCTAGCGCAGTCAGGCGGGGCTTAGGACAAGGTACGACGGTCAGGCGGTAGTAGATGACGGATGCGATGTACGCATTCGCCACCTCAGCTCGACCTTTCAGGGATAGCTTTCTCTCGGCCCATTTCTGGGTGAGAGAAGCCACCCTGCTCGTCACCTCGTCCCAGTTTTTGTCCGTCTGGAGGTCTGGACCGAACCAGACCCCTAGCAATTTAACCGGTCCGTCCGTCCAGCGCCCGACGACGCTGTTGGACGGCATGGACCTGCCTCTCCAGGTGCCGAGCTGCAGGCCCACTGACTTTTCCTGGTTGATCATTGCTCCTGTCACCGCTTCGTATTCTCTTAGTGTAGTGCCGATCGCCTCGATGTGCTTGGCGTTCGACACCACTACGGTGACATCGTCCGCATATGCTGACACGGATCTTCCGCATCCTAGTTCGCGCGGGACCCCCCTCAACGTCTCCAGTTTGTGCAGTAATGGCTGGAGAGTCAATACGTACAATAGTGACGAGAGGGGACATCCTTGGCGGACCGAGCGCATGATGTTGAACGGTTCCGAAAGGTGACCGTTCACTCTCACTACAGAGCAGATGTCGCTGTGCATGGCAGCGATCCAGCCTCTGAAGACGGGCCCAAAGCCAGCCGCCCTCAGGACTGCCGCTAGGTAACGATGGTCGACCCTATCGAAGGCTTTCGACTGATCTAAATTGATCAAAGACCCACCCGTGCCAGGTTCCCTAGCTACCCTCTCTACGATGTATCGCATGAAGTGGAGGTTGCCGTGGATGGATCTGTCGGGAATGGCGCATGTCTGTGCCTCTCCCACCAGACCACCAACGACAAGCGCCAATCTCTTTGCTAGCACCTTGGCCAAAATCTTCAACTCTGTGTTTAGCAGAGTTATGGGCCTTAAATTATCTATGTTATCCTCCTTATTCGGATCCTTTCTCAGCAGCGCCACCGCTCCTCGGCTCACAGAGCTGGGAATTCTCCCGTTCTGTTGCCAGTTGCAGTGGACGTCCGCCAAGAGGCCTCCGAACAAGTTTGGCATTTGTACGTAAAGTTCATAGGGCAGACCATCGAAACCAGGCGATTTACCCCTTGTGCAACTAGTCATTGCATCCCGCAATTCAGCGGTTGTTATCGGCTTTTCGCAACACTCCGCCTCAGTGGCCGAAAGCCGCGGCAGTCCGTCGAGGTAGACACTAAAGTCCATCCCTCGATCCGGCCCGCCACTGCCCACGAACAGTTGAGCGAAGTGTCGCTGAAACGCTTCACACATTTGCCCGGGATCGAGTAGCATGCGCCCGTCGTGGTCCACCAAAGACCGGATCGTGGCTTTGTTGCCACGACGCGCCTCATCCACTCGGGCCCATTGAACGGCTTTCGTCCCCTCGTGTCTGAGAGCACGCACCCTAGCTCTGACAACGCAGCCTTCGTGCTTTGCATTGAAGAATTGGTCAAGGGCCAATTTCGCCGCAAGTACGTCGGTCGCGATGCCTTTGCTAAGCGCCTCATCTAATTTTCTAACTAATTCTCCCTCTGCTCTATTTTTCTCTATTGCTAAAGTCTTACTAAACCTAATGGACTCTATTCTAATTGCTCTTTTCAGAGCAAACCACCACTTGTTGTTGACGATGGCCCCCGTCAACGCCCGCTTAACTACTTCGCTAATCCGGTCTCTGTAGGCCTTGCGAAAGCCTGTGCTTCGGAGATTCTGGTCTCGCTGATAGCCACTACATCTATGTTTAGTGACCTGAGGTCGTTGAGCAGGTGGCCCTGCTTCCATGACGACCCCAAGCCACGCGCATTTATGCTGCCTATTCTGAGTGAGGTCATGTTGAAAAGGAGTGGAAAAGATGGGAAATACCACTTACCTTACTTCTCGTAGGGGAAGGACGGTTTTTCCATCCTTTTCACTGCTTGTGGCCTCCTCGGGAAGGATGTCCTTATAAATCCTCCTGGAGAGTGCTTGTCGGAAGTCTCCGATGTCTTTGGGGAATTTTTGTTTTAGTGTCATGTACGTTTTCTGTGTGATGCAGTGATTTGTATGTGTGGAGGTGGTGTGAATTTTGGTGTTGTTGTGTAGTATTTTTCTGTGATGCTGGTGTTGTGTTGGATGTAGTGTAATAATTGCTTGTTGTTCAAATTTAATGCTGTGTAGTGTGTATCGTTTTGGTTGTTTTGTTTTGTTTGCGTTTGTTGTGGGTTTGTTTCTGTTTCGCATTTTGGTGACTTTTGTGGTGTAGGTGATGGTGGTGTTGGGGTTAATGATGGTGATGGTGTTGGTGTTTGGGTTGATGGGGTTGGTGATGCTGGTGTGGATGGTGGCATATCTGTCCTAACTTTTTTGTTTCTTAATTTATTTGTTTCCCTCTGTATTTTGTTTTTGGAGGGGGAAGGAAGAGATTTTTTTCTTTTTTGGTTTCTTTTTTTTTCCGGATATCGTTTCCCACTCCTCGTCGTCACAATCTGTCTCCAGTTGTGATAGGCCGGGGAGTGGAAAATCCTCCACAGCCGTTAGTTTTGGTTGCGGCGTGGTGGATGGTGTAGGCCATGGTGCTAGTTCTGAAGCGTTGGCTGGTGGTGGTGTTGGTTTTGCTGGTGGTGGTGGTGGTGTTTGTTTTGCTACTGTTGCTGGGGTTGTTGCTGTTATAGTTGCTTCTGTTGTTGCTGCTACAGTTGTTGCTGCCATCTCTGCTACTGGTGGTGTTGATGGTTGTGTCACTGGGGTGGGTAGGAGAGGTGGCCTCAACCTTTTAGCCTGAGGGCAGAAAGCCCTTAGGTGGGTTCCTTCACCACAAACGACACACCTAGGTCTTCTGCCCTCGACAATTACCTTGAGGTGGCTGCCGTCAGTGAGGTCTATTACCTCTGGGATCTCCTCAATGCTTTTTTGGTCCGCTTGGATCAGGAGCTCCATCCCAGATCCGGACAAGTCTTCCTGCTTTTCTTTTGCTATTGCTATTATTTTCGTGTTGGCTTCGATGCCGGCGAGGACGGCCGCTATTAGCCAGGGAATTTCAATGGCCGGTGGAACGTGGGTCACCCTGATCTTTACGAGTCTCTGGCCACAATAGCTTGTGACGAGTGTGAAGTCGTCACTTTTTAATGGGGCCATGGAGTGTTCTCTAGCCTCCTCTGGTGTTTCAAAGAACACGTCCACGGTTCCATACTTTTGCCCACGTCTGATGTGTGTTTTTCTTGCCCACACATGTCCCAAAGCTTTTTGTATTTGGGACTCGGATGCCCGTTCCACTCGGCGCGATTTTACATTTATTGTTCTATACGACACGGTGCATATGCGCCGATGCTCCATTTTATTAGGTGGGGGGGTGAGGCTGACCCTGTACCCATCTTTCTTTACCATTTGTTTGGCATTTTCTAAATCTTCCTGAGTTACGGTAAATGCTTCGAATTGTTTTGCTACTCTGGCGAAACTGAGGGGGGGGGGTTATAATGTCATTGTTGTTGTTGTTGCTATCGTTAATATTAATTTTAGTTTCAGTTGTGGTGGTGGTGACGTCAGTCGTCTTTGGTGGGGAAGAATCCATTTTGCTTGATTTCATTTCGACATCACGAGTTAATTTATTTTTTTCTTGTTTTGTTTCTGTTGTCGCGGTGGCGGTGGTGGTGGTGGTTGTTGCGGTGGTGGTGGTGGTGGTGGAGGCTTTAACACCTGCAGTCATTGGTAATGGCGGAAAATGAATGTCTGCCTGAGACAAATTTAAAATATTGCTACTGCTTATATTTTTTTTGTGTTGGCAAACGTAGTAACATTTACAATGGTGGTGTCGGTGTGAGGTGTTATTTTGTGAGGAAGGCTTTCAGCTGCTTCGTGCAGAGGTGAAGTAGCCATTTTTTTTCAAAGAAATTTGTTGATAATAATAAAAGTTTAAATTTTGTGCACAAGGCCCCAATCTTTTTGGGTGTCCTTTTCGGAAAACAATGTATGTGTGCTTATAAACAGTTAACAATAAAATTTTCCATAAATGACAATTTTTAACAAACGGAAATAACAAACCTTTGCGGAGCTCACGATGATACGATTTACTACGTAGGTCGCCAATAATAATAATAATAATAATAATAATGATAATAATAAAAATATTGTTTCTACTTTTAGCACAAAGCCAGCAATTACCCCAGAGCATTACTGGTGCTTTGTTTTACCGACCCCGTAAAGAGAAACGACGAAGTTAACATCCGCGTGATTTGAACTCAGAATACAACGGACCATAACTTTATGCGGCAAAGCATGGTATCTGACGCTCTACCGATACTGCAAAACATTAAATCTGAAAGTAAATGTTCATGTGTTCACGTGTCGCACACGACTACTTGTGACATGTTCCTGTCGCAATAACAGCTATTTAGCAGATGGTTTCCGTTTGAAATTAATCAAATTCATTATAACAATTTGCGCAGAGGACATCCCATACTTTTTTGTGGTTATTTCTACACTTTAATGTTGTCATTTAGTTTCATTTTGTTTTTGTTTTGTTTTGTTTCACCAATATGACAACAGTGTGAATCGTTTTTAGAAATGATAATTATTATTCTTTGTGTTTGTGTGTGTGCTTCTACATTACTATTTCTTGCTTGGAGTGGATTAGTTGTATCGGAAGAGGGTCGGACGCCATGCTTTGCAGCATAGAGTTACGGCCCATTATGATCTGAGTTCAAATCCCGCAAATTTTAGTTTGTCTTTTATCCTTACGGGATCGATAAAATAAAGTACCAGTCACGCACTGGGTTCGATTTAATCGACTTTACCCTCCCCCAATTTGTTGGCATTGAGCCTATATAAGAAACCATTCTTTCTTTCTTGCATTGTAAAAAAAGCGCATGTTATGTATTCTTGTTTTTCCTAGGACCATCACATTAGAATCTATTATTGTTGTGTTTGTTTTATTTCTAGTGTTCAGGAGATAAGACTTCAACATTAAAAAATCAAGAAAATGAGGCGATTACTGTGTTTGATATTTTAAAAAAATTTGATTCAGTAGGTGACCAATGAGGTATTTGATACACTGCATATAATGATATGTCAGATCTCACAAACTAAGTAGAAAATGGGTTGGTGTGGGAGATGAAGGACTAGTTATGTAAACTGTAACATACCAAGGGTATATTGCGCTGCGAATAACTAACCAAACCAGAAATTTGAGAGAATAGAATGTATGAGGTATTTCATATTTTATTATGTTAGAATATAAACGGTCATATATTTATGCTAATATAGAGAGTGGAATATAACGAAAGAGAAAAGCCTATAGACAGAAATAAATTCCATATTAATCTATATCTATCTATCTGCCTACTTTTCTCTCTCTCTCTCTCTCTCTCTCTCTCTCTCTCTCTCTCTCTCTCTCTCTCTCTCTCTCTCTCTATCTATCTATCTCTCTCTCTATCTATTTATCTATCTCTTTCTCTCTCTCTCTCTCTCTCTCTCTCTCTCTCTCTCTCTCTCTCTCCCTCTAAATATATATATATACATATATATATACACACCAACTGCCACGCACACACACGCACACGCTCACACCCATACAAACACACATACACACATTCACAAACAAACCCACCTAGCGCACACACATATGTATATATATATGTAAATGTTCACATGTATTATATAGAATGTGTTGAAAATAATTTTTAAAACATGCTTCTCGTGTACACAGAAAAATATGCATCTAACACAAGCAGGAACCCAAACGTACGAAAGATACAATCAAAGTTGCATACACCCATGCATGTATACATTACCTATATTACTATATATATATATATATATATATATATATATATATATATATATATATATATATATATATATAACAAAGGAGGTGTGGTAAGGAACCAGATGGACCATAACGAACCACAGTACTCAACACTTAGGGTAGTAGAGTGGGTAATAGGAAAAAGTTTAACTCGACGGCAGAGCTCAGGCCGTTTCGACGGCTATTTCTGGACGCCGGAATTAGCCGTCGAAACGGCTTGAGTTCTGCCGTCGGGGTTAAACGTTTTCCTATATATATATATATAGAGAGAGAGAGAGAGAGATAGGTAGAGAGATAGATAGATAGATAGATAGATATAAAATTATATCTGAGTAAATAGAGTGTGTAACCGATATACAGAATAACTTTATCATACAATTCGGCTGCTAGCGTATATATTTATATATATGTATATATATATATATATATATATATATATATATATATATAAATGAAAGGTATAGAAAGTATTGTAGCAAGAAGCCAACAGTATTCTATAATATATATATAACATATATATATATATATATATATATAGATATGTATATATATGCATACAAATGTGTATATACAAATACGAAAGTATATATAAATATATATATATATACACATAGAAACACACACAGACACATACATATATACATAAATATATATGCATATATTGGTGTATATAAATATATGCATATATATATATATTTGTATGTGTGTATATATATATATATATATATATGTGTATATATATTATACGTATGTATATATATATATATACAGGGCGAGAGAGGGAGAGAGAAAAAGAGAGAGGGGGCAGTGGGAGGGAGAGAGAGAGAGTAACGAAGCCGATGAATCTTCAGATAAAACATTTCTGATGTCTTAAATTATGTAAGTGCTAAGAAAAAGATTCGGAATATGCTTTTAGTTTTCATTGTTTGGCTCTTTATTCTAAATATTTACTTGTACTTACAGCATAATGGAATCCATTCAATTGAAGCCATATTAAAAATAACATGAATTTGAAATCGATTACTATTTTTCGTATTGCTTTTGTTATTACATATTATTGTCATTTCATATCTTTTATTATGAGAGATATGAAAAAACATTTTTTTTTCAAAACGCAGATGAAAAAGACATGTACATTATATGTGAAAATGTTGTTAAAATCTAATTTTTTTTAAATCTAAATTCCTCAGCAAACATACAAGTGGTAGCTAAAATGTGTCTAATTTTATTTTCTTTAAACGTTTTAATGTTATAGGAAAAATGATACTTATTTATATATATTTTGCTCTTTTTACTTATTCATTCTCCTTTTATATTCTCTCCGACTACTTTACATATTCACGTGATTTCAAATATAAAAAATGCATTGCATATACATTACGCATATGTTATAATATTAAATTATGTATAAAGACCTTACTAACATACGGTTTTATGCTTAGAAATAAATACCTAATTATAGATGAATGTAGATTTATAAAAGGAACATCTATGTTGATTCTGTCAATTTTGGAAACGTCCCAACATTTAGTTGAGGTAGGGAATATGTATATGTGTCCTTTCTCTGTTGGTTCAAAGACAGTCGTCTCAACTGTAAGAACAAGCGCATTTCACTTACCATCCTGCGGGGAAACGCCTTCTCCATTCTGTCGGCTGGGCTGCAGGTCAGCCGGAATGTGAAACCCCAATTGCTCACTATACAGAGAGATGGTGAGGGCGAGAGAGATGGGAGCGATGACGGCGGGAGTTGGACTATTCCGTATTCGGACACATTGCACCTATCATGATGATCATGTGATAATTGAATGGGTTACTAATTGTTTTTGGTCCATTTCTATATAGGTTTGACTACGTTAGTTGGGTGTCTACTGTCAGATATGTATTTTTCTTTCAGACACAGTGTATCTCGGACTACATTTTCAAATGTGTCTTCCTTCTTTATTTGAGACACTAATATGATATGAGGGAGATTTGGCTACTCTTTCACTAATATGTTTTTGTCCATCTCTAATTATTTTACTTTAAACCATAACATGAGTGAACAACCTGCTTGGGAGATTAACTTCTATGTGGCGGCGTCTCTAACAAAAGGTTAAACCGTTAAGGTAGCTTTCGGAGAGATTTGAATTATAGGCATAACGACTTATTTTCACTTCAGTGCACTGGACAAATGTGAAATATAATGATTGCTCAAGGATAGAACGCACAGCTCACAGATCAAGATCATGACATTGCGATGGTAAGACGAAAACATTAACCACTAAGGAATTATGAAATATATAATCATAAACACACTCGTACGGATGCAATTACTTTCCATTGAGTTTGCGTCAACTAAACTCGGCCCACACTCATTCATCTACACAGAGCTATAACAGGACATACGTTCGTAATTCGCCCCGTTGTGGGATTGAAGGAGGAATCACGTGATTGTTAACTGAACTTCACACCACTATCAATATTTAGTTTCCTTTTTTGTTTAATTTCTTTAATATATTCTAGTGTGTAAAACATTTTTTTTTTTTTTGTTTTGGCTACTTAAATTTCCTAAAGAATTACAGGTGTTTACTCTTCCTGTTAGTTATATATAAATTAACGTTGCTTTATTTCAGCATATTTTATAGATCTTGAAAATTCATGAGTTAGTTAACAAACATTTGTGCATGGCCATAATTCGAAACAAGCCCCCTAAAATACAACTTTTAACACTACACAAGTGGTAAATTCCCTTGCACTTGGTAGAAGTAGGAAATTGAATTCTGTGTTGCAGGTGAATTTGTCGGAAATGAATTAAATCGATTGTCACAAAATGACCCGCGGCCTTAATTAAAGCTAATGCCAGGTGAAAGCTGTATGATAGTTTGCCATTACATATTTATCAGTCAGAGAACCACAGAAAATTTAAATAATGTAACTAAAAGAGACTTCTGAAATTGAGAACTAAGCTTTAACGAAACACGAACAATATTATATAACTTGATTTATATGTACAATAAAAACGCATGGAAGATTTGATACTAATATTTTCTAACGCCGTTTTTAAACATATTTATACATGACGGTCTTCTGCAGTTTCCGCCTGCTAAATGCCTCATTGTTCAACTTGATATTGCTCAACTTGAGGCATTAGTAGAAGACAACGCTTAAGGTACCCGGCAGCCTCTTTTAATCCATAAGCTTATTTTAAAAGGAGAAAAAGTAGTATCATCTATATTTCGGCTGCTAGTCGTTCATCGATAAGTATACACGTGATTGTGTGTTTAGGAGAAGATTGAAACAAACCGCTGTGAAGGAGATGCGTCCTATCAGACCGGGGTATATTGCCAAAAATGTAGGGTAGTGTTCATGTTTACATGAGTACGTTTATGATAAATTGGTATTGAGTAATCAAACAAACGCAGGAATCAATGGTACATAGTGTTATTAGCTTCACGCTTGGTAAGAAAGGAGGGGCGTATACGACGTTTTTGACATAAGCCCCTCTTCATGAGAGTAGGGGGGATCTCGAGAGGGAGTTAGGAGGGGAGTTAACAGGAAAAACATGAAAGGAGGGAAAAAATAGAAATAAAAATAAACATTAAATCAAAATAAATAGAAGTAGAATTAAATGGAATATATAAAAAGAGTAGAATTAAAAAAAGGAGAGTGAAGGGGGTAGGGGTGTGGTGTAGGGGTCCGGAAAGTCAAGGGTGTGGTAGAGCGTAAGGGATGAGTGGAGTGGGAGAGAGGGGGGAAGCAAGAAAATTGGAGACCGAGTGGGGATGATGGAAGGTAAGGTGTGTATGTATGGGTAGATATAAGTGTGTGTGTATGTGTGTGTGTGTGTGTGTGCGTGTGTGTGTGTGTGTGTGTGTGTGTGTGTGTGTGTGTGTGTGTGTGTGTGTGTGTGTGTGTGTGTGTGTGTGCGTGTGTGTGTGTGTGTGTGTGTGAGTGAGTGTATGCGTGTATATAAGTGTGAGAGTCTGGGAGGAAGCAAGTATATGTGAATGTGGGTTTTGAAAAAACATTGTTTGTGTTGGAGTAGAGTGTATGTCTGTGCGTGTATTATCCCTTTATGAGTGTAGGTGTGTGTGTGTGGATATAAAGGGTCGGATGGGGTGAGATGAGATCGTATCAAATGTGGAGGCGGTGTGGGGTGAAGTGTGGGGGTATGTGTAGATGTACACGTGTGTGTGTGTTTGTGAAGTCAAGAGAGGGGGATGCATGATATGTCTGTAGTTGATGTGGGTTCGTGTGAAATGTGTAGTTGTATGTGTGTGGAAATTGTGCAAGTAACTGTGTATGTCTAAGTTTATGAATGGATGTGTGGAGGGCAAAGATCCGAATGCATAATCGCATGGATATCCCTGTGGTAAATTCGTTGTTCCAGAGTCGAGAATGGTGATGAGAAAGTGGAATAGTATTGCGGTGCGTGCACAACCGGAAATGTTCAAGTCAAAGGCATGGGAGGAGATGGTGGCGAGCGTGATGATGGCAGCATGTGGGGTGAAGGCGTTGGTGCGGCAGACGGTGCGGGGGTAGGTGAGGGGGATGTGGACGAGGGAAGAGGGTAGCCCATCTAGCTGAAATGATGGAGCAGAGAAAGGGCATGAGGTCTTGAAGTCCGCATCTCGACTGCAAAAGCGGTCGACCCGGAGAAGGTGGGAGTCGGTAGGTTTGAAGAAAACGGACGTGATGGGTGAGAGATGGGAGGGGTCGATTTCGACGGAGATATCCAAGAATTGGACCGGGGTGTTGGAGATGGAGGTGGTGAAGTAACGGAGGAAAGAGTGTAAGGAGACGGGTGAGAGTCGTGGCACCGATACAGTCGTCAATATAACGATCGCATAGTTCGGCGGTGGGACCAGTGTATAGGGCAAAGATCTTGGCCTCAAAATGGCTAACGAGATGGTTGGCATAGTTGCGGCATATTCGTGTGCCCATGGCTACCCCGGTGACTTGCTAGTAAAATTAGCTCGAGAAGGAGAAGCAGTTAAGGGTGAGGACCAGCGAGGCGAGGCGGAGGAGGGTGGAGGTGTAAGGGACCGGGGAGGGATGAAGGACGAGGTAGTGTTGGAGGGCGCAGCGTAGGCCGTAGGTATGGGGGATAACGGTGCAAAGGGATTTTATGTTTAAGATGAAGAGGAGGGGAGGTGGGCTGGGTGGGAAGGTGAGGCAGTCGAAAGGGCGGAGGGCGTGGTTTGCGTCGGAAATGGGGTAGGGGAGAGAGATGACAAGGGGGCGAGGATTATATATATATATATATATATATATATATATAATCCTCTATATATAGTAGTAATAATAAATGTGAAGACTAAAATCCAAAGAGGGCTCGATAAGGATAAATATATATCGATTATATAAGAGCAAATATTTATTAAAATAACAGATTAAAGTTTAAGCAAATAATTGCTGCTTTCACCCTGATCAGGATCTTCTGAAACTAAAAAATCTGTGAACGCAGAAGTAAATATTTAGAAAAACGTTGCAACCGAAGGAAAACAGAAAGACGATATTTGGTTCGTGAAGACGTTCCCTGGCAATGAACGGGAAAAAGGGAAGATAATACGTCGTTATATGGACCGGTGAGAACAATTACACGGAAAGACAAAAACACGGTTATGGTATAAATGGAGTCGTAGACTAACATTCTATTTAGGATACTTCTGCGTTCACAGATTGATTTTTTTAGTTTCAGAATATCCCGTTAAGGGCGAAAGCAGCGACGATTCTTTGCTTAAATTTTGGATTTTAGTCTTCAAATTTATTATTATTACTATAAATATATATATATAGTAATAGTAATACATTTGAAGACTAAAATCCAAAGAGGGCTCGATAAGGATAAATATATATCAAATGTGAAGGCGAGTGGCTGAGTGGTTAGAGAACTGGATTCGCAATCGTAAGGTTGTGAGTTCGAATACTGGACAGGGCGATGCGTTATGTGCTTGAGCAAGAAACTTTATTTCACGTTGCTCCTTCTACCTGGAGATGCGACCGCTAGATAGTATTAGCAATTGGTATAACTGAAGTTGTAGACTAAAATTCTAACTAGGAAACCGAATGATTCTCCGCTTCAGAGTTTAGAATAAAGTAAATAAAATACAGAGGTAATTGAAATTAAATAAATACATACACGCATCCGAGTACGTACATACACAAGCATACGCGAAAACACTCGCCATAGGTATACAAATACACGCACATATAAATATATGTGTGTGTGTGTATACAAATAATTAAATAAATGTATATAAATAAATAAATACGTATATAACTCTACGGTTCTTATATATTTGATATATATTTATCCTTATCGAGCCCTCTTTGGACTTTAGTCTTCAAATTTATTATTATTACTATATATGTGTGTGTGTGTGTATGTATATATATATACATATATGTATATATATATATAAAGGATCGATCGACTTTCGTCAAATCGGACCGAGGAAACAATGTTTCCGCTGGTCTTTCCAATTGCTAATACTATCTATCGGTCGCAACTCTAGGTAGAAGGAGCAACATGAAATAAAGTCTCTTACTCAAGGACATAACGCATCGCCCGGTCCAGGAATTGAACTCACAAACTCAAGATTGTGAATCCAATTCTCTAACCACTCAGCCACACGCCTTCACAATATATATATATGTATATATATATATATATATGTGTGTGTATATATATATATATATATATATATATATATATATATATATATATATATATATATATATATATATATATATATATATATATATATATATATATATATATATATATATATATATATATATATATATATATATATATATATATATATATATATATATATATATATATATATATATATATATATATATATATATATATATATATATATATATATATATATATATATATATATATATATATATATATATATATATATATATATATATATATATATTAAGACAGGGGGGAAGAAAAAATGGCTTCACTTGTGCTTTCAACAAATTTATTTTCTTCACAAAATCCAAAAATAATTTTTCTTAAAAAAAATTATTTTATAAATTAAGTTGTTGGTTGTTGGTTAGGTCTTAAGAGTTCTTGGTTAACGTAGGAGGTATTGTTTCGTTTTTAGAAAGACCTTTCACGCTGAGGTGCGCTTGTCAAACTGATGTGTATGTGGTGTGTTGTTCTATATATAGGGATTTAACATGTATGTGTTGTGGTGGGGGTTTCTTTTCTCCCCCTTTAATAAGTGCATGGGTGTAGGTGTGTTGAAAAAGTGTTCATAGCAGTAATGATTTGAGACGGTGAGTAGGGTTGGGTCGGGAGAAATGTAGCAAGTGCTGCCTGCCCCGGTCATTCTCGAAAAATTCCTTTATTCAGGGGAAAAAGCTTTTAGCATTGCTTTTGTGTTGAGAATGGTCACAGGCAAATCGCACCTGTCATGTTTGTGAATAATTATTTTTTTCGTTTTTTCCTGAAGAATTTTTCTACGTCCATCCCAAAGTTAGTCCTTTATTCTACACACACATATGTGCGAATATACGTACATACACACACGGGCATATGTAGGAATGTATAGGCACACACCATCAATCACACACCCATGCACAAATACATCCACATACATACACAAAAACATTTAGAGACACATATAAAAACACACATATACATACGTACACACACGAATATGTACTCATAGCTCCACATGGGTATATATATATATATATATATACATACACATACATATACACATATACATACATACATATATACATATATATATATATATATACATACATATACACATACACACACATATACACACACACATACATATATATATACACACACACATGTATATATATATACATATATACATACATATACATACATATACACACATAAAGATACATAACTAAATATACATATATACACATACACGCACACATACACACACACACACACACGTGTATATACACACACACACACACACACATATACATATGTCCGTATATATACCCCTCCGTTCACACATACATGCATACACACACACACATACACACATACATCTATATATATATACACATATAAAGAGAGAGGCATACACACACACACGTACATATATATATATATATATATATATATATATATATATATATATAAGACGTAAAATAAGAAAATTTCTTAAACAAATTTTTTTTAGAAAAATTAACTTACTTAAATTTTCACTCCAACTAATTAGTTTCTGCAATGGGATAAAGACAGTTACGTAATGAACTGTTGAGAATTTCATTGCGTCATCAGGGAGGTCATTCTCAGCCGAGTCTCCAGGCGATGCGCGGACACTGGGGACTCATATAAAAATAATAATAATTCGGCAACTGGAACAGCTATCGAGGACTGGATTCCAGCCACTGAAAATTCTCACTGCCACTGATCATATGGCCGATTATAAAGAATCAATCACGTGACTCAGAGGCTAGTCAGTAGGAATGGGATGGTAAGATGACAGACGCCTACTAACACCCCCAAAAAAATTTTTTAGAAGTGGTTTTGGCAGGTTTGCTCGACAAATCAGTGATTTGGAGATAAATATAGATAATTTAATATATCTACTAACATAAGCGCACAGATGTACGCTAATGCCAGCAAATACACAGGTTATGTCATAGTACCTAGGTGGTTCAATGCAGGAGGATGCAGAACAATAATATATAAGACGTAAAATAAGAAAATTTCTTTAAAAAACTTTTTTAGAAAAATTAACTTACTTACTTAAATTTTCACTCCAACTAATTAGTTTCTGCAATGGGATAAAGACAGTTACGTAATGAACTGTTGAGAATTTCATTGCGTCATCAGGGAGGTCATTCTCAGCCGAGTCTCCAGGCGATGCGCGGACACTGGGGACTCATATAAAAATAATAATAATTCGGCAACTGGAACAGCTATACATACATATACACATACATATATGTACACATAAACACATACAGACACATACGGGAAGAAAATAAATTTGTTGAAAGCACAAGTGAAGCCATTTTTTCTTCCCCCCTGTCTTAATATACCTAACTGTACCAAGGATCACACACATTTTCCAATATATATATATATATATATATATATATATATATATAGATTTTGAGTTTATGTTGGTTGTATACCAACACCTCAGTATGCAGGCTGGAGCACTCGACGAAGTGCGCAGGTTGGTTTGGTTACTCCGGAGTAGTGTAAAATAAAGTTAAATAAAAGTCAAATGATTAAAATTTAGCTTCGTTTATTACTGCTATATATATTTCAGTGACAGCCATCTTTGGCTGTGACCTCTTCAGGCAGTTTGAATTAGTATGGTATAGACAAATAAATATGTTGTTTAGGTGTATGATATTGTCAATACTCTGATATGCCCAGTTCCTTGTTGGGTTGTTAATTCACTGGGGAACTGGAGTCATATGAATTCAAACAAACGAATTTTAGTGTCACAGGTCCCCTTCTCCTCTCATTGGTCAGTTATTAGTGTTGTCATTGTTGGAGTTAGCTTAAAAATTGATAAAATGGTAGAAGGGACAAGGTGTTGAAGGAACAAAATATCAAAAAATGTGTCAAACTTCCCATTGTTCAGTTCTGAGAGCATTCCTCAGTCAGAAGTCTATAGAATTCTTTTTGGGGTGAGGCTCCCTGTAGTTTTTATGCCTGTAGTGTTTATGCCTGCTATTGTTCAGTACATTTGATCTCCACCATTATTTTGGTACTGTTGTTGTTGTAGTGGTCAGCTTATTCCACCACGAGAAATTTGGCCCAACACATAGCTAGCATCAACAGAAGTAGGCTTAAAAACCACACACAACCAGAAGATGGCAATACAAACACTCAGCAGAACCATGTGAAAGGAGGGAAGGGGGGACCCAGAGCCCACCCAAGAAACACAAACAGACCCAAGGACCCCCCACCGAGCATGGGGGAAGACCAACATGTAACACATAATGAGAACCCTAATCTAAGCACGCAGAGGCCGCCCACCCTCTGCAACTGTAGAAACCCCGAATCATGCCCCCTTGGTAATGAATGTCTCAAGAAGAACATAGTGTACGGTTGTAGGGTTAAAACCCCCAACTCCGAACACCTCTACATAGGAGCCACATCAACGAGCTTTAAGGACCGCTGGTACAACCATCGCCATTCATTCAAGAAGGAGGCCAAAAGGAAAAGCACAGCTCTCTCCGACCTGATCTGGAAGCTTAAGCTGGACAGGACCACATACTCTCTGGCCTGGTACATAATCAGGAAAGTACCACCCGATAAAGGGGGATCTTGCATATGCAAACTATGCCTGAACGAGACCCTCGAGATACTAAGAGGTGGAAGCGGCCTGATAAACCTCAGAACCGACTTCTTCGGGACATGCAGACACCTTAGAGCCGGGACCTTTCTCAAAATATATGGACAGTAGCAACACAAGAAGATGTGAACTCCCCTCAAGCTATAGGGACTTCTACAGAACATGAAAACACCTCTCGGCCAGACCTCCCTCAAGCTATATGGACAATTACAACACCCTAGGTTGTGAACTCCCCTCAAGCCATAGGGAACAACCCAGGCGGAGCAGACACCATGATAGCCTAGAGACAGAATCGGACACAGCCATAATAATCTGGCCAACATCTATAACACAAACACTTTTAATTTACCAGATTTCTGACTTTAAAGTTCCAATCTTAAATCTTGATTTCTCTATATTAATTTGTTATTTGTTTTCTGCCCTCTTCACTGTATAACCTTATATTTATATTTATTTTAAGTTGAGATAGATTATAACACAAACACATTGAATATCTCATCTTAACATCTTGTATCATACCAATCTATCCAACATATTCTGACCTTGAGATTGGTTATAGCACACACACACACACACTTTATCCTACATTATTTCTCACTTCTCCATATACATTATCATTACTTTTTCACCAATCTCTCATTTACTCTTTATTCTTTATTCTCTATTTATTTATTTATTTTCAAATTACACAAATTATATTAATTATTTTATTTTATTATATTATTTATTTATCTTCTGTTTTCTTCATTTATTGCCTTATATTTCTTCATATACATGAAATAACCCCCCCCCCCCCGCCACCACCACTACGATGGTGGCGGGTGGGATGAAGAGAAAACACAAACTGAATACTTCTAAATTGTTAGCAGCAGCAAGATATAAGCTGACCACTACAACAACAACAGTACCAAAATAATGGTGGAGGTCAAATGTACTGAACAATAGCAGGCATAAACACTACAGGGAGCCTCACCCCAGAAAGAATTCTATAGACTTCTGACTGAGGAATGCTCTCAGAACTGAACAATGGGAAGTTTGACACATTTTTTGATATTTTGTTCCTTCAACACCTTGTCCCTTCTACCATTTTATCAATTTGTAAGCTAACTCCAACAATGACAACACTAATAACTGACCAATGAGAGGAGAAGGGGACCTGTGACACTAAAATTCGTTTGTTTGAATTCATATGACTCCAGTTCCCCAGTGAATTAACAACCCAACAAGGAACTGGGCATATCAGAGTATTGACAATATCATACACCTAAACAACATATTTACTTGTCTATACCATACTAATTCAAACTGCCTGAAGAGGTCACAGCCAAAGATGGCTGTCACTGAAATATATATAGCAGTAATAAACGAAGCTAAATTTTAATCATTTGACTTTTATTTAACTTTATTTTATATATATATATATATATATATATATATATACATATATAATATATATATATATATATATATATATATATATATATATATCATAAATCATGTATTTAGAATCATCAGATAAAATATATACTATTTCTTCTTCTAATTAGCATAATTAACCATATAAAATTAGATCAAGCTATAAGAAGAAAGGCTCTTATGGAGAAATCTCCGACAAATAACCGAACGTAGCCTCTTCGCGGTGGCCCCAATCGAGTATTTATCCAACATTTCGACAGCATGTAGAAACTGACTGAATATATCATCAACCATACACAATTAGGTGTAAAATTAAACTTAGAAGAAATGCGTACATACCGTAATCATATCTCTACCGTGGTTTCATCCGTATTTTTAGACATCCAAATAATAGGAATGTCCTGAATTAGGATTCATCAGGAGACAAACTCAAAATCAGACATCTAGTTTTTCAACCCGATTCCGCCAAAAATAGATTCAAAAATGGCTAAGAATCGCTATGTGGCTGTGGTCAAGCCAGAAAGAATGTGATTGGTTGCTTACGGCGGGTAGGCTTGCTGCTAAAAAGCGCAGCCAAATATCGCCAAATTTAATCTCAACCTTTCGGGAGATTACTAAATATAAAGGTTAACATATACATAACGTTATAGATATATATATGTTGCAACTGGTCACTTTTAAGCTCTATGATGAATTAATAAATTAAAAAATCACAGCAATATATCATAAATCATGTCTTTTGATGTCTAAAAATTTAGATGTCTAAAAATACGGATGAAATCATGGTAGAGATATGATTACGGTATGTACGCATTTCTTCTAAGTTTAATTTTACACCTAATTGTGTATGGTTGATGATATATTCAGTCAGTTTCTACATGCTGTCGAAATGTTGGATAAATACTCGATTGGCGCCACCGCGAAGAGGCTACGTTCGGTTATTTGTCGGAGATTTCTCCATAAGAGCCTTTCTTCTTATAGCTTGATCTAATTTTACATGGTTAATTATGCTAATTAGAAGAAGAAATAGTATATATTTTATCTGATGATTCTAAAGACATGATTTATGATATATTGCTCTGATTTTTTAATTTATTAATTCTTCATAGAGCTTAAAAGTGACCAGTTGCAACATATATATATATCTATAACTTTATGTATATGTTAACCTTTATATTTATATATATATATATATATATATATATATATATATATATATATATATATATATATATATATATATATATATATAATCGGATAAATTGTACTTGCTTGTCTAAGAATCAAATAACCAGTCATCAGTATCAACCGAGAGACATCTGCCACATTGTGCGTATGGCATAACAAATTACATACATTTCATTGAAGAGATTTCACCAAAACGATTAGGGGAGCATCAGCACCTGTGCCCCTCATGTTCCGTCTGTTAGAGTAATGTGTCCAATTTGTTTACCTTTTCATTTAATGGTTGAAAGTTATAACAATTATTTTCTGTGTTTGGGGCACCCAGATTTGCAAATAATACATGATACATCCACATCGAAATTGCAGTGAATAACTGTTGCATATTTGAGACATCGTTACAATTCGTTTTCCCTAAAATTGGTAAATTATGTCCGCTAGTAAAGAATGTTAGAGTGGAAACTGATCTCTTCTTGTGTCATAGTTATAATTGATGGGTAGCGTATTTTCTTTTCTTCACAACCTTAAGCTACTTAGATCACTCTTTATAATATACCCCTTATATTAATCCATTGTAACAAATCTATAAACAAAACATTCAAGTGTCTGTCGATTTAAATGCAATAACATTATACAGATTTGATGGAAATTCGGAATGTTGAAACAGGTTCGATAATGGATTAAGCTTTTGCAGTTCGGTTAATTCTCGAGTATAGGTTTTACATTGAATATGTAGAGCAGAAATTATGCTGAATTACTATCACCACATGAAATTCGATGTTGTTTTGGGGCTTTACCAAAAATTGTTTTAAAGTTTTATAGATCATTTGAATCGAGGACAATTTAAATCGATTAAAATATATGTACATTGCTTAAGAAAAAAAAATCGATATAATATTTTTAAGAGAATCGTGTGAGATGAAGTACCGTACATACTAATGCCATTTAGTGCAGTGTTTTATAGTTCATTGTCAAGCGCATGTGGCGATTATTTCAACAGTCATTGATTTCCAAATTATTAATCATTCTTCCTTAATAAATCAAATCAAAATCAATATTTTTAGTGTTTCCTCTAAACGAAAACTATCAACTAAATATTAAATATTTAAGGGACAAAGGAATATTTATTACACTGATTACAACATTCGTTTGTGTATCGTTGATATTTTAAATATGATTCTATTTTGGAAACCGTGTTTACTATTCATTTGCTAACTCCTGGTGGTATCGTAGGATCTTCGTCGAGATATGTTACCTGCCTTGGCATTTTAATCTAGGCAGTGAGCATTAGCTCTCTAGTTCCGAACACAGCCGATTTCTTCCAGAGAAAGAGAGAAAGAGAAAATGAGAAGAAATTAGAAAAAGATTATAGAAGTATAGTTCATAGTACTGAACTGGTACTTTTTATCAACATATTGAAATGTAAAGTTTTCCTCGGCTATTTGATCCCAAAATGCAGAAACTCGGAACAAATACTGCACATCAATCTATCCGACGTTCTAACTAATCTCCAAATTAGCTGCCTACCAAATTTTATAAATACAAAACAATCGGATAAGCCATTAGTGTTTATTAATCTGTCACTAGGCCTTTTATAGCCAAAATCCGTAATTCTCAATACAAAATAAACCAATTTTTGAGGTGGCTTAAGTCACCGCTCTAACCATACTCAGAGCGGCAGAAAGCGTGCGTTGAGATTTTTCTGTTATGATATATCTTCGACAGAAAGATCTATTAGGAAATTGAACCATTACTCCGGGATTTAGAAATCGTTTTAGAGATCCCTTCAGTATCATGGACATATTTACGCGTGGCCTAGAATATGTCAATCATTATAACGTAATTAACCTTTAATCAACTGAAATTTTTTCTTGTAATCAACAGGAAATACATCAGCTTTAATAACAATTCTCGTGAAGAGGAGCAAAGGAGATAACTCGATATAAGAATGTATTAATCAATGTATGAAATGCAGTGGGTGGTGAGTCGGATCTTTGAACTTTACCAAAACAACTCCGCATTTATTTCGGTTTATTCAACTTTTCCAAGAAAATATAGTTTAAAATGAAACTATCAGTTCTATATTTCTCGAATCTCTTTACGTTAAAATTGAACTACTTAGCATGCAATTTCATGCTCACAATTATAGTATTTCAAACAATTCACTGTGCTAATATAGCGGATACTTGCATTAACTATAATCACCCTGTAATGATTTAGCAGAAAATATCTAATATTATGTTTCTCAAATGAAATATTTACAGAGGCTTCATTAGTGGGCAGTTATTTAGTAAATTTTGCAGTATTTGAGTAAAGGATTCACAGGACTAGGGCCGTTTTATACTGTTCAAGTATATTTTTATGTGGAACACGATGTTAAGAAAATAAATACCACCAGAATAATTCGCTGTTTGTTCGCCTAAAATGAGTCGTAATAGAATTGAAACATGATTCCGCTTGAAGGTTCTATAACAAATATGTTTCTTTTAATTTTGACGTAAAAGATATTTTGTAGATAGATTGAAACTTTTGGGATATCATCTTCTATACTTTTGTACTTGTAAGGTTTTATAGGATTTATAGTATATATTTATATATTACATAAGACGTTACGTTCAGTATTGTAAGCAGCATTACAGCATTTGTGGATACACTTATTTGTTTGGATTCAAACATATTAAAAATGCTGAATAATAAGGGAAAACAGACATAATAACTCGTATCAACACTACTCATGAGATATGATCATCCTAGAATATGTAGCGAATGACATATTCTCTAGAATTTAGAACAATATAAATATCGCATCTATTTCTCAGAATTCCCAGTAAACTCCATTTATGAAGGAACAAGAATATTATTTTGCTATACATCATATTTTTAAATGACAAGATATATAATAGAACGCATAAGAACCTTTCAAGTATGTTTTATGTATGAAATTGAAACGAAGAGTTCCATATTGTAAACATCTCTAGCATATGAGAAAATTCACAAATATCCCATGGCTTGTAAATAAAACATTTGATAATGTGAAGTTGTCAACTTTATGACAAAAGTAGGAGAATATATTTTGGCGCCGTGTCATAAGCAACATAAACTAACTTAGGTACATATTTATGTATGATGATGTTTACTCCTATATTGTACGACAGTAACAAGTTTCAGAGGCTCAACATACTATACAACTACGACTCTAGATAGTCGAAAGCAACTAGGCAGAATCTATAAAGTGTTTATTTGATTTGTATAGAATCAACCATTTTTGGCTGGCAATGTGTATGGTTTAGGATTTAGATTATTGGCAGTTTATTTGGTTTAAATTATTTGATAAGTAAACGGTGAATTGGCAGTATCGGTAGAGGGTCGCACGCCATGCTTTCCAGCATAGTTACGTCCCTTTACGGTCTGAGTTCAAATCCCGTCGATAAAATAATGTACCAGAAATGCACTGGGTAATTGCTGGCTTTGAGCGAAAAGTAGAAACAATTATTTGATAAGTAAACATCCTATATGATAGGTTTATATGTTTTTATACATTTACTATAATCAGAAAGGGGTAAGCACCCTGCTTAGTGTAGGATATTTTGAAAGTAAAGACGTTTTGTGCAGCATCTAACACTTACAGTGACAGATAGTCCGCCTGACTTCAAATAATGTACCTTGAAGATAGCTTCAAACTAAGCGAGAGATTAAGTTTAACTATGAGATTAAGTTTTAACTATGAGATTAAGTTTAACTATGTTTAAAGCAAAGTCACATATTTTTTAGTTGATTATCTTAAAGAGAAACAAAACATATTTTGACGAAATGCTTAACATCAGAGGTGTAATAGATGAGTTATACCATAAAAGTTAAACTATATCAGGATTGTTTTATACATCGTAAGCTAGGTAAATGGTGAAATATACTAATATGTAAACTTAGGTCTGTTCGGTACGTAAAACCATCCACCAGTGTTTTAGCGCCTACCTTAAACTTAAGTTCATCATGAGAGAGAGAAAATGATGAATGCCAAGATTGTTAAATAGGGAACTTAGTCAATGAATGATATATAATCAAGATAAACAGAACGATGTGCATCTGTGCGTCTTTTACGTTTGTGTTGAATGTATGTATGTATTGAGACATAAATCTTGAGGAAGTGGTAAGAGCATGGCATTGATATACGGCGTGTCTTGGGCATATTAAAACTGGCGCAGAACATTTCCTCTCCGATCTTGAACACAGGCACGATTAGTTCCAGAAGAAATATACATATATATAAAAATATATAAAGAGAGAGGGAGAGAGAGAGAAGGGGGGATCTTGAAAAGTGAACTTACGTTCGGATGTAAACTTACAGCATAGAGAGTGTGTAATTATAAAGACAATAATTGTTTCTACTTTTGGCACAAGGCCAGCAATTATCCCAGTGCATAACTGGTACTGTATCTAATCGACCCCGTAAGGATGTAAGGCAAAGTTAACCTCGGCGGGATTTGAACTAGATCATAAATTGCCGTAACTCTATGCTGCAAAGCAAGGGTCCGTCCTCTACCGATACTGCCAATCCAGCGAATTATAAAGACAATAATTGTTTCTATTTTAGGCACAAGGCCAGCAATTACCCAGTGCATTACTGGTACTTTATTTTATCGACCCCGTAAGGATGAAAGGCAAAGTCAACCTCGGCGGGATTTGAACTCAGATCGTAAAGGGACGTAACTATGCTAGAAAGCATGGCGTCCGACCTCTACCGATACTGCCAATCCACCGCCCTTTATAATTGTTTCTACTTTAGGCACAAGGCCAGCAATTAACCAGTTCATTAATGGTACTTTATTTTATCGACCCCGTAAGGATGAAAGGCAAAGTCAACATCGGCGGGATTTGAACTAAGATCGTAAAGGGACGTAACTATGCTGGAAAGCATGGCGTCCGACCCTCTACCGATACTGCCAATCCACCGCCCTTGTAAAGACAATAATATTACATAGTTAGTAGTGGCGTATATGAAGTAATACATGTTTAGATCATATCTGATAAATATTATTTTCTTCGTATCTGGATTGGCAGTATGGGTAGAGGGTAGGAGGCCATGCTTTGATGCATAGAGTTACGGCCCTTTCCAATCTGAGTTCAGATCCCACCGAGGTTAACTTTGCCTTTCATCTTTACGGGTCGATAAAATAAAGTACCAGTAATGCACTGGGTAATTTGCTGGCCTTGTGCCAAAAGTGGAAACAATTATTTTCTCCGGGTTTAATCTTTGGTCGTGTCACAGCTGTCTCAAGAACTGTGTGAGTGGGTACTGATAGTTAAACATGACAAAGCCATCTATACAAGCACGGTTGAAATTCTCTGCATTGGGTGAAAGATGTAAAATGGTATAGATTTTATTACTGTAGTCGTTTCTCCACTGAATGAGTATGTCAATGCTTGTGCTCTATTCCTCTTACGAGAAACTATATTTGATTTGTGGGTACAAATAGCCACGAGCAGTATAAAATATGAACTGAGGAACCTAATAAATAGTAGATTAGGTAGATGCAAAGCAGCTGGTATGTGGAAGATGAATAGTGTGACTGCATAAAAATATAGCCTTGAAAACAGAATTGTTATCTACCACCAAATGAAATAAAAATACATTTAGTCACGAAAGAAATGAACATACACTCTTATAATATATTAATACACACACACACACGCACACACACACACACGCACACGCACACACACACACACACCCACACACACACATATATATATATATATATATATATATATATATATATATATATATATATATATATATACATATACATATATGTGCGTGCATGTGTTTGTGTGATTGTGTGTGTGTGAGACTATGTATGTATGCATGTATAGAGGTATATATATGTGTACATTTATATGAATATATACATGTCAGGTCACTCTTGTGTGCTACTGCCAACATGTAAACCAGTACATCATGTCGCATGGTCGGGTCGTCGGCGACTAAACTGGCATTCCCCACCAAGTTTACTTGGTGAGGGGCGACATTTTGGACACCCTGCAGGAAAAAACCAAACCTGACAAAAGGCGGAAGATCTGATAAGAGTCAACGGCCTTCCAAAAATGTGTAAATATGTATATACACTTGTGCATATGTATGCGTATGTATATATGTGTGTATATGCCGGGGATGTAGGGGAGGGGCATGTACCTCTGTAGGGAGGGCTAGCCATTCCCTTTTCAGGACAGCTCGTCCTGCATTGGGTCCCACCTGAACTCAGCTCTCAAGTGTGGCCCCAAGAAGCTGTAGCATGCGAAAGCGGCCACACCCTGGTAAACCGCCTTGGCTGGCGGGTCGATCCTGTTGTAGTTTGGATGCCCAAAAATGTTTGTGAACCTGATACGGAAATTCCATGACCGGGCAAGTGCGCTCGGGCGGAGCGGCATTGGAGCCGTTCGGAATCACCAACGGCGTCAACCAAAGATGCGTGCCGGCTCCCGTCCTCTTCAACCTGTTTTTCACCTGCGCGCTCAATCATGCCCTCAGGGACCTCAAGCACGGAGTGTATCTGCGATATAGATTGGAAGGCTCCCTGTTTGACCTACGGGGTATGACGGCCAAGACAAGGACCTGCGGAGGATCGTTCTGGAGGCACTTTTTTCTGACGAGTGTGCCCTCATGGCCCACAGGGATTCTGACCTCCAGCTCATCTTCAACAAGTTCGCGGAGGCTTCCTGACTCTTCGGTCTCACAATTAGCCTTGACAAGACTGAGGTCGTGTTCCAGCCTGCACCTTCCTCCGTCTCCCACCCTCCTTCCATCTCCATCGAAGGCACCCAGCTAGAAACGGTGGACGACTTCAAGTACATCGGCAGTGTCATCTGCAGCGATGGAAGCCTCGACAAGGAGATAAATGCCAGAATCTGCAAGGCCAGGCAAGCCATTGGCCGCCTGAGGACACGCGTCCTGAACCAGCACAACATCAAGCAGTCCACCCAGATCAAGGTGTACGGGGCCGTTGTTCTCACCAGCCTCCTCTACGGATGTGAGACATGGACACTGTACAGAAGGCACCTGAAGCAGCTGGAACGGTTCTACATGCGCAGCCTGCGGTCAATCATAAACATCAAATGGCAGGACAATGTCTCCAACATCGAAGTTCTTGACATGGCTGAGACAACCAGTGTCGAAGCTATGATACTGAAGAGCCAACTTCGAAGGGTGGGAGATGTCATCCGGATGGACGAACACAGGCTTCCGAAGCAATTGATGTATGGGGAACTCTGTTCGGGTAAACAACACTGGAATCGCGCCAAAACAACTCGAGTCTCATGCTCAGGACAGGACTGAGTCGGGAGCCCTAACCAGACGCGCCAAATACCCTTTTGAAAAGAAGAGATGGGCAGATGTCACTGACGCCCGTGAAAGGAGGATAAAGGCATCAACAGCTGCCCCAAGCGACTCCGGTCTCTTCCCCTGCCCCCACTGTTCCCGGACCTGCAAGTCAAGGATCGGCCTCCACAGCCACCCACGTGCCCATGGCAGACAGGAACTAAAATAAAATAAAGAAGATGTCATCATCGTTTACGATGGACAACCAAGATATGAATATATATATAAATAATATAATGTTATAGTTGTGTATTATAAATTACTATATTGGTAAAACACTATCTAATATAGAATTCGATACGAAATTTAAAGTAAAAGTAATAAATGTTATATCATAAACGTTGACAGTTACTTATAAGCTTCACCATTTCCCTGTTGCTACCAGCGGCGGGTAGAATGACAAAATGGTGGAACCTACAAATGGATGTTTTTAGGGGATAAAATATATTTATACATAAAAATATATTTCTGTGTTTATGTGTATGTGTATGTGTGTGTATGTTTGTCTGTATATATGCATGTGACTGTATTTGCTTATTTGACATGGATGTAATATATTCCAACTGAAATTACTGTTGGGAAATCTTAGAGATCTGAAAAGAATATGTCAATATTAGAATCGGCAACAATCTATTTGTAGAAAGAATTGCATAATATATCTGAAAACGAAGCAAAACAAGGCCACACTGCTAATATGTTAGAGTTGAATTTCTAGTGATATTTTCAAACGTGAAAGAACACATTTATGTTATTAAAGCACGCTATATATTCCTCATATATATATATATATATATATATATATATAAATACATATATAGACATATATATATATGTATATGTATATATATACATATATATATATATATATACATACATATATATATATATATATATATATATATATATATATATATATATATATATATAATATTCATGTGTGTAATGTATGAGCATTTTTTACCGTTCATTGGAAAACTTATATAACTTCCATTAGCACAGTTGTCAGGGTTTTAGGTTTTTTATGTTTTACGTTATCTAGGTCGGTGCATGGCGATATGTTCTTTGATTTTGGATCGAGGATATAAAATACATTTTTTACTGTTTTTATCGATTTGGAGCCGGATAAAATAAGTACCATTAATATATAAATGTTCTCTATGGTTGACTTATATGTATAGCATCCTCGCACAAGTATTTTACACTCAATAAATGAAAAATATTTCGTTTAACAATGCCCTTGACGCAGAGAATGCTGAAGACTTGTACCGTTCCCCGGCCCAGAAAGACAACGACCCTCGCTCGTATAAGGCGGTGTTAGTCTTTCGGAGGAGTTAGCCACGAGAGCCGTATTAGTTAATTCAGCGTGTCTCTCTTATTATCTCCCATGGTAAACCTTTTTCTATTATATCATTGGCTGTGTCTATGATGTGGCATAACCCTGTGTCTATGATGTGGCACATCAGCGAGGGCGAGTGAACGAACGTGAGTTAGAGTAGTTTGACAACCGATAATCGACAGGGTCTTGCTGCCACGTTGGCTTGTACATATATATAAACATCCACGAACATAAGTTGATTTTTCATTAACAGTTTGGAATGGACATGGGAGATATTCTTTTATTCTCAATTAATATCTACGAATGTATTCCGTTTCAATGGTTGAGTCTATGACATAACTGTCGGTCAAGCTGCCACAAGGGCCTGGTAAGATCGACCTTGCTATTGAGACAAAGAGAGAAAGAGAGAGAGAGAGAGAGAGAGAGAGAGAGAGAGAGAGAGAGAGAGAGAGAGAGAGAGAGAGAGAGAGAGAGAGAGAGAGAGAGAGAGAGTGTGTGTGTGTGTGTGTATGTGTGTGGGTGAATGAGTGAGTGATTGAGAGTATACAGTTTTAGGAAAGACGTTGTATATATCGCCGACAACTATATCTAAGTAAAATATCACATTTTGGCAGTTTCATATGATTTAGGTCTAATCCTCTACCGTATACACACACAAACACACACACAGACACACATACAAACACACATTATATATATATATATATATATATATAAATATATAGTGATTTTTCAGAGGTTGATTTAAGAAAAGGATTTGTTCGTTTTTATCCCCGTTAACTCTTCTTTTATCTCCGCCCCTCATTTCATATATATATATAGGAAAATGTTTAACCCCGACCGCAGAACATTTATTAGCGTGGTAATAAATAGCCGAATTTTTCAAGGGGTAATTCCTTATATGGGAAAATTGTAGTTGTCAAAAGGATTGGTCAAAATTGGTAAATCTTTCATGGCGGTGGGTGGGAGGTGGAGCTTGCCTGAACTTGCCTGAAGAATATTGAGGCAGTGGGTGGAGTTGGTCAAGCGTTGAAGGTGAATTCTATACAGCAAATTCTAAGGAGTGTGTATGAAATTAGAGCGGGACGTTATAAAATTGAGTGGTTAATAAATTGAGATTAAAAGATAATAAAAATTAAAAATTAAATAGTAAATAATAATAAAAAAAATCTCCAGAGTTTAAAGCAGCTGCTATATTTTTAGCTGGTATTGCGTTTTCGGCCAATGATATATAGAATTTACTGGAATGGGGGTACTGAGACTAGAGAAGCCCGATGGGCTTCCTCAGGGTAGGCGAAAGAGGAAAAGGGAAACGGAAGATGAGAGTGAGTGGAAGGTAGTGATAAGAAGAGATAAAGGAAAAAAGAAAAGAAGGATGCTGGCGTTTCCTCTATCTTGTTCGGCAAGTGTAGAAAAGAAGGATGTTGCAGTCATTGTCTACCCACCCGGGTCATGAGGCGGTCTGAGGTCGAAGTAAGTCCTACGCAATCGGTGTTTACATGCAGTTACAAGTTCGTCTTTTTTTGTTTAGGAGTGCCCCTTCGTAAATAGCATTTATATTATTTCCTCCGAGCATATGTTACACGGACGGCGTCCTCCCGAGTAGGAGTTAGCCCTGGACAGTAAGCTCCAAGTAAGATTGTATGTTATGTTGTTATCTTGGAGGTCCCAGATGTGGACCGAGTACTCTGGTGGGTTTGGTCCATCTGGTTCCTTAGCACACTTCATTCGTCATATATATATATATATATATATATATATATATATATATTGATATTAGTTTAACAATGTTAATAATAACTGTTTCTACTTTTTTGCACAAGGCCAGCAATTACCCAGTGCATTACTGGTACTTTATTTTATCGACCCCGTAAGGATGAAAGGCAAAGTTAACCTCGGCGGGATTTGAACTCAGAATGTCAAGGGCCATAACTCTATGCGTCAAAGCATGGCGTCCGACCCTCTACCGATACTGCCAATCCACCGCCAGTTTAACAATGATAATAATAACGAAGGAAAGTTATTTTACATATTCAATTCATTATTTTGCGATCGTTTCGGAGGGTTGATTGTATTGATATATTCACTTAGCTATAGCAATTATAGAACGGTGTACTATCAGACATAATATATTGGTTCGATGAAACCCTCTTCTTCGGAAACAATGAAGTTAGAATCTTTATTGGTAGTATATAAACAGTGTAGATATAAGAATATACATACCATACAAATATATATTCAAGAGTGCCTCCTTTGATTGATAAAGATAGTGGAACGAGTGTTCTAGAATCTTGGCACCACTAACATTTGAGGAGTAAGTGGACGAAGAAGAAAAAATATTGGAGTTAGAGAAGAAGAAGAAGAAGAAGAAGAAGAAGAAGAAGAAGAAGAAGAAGAAGAAGAAGAAGAAGAAGAAGAAGAAGAAGAAGAAGAAGAAGAAGAAGAAGAAGAAGGAGAAGAAGAAGAAGAAGAAGAAGAAGAAGAAGAAGAAGAAGAAGAAGAAGAAGAAGAAGAAGAAGAAGAAGAAGAAGAAGAAGAAGAAGAAGATCATAGTTGTGAGTGCCTTGTGCTAGGGGTAATGAATCTTCTGGGAAAAGATGTCTTATTTGAAGGATGGTAAGCATTTGGTTAATAATAAATATACCTTTTTACATGGGTGTTCTAATTTAGATACAGGGAAATCACTCGGTTATTATACAAGTCTATTAGATTAATTCAAAAGTTAATGAATTGCTAACTTGGAAAGTAATATTTGATGAATTAATAATTGTTTCTACTTTTGGGACAAGGTCAGCAATTACCCAGTACATTACCGGTACTTTATTTTATCGACCCCAATGATTAATAAAAATCTAACTTTGAAGGCATGACTTGTTTCTTAATAGAGGTTATATGTGTATACATGAATACATATATAGTAAGAAAGAAAATTATTTTTCAAATTCAATGGTGATTTAGGATAGGTAATAAAGTATGAATAGTGGAAGAAGATTGTGCTAATTATATAGCTTGTTTAGGTTTATTCATAAGCCATATAGAAATTAAAGGTCAATTGTAATTGCAATATGGGTATATATTGAGTGATATAAAATTTTCAAGGCTAAAATTATCTCAGGTTAGGTGATATTAATACATGGTAATTTAAGTTGTATTTAAATTTAAATATTTCCTTTGAATATATATATATATATATATATATATATATATATATATATATAACGAAGGAGTTGTGGTAAGGAACCAGATAGGCCGTAGCGCACCAGAGTACTCAATACCTAGGGTAGTAGAGTGGGTAATAGGTGAAACAATTACACGCAAAGACAAAACCACGTTTATGGTATAAATGTAGTCGTAGACTAATATTTTGTTAGGCGGTTCGTGGACAGGTTCACTGGCAATGAATAGAAAAAACAAAGTTAATACGTCTTTATGTGGATCGGTGAGAACACGCAAAGACAAAACCACGTATATGGTATAACTGAAATCGTAGACTAAAATTCTATTGGGGAAACCGAATGGTTCTCGGATTCAGAGTTAAGAATAAAGTAAATAAATTACAGAGGTAATTGAAATTAAATATATACATGCACGCATCCATATACGTACATACGCATGCATACGCGAAAACACTCGCTATGAGTATGCTAAAACGAGCACGTACACAAAAAACACGCACGCACATACAGATACTACGCAGCACCAGTACCCGCACACATACGAACGTATACACCAAATACATATAAAAATATATATAACGAAAATATATATTTATAAGTGTCTGTGTGTGCGTGTATACATATAATTATATAAACGTATATAACGCACGCACACACATTCCTACATGTTAATACACATATATTCGCAGACTACGTCAACCAAAACACGGAGTACACATATACACACACCCTACATAGGGACGGATATTGTATATATATATATATGTATGTATTTAAAAGGTAAACAGAAATAACAACACAATCGGTACGGTACATGGAAGGTATATATTAGGTTAACGCTTGATATAGCAGGAAGAGGGCCTAACGTTTCGGACGCTAGTCCTTCATCAGAACAAAGAATGAGAAATAAAATAGATTAAGGGGACGGGCGGAATGGAATTGGGAAAAATATCTTTAGATGAAAATAATAGGTCCATTCATGTTGACATCTCTTGCCAAACTGTTGGTGCTGGCGTTTTGTGTATGATTTGTTTTTTAGAAAAGTGGATGATGGCGCGCGTCTACCTGAAATGGAAAAAAAACCGTATTGTAAAAAGAGCTATACTTGAGCACGTGCGTAAGCATGGGTGTGTGTGTGTGTGTGCGTATGTGTGTGTGTCTGTGTGTGTGTGTGCGTGTGTGTGTTATTATAGGGCCCGTACGAAGTTAAGAAGTTATATGTGTGTATATGTGAGTAAAAGAGTGTGTGTGCATGTAAGTACGAAGCTATGAGCAAAGAACACGATAGGAATCTAGGGGTGTGATAATGGACGGGGAGGTGAGTTGTGTCCAAGAGGGGAATTGGACCCATGACGGTGAATCAGACTTTGTACAGTCCTAGTGCTCGAGGCCTGTGATCCATGATGTAAAAGGACACCCAGGACTGAAACATGTAGAGAAGAATCACCAGGGGAACAGAAATGACGGGCGGCAGGAGTATCCAAACCGAGTAGTATGTCCCTCAAATGTTCGGCAAACCGGTCCGCCATACGGTGTCCCGTTTGTCCGATATATAAAGACCCGCAAAGAGAACACCGGAGAGCATAGACAACGTGGGTGAATGTGCAGGTGAATGAATGGTGGATACGGAAAGACCCGGAAAGATACGTAAGAGTGGTGAGGGTGGCAATAAAGGGACAAGTGTTGCAGCGGCAACGGGAACAAGGATAAGGGCCGGGTGGAGTCGTGGGAGAGGACAAAAAAGAACTGCGAACCAGGATGTCGCGGAGGATTCGGGCGCGCTTAAAATCAGTAATGGGTGGGGCTGGAAAAAGTGAGAAGTGACGGGGTCAGAAGAGCGGACGGAAGGAATGGAGGATATGTCGCGAGAGTGATAGGGTGATGGGGTGGTAGGTGAGAGGAAAAGGAACACGAGCATTGGGAGGGCGGGGTGAGGTGAGAGGGATGCGGCGTGGTCAGTTTCACGGGCGTGAGTGAGAGCAGCTTGGATCAAGGTCGGGGGGGGGGATATACACGCTGGATGAAGCAGGAAGCCATGCGAAGGGAATAGGTTTCGAAATCGTCAGTCTGGCTACAGAGTCGACGAAGACGGAGGAATTGGGAATAGTCTATGGAGAATTTGGTGTGGGTTGGATGGGAGGAGGTGAAGTCGAGATAAGATTGGGAGTCTGTTGGTTTAATGTAGATGGAAGTAGAGACGGTATGGTGAGAGTGATTAATAGATTCAGAGATATCTAGAAAAGCGACAGAATAATCGGAGACCAAGGCGGTGAATTTCAGAGCAGGTTGGAAAGAAAGAAAACAGTCGAGCTCTTCTCGTGATAGAGAGGTGGCGCCGATAGAGTCGTCGATATAACGACCGTATAGCTCAGGAGTCGGTCCAGCGTACTGGGAGAAGATCTGGGCTTCGACGTAGCCAACAAGCAAGTTGGTATAGTTTGGAACCATTCTGGTTCCCATCGCTACCCCAGAGACCTACTGGTAAAATTCACCCCAAAAAGATATCTATTAAGGGTGAGAACAAGCTCAGCCAGACAGAGAAGAGTGGTAGTGCTGGGGTAAGGGGTAGGGCGTAAATCTAAAAAATGCTGGAGTGCGTGGAGGCCGTCATCATGAGGGATGACGGTATAGAGATAAGCGATGTCCATTAAAGAGAAGGTGGGAGGGACCAGGAGGGAAGGAGAAAGAGTTGAAAAGTGTAAGGGCATGATTTGTATCGTGGATGTGGGAGGCGAGATTGCTGACCAACGGGGCGAGGATGGTGTCTAAATATTCAGAAATTATCTTGGTGGGGCAGTTGCACGCAGAAACGGCCAGGATTATTTTGTTTGTGTATTTTAGAGAGGAAGTAGATGGTGGGTGTGCTAGGAGTGCGTACAATAAGGTTGGTGGGGGGGGGGGGGGGCTAAGAGGAGATGAGGTCGTGGATGGTGGAGGACACGAGTTGTTTGTAGCCAGGAGTGGGGTCGGAGGATAAAGGGCGGTAAAAAAGGTTATTGTGAAGCTGGCGGAGAGCCTCAGCCATATAGAGGTCAGCGCTTCAAACCACCACAGCGCCACCCTTTTCAGAGGGTTTCATGACAATTTCATCGCGACACCGAAGGTTGCGAAGAGCGGAGATCTCAGTTCGCGTGATGTTAGAGCGACGAGACTGCTGGTGGAAACGGAACCGATTCACAGTACGCCGGCAGGTATCGACAGAGGAGTCGAGGGTACTGAACTGGCCAGAGCTCGGCGTCCAGTGTGATTGCCGGCGACTGAGATGAGTGAAGTCATCCGTCTGTGCTGATGGTGGCGTGTCGTGAAAAAAAGCTTTCAGCTTTAAACGACGGAAGAACCCATCAATCTCGGCACGTGAGCGGAACTCGTCGCAGGTAGATGTGGTTGGTATAAAACGCAAACCATGGGTGAGGAAGGAGGGCTCAGTTTTGTAGAGTCGTAAGCCCTGGGGTATGGTAACTACAGTGCAAGGACGTGAGGGAGTGAAAGTGGCGGAAGCGGAGGGGTCAGGTGGTTGGCCAAAGCGTGTGCAGATACAGTGGTAGGAGACGGGATAGAGGAGTTAGGGTTGAAAGTGAATGAGTATGGTTTGTGACGGTAGTCGGGGAGCGGAGAGAGTCGAGTTTACGGTTTTTTAAGGAAGTGAGGAAATTGAAAAGGAGGCGATTGAGGTAAAGGATAAATTGGATAAGGGTTTGGACGAGGAAAGGTTGGCAAGTGGAAGAGAAATGGAGGTAGGCCTTAGGGAGATCTCGGTTGAGAGAACGGATTTGGGCGCGAGTTGAACGAATAGTCGCCCGCATGAGCTGGCGAGAGGAGCGGGTAAGGATGGACTCAGTGGTGGGAGCAGAGTAAGAGGTGGGGTGAAACTTGAGACGAAAACAGCGGGGAATGGGGTGCTGGTGGAGACAGCGACTTAAAAATGTGATGTGACTGTTGTATCGTGTTTTGGTGAAGATGAGGTTGGAGAGATGCAGGGAGGATTGGATGTATATAGGGGGAAAGGTTGAAGGAAGCGCTTGAGAGTAGATAGCAAATATAATTAAGATGGAATCATTTCACCATAATTGCTTTATTGCATTATATATATTTCTGTTACATTGTTGTGCATGTGATTTCATCTGATGCTTATCCTTAAGTAGTTACAACGTAACAACCACGTATAAGCAACTTACTTTCTGCAATATATATATATATGTATATATATATATATATATATATGTGTGTGTGTGTGTGTGTGCGTGTGTGTGTATGTGTGTGTGTGTGTGTGTGTGTGTGTGTGTGTGTGTGTGTGTGTGTGTGTGTGTGTGTATGAAACAATTTAAACAAACTTCAGAAGTTTCTTTACAAATTACGTGTTATAGAGAAAATATGCTTTGAAAGATGCGATGTCTGATCATTCCTGAGATTTTTGTATTAGTGGGCCAAGTAATTGGATGATTATTTATATTCTTTTCCTTAATTTAACCGGATTACGTTGTGCTTAGACCATATTGAAAAAGATTTACGCTAAAGTCTTTTTGAAAAATGCTTTTCGTTTATTATTTTCTCATCTGGTTGGACGCTTGTGTTCTCTTTGAATGCAACTCGTGTTATCTTCGTCACTTATATCGAGAACAATATGTGAATTTCAAAGGGCAGAATTCAGGCTTTATTTTTTTTTCTATTTTCGTGTTTTTTTTCGTTTGTTTCAAAATGTTTTTATGTGCCTAAGTAATTGCGTTTTAGTTGAATTTACTTATAAAAACTCTTTATATACTAATATCTTTATCTTGAGTGAAATGTTGTCTACATTGGTAGAATGGGAAGAGATCGAAATGTAGCAGAATAGGTTCTCCATATGTTTGCTTAATGGTGCCTGTTTGTCCAATATAGTATTCGTGGCAACCTTTACACGTTATAATGTATATTAAATTTCCCGAGATGCAAGCGATGTCATTTATAATTATAAAGAGAAGACATTCTTTGAAATTAAATTCGTTGCCTTCTAACACATAGCAGCATACTCCACAGTGAGGTCGATTGCACCTTTTTACTTCAGTTGCTTTAGTAACAGTTTCCAATTTTGTATTCGTTAGTATCTTTTAGAGTGATTTTGGTTGTCGTTTACTTTTTATGATTGGGTGTTTTGGTAAGTTGTTTTTTTTTATTTTCTTGTACTATAGTAAGATAGATAGGTTTAATTGTGTGTGTATATCTCTCTATTCTTTGGATTAAAAGTTGAGACGTATGGTATGACCATTTTCCTTGCTTTGGTTTTGATTCTCAGTGTGTTTGGATATTGATTAGAATGCTTTTGAGATATTATTGTTGATTAAATTCTGAGAATATTGTCTCTTGAAAAGCATTTGTTTTATCTTCTCTAATGTGTAGTCTCTGGTTATTGTGTTTGAATCTATTGTACAGATTCGCTTGGCTAAGTTAAAACAGATATTGGTACGGGTGTGTGATGGATCATGAAATGTAAAACGTATGTATTGTCGAGAGTCAATAGGTTTCAAATATATATCAGTTTCTAATGTTATGTTTCTTTCTGTTATTAGGATATCTTAAAAATGGAAGTTTTGTATTGCTACATAGGTTTATACCATTGATGATGGCGTGCAATGTCTGTAGTTGGCCAAGATTCTCCCTCCATAATATAAAGCAGTCGTCCAAATTCCTCGTCCAGTTTTCTTTTATGTACTCGCCTAAATTATTCCTATGAATGTCTTCTGTTTTTTTGGCTTTGTTTTTTGTAAATTCGTAATTCCTGGTATCCCATGACTATGTTGGCATAATATGATGCAACTTCCGTCCGGATGGCTGTTCCTGATTTCAGTCGGGAAGCAATATCATCGAACAGGAAATCATTTTTTTTTTAATGAATTCCAGCCCATCTACGATGAAACTCTTATAGAAGCTGTCTCATAGTTCACAAGGAAATGAGTCTAGTTAGTATTTGATGGCTTTGAATCGGTAAATGTGAGGAATGTTACTGTATAAGTTCACAACATCTTATGAGACCATAAAAGTGTTCTGGTTTACATTTTCCGGGAGATAGTTGAGAAAATCTAAATCATCTCGTATGAAAATACGAATGTATTTCGGAAGACATTTCAATAAGAGGTCTAAGAAATTACTTAGACGGGGTGTTTCGCAAATTTGGACTGCTATAATAGATGGTAGTTTTAGATTATTTGGTGTGAGTATAGTACCACAATTGGTTTTGGGATTGTCTCTTTCATTAATTAATATTTATGTACTTTCAAAACATATTTGCAATTTACGTTTATCTCACGTGGTTGGTCTTCTTGCTGAACAATGTGTGTTTTTTTGTGTGGGAGTTTGTATTGTTTGTGTCGTTTATTCTCTATTCTGTCGTCAGTCATTAAGTTACGGGCTGTTACTATTCCACTTGTATTTTCTGTTCATGTCTATCTTCTATTATTTCTATTACTCGTCTGAGTGTTGCATCAGTTCTATAAGTTGTTAGGATCTGTATTCGATGTCATCTATAGAGCCCTCGTGTTATAGTTTAGTATGACGTGTTGGTATAACACTGAAAAAACGTCCTCCTCTGTTCTCAAATGTGTTCTTTCAATCTCTCTCCTATGTATGCCATTGTTTCGTCTCTGTATTGTCCATCTATATATATTATCCTACAGACTACATTTCAAGTTTGTCAGTTTATCTGTGGGCTTATCTTAGAGACTATACAGTTTCTATAGGTACACGGCGTTTTTATTAAAGGGTATGTCTTAATAACCTGGGACTTTATGGTACTCCTGCTTTTTCTACTATTTAATACTATGGATCTTTCAAATCGATACACTAGTTCCCCTCTACGGGTAGTATGATCGAACTTGACACTCTGGTATATTTGGCTCTCATACCATGAGTTAGCCTTCCCTATCTTTTTCTTAATGCTATTCATGTACTGATATTCTACGCTTAGATGAAAGGGAGAAAAGAAGAATTCACCGTATCTCACTATAGACCTTCGTCAGGGGATACATTTTAAAAATAGAAAACAACATTTTAGAGAAACTATTTCATTAATATGACATGTAACGTAGGGGGAAAAGCTAATTTTGAAATGAAAGAAAGTCAGTTATAGGCGTCAAAGCAACAAAATAAAACGCTTATATGTGGTGATATGTATGTGTCTATCAGAGTGTGTTTGCGTGTATTTTTATTATGTAGTGTGTGAGAGTAATGGTTGAAGTGTACGGTATCTAAGCGTCTGTGAGTATTTCAGAATGCAAGTGTGGATGAGGGACGGTGTTGGATGGAATGTGAAGGGCAGAACATAGGAAGAGATGTATTAATTCCACGGGGTGTAGAGGGATTATGAAAAACAATACAAGCCTCCGTTAACTCAGGCGGTACTTGTTAGGGGACCTCTGCAGGATGCGAGTCCGATCACAGTCAGAAGATGCGTGGAATGACCGGCAGAGCAGAAATCTCGTGTCTCCGAGGACGACTTACTGACCCGGATGTCTTGTAGTTCGTCAACGACGGCTAGTTGACAGTCAGTCAGACCAACGTAAATAGCATATAACAGAGATGGCTGTTAGGTCAGATGAAGGTGGCGGTGTGGGTAATGAAGCTGCATATGTAACAGTGGATTCGGGAGCAGGAAAGGGATCCAGGAGAAGTGTCGGAAGGAGGACGGGAACTGTGGACGAGAAGGTTCTTGTTGGGACATGCATGTTTAAAAGAGAAGAAAATGGGAGGGGGAATGGGGAGATTCATAGAAGTGAATGAAGGCGGCGGAAGTCGCGCAGGATTGTCCTCTGGAGGAGAAGGAGTGAAGGATGGTAGGTGACGTATACAGTAGCCGGTTAGTGCGGGCGTAGTGGGGTGGTGTAAAGGCACTGGTGCAGACGAAACTACAGGCGCGTATGAGGTTGTCTTGTCAGTGTAGCGGGTATCCTAACCGGGTGTATATATATATATATATATATATATATATATATATATATATATATATATATATATATATATATATGTGTGTGTGTGTATATATTTTTCATTCGTTATAGCACTTCATATTTATTCTGTGGTCTCATCTTCTTTCCCCACTTATTGCTGAGAGGGTTATGGATGCAGAGTCATCAAACAATTCTTCCAGCGTGTCCTATCCAATGCAACCGTCTCCAACTTCTCCGACTGGATCCCCAAGCGAGACAAGCAAAGACCATCTTGTTTGGGGGTCTACCACTGGGTCTTCTACCGATTCTTTACTGAGACATTCTAACGACTTGCCCATAATATCGGAGCAGTGATCTCTCAATTCGGAAAAGTAGAGTCTCTACTTGCAGTCACACTCTGATCTCCGACCAACGCCCTCTATTGAGTAACGTTACATAAAATACTCTTCGGTGGAACCCCATTCTGCGATCGTATTTGTTCAGTCATTAACCCAAGTTTCATGACCTTAGGTAAGGCTTGGCACGAATACCGAATTGAAGTTAGCTAGTTTGGCTTTTACGCCTACCTACCTTTTTCTGATTACTGAACGCTGATGCTGGCAATCATGATATCACTTCTAACACGACTACGCATGCCCCTCCGGTTCATGTAAATAATGAAAATGTGAGGTGACAGTTGGCACCCTTGGCAGTGTCCGAATCCCACATTGAATGGTTTCAATTTAGTATCATTTATCCGAACATAAATACTCAGGCATTCGTATAGAATGATCAAGGCAGCGAAAAGCTGGCCATCGATCCCATACTCCTGCAGAATCTTCCACAGTGGCAATACTCCTACTATTTCTCAAAGACATGTCGCAGTGTGAATATGTTGTCGGTTGTGCTGCGATTGGCGCAAAAACCACACTGTCCATCAGGAAGCTTGGACTCGACAATCTCCCAGCATCTTTGCCAGACACTTAGAATAGAGTTTACCAGGTGTGCTTAACTAGGAGACCCGTCTGGAATTGGAACAATCTCTTTTGTCTCCCTTTTTTAAAATTGGAATTATTACTCCATATTGCCATTGATTAGGTGCCTTCCAGAGATCCAGCCCACCCGGCACACATGTGTCAGCCAGAGAATATTTTCTCTATTTAAGGCTTTCAATATCTTGGGTCAGATTTAATCATTCACAGCGGCCTTGCCACATTTGAGCTCTTTCACTGCTCTAGTGACCTCAGCCTCTGAGAGATTAGTTATCGCTCCCAGATAAACCCCGTTTATATGAGAAGATGCTGTTGTGATAAGGTTTAGGACGTCAGCAGAGTATTCTATTCACCTCGTGATATTTGTTCTAAGGTATCTGCATTCAGAATTCAAATCCCGCTGACATCTTCTTTGCCTTTCAGCTTTACATTAATAAAGTATTAACCCTGTATTGTTGGTACGACCCAATTTCTCTCCATCTGACTCATTCTGGATGTTACTCTGAATCAGATTTCGTGTCAAGAGAGTGTATGCGTCTGCGTTCAACTGCATGGGCACCTGACTCCTTGGTGAAAGCTAGTCATACTCAGTGGTAAGTGACGAATGTAATTTTTATATAATACGCCGTTTCGACTCTCAATGAACATTTCTCACAAGAGTTGTGTATTATTTAATGCTGGTTGATTCAGTAAAATATACATTAACCCCTAAACTGTGGTTGATTTTACAATACTCACCATCTAAAACTGATAACCTTGTAGTAATGTTAGAAATCAATATTTCATATTAATCCTTCTTAAGGTCACTCACAAATTTATAATCGAATGGAATAATTTTGTGCAGCATAGCAATTTTATGTGTGGTGGTTTGATATCAGGAGAGAATTTAAACACGATTGTATAATCGATTTTTTCCTGGGTATTATTTTACTCTACTATATTCTATTCAAAACAAATATAAATCATGGTTTCGGTGATATCAAAAAAAACAAACAAACAAAAAATTAAACTTTTTCGCTTATACGATATAAATCAATATTTACATTTTTTTTAAATGTTATTTAGGGTTAACCTAACCCTTTACCAAAACTTATGCAGAAGACAATACTATATTAAATATTTAGAAATGAAAATGTCAGATTACTTTAAGAGGATTAAGACATTCTTCAGAGTGTTGTCCGTTTTTTTGTCCATTGGGTAGCAAACGAATCATACGAATTCTTGTAATCTACCCAGGATATTTCTATGTTCACATGTTTTGTTTTGTCAATCCTTTAATACAAACTTGTCTAATAAGAGCTGGTTTTTCGTTTCGCTACTCTGCCCTTGACATCCGGTTTTTTTTTCTCGAGTAGTGGCCTTTCAATTTTAAGAAATGAATATCTATAATGATTTCAATTTAAACATTTCCAGACCATGGGCCGGGGGATGTGGTCAAAATGTCATGAATATTATCGGCAGTATTTCTATCTCTATTTGGTAAGATTTTAATATAATTCTTCCTCGGTATGTCATTCATGGCGGCAACCTACCCTCAAGGCTTGTTGTCATATTCAGTTCCACGAATATTTTCTGTTGTGATGTAGACATCTTGAAGCAATATCCGTAAACGATAAGAGAGAAAAGAGTTGCATTTGAAAGCCTTCCTTCAATGTTTAATTATCATATCCAGTGTAAAATATGCATTCTCAATCTTATTAAATTATATTTCAGTATTTTAACCAATTAGATTCATCAATTTGAATCTTCCACATTTCTCAAGAACTTCTTACATTATCCTCTTTTTTATTTGGGTTCTAATTGAACGAATGAAAACCTTGTCATGTGCATTCCATGGAAAAAAACTAAAGTTATTGTCTTGGATTAACATAAACGTTACGGCATCGGACAAATGCTTTGTAGAATTTAATTACGGCCCATTTGTCCCTGAGTTTAAATTACTCCAAAATCACATTTGCATTTCCCTCCTCCGGTGGTCGGTAAAATAATGTACCAGTGAATTACCGAAGTCGATATAATCGACTTTGCATTTATCCCAGATTGCTGATCTTGTACCTCAATTAAACACCATTATTTCTATATGTACGGTGGATTGGCAGTATCGGTAGCAGGTTGGACGCCATGCTTTCCAGCATAGTTACGTCCCTTTACGATCTGAGTTCAAATCCCGCCGAGGTTGACTTTGCCTTTCATCCTTACGGGATCGACAAAATAAAATACCAGTAATGCACTGGATAATTGCTGGCCTTGTGCCTAAAGTAGAAACAATTATTTCTTATATGTACTTTCCTAAGTTCTTTGCACCACATGGTCCCTTGTGACATAATAATCCTGTTAACATTTTCTGTCTTAACCATCACATATACTATTCAAATATGGCTCTACAGAAAAGGCGTTTCTTTTTAACATGAACATATCAAAATAGGACATCATACATCTGAAAAGATGGAATAGTTTGAATATCAATGGTAGTTTACCTTACACATTTTACAAATATTAATTACAATTTCTATATTGAAATTAAGTATTCAATGATATATCGAACACTACGCGAGAAGCTGTTTAAAAAAACGTCTGAGGTATACACATTTGGTTTCCCATTTTATAGTTACATTGCATATTACAAATCTTTATTCACAATTCTTATTTCTTATATTTAACAGCACGCACAGAATCTATTTATTTTTATTTTTACAAATTTGATAGCGAATATATGATAACCATAGGCATCTATCGCTTTTTCTTTTGTGATTCTAAATTTACACGCAACCAACACACACATGTGTTGGACATATGTCGGTCCGGACAACCAATGGTTGTCCGGACAATACAACATCCTGCTCGAGAAGGTAACGTGCAAGTCGTTGAGTATTCTGCAGGCGCGTATGTCCTTGGCGTAAATTTCAGGGAGTTTTGTGTGACACACAATACAAAAGGGTTCGTCATTTGAAGAACAGGTAAAGCAACGTATTTTTGTAAACCTGTGAATGTCTTCTCGTTTAGATCAATATTATTGTTCACCATTAGGTGGTATATATCTTAAATTTTGAAGCATTTACCTGGGTCGAACTAATCAAATTTCCCACACCGAAAAGTTGCTGGCCTTTTGCCTAAATAAGAAACCTATATTTTTGCTTTGTCCCCCCGTGATAATTTTCGTTGTTGCGTATTCTCATATATGTGTGTGTTTGTGTGTGTGGTGCGTTTATTTATACATATCTTCGTTTCCTTTCTCTCAATGATACTTATATATATATATATATAGCAACGAGTAGGACCCCAGCGGCTGAGCTCAAGCCGTTTCGACGGCTGTCCAGAATTAGCTGTCGAAACAGCTTGAGCTCAGCCGTCGGGGTCCTACTCGTTCCTATTACCCACTCTACTACCCTAAGTATTGAGTACGTTGGTGCGTTATGGATTCATCAGGAAGTTCGCTCTTATTTAGACACTAAATTTTCCAAAGTGATCGCGCCAAGAATTCATTCAAAATTATTACATAATTATTGGAAATCTCAAAATACGGACGAAACCATGGTAGAGGTATTTAAATATATTCTATTTTCTCCTAGTTTATTTTACACCTAATTCTGTTTAGTTGACTGTATCTGGGCGATTACGCTGTCGAGATATTCGATAAATATTCCGCTGCGGCCGACGCGAAGGGCTAGTTTCGGTTATTTGTCGGAGATTTCTTCATAGAAGCCTCATTTTTATATAGTTAATTATGCTAATTGGGAGAGGAAATGGTATATATTTTATCTTGTGATTCTATAGACATGTTTTATGATATATAGCTCTGATTATTTAATTTATTAATTTTTTCATTGAGCCACAAAGTGACCAGTTGCAAAACACGTATATATATATGTATATATATATGTAAACTTTTATATATATATATATATATATATATATATATATATATATATACAATGATATTAAATAAATGGAAACTATATTTATAAAACCATATTTATTTTATTATATATATTTCAAGGGCAACCAAGACACCATTGGTGCACTTTCATCAGATAAAATACAAAGTTTGTTTTATAAATAGAGACCTACCGATAAGGTATGATTTTGATGTGTACGTCTCTATTTATAAAACAAACTTTGTATTTTATCTGATGAAAGCGCACCAATGGTGTTTTGGTTGCCCTTGAAATATATATAATAAAATGAATATGGTTTTATAAATATAGTTTCCATTTATTTAATATCATTGAATATTTACTCCAGTTACTTGTTGAGTGCTCTAAATCAGTTACAAATATTTATGTTTGTCAGACTTCCAACAAATTAAATACTTCTGCATATATATATATTTGTGTGTGTGTGTATTCATGTGTTTGTGTATAGGAATAATAGAAAATAGATAATCCCATGACACATTTATTGATATTTTTTTCGAGATATCTTAGAAATATAGAAATTATTAGATTATTTTAGAAGATTTATTTAGATGTATTTTTATTCTCCCTTGGTAAAGAAAATATTTTGTCGTTGGCAAAAATCTTGCGACAAACAAGACCAGACTAGTGCTAATTATTGTACCTAATTAGTCTCTCGGGTGGGAACAAATAATGTTTATGTATTTTCCCCAGTTAATTAGACAATTTTTAATTTTATTTTTGTAATGGAAGATTCTTGTTTTCAGTCTAATTATTTGCGTTCTTTATTTGTTTGTTTTGTAAATTTAATGTTTGCTGTTTCTAGCAGTTTAAGGGGGCTGCTTTCTTGATACTTAAAAATGTATATAGATGAAATGTGACTTAACCAAAATTAAATAGAAAGCATGAATGGAATAGCAACATCACAACTTACAATTAAGGACAACATGAAAACACACACACACATAGAACAAACAACCAACCAGTAACATGTAAATAAACAAATAAATAAACAGTAACATACCAACCAGTAACATGTAAATAAACAAATAAATAAACAAATATAAACACACACAGACACCCGGATGTAACACATGCGCAAACTAAGCACACAAAACACACAAAAAAAGATGGCGTAGGACAGAACAAAGGAGAGGCACAAAAACAAAGAAAATAATCCCCAATCACCGAAGAAGTCACAGAATGTGTGACGAAAGAACTTTGACAATATATGAACAATCGTCTGGTCGTGGAACCAACCAACCAACCAGAAATTTATGAATTCCTAAATTTATAAATTTAATTTATAAAACTGAGGATGTCTGTGTGTGTGTGTGTGTGTGTGTGTGTGTGTGTGTGTGTGTGTGTGTGTGTGTGTGTGTGTGTGTGTGTGTGTGTGCGTGTGTGTGTGTGTGTGTGTGTGTATGTGTGTGCGTGTGTGTGCGTGTGTGTGTGGGTGTGTGTGTGTGTGTGGGTGGGTGTGTGGGTGTGTGTGTGTGTGTGTATGTGTGTGTGTGTATGTGTGTGTGTGTGTGTGTGTGTGGGTGTGTGTCTGTGACTTTGAGTCCCTAAAATTCAAGAAGTACCCAACCGATCTCTTTCAAACTTTACATGTGTATTACATATCTTTCAGGCAGTGCTATGCACGTTAAAACATTATCTTTCTCATCCATTAGGGCCAGCATTAGGTGAAAAACTGCGTTTTTTCAGCTTTTTATGGGTTTTTTAAGGCGTTACGTCAGACCGATTTCCTTGAAATTGTAACTATGTATTAATCAGTCTCTTCTTCATACTGTGAGCAAAGAAAATCCTACTTTTTCATGGCCTAGGGCCCGCATTAGGTGAAAAACTTCATTCTTTCAGCTTTTTAAGGCTTTTTTGAGGCATTACGTCTAGCCCATTTTCCCGAAATTTCCAAGGCATATTATGCACATTATAAAAAATTCATTTTCTTCATCCCCTAGGGCCAGCATTAGGTTAAAACCTGCATTGTTCCTGCTTTATCGAGGAAAATCTTAAAGATCATCCAGCCATCAGAATATTCGCTTTATTTTTCTTTATATATTGTCCAGGCATGCAGTTTTTCCACGATTAGGTCTGTTGGCGGCCCACGTTCCAAAATACCTTATCCCGTGCAACGCCGGGACCACTGCTAGTATTATGTATAACTGTGGTAATGTTAATACTTCTCGTCCTATTACATAAAACTATTATATAAAATACTCGTGCATTCGTCATCACTGACAATACCTTTTGGAACATATCTTTAGCATGTCATATAACAGTAGGTACAAAAACAAAACCGATAAAGAATAATGGTTTCTTTTACAGGCACAAGGCCAGTAATTTTGAAGGTGAGGAAAGTCGATGAAATCGATCCCAGTGCGTGTCTAGTACCTTATTTTATCGACCCCGTAAGAAGGAAAGGTTAAGTTATCCTCGGCGGGATTTGAACTCAGATCATAGAGGGCCGTAACTCTAAACTGCAAAGCATGGCGTCTGACCCTCTACCGATACTGCCAATCCGCCCCCCTTATAAATATAGAAATACTTGTTTCTACTTTTGGCACAAGGCCAGCAAATTACCCAGTAAATTACTGGTACTTTATGTTATCGTCCCCGTAAGGATGAAAGGCAAAGTTAACCTCGGCGGGATTTGAACTCAGACCGTAAAGAGACGTTCCTATGTTGGAACGCATGGCGTCCGACTCTCTACCGATACTGCCAATCCGCCGCCCTTTTAAATATAGAAATAATGAAAGCGGGGATTTCAAGAAAGGGAAAGAAATAAAGACATTAAGAAAAAAAAAATTATATATATGAAAGTTCCATTTATATAAATGAGGGAACGACAGCGAAAATGAATACATATTTCATATAGAGACACGGAAGAAGATAATTAGATATGTGTGTACTTGAGTGTATTTGTGTGCATGTGTGATTAAGTGTGAGTTTGTGAGTGCGTATAATTGATGTTCTGACTATATGTGTTTGTGCTGGTACATATAGGAGATTGTGTCCGTGCATAATACGGTTGTATGTGTTTGTGACAGTGTATGTATGTGTGGGGTGGATGTCAAAAGGGACCAATGACCTAACGTGTCCAGTATTATATATTTGGGGTATAATTATGCGCTAAAGTCATTCTGCCCTATAACATTTTTTTAGACCTGTACAAATTCCTCACATATGCAGACGCACATACAGATATATATATTGTTATTATTATTATGGCGGTGGATTGGCAGTATTGGTAGAGGGTCGGACGCCATGCTTTGACGCATAGAGTTACGGCCCTTGCCATTCTGAGTTCAAATCCCGCCGAGGTTAACTTTGCCTTTCATCCTTACAGGGTCAATAAAATAAGGTACCAGTAATGTACTGGTTAATTGCTGGCCTTATGCCAATAGTAGAAACAATTGTTAGGGCACTATCTGTAATCCATCAAATAACATGCTTTACAGCTTATAGCTACGTCCTTTTTCGTTTATATTTCATATCCCGCCGAGAATAGCTTAGGGCATCGATAAAACAAAGTATCAAAAAAGCGCAGGGGTCAAGATAATAGTGTTTTCCGTCACACAAAATATTTGGCTTTGTATCTAAATCGGAAGACATTTTCATTGTTCGTAGTAGAAGCAGGGCTGTAGATTGGCAGTAGCGGTAGAGCCTCGGACAGTATGCTTTATGACATAGGGTTACGCTCTTTTACGATCTGAGTTCAAATACCGCCGAGGTTAGCTTTGCCGTTCATCCCTATGGGGTCGATAATATAAACCTCCAGTAAGGCACTGGAGTCGATTTAATCGGCTTTCCCAGTCCCCAAAATTGCCAGCCTTGTTGCCAAAGGGAGAGACAATTATTAGGATGAGAAGTAATAGCAGCAACAGCAACAATGACAGTAGTAGTAGTAGTAGTAGTAGTAGTAGTAGTAGCTGCAGTAGTAGTAGTGGTAGTAGCTAGTAGTTTCTTGCTTGAATGAAGAATAATAATTAAGGGCACCTTTATTATAGAAAAGTGTGCGTAATAGGGATTCAGCTGTATGCGTGCCTGTAAGCACACATAGAAACCAATAGACATAGGTTTGTGCGTACAGAAATATATAGATTATCTTAATACAAAGCGCAATGTTGGAGAGTAACTTATAGTGAGGTACATATAAAATGTATACGGACGTTACATTCCCTATATATATATATATATATATATATATATATATATATATATATATATATATATATATATATATATATATATATATATGTATATATATATATATATGTATATATATATATATATATATATATATATATATATATATATATATATATGTATATATATATATATATATATATATATATATATATATATATATGTATATATATATATATATATATATATGTAGATAAATCTACCAAAAGTTTACGGTAGTGTCCAATCCGTATGAAGAACTCAATGTAATCCGGATATCATGAAAAGAAGAGATGCATTCAAAAATCACTTTCGGTGAAAGATAAACGGAAAACAGAGTCAAGATAAATTATTAAAAAAATAATGAATAAACAAAGAAACAGTTCCTTATATTAAACAAAAAAAGTTCATTATTTTACGATCGTTTCTAGGACATATATGTGTTAGAATTGGTATGCATATTCAAAAGATCTATGTACAAAATTATACAAACTATCAGAGGGAATATACATACCTATACATATTATTTCTGAAGACAGCATATATATGTGAAGGTATGTATATTCCCTCTGATAGTTTGTATAATTTTGTACATAGATCTTTTGAATATGCATACCAATTCTAACACATATATGTCCTAGAAACGATCGTAAAATAATGAACTTTTTTTGTTTAACATAAGGAACTGTTTCTTTGTTTATTCATTATTTTTTTAATAATTTATATATATATAGTGTGTGTCAGAATGGATGCAGTGAAAACCAGTTAGATGATTACTTACCAGAGTACTCGATACTTGACACAGTTGAATGTGGTAATAGGTAATATGAAGGGCTATGTGATAAGTACTATTTACAGTTTAAGCAGCACAATAAATTAGGAATTTAGAGCAGTTATATTCTATATTAAGGTATCATAACATATATAATATGTAAGATGATTGTTTCCCAGTAGAACATTTCAATGGACGTTGGCCCAGAGCAATAATAATTGAAATTAAAATATATAGGTACAGGTTGCGGACGGTATTTGAGGACATATTTAAGGTTAGAAAAAAAAACGCTTATATAACAGAAAAAGACTGTATCCTTATAAAAATAACATAAACATAAAGCTGAATTATTAATTTAATAATTTCATTCAATAAAACCACCATAAGCATGAATAACTAACTCTACGGGAGGTCGAAATCGTTTACATGTTCGGATTAAGTGCTCCGTGTTCATATCAGACAGACTCGAACTATTGCAGCTTTCAAAGAATCTTTGGTGATATGGGGGTGTTCATTGACATGTTTCTCAACGATGCCCCATTCATAGTAGTCCAGTGGATTGAGATCTGGAGAATTAGGAGGCCAAATGTTGGAGGTGATGTGATGTTGCAAATTGTCAGCCATCAATTCTTGTGTCAATTGAGCCTTGTGTGATGATGTAGAATCTTGTTGAAAGACATAAGGCCTTCCATTGCACACACTGTTGATCCAAGACTTACCAACTTTATCCACAACCTCAATATACGGAGCAGCATTCACCCTAAGGCCTTGTGGATAAAATTGAGGAGGCATCACGTGTCCTTCATTGCTAACAACACCCCAAACCATGACACTTGCAGGAAATGTTGCGTTTTGGAACCTCATAAGATTCTGCACATAGCAAGGTTTGCTCAGATGAGAAAAATCAAATCACATCAACTTCTGATGGATTTTTAAATTTGTTCAAAACTCTTTTGGATCTGATTAAACGTTTTTTTTTTGTTTTTGTTTTTCTTCTTACATGAATTGACCTCTGCTCATCACGTAAGTTTTGTATCTGATGTTTTTATGAACAACATTTCTGATTGTTTTTTCTGACACACTAACATTTTTTGCAATTGACCTCATTGATTTTACTGGATTGTCATCAATGTCTTGTTTAACTTCCTGAATAAATTCAGGTGTCCTGAGAGAATCAGAGTGTTTGGAATGTTTTTAACATTTTGATACAGGTAATACGCTTCCATCTTCTTTCTGTAACTCACACCGTATCTTGTAGACAAAAGATCTTGCAACTTTCAGAAAATGAGAAATATCTAAATCACCATGCTTAGCCATCAAAGTAACAATCACAACATGCCATTTCATTTCATTAGTAAGCATAGTTATTTTCATTGTATTTTCTGAAATAGAAGTTCAATAAAGATTAGTCAAATAAAATAATGTGTCCTCAAATACCGTCCGCACCTATATCGTTGGAGAAACACATAATATTTTGTACATGCATATATGTAACACATAATATTGAGTAAAAGGTACATACTATAAGGTGGAAAAGCCATTATTTTCGTATGCGGTGTATCGCTTTTACTATCACTCGACTCTTGACATATATAAAGGTGTCTTGTACTGTATTGACGACTTATCACTAGTTTCCCGTCTTCCCTAGGTGTATCAAAATCAATAGTTGAGAATCGATAATCGATTATTGCTTCGGTTTGCAAACTATGAAACGGTACGACAAGGATAATAATGGCTTTTCTAGTTTAAAGGATATCATGTTTCCAAAATATTATGTATTTTATATATATATATATATATATATATATATATATATATATATATATATATATATATATATATATATATATATGTGTGTGTGTGTGTGTGTGTGTATGTGTTTCTCTCTTTTCATATCCTCCTCTCTCTCCCTCTCTCTCTCTATCTCTCTCTCTCTCTCTCTTTCAATACATATACCATTTAATTTAAATTATATATGTAAATATATATATATATCTCGTATATATATATATCAATGATATTAATAAATGGAAACTATATTTATAAAACCATATTTATTATATTATATATCTATTATATACTTTGGTACGCACTCATCAGATGAAATACGAAGTTTGTTTTATAAATAGTGACACACCCAGGAATGAGACCTATTCTGTCCTGAGTGTCGGATTGTAATCATTAAAGAATGATCCTAAAGAATGATCACTAAAGAATGATACCTAACTATAGAGGCATATATATATATATTACTTTATGTCAGACCCATGGCGGAAACATCCAAATACGCAGTAATGTATATGCGACATTGCCATGTGTTTAACATGGTTTGTAGTTTGTTTTTTGTTTTGTTTTCTTTTTTTCCTTTTGAAAAACCATCTGAATGACTTATGTAACTGGAGATTTCCGAATTCGGTGTCGATAAAATGATATATGTGTAAATATGTATGTACGTGTATATCTGCCTGTGTGATTGTTTGTATGAGTGCGTGCATATGTATGCGTGAATATATGTAGATAATAAGCTATCGTGATACATTATAGATAGGTTGTCGAACACCCTGCCAAATAAATAGTTTTGTCTGGGGTAGGAAAAATGCATCTTTTGATAACCGCATACGGTTCAGATCACATTTTTGCCTGATGCCATTTAACTTGGATTATACGAATGTTATTTATAGTTCATCTTCATTCTGTCAGCTTGACAAAAAAGAGTCAGAATTCGAATGATCTTCAGTCCTTAAAAATAAAATGAACCAATGTTCAAGTTTAACATTTAAGATTTCTTTATTCATATATTTCTAGTGCATGTCTAGGCAGTGAGAAATTGCTTACTGTTTGCGTCCCAACGCAAATGACAAAAATAAACGTCTAACATTACAAATAATAGTTGAGAAAATAAGGTAAAATACCTCTGGAGGAGGAAATACGTGGAAGTGATGCGAAGACAGAATATCAACCATATTGTTTACATTTCAACCTTAAAAGACTTCTAAACGACGAAGACTGTGGTCAGTGGATCTTTAGAGTAATGGTTAACGTACTCGACCGGCAAACGGGTGATGTTAGATTCGATTTCTCGCAGGTGTCAATAAAACGCATTTTTGCGTCTTCTTGTGTTCATTATCCATTTTCTCAAATATTATTTACTGTCATCGATTAGTATCATGGCGATTTGCGTTGTGACGCACAACAGTTAAATGACCATATATATATATATGTATGTATGTATGTATGTATTTTGGTGTATGTGTGTATGTATATATATATATATATATATATATATATATATATATACATACATATATATATATATATATATATATAAATATATTTATATTTTTATATATATAGAGAGAGAGAGGGGGTAGACAAAGATTGAGAGAGCGAGGAGAGGCGATGAAGATAAAGAGAGTGGGGTGAGAGAGAAAGAAAGATACAGTTCTAGTACTCATAGTTGTATCCACTATGTGGGGGGAATCTAGTATTTTGGGACAGTCATAATCAGGAATTGTAACATATAGCAGACGATTTTTTCTTTATATTTTATGCGCCAGTCATCTGACAGAATATTTCCAATGAAAGTGAATAAAAACTCCGCCACGTATTATTAAAAAAATATCAAATAAATATGCTGTACGGTTTTTCTTTGATATCGCCCATAATTACATTGTGTTTGTCATATTAATTTCCCTTTGATGAATGGGATCACATATAACAACTATAGCTAAATGCTTCGAAGAAGGGTAATAAATGGCCTTAACTGATATGAATAAAAATAAGCAGGGCATATAAATAATATATATATATATATATGTGTGTTTGTGGGTGTGAGAGACAGAGAGAGTGTGTGTGTGTGTGTGTGGGTATATTTATATATATATTTATATCTATATTTATATGTATATATGTATATGTGTGTGTGTGCCTATCTATAGCTATATCTAACTCTCTCTCTCTCTCTCTCTCCCTCTCTCTCTCTCTATATATATATATATATATATATATATATATATATATATATATCATATATATATATATATATGTATGTATATATATATATATATATATATATATATATATATATATATATATATATATATATATATATATATATATATGTGTGTGTGTGTGTGTGTATGTCAATGTATGTATTTATGTTTGTGTGAATTTGTATTAATTTTTTGTTGGTTTCGATGTTGATCTTTATATTTTGTGTTTTGGAAAGGGGGCAGATATTGATTAGTAATTTAGACCGTAGAATAAGAAAATATTGTTTAAGTAAATTAACACCTATCTCCGCGAGATTAAATTAAACTATCACCTTTTGTGCATTTTATACATGATACTGATATTATCTGTTTCTATTTTATGTTTTTACATTTCATAGGAAGTTTGTTTGATCAACTGCGGATTGTTTACAGACCAGGAGAATAAAACAAGAGAAATAAATATCAAAATACAAACGAAATCACACCACCAACAAATTAATATAAAATCGATCTCTTGTTCTTTTAATCTAATAAACTGACATCATTCTAAGTGCGCTAGTCTATCATCAGTAGGGTGCAAATCGATATTGACTTCGTGTGATAACATTTAAACGGTGAAATCTATATAAATCAAACATAAATATCATAAATATATAAATAATTAAAGATAAAACTTAGAATGTAAGAACAAAGTAGTAGTCAGTCAATTCATGTGGTTTTTATTATATTTAGTTAAGTGACTACCACCTGTGGTCAAAAATAAGTTAAGCAAAATTGATATGTAGCATATACTGCTTACCTAGCAGTATATGCTACATATCTGTAACTAATTATATCAATTCACAATTCTATTACATTTCCGTTGGGTACATCGTGACTTCAAGAGAGGGTTTCATTTAGCATGATGTTTATTAGCTAATTCCACTTGAAAAAAAATGTAAATAGAGTGAACATAGATGGAAATATGATTACAACATATATATGAATCTCAAGTATAAAATATAGAATTGCGATCAAGTTGCAGCTAGGCTTTTCTGTAACAAGAATTGATTCACAGTAAATGGATTTCCTTTCGTTTATTTAGTTATTAGTTTCTTCATATCGAGACCTGCACCGGCTTTATTGAGCGGCGTTACATATGACAAAATAGCGGAAAACTTAAAACGGAGATTGTCAGGATGACATGTCTTCAATTTAATATGTTGTTTCACCAAATGTAGCCTAATCAAATAAATTGTACATATTTTTATAGATATCTCAATATTCCAATAACTTTTCATTTTTAGGATGGCAGGACATGATTTCGAAATATTTTTGTGCAATTTCTAGGCGCTTGAGGGACAATTTGAATGAATGTTTGACAGAGTGGCAGACAGGTCAGAATTATTGTATCAAAGTAATGAAATTTGAGGTTATATTCGGTAGAATTTTAGTTTCAGTTTCTTTGTACTGTACTCATGAATATAGAGTATCAATTATTGAAAGTAATAACACCTAAACACACACACACACATATACATACATTCATAAAACACACACACACGGACACTCACATACACACACACGCACACGCACACACACACACACACGCACACACACACACACACACACACACACACACACACACACACACACACACACACACACACACATGTATATATATATATATATATATATATATATATACGTTATCTAAACTCATAGAAAAATAAGTGCTTGTGGAGAAAAGGACCAGGCCCAACAAGTTTAACATATGTTTCCTACGATACAGAGCAATATTTTACTAACCTACTGTACAATTATAATCTGCAATGCGTATATATTCAGTTACAGAGTAACTAGTCAAACATAACTCAGAGCAATTTAAATAAATCCATAAATATTAATCCCTATCTTCAGATCGTAAAAAATATTGGACTCTCTACGATGAAGGTATAAAGAACTTTAAAAAATCTCGTCTGATCCATCTTCGAGATCTAATATCTGACACTGCTGAAAATCCTGCCATCTGCATTAAATGCGGCTTGATGTGTACATCGGTACGTGGACTAAATTGTGATTTAAGACATAAATATAAAAAAACAACTGAGACGACTGTTGAAACATCATATCTCAATATATGATTCAGTCAATATATTTCCTTCATATATATATATATATATGCGTGAAATAGTCTTCATATTTATTATTATTATTATTATTACTATATATAAGGGCGGTGAATTGACAGTATCGGTAGAGTGTCGGATGCCATGCTTTCCAGCCTAGTTACGTCCCTTTACGGTCTGAGTTCAAATCCCGTTGATGTTAACTTTGCCTTTCATCCTTACGGGGTCGATAAAATAAAGTACCAGTAATGAACTGGTTAATTGTGCCAAAAGTAGAAACAGTTATTACTATAAATATAAATATATATAAATATATATATATATATATATATATATATATATATTCTAGTGAAGACAATTCGTTGATTGAATGTCCACCGATTTTTCATAACAAATATAAAGCACTCCAGGATTTTTCTTCATCCGGAGTTTTGTCAAAACATTAAAACAAGAAAGACAATTTCATTTGTACATCCCTAATTATTTTGTTATACGAATGTCAGAGACATATGGCAGTCGTTTAACAACCACCCTACGTATTCTCTTCAGACAAAAATCCAAACGAGATGTAAATATCAATTGATATGTTACCGGTCATGTGTGTTATTCACTTCTAATTAGTATCTAAGTGATACCAATTCTAATTAGTATGTAAGTGAATAAAATCCAGTATGAAAAAAAAGTTCACAGCAGCAACGCCAATTGGAATATCTATCTCCCACACATATGAACTGCTACTTGAGAATTTCAGACAGATGCTTGCTGGTGGACGAAGTGAATAACACATATGACCGGTAACATACCAATGGATATTTACATCTCATTTGCATTGTGGTATATGAAAAATAGTCAGTTTGGAAGCCTTTTTCATGCAGTTGTTTGGTATACCAATCTTATGAATTTTAATTCAAAATTATGTTATGACATAATTATTAGATATTAAATATTAAATATTGTGAAAAATGTATCCCGATGCATTATGTGAGCAGGATCAATATATTTATGTTTTCTGTCAAAATTTCGTTTTATATATATGTGTATATATGAAGGTGTGACGGTGGTGTTGAAGGTGGGGTTCAACAGGTCAGGAATTCAATTGACTTCACTTGGTTAAAAATTCAAAATGTTCTTAACTATTGATACGAATAGCCAGATAGTAATTAATGTGTGTGTGTATGGGAATTATTAAGGAGGGCTTCCATTGTGTCGATACAGAATTATACTTGTCGTGTGTTATGTGTCTTTATGTGTTTACCAATTGTATCAAGAGAACAAACTGTTAGAAATTGAAGATAAAAGTAAGAGCTGACCCTCAAACGAAGACCTCACTTGTTCACCTTTTGACCAGAATGTCGGCAGATACCGCAACCGCAGCGCGTGTTTGTGTATCATCAGCCACGGTATATTCAGCCTTCCACGTAGAGGGTGCTAGCCGTAGATGCACTACCACACCAATGGGATCTGATCCTTTCACAAAAAAGATGAATAACAGACATTCGAATTTGGTGATGTGCGAACGAAGGCAGGGCAGCACGACGATCAGCCAGTAGTAGATGACACATACGATGTACGCGTTCGCCACCTCCACCTTCAAAGATGGATTCTTCTCGGCATATTTCTGCTGAGAGTGGCCAAACTTCTCGTTATCTCGTCTCTGTTCTTATCTACATAGCGGTCCGGTGAGAAACAGAACCGGAGCAATTTCTGCGGTCCATCAGTTGAGCGTCCAACGTGGCAAGGCCACCGCGAAAGATGAAATACAGCCTGAGGTATTGAAAGCCTTAAATAGAAAATGTATTCGTTGGTTGACTCCCGTGTTCCAGGAGGGCTGGATCTCTGGAAAGACAACTAAGCAATGGCAATCCATATTGATAATCACAATTTTCAAAAAGGGAGACAAGTAAGATTATTCTAAGTAAAGTGGATCTCCTCGTTAAGTCCCTCCGGTAAGGTCTATGCTAAGTGTCTGGCAAAATGATGCAGGAATATTGTCGGATCCATGCTAGCTGATGAACAGTGCGGTGTTCGACACGGATGCAGCACCACCGACTAAATACTCACATTGCGGCAGGTATTCAAGAAATATAGGGAGAATTGCCAAGAGGTATGTTATTATTTTGTAGACCTCGAAAAGACGTACGACTGCGTTCCTCGGGACTTATTGTGGGAGGTTCTGTAGGAGGATGGGATAGATGGTCAGCTTTTTGCTGCATTGATGTCTCTATGCAAATGCCCGAGTATTTGTGTTCGGATAAACGGTGCTACGTCTAAACCACTCAATGTGGGAGTCACACTCCACCATGGGTGCGTATTCGCAGCTCTGCAAGTCATTATTTACATTGGATTCGCAGTATCGGTAAAGGGTCGGACGCCATGCTTTGCAGCACAGTTACGTCCCTTTACGGACTGAGTTCAAATCCCGCCGAAGTTAACTTTGCCTTTCATCCTTACGGGGTCGATAAAATAAAGTACGAGTAATACACTGGAATAATTGCTGGCCTTGTACCAAAAGTAGGGACAATTATTTACATGAACAAGTTTGACTTGCACAGTTGGGTTGGAAGTGTTATTACAACAGGCGGGTGTGTAAAATAAGTCGGTCGAAATTTGCAGACATGATGTTCCTTAACTTGACAGAAGGTGATCTCCGACTTCCAAATGGTCGGTTTGATGCCGTCTCCTCTATGGCTGGAATGAAGCTCTGCATTCAGAAAACAGAGATACTCGCCCTCTCAAAAAAGTCCTGCACGTCCCACTTTACATTTAGCTGGCGTTCCACTGACGCAGGTGGAGAACTTCAAGTAGCTCAGGGCCCTGTTCACGAGTAATGGTAGACAGGAGACTGAATTAAGTGCAGCAGATAATTGGTGCAGTAATACGCCAGCTTCAGCATTCGGTCATCAGGTGTATAACCAACATTTTCAATATTCAATTAGGTATTTGTGCTAACTCTTAACTATTGTCATGCATCTTTGGTAATGTCTTATATAATACGATCGCGAACTCAAGCGACCAAAATGAGGTTACTCCGAAGGGTTTTTGGAGTAACGTTACTCGATAGAGTGCGTATCTCGGAGATAAGAGAATCACTCCATGTAGAGCCGGTACTCCTCCGAATTGAGATATTACAACACCGATACTATGGGCATATGGTTAGACTGTCCCAGGAAAGAATCCATGGGCAGATTTTACGAGCCAAACAAACCGACAGCAGACAAACCGAGGAAGAAGTTTAGATAACTTCCATGAGCTTGGCTGGTCTTGCTTGAGGATCCAGCAGGACCAGTTGGAGACAGTTGCATCTGACAGGACTCATTGGAAGAAGTGTTTGAGGAATCTGCCCTCAAGGACCCTCTCAGGCTTAAGTGGGTGAGAAAAAAAGAATATATATATATACATATGTGCGTGTGTGTGTGTAATATATATAAATGCCGTTTTTATGAGAGCAAATATATGATTATTTTGTTGTTAAATATTTATATAATTTGAGTTTAAAAGTATTCCATATATGTAGCCATATATCAGCACATCTTTGAAAGTCCTCATTTCAGATTCATTGGCTAGAAACATCATAATTTAAATCTTTGTAAAATTGGAAACTGAAAGTATTCACTAAATTTTTCTCTATACTAAACTCAGGGTTTGCCTACCAATCATATCTCCTATTTGATTTATATATATTCCTTTCAGTAGCCCATATGTTATTGCTTTATATATAGCAGTACCCTAGACAGCGTATGTCAATAATTATAATGTAATGTATTCTAAATTAATTCTTGGCTTGTAACGTGATTACTAATTTATATGAAAGGGTAATTGTCATATAACACAGTCTTCTAGAATATTGTTCCTAACGTAAATGTTTTTAAAAAAATAATCGAAGCTTTAGGATATAAAATATGATGCTGAAAGATAAGAAAAAAAGTGTTTTAAATTACTCAGTACGGTGTACGATATGTGTAGTATTCCAACACAGTTTCCCAATTTTCAACAAAAAAGAAATCAAGTTAGGATTCACGAAATAAACACTCGACATCAACACGAAAATTGCTGTTCAATCAATTCAGTTTTTACTACTCATTTACTCGTTTGATATGATGTAGTTCAATTTGCATCTCTATTCTATTTTTGAAAATGAGAGTATGTTATGCTATCGAGTTCTTTATACATGGAGACCATTTAGCATAGTCAAATTAAACCGATTATAAAAACATCTAGAATAACAAAGAGAAATCAGATCAAATGTGATTGGTAAATTACAGCCAAAAGATTCCATGAGAATATTATTTATTCTAATATTTGTCACTGGTTACAATTTACGTAGTTATATAGTCTGGAAATTTGTCTATAATGAAATGAAATTAAAATAATTTCCTCAACCTCATAAGAAAACACGTCAAATTATATGTCCAATAAAAATTAAGCTTCCGCAATACGTATACGACTGCGAAATCGTATTCATATATAAATTTATATATATATATATATATATATATATATATATATATATATATATATATATACAATGATATTAAATAAATGGAAATTACATTTATAAAACCATATTTATTTTATTATATATGATTCAAGGGTACCAAAAGACTTTGGTACGTTTCTTCAGTTAAAATACAAAGTTTGTATAATAAATAGAGACATACCCAGGAAAATTATACCTTATCAGTTGGATATTCTCTGGATAGTGGACATGTATTAGGGATTTTTCAAACTTATGGGTGAATATGCAAATGAATATGTAAATAATGAAAAACAACCTTTTATTTAAACGACTATGGAGGGAGAGAAGAGAGAAGAGAAGAAGGACAAAATAGTGAGAAAGAGAGAGAGAGAGAGAGAGAGAGAGAGAGAGAGAGAGAGAGAGAGAGAAAGAGAGAGAGAGGAAGAGAAGGAAAAAAGCGAAGATATATAAAAAAAACATCATATAACGTTAATTTGAGGGAAATATATTCGGACAATTATATTTGTATATATGTAAATATATATCTTAATAATATGTATATTTATATTAAGAGGATATTTTACGATTATTAGTTGTTTAAGATTTGTTTATAATATAATATTTTTCATTCGTTTATAAGTAGATAAATAAATAAATAAATAGATGTGTATATCATGTTATAGATAGTTGTTCTAATGAGTTATGAGGGATATTGGTTTTGTATTTTATGTAAATAAATATGTATTTAAAATTGAGAATGATTTAAAATTAAATTAAATTAAATTAACTGAGTTAAGTAAGAATATTTATATTTATATGATTGGAAAGGGAAAATAAGGAAAAAATATCGGTTTTATTTATTTATTTGTTAGTGTGAGACTATTTATTCAAAATAAGTATAGATGTTTAAGATACATTTAGCCAGAGTCAGTTAGTGTTATTAATCTATTGAAAAAATATTGAAAAGTTATATTGAAAAAATATTGAAAAAAAAATAGAAATTAAAAAAACAATTTTTTTTTTTAATCTTGAGAAAATTTTTGAAAAGATTTTTGAGAAAATTTTGAAAAAATCTTTTTAAAAAGATAATTTTTTAAGCGATAAGTAATTATTAAAGAAATAAAAAAAAAAAAAAATTCGAATTTAAAAAAATTAGAATTTTAAAAAATTAGAATTTTAAAAAATTAGAATTTTAAAAAATTAGAATTTTAAAAAATTAGAATTATATACGCATATATTGCATGAACACTTTTAAGAAGTGGAAGTAAAACAAATGTTAGAGATATTATGATTTAGATATATCAATATATTAAAACCAAGTAGATGAGATTGTTATGGAGATTAATAGGAATATTATAAATATAATTATAAGTTATATATAGTTCTGAATGTTGAAATTCTGGCAATGTCTACAAGAATTAAATAAATTCGTTCTTAGATTAATTGAGTTTTTACAGTTAAGTATATAAAAAATGTCCTCAATAGACAATTTGCCGAATCTAGATAAAGCTGTGTTTCGGTTCGCGGGTGCTTTTGAAACTCTTTCCAAAGCTAATGAATAGTCTATATTCTTGCATTTTAAGTTCCATATCAGGTTTGAAAGAGAAACTGTTGAGTGCTCTAAATCAATTATAAACATTTATATTTGTCGTATTTCCAAATTAAATTCCCCTTCTATATTTATATATATATATATAAATATATGTATATGTATATATATATATATGCATATATATATATATATATATATATATGTGTGTGTGTGGTGTATATATATATATATATATATATATATATAAATATATATATATATATATGTGTGTGTGTGGAAATAGGGAGAAAAAAACGATTATTAGGAAGAAAAATATTTGTTTTTCCTTTATTTTTTTCTCTTTTTTTTCTGGGCTAGAAAATGTTTAAAATAAAATATTTGACTTTGTGTGAAGTGTTAAGGTATTAGTTAAATTATTTATTAATTAGCAATAGAATTTATTTATTTATTCATTTAATAATTGTCAATTACCGGTTTCGGCATTTTATGCATTATCAAATTATGTGAGTGTCAGAGAAAAAAAGGGGGGAATTTATATTGGTATAAAATATAGGAGAGAAAATAAGCTGATGTTGAACATGTTATTGAAATGGGAAAGAAAGAATAGTATTATTTACAAAAAAGGTTTTTGAAGTAAAAAATATGGGTGATGTGGAACATGATAAGGTAATGGGAAAGAAAGAATAATATTATTTACAGCCATAGTTCTTGAGGATAAGCAGTTCAAAAAGTGTTATTATACCAGGAGCGCTTGGAGAAGTTGATCCATGATGGAGGCAAATGGTAGTCTGGGGTTGGATATGTTTTCCCTTTTTAGAGAGTTAATATGCAGGGAAAGGTAATTCAGGATGGTCAGGTAGGGGAAAGAGAGGAGAGGGGGTAATTCATTTATATAAGAAAAAGGATTAGGTAGAGTGTTAGGGGGGTAACTCTTTAGAGAACGTAAGAATGTTGGGCTATGGTTCATTGTTCGTTCCAGTTTTAGTTTAGTCCGAAGTTTAGTCCATTAAGTAGAGGTTGGAATTTATATATATATTTGATATAGATTTTATGAACTAAATTATGTAAAACATATTTAATGTATTCCAGATATGTATGTCATATGAGCATAGAACAATGAGTTTGAATGATAGTCTCAGTTCTTAAAAATAAATGCTGCATGTGATTACTAATATTCAAAAGTTCATTTTTAAAAGTTATAATAAAAAAAATTCATTGAATTGATTGTCATATACATTGAGTAATACATTCCACAAGCGAATTACGAAACGTCCAATGTAGTGCTTTGTCTGAAACAGCAGCCAATTCACCCTCATATCAAAGTGTTTTATAACAAAAAAATGAATATAAAAACATGTGCAATTAGGGTGTTTTCATGAGCAGAAAAAGATAGAATACCTTTGTGTTGTGTGTAAGATACAACTACTAATTACAATTTAATCAATCTTCGTATTATGTATTTAATTCTATCATGTTAAATCCCCAGGAGAAAGGATTAGTTAATGGTAGACGAAAATCACAGATCAATATGTCCAGGATTTAATCCGCTTTATGAAGCACTAAACAAATGGAAGTCAAATCTCCGAATGTGAATAACATATTTAAGCCGCCATTAATTTTTCCCCGACAGGTAGGTGCAAGCGGCCATTTATAAAATAAAGAGCATCCTCTAATGATTATTATATGCAGCACATTTAAAAACACTAGCGCGTTAGGAGAAATTTCAATAGCTTATCATTTCTACTTCATAGACTAAAAGTAGAGAGTCAATACAATTAGTTAGTTATTCTGAATAAACACAACGAAAACTTGTTTATATACATAAATATTGTGAAATGTTTATTGTACACTATATGTATTTATTCTCCGGTCAGGGACCGGATGAAATGTAAGTGTGAGTGAAATAACACAAATGAGATATTCGATTGGGAAACATAAATGATGGCTGACATTCTACCACCTTGCCCATCTTGTACATGTGACATTTACAAAGATAACGTGAATGAATTAAAAGAATATTTTGCTCGGAACAGTTTTAGATATTGTCTATGAAAGCGCGTGCTATTTTTTCATATATTGAATAGATAAATAACAAACCCTTTTCCTAATAATACGTTATCATTTATTTAGTCATATTGTTAAGATGAAAGAGAATTGTTTGCAAATATGGCATTCTTTTATCTTAACCTTAACTTTAACTAGAATGCTTTACAATATTAAATATGGTCTGTGGTATACAAAGGTTGAATTTAACAATCTATCATACAAAATGCTATATTTAACTCGTGAATTTATTGTTAATGCATTTATTTCCTTCGTTAAAAGACTGCAACAAATAGAACCATTTTTTTTTCACAATGTTTAACGTTATCCTAAAGCCGTTCAGAAAGAATGCTATTGTACAACGTGGCAAGATATGGAAAGGAACAAAAATCGATACATTATCACAAAATCGATATAATATTAAGCATTAAAATCGTGTGTGATAACTATATTACTATATTTAACATCGAGGATTTACGTGACAGAAAGCAGCGAGAATAGAATCAGACTAGCAAACAACGGCTCACTATATTCAAAACATAGTAATATACTTCGGTGGGACGACAGAATAATACAGCCTATATGTGTACACTACTCTGCACTTCTATATTCCATGTGATGCATCAAAGCTAGTATTCATGCAATATTCGGAGTAGATATTCAATATAAAATGTTCGTTTCACAAATTATTCTTACATATATATATATATATGCTGAATACATTAACACATTTTAAACAGGAATCACCCTCTATGCGTTGTAGCGTTGGGGGTTCGTAGTAGTGGTACGTAGGTACGTACAGTAATTAAAAAACGTTGCCCTCTAACCGACTCTATATATACATTTACTCACGCATATATATATATATATATATATATATATATATATATATATATATATATATATATATATATATATATATATATATATAGAGAGAGAGAGAGAGAGAGAGAGAGAGAGAGAGAGAGAGAGAGAGGGGGATTGAGACAGAGAGATGGCAAAATGGAAACAAGAGAGTGAGGGTTGGAGACAAAAAACGAATGAAAATCGGAAACCAATCTGGGAGTTCCTGATCTTCAGCTGTCCTTCAACAGATCTGTTTTAGTTACATCTGGACAGGCCTATATTTTATCACGATTGAATGCACTATGATAAGTCTAACTCTGCTTGTAAAATAGACAGAATTATCAGAACAAAAGCATATCCATCCTGTACACAAATAATTGTTTCTACGTTAGGCACAAGGCCAGCAATTACCCAGTGCATTATGGTACTTTATTTTATCGACCCCGTAAGGATGAAAGGCAAAGTTAACCTCTGCAGAATTTGAACTCAGATAATAAAGGCCGTAACTCTATGTTGCAATGCATGGCATCCGACCCTCTACCGATACTGCCAATCCACCACCCTCTCTGTACACAAATAATAAGTTATATTCGATGTAGTTGAAATTATAATTTACTTGCTACATTGTTAAAATTTATGCACATATGAACCACATTCCGCCTTCCTCCCGGCACAAAATTAGAAAAGGTTCTTCGTCGAATTCTCTCGGCAAATTTCTTCCCCGTTGACCACTAGTTCCATATTGCACTGTCCACCTAATATGAAAACTGAAAACAAAAAATTCTGAAATTATAGTTTTCCATGTATTGAATTTAACTATACACTATGTAGTGCATTATGATCTGAGATATACAGTCTAGTAAGTCACTTGCACTTCTCGACCTTGGAAGGTTCAAATGAAAATGTGATCTTCCGAGTCATTTAGACAGTATTTCTAATGGTTTCATAATATTGGTTTGAAATATAGGCAAAGGATCATAAAATCCAAGCAATAGGTAGAAATCAACGCTTAAATCCATTACTTCACCTTTAAATGATGAACAGAAGCGTCAGATCTAACTGGATATATTTTGGGCGGCCACACATCACCCTCATCCTCCTCCTCCTCATCATCATCATCATCATCATTCTTCTTCTCTTTCTTCTTCTTCTACTTCTTCTTCTTCTTATTATTATTATTATTATTATTATTTGCATTTATCTTGCTTTATGTTTATACGAGTTATCACCAAGTCACAACCAGTGACCTCAAGAGACAACAAGGTCCGCCATGTTCAAGAAAGAACACACATATTCACACATGCATCCTTAGTGTTTAGACTTGTGATGTACTTATATTGACAGGATCTTCCTTAGTATATGGGCAGTTCCCATTAGTACTATCTTTTGTATTTCTCCTATACGCGGGTTTCCTGGGATTTGCGATAAGTAGTCGTTAGACCCCTTAGGTATCATTCCCAGAGCGCCTACAACCACTGGTATTGTTTTAGTTCTCAATTTCCACATTTTTCCAATTTCTATCTCCAGGTCCTTATACTTGCTCAATTTTTCAAATGTTTTTATAGATACATTCTTGTCTATTGGAACAGACATATCAATTAGCAGGCATACCCTCCTTTGAAAGTCCTTCAATATTATATCAGGTCTATTTGCATCTATTTTTCGGTCTGTTTGGATGCTAAAGTTCCACAAGATTGAGATGTGATCTTTTTCAAGTATGGGAAGTGGTTGATGCTCCCACCAATTCTTTTGATGGGGCAGGTCAAAATGCTTACACATTATCCAATGTATGTATTGTGCAGCTCTGTCATGCCTGTTTAGGTATTCGGTTGGAGCTATAGGACTGCACATTGAAATTATATGGTCAATGGTCTCTGGTTGTTTTTTGCATACACGGCATAATGGGCTGCACCCATTTTTTATTATGTTGGCTTGGTAATTTTTTGTTGGCAGACACTGATCTTGTGCGGAGATAATCAGTCCTTCAGTCTCCGATTTCAGTCCAGAGGATGCCAACCACTGATGGGTTAAAGTTTTGTCAACATCAGGATTGTTAGCTCGCTCTGGGTATTTTCCATACAGAGGCTTTTCTTGCCATTTCTTAGCCAGTTTCTGTAGCAGTTCTTTCTTTGCAGTTACTTTTACCTGCTTTGCTTTTTCTGTGTTTTCCATTTCAGCAGTAAATGGGACTTCTGAAATTTGTAGTCCATTACTGTATCTTTGTGCATCTTTTGTAATGGAATATGATCTTTTGGTGCTTTCGTGTTTCAAAACGAGTTTGATCATCCAATCATGTGATTCCCTTAGATATGTGGATAATCCAATTGTTGCAGTTTTCAACGCAATGTCTAACTGGATTAACCCACGTCCTCCTTCTTTCCTAGGGAGATATATTCTATCTATGTCTGCCTTAGGGTGATGCATTCTGTGCATGGTTAAGAATTTTCGGATTTTTGTATCGAGCCTACGGATCTCTGTGCTTGACCAGTTGATGACATTGTAACTGTAGGTTACTACTGGTATGGCAAGCGTGTTTATGGCATCGATCCTATTCCTTGCATTCAATTCCGTTCTTAAGATTGCTCTGACTCTGCGGTAACATTCCTTCCTTATCCTTTCCCTCATTGTCGAGTGCTTGATTCCGTCTCCTTCACAAACACCTAGATATTTGTAAGTTTGTTCTTGATCAAGCTCTCTTATCACGTTCCCCCGATCAAGATTAATGTCTGAACTCTTCAGTAGCTTTCCTCTGGTGAACGTTGCTTTGGCGCATTTATCCAGTCCAAACTCCATTTTAATGTCATCACTGAACTGCTTCACAGTGGATAATAGCCCTTGCAATTGTTCATCATTTTTTGCGAATAGTTTCAGGTCATCCATGTAGAACAGGTGATTAATGGTTTTGTCATAGACTCTATATCCATGTTTTGTTTCATTGAGCATTTTACTTAATGGTATAAGTGCGATGCAGAATAAAAGCGGTGATAAAGAGTCACCCTGAAAAATTCCACAATTAATGTTAACTTCTCCAGCTTCCAGTGATTTTGTTTCACTATTCAAAAGGAGTGTCGTTCTCCATGTCCTCATACTGAATGACAAAAACCTCCTGACAACGGGGGATATTTTGAAAATCTCTAAACATTTTTCAATCCAACTGTGTGGCAAACTATCAAATGCTTTTTTATAATCTATCCAAGCAATCGATAGATTTTTGTGTCTATTATGACAATCTTCCAGTATCATTTTGTTAACCAGAAGCTGATCCTTACAGCCATATGAGCCTCGTTTACACCCTTTCTGCTCAATGGGAAATAGGTCATTTGTTATCAGGTGGTCATATGTGTATTCAGTTAGGACTGATGTTAAAATTTTATACATTGTGGTCAAGCAGGTTATCGGTCTGTAATTTTTGGGATTGTTTGTCTCATCATTCTTCGGTAGCAGGAATGTAATGCCGTTAACTAGCCATGATGGTATCTTTTCTGGCTCCTTAACTATTTCATTGTAAAGTTGGGCCAACAGCTCATGAGACTCTGTGAAGGCATTTATCCAAAAGTTTTGTATTTTGTCTTTTCCTGGGGATTTCCATTTGCTGGTTTTTCTTAGAGCCAAGCGCAGCTGTTCAACTGTTATATTTTCCCATGTTTGTTCTTCAAGGTGAGCTGTTTCTTTCATTTGTCTGTCTATCCATGGGGCATGTATGTTATGAACTTTTTCTTCGGCCCAGATCTTTTCCCAGAATTCTTGCACTTCCTCCTTGGGTGGTATTGATTTAGCAGTTATTGTTGACTTACCAATTTTTCTGTAGAAGTTTCTTTGGTTGTTTTTGAACATATTATTGTCCTTATAGAATCTAGATCGTTTTTCAAAGCGCCTTATACGAGCAGCTTTGGCCGACACTTTTTGCTTGATTGTTTCTATCAGCATGTCTATGTCACATGTTGATCTTATACTGTACTTTTTTTTCAATTTTCTAAGTTTAGTTTGTTTAACATGTTCACCTACTTTATAGTTTGTTAAAATTTCTATGTCAGATCGGAGAAGGTTTATTTGGCGATTGATGTTATCTTGCCAAGTAGATTTCTTGTGGGAATTCCTTTGTTTTTTCATCTTCACTCCACATAAGTGAGTGGTGACTTTAGCCGATGCATAATAGAGATGATTTAAGTCAGTAATGTTTATTTTGTTTGTGATGATAATGTTTTTGAGAATTATGTTAGTCTTGTGTATTATCTTTTGGTTCTGTTTGGAGTTCTGGATCTTAGGGAGGGTGTCTCGTTCCCCCATGTCAGTTTCTTTCATTTTCATCCATTCGATCATAATTTCATCCTTCAAGTTGGCAAGTTCATTCTCATTCATTTCTTTATCATTTACGATCTCATTATTTTCATTTGGAGTTTCATCCTGAGCATGCACTCCCTCCACTTTTTCGCTCCTTTCTTTAATTTGTTCTGTTGCCAGTGATTCCGCCCCAACTCTGGGATACGAAGTGTTACAGTTTACCTCGTTTTCACTGACACGTGCTTCATTTTCCCTTCGCTGACTTTGTGCTACTAGCTTGATCTGATCAATTTCTATATCAGTTAGTAACTTTTTTCTTACAATATTTCTTCGTATATTGGCTAGTTTGTTACTGTCAATATAGCCTCTGTTTTCGGGATGTTTCTTTTTCCAGTTGATATATGTTTGCTCTGTATTCGATGTATTTGATGGGTAGTACATGGCAGTATAGAAAGCCTCAAGGACTTCTTTATTATCTTCCCTTGACCATTTTTCTCTCTTTTTCTTTGGATTTCTTGGTGGTGAGCATGGAGGGCCAACAGTAGGAGTATTCCGGTTATGGGAGGTCTCCAGCTCCGAAGTGATGGGAAGGTTTGAACCATTAGCTGATTTTTCGACCCCAGTCTGGTTCCTCTCTGAGGGACGCGGCCCTTTTTTACCCGGGTGACGGCCGATCCGGTATGAGATTTCATCATTAGACATCTACTTTATTTTGTCGCGTTTTATCCTTATCCGCCAAGGGGTAATCTTTTCGTGTTACCACTTCTAGAACGAGTGTCAACCAAGACTAGAGGGGTCGTTCTCCCCTAGAGACATGGCTATTCCCCGCCGGCCGCCATCCCGGTATTTCTTGGTCACGGGGTTTTATTTTTGTTGTTTTTTTTTAAATTGTTATTATTATTGTTATTATTATTATTATTATTATTATTATTATTATTATTATTATTATTATTGGCGACCTACGTAGTAAATCGTATCATCGTGAGCTCCGCAAAGGTTTGTTATTTCCGTTTGTTAAAAATTGCCATTTATGGAAAATTTTATTGTTAACTGTTTATAAGCACACATACATTGTTTTCCGAAAAGGACACCCAAAAAGATTGGGGCCTTGTGCCCAAATTTTAACTGTTATTATTATCCAAAAATTTCTTTGAAAAAAAATGGCTAATTCCCCTCTGCACGAAGCAGCTGAAAGCCTTCCTCACAAAATAACACCTCACACCGACACCACCATTGTAAATGTTACTACGTTTGCCAAGACAAAAAAAAATATAAGCAGTAGCAATATTTTAAATTTGTCTCAGGCAGACATTCATTTCCCGCCATTACCAATGACTGCAGGTGTTAAAGCCTCCACCACCACCACCACCGCGACAACCACCACCCCCACCACCACCGCGACAACAGAAACAAAAGAAGAAAAAAATAAATTAACTCGTGATGTCGAAATGAAATCAAGCAAAATGGACTCTTCCGCACCAAAGACGACTAACGTCACCACCACCACAACTGAAACTAAAATTAATATTAACACAAATAACGATAGCAACAACAACAACAATGACATTATAAAACCGACCCTCAGTTTCGCCATAGTAGCAAAACAGTTCGAAGCATTCACGGTAACTCAAGAGGATTTAGAAAATGCCAAACAAATGGTAAAGAAAGATGGGTACAGGGTCAGCCTCACCCCCCCCCCACACCTAATAAAATGGAGCATCGGCGCCTATGCACCGTGTCGTATAGAACAATAAATGTAAAATCGCGCCGAGTGGAACGGGCATCCGAGTCCCAAATCCAAAAAGCTTTGGGACATGTGTGGGCAAGAAAAACCCACATCAGACGTGGGCAAAAGTATGGAACCGTGGATGTGTTCTTTGAAACACCAGAGGAGGCTAGAGAACACTCCATGGCCCAATTAAAAAGTGACGACTTCACACTCGTCCCAAGCTATTGTGGCCAGAGACTCGTAAAGATCAGGGTGATCCACGTTCCACCGACCATCGAAATTCCCTGGCTAATAGCGGCTGTCCTCGCCGGCATCGAAGCCAACACGAAAACAATAGCAATAGCAAAAGAAAAGCAGGAAAACTGGTCCGGATCTGGGATGGAGCTCCTAATCCAAGCGGACCAAAAAAGCATTGAGGAGATCCCAGAGGTAATAGACCTCACTGACGGCAGCCACCTCACGGTAATTGTCGAGGGCAGAAGACCTAGGTGTGTCGTTTGTGGTGAAGGAACCCACCTAAGGGCTTTCTGCCCTCAGGCTAAAAGGTTGATGCCACCTCTCCAACCCACCCCAGTGACACAACCATCAACACCACCAGTAGCAGAGATGGCAGCAACAACTGTAGCAGCAACAACAGAAGCAACTATAACAGCAACAACCCCAGCAACAGTAGCAAAACCAACACCACTACCACCACCAGCAAAACCAACACCACCACCACCCAACGCTTCAGAACTAGCACCAGCGCCTACACCATCCACCACACCACAACCAAAACTAACGGCTGTGGAGGATTTTCCACTCCCCGGCCTATCACAACTGGAGACAGATTGTGACGACGAGGAGTGGGAAACGATATCCGGAAAAAAAAAAAGAAACCAAAAAAGAAAAAATTCTCTTCCTTCCCCCTCCAAAAACAAAATACAGAGGGAAACAAATAAACTAAGAAACAAAAAAGTTAGGACAGATATGCCACCATCCACACCAGCATCACCAACCCCATCAACCCAAACACCAACACCATCACCATCATTAACTCCAATACCACCATCACCTACACCACAAAAGTCACCAAAATGCGAAACAGAAACAAACCCACAACAAACGCAAACAAAACAAAACAACCAAAACGATACACACTACACAGCATTAAATTTGAACAACAAGCAATTATTACACTACATCCAACACAACACCAGCATCACAGAAAAAGACTACACAACAACCCCAAAATTCACACCACCTCCACACATACAAATCACTCGCATCACACAGAAAACGTACATGACACTAAAACAAAAATTCCCCAAAGACATCGGAGACTTCCGACAAGCACTCTCCAGGAGGATTTATAAGGACATCCTTCCTGAGGAGGCCACAAGCAGTGAAAAGGATGGAAAAACCGTCCTTCCCCTACGAGAAGTAAGGTAAGTGGTCTTTCCCATCTTTTCCACTCCTTTTCAACATGACCTCACTCAGAATAGGCAGCATAAATGCGCGTGGCTTGGGGTCGTCATGGAAGCAGGGCCACCTGCTCAACGACCTCAGGTCACTAAACATAGATGTAGTGGCCATCAGCGAGACCAGAATCTCCGAAGCACAGGCTTTCGCACCGATCTTCGGCGGCTACGATGTGTACGCATCTCCCAGCCGTCCGGGATCGGGGGGAGGAGTTGCTGTGCTTTTTCGGAGAGGTTTGGATCTTGCCATACGGGCCATCTTCCTGGACCCAGAAGGTAAGTTGGTGGTGCTGGACGTGACCAGCGGAGACGGGCAAGCTTTCAGGTTAGTGGCCGTCTATGCCCCGACAGGAGCAGGGCGGCCTGATTTCTTCCGGCGTCTGGAGACTTTTCTTGGAACGTCCCGCTCTTTAGTGTTAGTGGGCGACTGGAACGGGATCTTAGATGCACGCTGGGATTGTGGGGGATTAGTGGATAGGGAAGGAGGGTGCAAGAGTCTCACCAACCTGCTCAGACGTTTTGAACTGTCTGACAGGTACCGAATGGATTTCCCGAATGTACCAATGTGGACTTGGACAAATCGCATAGGGTCATCCAGATCATATCTAGATAGAGTATTTTGTAGGGAAATAGATAAGTCTAGCATAGGCTGTCCACAATTCAAGATAGTCAGCTACACGGACCACAAATTCGTGATCTGTGTGCTTGACTTAGATAGGCTTCATAGGCGAGGACCCGGCTACTGGAAGCTAAACGCGTCCTTACCATCGCGCAAGGCCTACAGAGACCGGATTAGCGAACTAGTTAAGCGGGCGCTGACGGGGGCCATCGTCAACAACAAGTGGTGGTTTGCTCTGAAAAGAGCAATTAGAATAGAGTCCATTAGGTTTAGTAAGACTTTAGCAATAGAGAAAAATAGAGCAGAGGGAGAACTAGTTAGAAAATTAGATGAGGCGCTTAGCAAAGGCATCGCGACCGACGTACTTGCGGCGAAATTGGCCCTTGACCAATTCTTCAATGCAAAGCACGAAGGCTGCGTTGTCAGAGCTAGGGTGCGTGCTCTCAGACACGAGGGGACGAAAGCCGTTCAATGGGGCCGAGTGGCGGAGGCGCGTCGTGGAAACAAATCCACGATCCGGTCTTTGGTGGACCACGACGGGCGCATGCTACTCGATCCCGGGCAAATGTGTGAAGCTTTTCAGCGACACTTCGCTCAACTGTTCGGGGGCAGTGGCGAGCCGGATCGAGGGATGGACTTTAGTGTCTACCTCGACGGACTGCCGCGGCTTTCGGCCACTGAGGCGGAGTGTTGCGAAAAGCCGATAACAACCGCTGAAGTACGGGATGCAATGACTAGTTGCACAATAGTAAATCGCCTGGTTTCGATGGTCTGCCCTATGAACTTTACGTACAAATGCCAAACTTCTTCGGAGGCCTCTTGGCGGACGTCTACTGCAACTGGCAACAGAACGGGAGAATTCTCAGCTCTGTGAGCCGAGGAGCGGTGGCGCTGCTGAGAAAGGATCCGAAAAAGGGGGATAACATAGATAATTTTAGGCCCATAACTCTGCTAAACACAGAGTTCAAGATTTTGGCCAAGGTGCTAGCAAAGAGGTTGGCGCTTGTCGTTGGTGGTCTGGTGGGAGAGGCACAGACATGCGCCATTCCCGACAGATCCATCCACGACAACCTCCACCTCATGCGATACATCGTAGAGAGGGTAGCTAGGGAACCTGGCAAGGGTGGGTCTTTGATCAATTTAGATCAATCGAAAGCCTTCGATAGGGTCGACCATCGTTACCTAGCGGCAGTCCTGAGGGCGGCTGGCTTTGGGCCCGTCTTCAGAGGCTGGATCGCTGCCATGCACAGCGACATCTGCTCTGTAGTGAGAGTGAACGGTCACCTTTCGGAACCGTTCAACATCATGCGCTCGGTCCGCCAAGGATGTCCCCTCTCGTCCCTATTGTACGTATTGACTCTCGAGCCATTACTGCACAAACTGGAGACGTTGAGGGGGGTCCCGCGCGAACTAGGATGCGGAAGATCCGTGTCAGCATATGCCGACGATGTCACCGTAGTGGTGTCGAACGCCAAACACATCGAGGCGATCGGCACTACACTAAGAGAATACGAAGCGGTGACAGGAGCAATGATCAACCAGGAAAAGTCAGTGGGCCTGCAGCTCGGCACCTGGAGAGGCAGGTCCATGCCGTCCAACAGCGTCGTCGGGCGCTGGACGGACGGACCGGTTAAATTGCTAGGGGTCTGGTTCGGTCCAGACCTCCAGACAGACAAAAATTGGGACGAGGTGACGAGCAGGGTGGCTTCTCTCACCCAGAAATGGGCGGAGAGGAAGCTATCCCTGAAAGGTCGAGCGGAGGTGGCGAATGCGTACATCGCATCCGTCATCTACTACCGCCTGACCGTGGTACCTTGTCCTAAGCCCCGCCTGACTGCGCTGGAGCGCTTGCTCTTTCGCTTCTTGTGGAAGGGACGCGCTCCGATGGTCAGGCGGTCAATCTGCTGTGAACACCCGCTACGTGGAGGGCTGGGCATGCCGTGGCTGATGATGCGCAGACACGCGCTCAGGCTACGACATCTCCACCTCTTCCTCGACGGTGATCAGGTGTGGTCGCCGTTTGCTAGACGCGTTTTTCCCCAGCTCGTCTCCTTGACGGAGCTGCAGTCCTGGGTCAAGCGAAGACCGAGCGGGAGCGCTTGGAGACTGGAATGTCTTCAGGCGCTCACAGCCCTCGACCAATCGGGCAATGTGATCGGTGGAAACTCCACCTTGGCGTTCTATAGGGGATTAGTGGAGGGGAAGAGCGACAACGTACTTGGAGAAACTCTAGGCGTCGACGAAAATCAACTAGCCAATCTCTTCGGAAGGACTTTCGGGCCGGGGCCTATGGACAACTTCCAGAAATCCCTGGCCTGGCAGTGCTACCGAGGAGCTTTGCCAGTTCGGGATAAACTCTACAGGCATGGAGGTGCCGTCAGCCGGGCATGTCCGAGATGCGCGCAGGGCGACGAAACCGTCCTGCACGCACTCGTCCAGTGTCCGAGCATTGCTGACTTGTGGGTTTATGTCGAACACCTGCTGTCACGTGTAGGACGGATCCAGCTATCAGCTGAGTCCATCGTGAGGATTGCCCCGCCCCCTTCCTTTAGCCTGGAAGGGCAGGCAGTTTTTATCTGTCTGGTGGCCATGGCGAAACAGATAGTATGGTGGACACGTTTGAAAGGGCTGAAGACGAGCACTTACCTCTTCGGTGATGCCCTGATTAACTTTTTCAAATATCATTTGAAAAGGAAAATCAGGGTAGAGAGGGAAGTGCTCTCTTCCCAGCATTTTGTTGAAAGATGGGTGAGAGAAGCAAGTATGGCCCGAATGAATGGGCCTTCTCTGAGTATGTGTCTGTAAATTAAAGGTGGAAAACTGGGAGAGGGCACTTGCCCTTGTGGTCAGGGCCACTGTGGTCTTTTAATGGGCTTTCTCCACAAATGTCCCTTGGAAGTCTCCCCCCTATTGGGGAATTTTTCTTTGTTATTTTATTTCAACCTCCGTTTTTTTTACACGCAAAAATGCCCATTTGTACCGTCCTGTATTGTCCTGTACTGTCCTTAATGTCTACTTTATGTGAACCCATGTGGTTTATAAAGAAAACATTATTATTATTGTTGTCATTACTCTTTGAGTCTCAGTCATTGATATTAGTTAACTGAAAAGTTGGTTAAAATGAATATCAAGCCACTACCTGCAGCCTCAGATATTCAGGACGTATCGGAGGGTTCTTGCTGTTCCCAGCAAGCATGCCTTTTGAAGCGTTCCAAAAAGCGTGAAGGGGCCAATTTTCTTTAACCATCCCTGGAAACGTTTTGAGATAGTCCCTGGTGCGCCTATGACAATCGGGATCACTTTGACTTCATGGCAGTTCCAAATCCATTTTACCTCCCACTTTAAGTCCTGGTATCGGTTAATTTTCTCCCTCTCCTTCTCATGCACTCTCGTGTCGAATGGGCAGGCCACATCCACAATCAGGCACGATCTTTTTTCTTTGTCCAAAACCACCACGTCAGGTCTATTGTGTTCCAGTTTCTTGTCCGGCTGTATCCTAAAATCCCACAGCACCTTCACCTGATCGTTTTCTATAACCGCCTCTGGCTTATGCTCATACCACTTCTCAGAATGTGGTAAATTGTTTACATTGCATAGGTGCCAGTGGATCACCCTGCCCATCACATCATGTCTCCAGCCCTTATAGTGACTCTGGGCTAGGTGTTTACACTCGGATACAATGTGAGCCACAGTCTCCTCTCTCTCTCCACAGATCCTGCACAGTGGGCTAGCCTCCTCCTTGTAAATATGGTGTTTAAACCACTTCGTTTTGAGGGCCTGCTCCTGCGCAGCCATTAACATTATTTCTGTATCATTTTTAAGGTTTCCTCTTTTCAACCAGTTCCATGTCTGTGGATCTCTAAATTCAGTTTTGTCAAAGAAGGTACTGCTCTTTCTCCTTGATGTTATTTCCTCCTTGGACATCCCCTGGCCTATTGTCCCCTCCTTCAGTACAGTTCTGAGCATTGGCTCCTTACTATCAGTCACGTATTTGTGTAGGTTGTTTTTCTCCATCTGAACACAGTCCTCTATGCTGATAAGACCCCTTCCACCTTCAGATCTCCTTAAGTAGAGTCTATCGACATCACTCTTCTTGTGTAACATGTTGTAGATAGTCAATATCTTCCTAGTCTTCCTATCCATTTCTTTTTGTTCAGCAACATTCCATCTCAGAATTCCCGCACTGTACCTAATAATAGACACAGCTCGGGAATTTACTGCACTTATGGCATTCCTACTGTTCAGATGTGACTTCAACACGCTCCTTACTCTCCGAAGGTATTCAGTTCTTATCAATTCCTTCATTTTTTTGTTCTTGATGTCATCAGCCTCCAGAACGCCCAAATACTTGTATCCTTCCTCAGAGTCAGTTTCCTTTATCATCTCACCTGTTGGTATCTGGATTCCGTTACTTCTGCTCAACTTACCCCTCCTCATCACAATGGCTCCACACTTACTAATACCAAATTGCATACACATATCATTGCTGAAAATACGGACAGGTTCAACAAGCACATCCAACTCCTTCTCACTCTTCCCGAAGAGCTTAAGATCTTCCATGAAGAGGAGGTGATTGATGGTAAGCCCTCCCTTTCCCAACCTGCATCCTGCTCTCACTTTTCACAGTACACTGGTCAGGGGCATCAGGGCAAGGACACACAACAGAGGGGACAGACTATCTCCCTGGAAGATACCTCTCTTGATCTTCACGCTTCCCAAGGATTCTCCAGTTGATGTTAACTCTGTTTCCCAGGACTTCATACTTTTGCCCAACAATTGTCTGATGTTATCTGCCACCTTGAAGATCTCCAGGCTTTTGGTGATCCAAGAATGAGGCACATGTCAAATGCCTTTTTGTAGTCTATCCAGCCCATGGCAAGACCAGTGTGTCTCATCTTGCAATTCCTCATTACCATCTTATCAATAAGTAACTGGTCCTTTGTACCACGTGACTTCTTTCGGCATCATTTCTGTTCGTCCGGTAACAAGTTGTTTGTGTGGAGGTGATGGTAGATTTCCTCAGACATAATGCTTGTCAACAGTTTCCACATTACGGACAGACATGTGATAGGTCTATAGTTGGTAACATCATTACCCTTGATTCAGTCTTTCATTATAAGAACTGTGGTACCTTTTGTCAACAACTCTGGTACCTCACCTGACATCAAGCAGTCATTGAACATGGTTGTCAGTTTCGGGTGGAGGGATGTTATATTTTTAATCCAATACCCCTGCACACCATCTGGGCCTGGTGATTTCCAGTTGGTTAGTTTTTTGGACTGCCCCTTAAGAGTTTCAACTGTGATACTCAAATCAGTTTGTTGGTGTGCCTGTTCACTGATCTCCTTCTGTACTGTTTCAATCCACACTGCCTGGTCATTATGTTTAACAGCCTGCTCCCATATTCCTCTCCAGAATGTTTTAGTTTGTTCCGCCTCAGGGATCAAGTCGTTGCCTCTTTCTATCCCTTCAAGCTGTCCAAACAGCATCCTCTGGTTGTTGTCGAACATGCGGTTCTGTCTATACTGACTGACTCTGTTCTCGTATCGCCTAATTTTTGCAATCTTTGCTACAATGCGTTGCTTCAGTTCCTCTATGATAATATTTAGCTTTTTCCTCCTAGTTTTGTACTTTATTTCCAGTCTATTTTTAATGTCTATGTTTTTTTTATGTCCCATTCAGTAGGTACTCAAGCTTTCCAATGTCATTTCTCATTTCCCTGATTTGACCACTCAGTCGTTTCTTCTACCAAGGCTCTGCTCTTTCTTGTCTGTTGTTTCCTCTCGCTTTTATACCAAGTAGTTTCCTCACCGTGTTTGCTGTTGCTTTTAGGATATTTTTGCACTGGTGAAGGCTCCTCGCCTCAAGGTATGGGATGACTTTGTTTACCTTAGCTATTGTTTCTTTTAACTTTTTCCTGTCTACAAATCTTAGGTTCATAGGTCTCCCACTATCATTGTTCAATTCATCTACCACTAAGTTTAGGATATCAACCAAATCTTGTCCTAGCCCGTCAGCATTCATCTCCTCAGTGGCCGTATCTCTGTTCCAGGTATTATTTATCTCAGCATTCAGATCATTGTCTGCTTCGGGTGGTTCCTCCGTTCTCTCGACCTCTTCACCTTCATTTCCCACTGGCTCATTTGCCTGGCATACTCCACTCTCCATCTCCAAGCTAATCTCTCTGCTCAGTTCCTCCAGTTCCAGCTCTCTTATCCACCCATTAGTTCTTATTACCCGAGCCTGCCCGGCCAGTTTTTGTTCATCTAATTTAAATAGACCAATCTCGTTCCAGATGTTATGCATCCGTTTCCTATAGCCTTTCTCATTGGGGTTACTCTTCAGGTAACATTGCATAACAGTTCTATTCAATTATTTCGTCCAGTTGGTTCTGGTCCCTTCCTTCTTCTTCTTCCTCCGACACCATGACGTACGGTTTCAACTAGTTTTCAGGATCCTGTTCCCAGGTCACGTATCTGGTCGTTGCTTTGTTGATTTTCATTATGTCTATACATATACATTTTTCTCATTTTCCTCTCCGGTGTTTCTATGCATGTCGATTTGATGCTCCTCTTATTTTTTTTATATGCATATATTTTACATAGACATTGAAAATAATATTACAAAAGCAATTAAATTAATTTTATTAGAATCGAATATATATATATTCAGTAATATGGTTAGTATTATTATATTTTGAAATAACAAATCAGATTTTCTCCAGATGACATTCAAATTGTAGTTTCTATGAAACATCTACGATTTTTATGCTCAATCATTCTATATATTATTAACAGCAACCCAACCTTCTAAACTGTACGCCCTGCTGTCTCAAACCAGGAAAGATATTTTTTGCTGATGCAGTCCGCATTCAAGTATGATTAAAACTAACTAAATGCATAATTATCACAGTTGGAACATTTCTGATTATAAGTTGGTTTGATCAGGACACCTGAAACTAAACAGTAACAAGGCTAACTCCGTTGCTAAAGAGCAACAACGACCAAGTTGCCATGACAAATGGACAATTTTACTTCCACACTCGTAGCACAGCGATCATACAAGTTTTCAAAGCACGTCTGAACTGCCTCAACATGATGTGCGCTCAGCTTTCAAAGGAGCCTTTCACTAACATGTTCATTTTGGGAAACAACCAGAAATCAAAAGACATTAAGATCATATAGTCATCTTGAATGAGATTGAATTGATGTTTTCCAACTACTTCAACAAAATGAAAATGAAAAGATTTCCGTAGTAGGATTAATAAGTTCAGCTGAGTCGTAAATATCTGATATCTGATCTGTGGTCGATATTTTAAGGAATGTGTTGTATAAATAGGGAAAGCGATATAGAAATCGCTTAAATCTACAAACTTTTCTTGTTTAATTTATTTTTTCTATTTTAAGATATTTATGAAAACCTATTTGTTGTGAATACAAGAAAAATCTCATAATACATACAACTTCCTGAGAGGCCTGAAGCTACGTTTTAATTAGGTATTCAAACAGTATACTTGAAATTAGCTTCTGATGATAGTAATTATTTTGAGAGTTGGCTTTCATTTTAATATTTGGTAGATAACAACAACAACAACAACAATAATGATAATAAAAATTGTTTCTGCTTTTGGCAGAAGGCCAGCAATTAATCCAGTGCATGACTGGTACTTTATTTTATCGACCCCATAAGGATGAAAGGCAAAGTTAATCTCGGCGGGATTTGAACTCAGAACGAAAAGGGACGTAACTATATGCTGCAAAGCATGGCGCCCGACTCTCTACCGATACTGCCAATACATCGCCCTATAATGATAATGATAATAATAATAATCATTATGAGAACGATTTCTTTATTAACTACGCAGAGCTCATATTAAGAAAATATTAAGGACAGCACAGGAGGGTACAGTGTGAGTTTCCGCATGTAAACATTTTTTATCAAAAAGCAAGGGAAACGTAATAATGAAAATAGAATAAATTCCCCAATAGGGGATACTTTCGAGTGTTACACATGGAAAAGCCCATGGTCAGCATAAGGGCTACGATGAATGCCTCCTGTCAGTTATTCTCCTCTAATGAACAGGCGCATACTCAGAACAGATACATTCACTCGGGCCATACTCAACTTATTTACCCACCATTCAAAAAATTGTTGAAAAGCAGGACTTCCTTCCCCATCCTGAATTTCCTCTTAAAGTGGGGCATCAACAAAGAGGAAACATCTTGTCGTCAACCCTTTCAGACGTGTCCACAACACAACATTTTTCGTCATGGCCAGCAGGCAGATAAAACATGACTGCCCTTCCAGGTTGAGGGAAAACGGTGAGGCAGTCTTCACTATGGACTCAGCTGATAGTCATATCGGTCCGTCCCTGGACTCCTAGTGTTATACATAAACCCACAATTCAGCAATCCTCGTATACTCGATAAGTGCGTGCAAGACGGGTTCGTCTCCCTATGCGTATCTCAGAAAGGTCCCGCTCACGGCACGTTTACACCTGTCCCAGTTTTTGTCATTCTGGAGGCCAGGTATAAACCAGGCACCTAGCAATTCAAGCTGTCAGTCCGTCCAGGCATTGGCAGACGCTGTTGGAAGCAAGGAATGCCTTTTCATGTGCCAAGATACAAGACCAACGACTGGTAAATTCCTGCTCCTGTTACTGATTCGTACTCCCTGAGGGTGGTGCGGATCAACTCAATCAGTTTGGTGTTCGACATTATTACAATGACATTGTCGGCATATGCTGACCCACATCTTCCACATCCTAGTTTTCACCGGATGAACCTCAACGTCTCCAATCATTATAGTGTACATATGTGCATCAACAGCCAAGGTGGGCTTAGTTTATGGCTCAGTACGTGTTGGCAGTAGTTGATGTGTCCTTTACTCTCAAAGCATGTCAAATGAAGTTACATCTCGCCTGATGTGAAAGGAAATTTCTGGGAAACCTTATTATAACTGATCCTTTTAATTTTCTCATTCAATACAAACCATATTAAACCTGGATCTAGGATATTGACTCCAAGTTATTGCTATTTGAACAAACGGATTGTTTTCCGGATACGGTGGTAATTGAATTTATTGGAACATTTCTAACTTTTGTGGCACTGACAGGGTTGATGTGGTATTTTTGTTCCTAATTATTTTTCTATTTTCAAGTATAAGGTGACATATGTTGAGAGAGCTATGGTTCTGTAGCTAAGAAATATGCCTAAATGTCTCAGATCCCAATAATACATTGTACAATCAGAATAATAATATATGTATGAAATACGCACCCCCTGTCTCTCTTTTCGACCCCCGCCCACCCAGATCCGTATATATAGTTTAGTAAATAGACGTAAAGAGATGCCAACCAAATATTTTCATTAAAACTGAAGAGATATTTACATTTCCAGTTTTCCAAGCGTAATTGAGAATTCGTCATGGGACCTGTAGATTATCGAAACAGCCGCAGTGGAATATGTTATCGTGGTGCTTATATACCCTATCATTCATAGATTTGTCCTGAAATGCATGTTAATTTTCATATTATATGTTGGTTGCTTATCAAAATATATTGATAAATAAATTTAACATCATTTCATGACAAGTGGACTTTCATCAGAATAAATGTATAGGTTCTCAGAAGTGTCAAGAAATTATATATACATATATATATATATATATATACACACATAGATAGACTCTTTCCCATAGGTCACAACTACCGCTCCATCTTTAACATACACAGGGGGAAACTAGAATACTTCTGCGCTAAGAATATTAAGGCCCACATCATCAACAGCCCTAAGAGCAGCACCCCCACCAAGATGCTATTGCCGAAAGCCTGAAGCTTGTCCCCTTCAAAAATAATGCAACACACCCGATGTTATTCATGAAACTGAGGTCACTTCCAACCGACCAAATCAGCAACGTGAGGTTAAATCCTATGTAGGTATGGTGGAGGGCCGGTTTAATGAACTATCAATCGACATTTAGATACTCGGACAAACGATCGTCCACGAAACTCGCGAACCACGTATGGTCCCTCAAAGACTCAGGCATGGACTACTCCATCCAATGGAAGCTATCACTAAGTCCAAGCCATACGAAGGGGTAATCCGGCTTGTGGACTGTGCATTGAAGAATGAATTAATATTCTGAAGAGTTTATGCAATAACGATTGCCTACATTGAATGAATGAGCTTTTTTCAGGTTGTCCAAATATCTGGAAACACCTCTTGAATAATTACAAAGCACCGGATTGTGTAAAATCAATATTCTAATATTCTAATCAACTCGAATAATTTATTCCGGACATTTGTAGTTATCTCCCTTACACCTTTCGACCGTGGGATTGTATCGCTTGGGAGAAGTGACCGTTTCTGCGCATGCGTATTCATACGGTTCTTTTTCCTTTTCCATACAACCACACTCAGACCGAGATGGAGATCCGCAAGGTGAAACATATGTTCTCAGTATGGTGAACTAACTGTTGTGATACTACTTCTACCAAACTCGTCCCATGGTCTGAATGCTATAACTACTGGACATAACCCTCCAGTGTTCTACTATTTCATATGTATATATAAGGAAAAAAGATGAAATCAAAAATGCAACTACAGTCTTATTTAAAAAAATATATATATATTGATTTGGTTCCTTTACCGGTTTCGCAGTTCTTCTGCTTTTCAAAAGTAGAGTTGAGACGGAGGGTCTGTGGTTTTTCTCACATCTGGTTGGTCTTTGAATGTTACTTGTTTTATATGGAAGAAAAGAGGCTCGAAACGCCAGGTTTTTAGAGAAGTAATTTGATTGGTTGATGAATAAGTATGATAAATGTTGCACCAGTTCGCGTTACAAAGTTCTTCAAACAAAGGGGTTTGAATTTCTTTTTACTTATAAAAAAAGGTGGCTCACAAAGGTTGTTTTTTATAAATGTAATTTGATTGGTTATAAATGAAATTATGCTGTCACGTGAAAAAGTTCATTAAATTCGCTCCCGTATTTGGGAATTTATTTTGTAGCCTTTTAGAGAATGTTATGACAAACAAGAGATAATGGTCAAGAGAAATGGGATGGGGAGAATTGTTCTGGTTCAGTGAACATGGCTGGTTCGCTGGGGTGTCAGAATTCAGACTTTCTATTGAAATAAAGAAAGTAGAGATATGTATGTTTATTTGTGTGCTTGTGTGTGGTGGGGGGGGGGGGGTAGGAAGATGATTCTATTAGTAGAAATGGGGGAGGGAGTTGAGTGTGTGTGCATGGGTGTTGTGTTTGTGTGCGTGGGAGTATGTTAAGATGGAGAGAATATATATATTTTGTGTGTGTGTATGTGTGTAGGAAAGTGATCTTATTAGTAGAAATGGGGGAGAGAGTTGTGTGTGTGTGTGGGGGGGGGGGGGGGGGGTTATGCGTGTGTTGGAGTATGGTTAGCATGTTAAGATGAAGAGAATATATATATTTTGTGTGTGTAGGAAAATGATTCCGTTAGTAGAAATGGAGGAGGGAGTTATGTGTGTGTGTTTTAGCATGTTAAGGTGTTAGAGTATTAACGTATGTTAAGGTTTATTTAGTTCTGGTTTTTATTTTCTAAAGTAGAAATATCCCAGACAGAATAGAAAAAAGATTCATCACCGAGGGATTAAAATTTATCTTACAGAAAAACTTTTGGATTTCTATGGCAGTACTTACAAGCAAATATCGTCGACTGCGACCAGTACAAAAGCCGCTCCAACTTATGCCAACTTAGTCATGGCATACTTAGAAGTACAGATATATGAACAGTCCCAATCAAAATATGGATTGAACATCCACAAATATTTATCAGAGAATTGGAAACGCTACTTGGATGATTGTCTCATTCTTTGGTCCAACACACTCGACCAACTGACTGATTTCAAAAATTGAACTAACGGTATCAATAACCACATCCAATTCACAATGGAATACAGCCAAGATCAACTCCCATTTCTGGACATTTTAATCTTAAAAAAAGACACAAATATTGAAACTGACATACACTACAAACCAACAGATGCCAAACAATACCTGCTATTCACCTCCAACCATCCAAAGCACACGAAGACGAACATTCCTTTTAACCAAGCAAGAAGAATTTGCAAAATTGTCTCCAATTATGAAACGCGAAATAAAAGACTTCAAGAATTAAAGGAAATTCTACTCGAAAGACAGTACCCACCATTACTAATAAATAATCGAATAGAAAGGGCTAAAGCAATAGTCATAGATGAATTACGAAAACATAAACAAATTCAAGGTATGTCCAATATTCTATCATATATCACAACACACAACCCAAGAAATGCGGAAGCTTACAACACTATTCACAAGAACATCCCACTATTAAAAATAAGACTCCAGTAGAATGAAAAAAGCCCTTGAAACACACAAAATAATCAAAATCAAAAGACAACCGAAATCACTAAAAACATTATTCACCAATGCCAAATTACCTACCACAAACCCACAACCAACTGTCAAAAAATGTGGTCGCTCTAATTGTGGAACCTGCACTCACCCCATTGAAGGCAACACGTATACATTTCAGTCAGGACAAAATTATGCTGTAAAAAATCACTTCACTTGCTGATCAAAAAATCTACTTTATGCCATTAAATGTAAGGGAAGCAATGAAGATTGTATAGAACACACTCATAAACATAATGACAGTTCATCGCCAACAATTACGAGATCTAACCACGAGACAGATACCACTAAGTGCACATAATACCACTAAGTGCAAGTAATAAGACACCCAAATTCCAAGTCTTCCCATTTTACCTTTGCGCTGACAATGCAACAGAACATATACGAATAAATAAGGAAAATATGTTTATTCAAAAATATAGACCAGCATTAAATATAGTTTAATATACATTATGTCAACACCATAACATGCTAACATTCCAAACAGACACATACATACACACATAACACCTTCTACTTTAGAAAATAGAAATCATAACTAAATAAACCTTAGCATACGTTAATACTCTAATACCTTAACATGCTAACCCCCCCCCCTCCCCCTCCCCCACACACACATAACTCCATTTCTACTAACGGAATCATTTTCCTAAACACACACACACAAAATAAATATATTCTCTTCATCTTAACATGCTAACCATACTCACGCAAAAAAAACACCATACACTCACACACATAGTTCCCCCCCCCACACACACACGTACACTACTCCCTCCCCCATTTCTACTAATAGAATCACTTTCCTACACACATACACACACAAATTATATATAATCTCTCCATCTTAACATACTCCCCCACATACACACATAACACCAATACACACAACACAACTCCCACTCCCATTTCTACTAATAGAATCATGTTCCTACACACACACACTCACACACACACACACACACACACGAGCACACAAATAAACATACATATCTCTACTTTCTTTATTTCAATACCCCAACGAACCAGCCATATTCACTGAACCAGAACAATTCTCCCCATCCCATTTCTCTTGTCCATTTTCTTTTGTGTCATAAAATTCTCTAAAGGGCTACAAAATAAATTCCCAAATACGGGCGCGGAATTTAATGAACTTTTTCACGTGACAGTCATAATTTCATTTATAACCAATCAAATTACATTTATAAAAAAAAAGAAGCCTTCGTAAGCCACCTTTTTTAAGTTAAAAGAAATTCAAACAAACTGGCGCGAAAGCTGATGTGCTTATTCAGGTGACTGCATCAACCAACCAAACTTCACTCATATAGGAAAAAACAATCTGAGCCCCCCCCCCCCTCCTTTATTTGAAGAACTTTGTACCGCGAAATGGCGCGAAATTTATTATACTTATTCACCAACCAATCAAATTACTTCTCTAAAAACCTGGCGTTTCGAGCCACTTTTTTCAATATAAAACAAGTAATATTCAAAGACCAACCAGATGTGAGAAAAACCACACACCCTCCATCTCAACTCTACTTTTGAAAAGCAGAAGAACTGCGAAACCGCTAAAGGAACCAAATAAATATATATATCTTTTTAAAAATAAGACTCCAGTTGCATTTTCGATTTCATCTTTTTTCCTTATACTTTCACTCGTGTAGGACACCTCGGTTATTTTTCATTTTGTAAAAAAAAACCTCACTTTCTAATATATATATATATATATATATATATATATATATATATATATATATATATATATATATATATCTAGGGTAAAGGGAAAAGACGCCCGTCAGACACGGATTACTATGGAATTTGCACCTAGAAAATTCATCTCCAATTTACAAGTACGGGTAAGGTATTTTATGAAAGATCAGCGGTCGCCAATGCATGCCAGTCTTCCCTCTTCATGCCACTGACATTATCCAAGGGTGACGCAAAGACGGATACAGCTTGGCACCAGTCATATCGCAACTCTTTTCTACAGCTGAGTGAATTGGGGAAACTGAAATAAAGTGTCTTGTTCAAGAACACAACGTAATTCCCAGATCAAGAATCGCACTCATACTCTCACGATTGTAAGCCCGACGCTCTAACGACTAAGATATGCTATTCACACACATATATATATATATATATATATATATATATATATATATATATATATATGTTTGTGTGTGTGTTTTTTTTATTTGACTATAAATGATTATATTGTACAACCACATATATCCTTCCAATTTACCACTTGTATAAACTCTGGATCAGCGAGCTAGAGATATAATAGAGCAGAAACAGCAGGACACAGTTTTCTATTGATTAATTAAAGACAGGATACTTCGGCCATTAAGACACACCGGATATCCGAACGATACCGAATTAAAATTCTTAATGATGAACACTTTTTATCATAGATTAAATTTATTAATATTTTGTGGATCTGTTTTTGTTCTTATTTTTCTACAATTTCTCTTCTACTCCTTCCTCCAATTAGCTTTGATGATTGCTTCATTAATATTATCCCTACTTAATTTGTTCATTCAGATATACATCACGGAACTGACCTTAGGGCCTTTGAAAGACGTTGAATTAGAATAATCTGTTTCGCCAATATTACCACACACACACACACACACACACACACACACACACACACACACACACACACACACACACACATACACATATACACACACACACACACACACAAACACACACACAGCATATATATATATATATATATATATATATATATATATACACACACGGACATTAGACATGTATATTCAACTATTATCTCTCACTCTGTACATATATATATATATACATATATATATATATGATATATACATAACACATCTATATATATATATGTGTGTGTGTTTGTGTCAGTGTGTGTGTATGCATGTGCAAGTATATATGTATGTATTTACAAGTGAAATGCATTTTACCCTTATTTTACAAGCAGGGAAAATGTATTTATGAATGCGAGTTTATAGGCCATATCAGACGTATTAATGGGCATAGAAAGAACGATAACGGGAGGGGGGGGGGAATTGCATTGTATTTGTGGATACAGATAATCAGAGAGAGATGTGTACAAATGGAGAGGAAGTGAATCATCGCAACTGAGATAGGCAATATAGGCAAACAAAAGAAAAGTGGAAGGGAAATAGAGAGATGCATAGATGGTCTGGTGATTGCGTTTGAAAGTGTGTTAGAGAAAAAGGGGGTGATAAGAAAGAGGATAGTAATTTGATATGCAAATACAGAAGGATTTTGAAGACCGGAGAAATCGGAAACGGTAGGATGTAAAACTTAATTGAAGAGGATGTTTCCTTAGCAATAATGAAAAAGTACAATTGTATCTGAAGGGAGAGAGAGAGAAACGATATATATTGTGTGTGTGTGTGTGTGTGTGTGTGTGTGTGTGTGTGTGTGTGTGTGTGTGTGTGTGTGTGTGTGTGTGTGTGTACCAACAGTTACAGGTGGCACGCTATTCGAAGCACTCAATGCTGTTACGAAATTCGTTTTGTGTGAGTTGTGTTACGGCTGCAGTATGCAGAGTGTATATATATTTAACAGAATCGAAGTCAGTGTGGCAACATATATATAATTTCTATTTGCCTATTACAATTGTTTCGAAATCGATCAGCTCATTGTACCATCAAGCTGAAGGGACCCGACTCATTTTCGACATCTCGTCAGATATGCAAGCTTGAACTGAACGATATCAAAACAATTGTAATATGCAAATCAATTTTGTACATGTGCTGTAACACTGACTTCAACTCTTGTAAATCTATCTTAGTTTTTTCTGGTATTATGTGGCTAGACTTACCTGTCACAATTTTCAATTTGTCAAGCTGTCTAACGTATGTTATTACTCTAACGTGACATAACATTATCGAGTGCTTTGCTGCACATTTCTAATTGTATATCGTTAACTTGGCCACAGCCAAAACTTCCGTTTTACTAAACTTCCATTTGTATTATTATCTCCTAGACCTAATAATTAATTAATTAATTTCAGTAGTCAATTCTATTGATTGGTTCATTGTTTATGTTTGTATAATAGCGTCTAGTCGAGAGCTACTTTCTCGGATTGTGGAACGGAATTAACTCATTTGTTCCCACTGTGAATTTGTCCGCTAAAAACAGGGGGTTACTTCCCTTGTTGGAAAAAATACGTGATAGTGAAACATTGACTGCTGCCATCGGTAGCAGTTTACTGCTACACGTAACACCAGTTTGAGGCACAGAACGTAAACCTGTTGATAACGTATGTCCACAGTTCGATCATCAAGTACCACAAACTTGCATATTGCGCAAGTAGGATTGTTGATTTCGGTTTCATAGAAACCTAACGGACGTATTGCATAATATCGTCCGATATGGTCCAGGTCTGTTTTCTAACCAGAATGGGTTTTTTCGTTGCTTTGCTATTATGTGGCTAGGCTTGCCTGCCGCAATTTTCAATTTGTAAAGCTGTCTAACGTACATTATTAAGGTCGCTGGGTTGGCAGCATTGGTAGAAGGTCGGACGTCATCCTTTGCAGCATAGAGTTACGGACCTTTGCAGTCTGATTTCAAATCGCGCCAAGGTCAACTTTGCCTTTCATCGGGGTCGATAAAATAAAGTACCAGTATTGCACTGGGGTAATTGCTGGCCTTGTGCCAAATGTAGAAACAGTTATTACTCTAAGGTGACACAACGTTATCGTGTGCTTTGCTGCACATTCCTAATTGTATATCGTTAGCTTGGGCGCAGCCAAAACTTCGATTTTACTAAACTTCCATTTGTCTCAATATATATATATATATATATATATATATATATATATATATATATATATATATATATATATAGAGAGAGAGAGAGAGAGAGAGAGAGAGAGAGAGAGAGAGAGAGAGGTACATTTCTTTATTAGCCACAAGGGAACAAAAGAAGAGGACGAATACAAATGGGGAGTTTACATACAGGTATATGAAAATAAAATTATTAATAAAATAACAAATAACAACTGAAATCCCCAATTGGGGAGAGGCGTTACACAGGGGTTGTACACATCCCGAAAAAATGTACAACCCTCATCTCCAGGAGCACCAAGAGTGAGTACTCCCTTCCTCTGTTCCTCTTTTTCGTCAACCTACAGGTTTATATAGAAAGAAAGCCCAACCACTCGGCCCATCTTTGCCATATTCACCCACCTTTTATAAAATTTGCTGGGGTACAGCACCTCTCTCTCCATCCTGATTCTTCTTCCAAAATGATATTTGAAAAAACGAATCAGTTGTTCGCCGCAGAGAAAGGTGTTTGACCTCAGCCCTTTTAAACTCGTCCACCATATAACCTCTTTCACCATAGCCATAACACATAGGCAAACCGCCTCTCCTTTGTTTTTGAAGGAGCGTGGTGGTTTGATCATGACAATGGTGTCGGTGGTCAACTGGATTGGTCCCACCCGCGACAAAAGTCGTTCTACATACCCCCACAGGTCGGTAACGCCCGGGAAGTGTACAAATGCATGTGCGACGGTTTCCTTGTCGGACAGATCTTTTTCGAAGGGTCCCTGCCCAGCCACCCGTGTCTGTAGAGCTTATCTCGAACTGGTAGAGCTTCTCGGTAGCACTGCCAGGCCAGAGACTTTTGGAAGTTGTCCATCGGTCCCTGGCGGAAGATCCTACCAAACAGACTGGCCAGTTCGTCCTCCTCTACGCCTAGAGTTTCTCCGAGCGTGTCATAGCACTAGCTGCGGACCAACCCTCTATAGAATGACGAAGTGGAATCTCCACTGATCGCCGGGTCCGTTTGCCAGAGGACTGTGAGCGCCTGAGCACATTCGATGTGCCAGTTGCCCATTTTCCTCGGTCTTTGATTGACCTAGGACTGCAGCTCGGTCACCGAGATGAGTCGTGGGAAGGCTCACCTCACGAACGGGGCCCACACCGGTTGTCCGGTGAGGAATACGTGGATGTGCCGCACCCTGAGCGCGTGTTTGCCTATCGTCACCCACGGCATCCCCAGCCCTCCGTTTGAAGGGTGTTGGCAGCAGATGGATCTTCTCACCAAAAGAGCCCGTTTCTGTCAAAGGAATTGGAAAAGCGCACGCTCCATTTTGGTGAGCGTTTTGGCTGGACAAGGCACGACGGTCAAGCGGTATAGATGACGGACGCTATAAAAGTGTTCGCCACCTCCGCTCGACCTTTTAAGGATAGTTTGCACTCGGCCCACTTCTGGGTGAGCGCAAACACTTTGGCCGTCACCTCGTTCCATTTCTTCCCCACCTGGAGGTCCGTATCAAACCAGACCCCGAGCAGCTTTACCGGTCCTTCCGTCCAGCGTCTGACGGCGCCATCGGAAGGCATCGGTTATTTATATATATATATATATATATATATATATATATATATATATATATAGATAGATAGATATATAGATAGATAGATAGATAGAGGGCGAGGGAGAGAGAGAGAGAGAGAGAGAGAGAGAGAGAGAGAGAGAGAGAGAGAGAGAGAGAGAGAGAGAGAGAGAGAGAAATTGATCGGTAGAACGGCAGATGAATATAGCGTCACGCCGTAACAAGATGAAGTTTGGTAGAATTTATAAAATAGATGCTATAAAAATTGAGATCTATAGACGGTATAATGCAAGTGGTGGGTGAAATTGTTAAATACGTAGTTTAGGTTGAGAGAAAGCTGAGACAAGATAAGTGACGTGGTGATCCTTGTTTCTAAAATTAGTTGAAAAGAGGAGAAAAACTGGTGCTCTTGGCCAGTGAGGGATATAATCAGATAGACATTTAATCAGTCAACCATGTATAAAAAGCAGAATGAATAGGCTTATTATATATACATAAAATGTATTTCCTCCTTAAGCCTCACTCCCCTCTTTTCAATCTATCCTAACTATACTGTTGTTGCTTTCTCTTGCAACCGTTATACTTGTTGCTGCAGATTAGTGCTTATTATACAATCTATATGTGTTGATATCACTGGCTTTCTCGTAGTATTGGGAGAAATATAGACATTATGAAGAAATTAATTATGTGCTAAAGACTAAAGTCAACAAGAATAGTTCGTTATAAAAGTCGGATGAAGGTTTAAGTTTACAATCCGAAAAAAATGTATGGTTTCCGGTTGTCATCGCCAAATCTCCCGCTTCATTTAACCGGTGATGATGATATAAGTCATTCGTTAATATTTTACACAATGGCATTGAATCAAAACTGAGGTAGTTGCAGAGTGAACCGCGTCACCACAGAACCATATACAAGTACTTTATTCTTACACATTGTACTCGAGGGATGTAATAACCATATTTCATTATTTTGCATTGGCAGTATCGGTAGTGGGTGGGACGCCATGCTTAACAGCAAAGAGTTACGGCCCTTTACTGTCTGAGTTCAAATCCCGCCGAGGTTAACTTTGCCTTTCATCCTTACGAGGTCGATAAAATAAAGTACCAGTAATACACTGTGTAATTGCTCGCCATGTGCCAAAAGTAGAAACAATTATTATCGACATGGATTAGCAGTATCGGTAGAGTGTCGGACGCCATGCTCTGCAGCATTGTTAAAAAGCCACCGAGGTTAATTTTACCTTTCATCCTTACGGGTCGATAAAATAAAGTAACATTCACGCACTGGGGTCGAATTAATCGACAAAATTGCTGGCCTTATGCCTATATAAGAAACCATTATTATCAAGATGACCTCCACCACCATCCTCTTCTAAATCCTCATTCTCACCATCTACATCTTCATCTACATGTTATTCACCATCATCATCTTCGTTTAGCAACATTACCTTCAACAATACCATCTACATCATTATGTTCATCTTCATCTCTATAAACATCTCATACATTATGTTCATAAACACCATTACTCCTCATTATTTACCTTCAATCTATTTTGGATCTATATGTGAACACATATAATGAAGAGAGTCAATTAAACTACATTACGCTTTCAATAATATTCTTCTATTTTTATTTCGTTTCTTTTTTCTCTCTCTTTTCTTATTTTCTTAATTATTTTTGAGAGCGAAGCATTTGTAAACAGAGATTGTGCTTTTTGCAGCCAGGTTTGTTTATTTTTTAATTAGATTTTAATGAATATTTTTTTTAATATTTTCGTGTAATTGATGTCAGCTGAGCTAATTTACAATTAAGCTTTAAAAAAATCTGAAGTAGCTAGGGACTTGTTTTAGAGGATAGTGATTTAATTCTCTCGTTAGAAAATACATTGTTAATTATTTAGTCCAAACCAGGTTTTTCATATATATATATATATATATATATATATATATATACATATATATATAAACACACACACATACACATTTATATATATGTGTGTGTATATATGTGTATATATATATACACACATATATACACACACATATATATGTGTATGTGTGTATATATATATATATACACACACATATATATAAATGTGCGTGTGTGGATGCATATATATATATATATATATATATATATATATCATATATTGAGTTATAAACTCGAAATAGTCTTTTACAATTAAATAGCTCAAGGAACGGTATATTTCCGAGCCGTGTAATACAAGTGAATATATGAGGGATGAACACCGATACACGTACACATGTGTTCGAATTGCAAATGACCAAGTTAGCTAGGTTGAAAAATACTAATTTAACATAATATGGTTTGACTCTCGATTTAAAATAATAAACCAATAAAAATAACAAACCTATATTGGCAATGGCCGTGATACCCGGACAAATTCTAAATTTGTTTCGCAACAATTATTAAGTGAAATGTACTATTTCTGTGCTCTTCTGCAGGTATCCAGGAAAATTCGTATCGTTCACTTCAAAATACTTAAGAAGACTGAGAAATATATGTTGTTGAACGCACATGTGTCACAGCGCCTAACTTGTCTCATACTCGTGCCGCTAAAAATAGCAGCCGGTTTTATGGGATTAAAATTAGCCGAGAATATCATATATTGAGTTATAAACTCGAAATAGTCATTTACAATTAAATAGCTCAAAGAAGGGAATATTTCCGAGCTGTGTAATACAAATGAATATATTGTTGCGAAACAAATTTAGAATTTGTCCAGGTATCACGGCCATTGCCAATATAGGTTTGTTATTTTTATTGATTTATTATTTTAAATCGAGACAGGCAAACCATATTATGTTAAATTAGTATTTTTCAACCTAGCTAACTTGGTCATTTGCAATTCGAACACATGTATACGTGTATCGGTTTTCATCCCTCATATATTCATTTGTATTACACGGCTCGGAAATATTCCCTACTTTGAGCTATTTCATTGTAAAAGACTATTTCGAGTTTATAACTCAATATATGATATTCTGAGCTCCATACGTAGAGCTAATTTTAGTCTCATAAACCCGGCTGCTATTTTTAGCGACACGAGTATGAGACGAGTCAGGCGCTGTGACACATGTGCGTTCAACAACACATATTTCTCAGTCTTCTTAAGTATTTTGAAGTGAAAGATACGAATTTTCCTGGATACCCGCAGAAGTGCACAGGAATAGTAACTTTCATTTAATAATTGTTGCGAAACAAATTTAGAATTTGTCCAGGTATCACGGCCATTGCCAATATAGGTTTGTTATTTTTATTGATTTATTATTTTAAATCGAGACAGTCAAACTATATTATGTTAAATTAGTATTTTTCAACCTAGCTAACTTGGTCATTTGCAATTCGAACACATGTATACGTGTATCGGTGTTCATCCCTCATATATTCATTTGTATATGTATATATATATATATATATATATATATATATATATATGTATGGATAAGTAATTCCGTCGGAAAGGTCCAGAAAAAAAGAGTGCACTAGGTAGGTTACAGAGCTTAATAGTTATGTAATAAACAACATAAGATAATTATTTCATTTACCAGTGGTTTCTTGACAGCAAACAAAATTTGCTTTCAGTTATCGGAATGAAATAATCCTTGATAGTCGATTTTAAAAACAAAAATATCTATATGAAAGTGAGGCTGGAAGCCGGATGAAGGCCCATTACAGGGCAAATGTAATACCAAATCCGTTGTATATTAGGCCAAAATGATATCTTTAATTAACATCCAGCCAGCCAGGAGTGAACGATATGTTGGCATGACTCAGGACAGGTTCAAAACCAGGTGTTATGCACATGTCGCTTCTTTTAAACACTCTGATAAAAGAACAGCAACGGCTCTCGCAAATAAGGTGTGGGAATTCAAAGATAAAAACATCCCGTACTCTATCGATTGGTCTATTTTAGACCATTCGAGGGAATACCAAAGGGGCACAAAGAATTGTTCTTTGTGTACCACTGAAAAATTTGGAGATTCTACAAAACTGAAAGTCACTTCCACTTGCCTGAACTCCAAGATAGAGATCTTCAGATGTTGTCCTCACCTGAAATCATATCTGATCTGTAACTGGATTGGCATTCTTACAATGACTCAACCACCTTGAACTTCTTCTCTGTTCCCTACGCTTTACATCCACTACGATTTTTATTACTCTCTGAACTCACTTTCTGTACTCTTATATTCTTTTTCTCCCTTATCTCCCCTTATATTTAAACTTTTTCCTGTTATTTATTTTCCTTATTCTTCCCTACTTTCTACCTTACCCTTTACATACCCACCTTTTTTATTTATAGATATTTATTTCTGTGTGTATGTGTGTGTTGTGTATATGTGTATGTATATATATATATATATATATATATATATATATATATATATATATATATATATATATATATATATATATATATATATATATATATGTATATATATATGTGTGTATATAATTATATATATCTGTATGCATAATTACATACAGAGTGATTTAATGTTTATTTTCATTGATTATTTGCTCTAGGAAATTGTTGAGTGCTCTAAATCAGCTATAAACATTTATACCTTTATCTATTTATTTATTTATTTATTAATTGTCGTATTCCCAACTATTTGTTTACCACTTCCACCTTTTTATTTATATATATATATAATATTTAGTTGTTTTTGTTATATATATATATATATATGTATGTGTGTATGTGTGTGTCTGTATGTATATATGTGTATATATGTATATATATATATATGTATGTATATATATATATATATATATATATATATATATATATATATATATATATATATATATATATATATATATATATATATATATATATATATATACATACATATATGCACATATATATATATGCATAGACACACACACATACATATATATATATATATATATTTATATATAACAAAAAAAAACTAAATATTATATATATATACAAATAAAAAGGTGGAAGGGGTAAACAAATAGTTGCGAATACGACAAATAATAAATAAATAAATAAATAGATAAAGGTATAAATGTTTATAGCTGATTTAGAGCACTCAACAAATTCCTAGGGCAAATATAATCAATGAAAATAAACATTAAATATATATATATATATATATATATATATATATATATATATATATATATATATATATATATATATATATGTATACGTGTATGTATGTGTGTATGTATGTATATATTTATATGTATGTATCTGTATGTGTAAATGTGTGTATTGCTTACCACGTGTGTGTGTGCGTATGTAGGCGTGTGTACATATATCTATATATGTGTGTGCGCATGTATGCGTGTATATATGTGTGTATGTATGTGTGTGTATGTACGTGTGCATATATATAGATTGTATGTGTGTGTATATGTGTATATATATATATATATATGTATATATATATATATAGAGAGAGAGAGAGGGAGAGAAAAGATGAATATAAAATGAAAGTGCTTTTTTTAAAAAGGAATTTATTAGGTATTGACATATATTTCTGTAACAGACGGAATACCTATGTAACGCTGCTTGCGTAATCATATAATGTTAGCAAGTATTCGATAGCAAATGTATAATCAGTTGTCACTTCTTCAGAGATTTTGGATAAATTGGATAAAATCGGGAAAATTGAAGTATTTATATTAGTAATAGAGGAAGAAGAGAGGGGATAGTATATGGCAGATGGTAATTCAATTTACTGCTAAACAAGTATATAAAGGGTTTCTTTTGTAAATTATGTAATATGGAATTATTTTGTATTATGAAATCCCAAAACATTTTATTAAATAACAGAATAGAGCGATCGTTATACTGTAACCATCGCTTAAAATCTACATTTTCATATTATAAATACTACCAGGATTGAACGCCTGTCTCTATCTCCGTTTGATTGTCAAAATAGATATTAACATTCTCTATTAGTCTTAATTCTATCAACTCTTCTATTATTTACCATTTAATATAAACTGCTATAGATAAAATGAGATTTCTGATTTCTTAATTCAATTCCCTAATGCATATACCAGCTGGCTACTAGCATTGATGTTATTCAGTAGCAATCGAAATCTCCCCCTTCCCCAATTGACACTTTATAATTAATACTACTACACCAAATGACCAGCCCTGTCCACTGTCCATTTGGCCAAGTATAGATTAAAATTGGCACTCCCAAAAATTCTTATTTAGATAAAATAAACCATTTACTCATGGTATTCTCACTAGAAACCCTTTATATACTTGTTTAGCAGTAAATTGAATTACCATCTGTCATATACTATCCCCTCTCTTCTTCCTCTATTACTAATATAAATACTTCAATTTTTCTGATTTTATCCAATTTATCCAAAAATCTCTGAAGAAGTGACAACTGATTATACATTTGCTATCGAATACTTACTAACATTATATGATTACGCAAGCAGCGATACATAGGTATTCCGTCTGTTACAGAAACATATGTCAATAACTAATAAATTCCTTTTTAAAAAAAGCACTTTCATTTTATATTCATCTTTTCTACATTTTCTCCGGAATATAATTTATACTCGTTTAGCAAACCTACACGTACGCTGTTCATCTCTAACGTAACGATATATTATCACTACATTACTGATAACCTGAAATGTTTATATATATATATATATATATATATATATATATATATATATATATATATATATATATATATATATATATATATATATATATATATATATGTATATATATATATACATGTGTGTGTGCTTGTGTATTTGTGTGTATGTGTATGTCTGGATATGTATATATATATATATATATATATATATATATATATATATGTATGCATGTATATGTATATATATGTGTGTGTATGTGTATATATGTGTGTATGTATATGTATATATATATATATGTGTGCATATAAATATATATGTGTATATATGTGTGTATGTATATGTGTGTCTGTGCGTGTGTGTGTGTACATGTGTGTTTATCTACTTTTATATTTATTCTGTTTCCTTTCCGTCGTTCTTTTCCAGCCTCACTTTCATATAGATTATATTTTTGTTTTTAAAATCCACTGTCAATAAATACACCAGGATTTTTTTCCTTCTGATGACTGAAAGCAAATTTCGTTTGCTTTCAAGAAACCTCTAGTAAATGAAATAATTATCCTATGTTGTTTATTACATAACTATATATATATATACATATATATATATATTTATATATATATATATATATATATATATATATATATATATATATATATATATATATATATATATATATATATATATATATATATATATATTTATATATATATATATGAATATACACATAGAGTATATATATGTATGTATATTTGTGCGTGCTTGTTCGAATGTGTGTAAGTGTGAGTATGAAAGTATATATGCATGTATATTTGTATTTTTTGTTATACCTCTTCATATAAATGTTTTCAAAGTAAAATATAATATTTTCCAATATTATATTTTCTTGGTTGATTTATTATATATTTGTTGTTGATATTTGTCTCTTCATTTATGTATTTAGTTAAATAAAATAACCACATTCCACAATTTTAAACGAAGATTGTATATTTTGTTTCAAATTTCTCCGTAACACATATTACATTAAAATCTATGCTTGTATAATTCGTAATTATTTATTGAATACTTTTCTTGTGTATACATTTAAAATGTAGCTGGTTTAAATTACCTCCAGTTTGAAATATAAATGTTACACCTGCTTTATAAATACAATTTTTCACATTACGATTGTTATTATGGAAAATGCAAGTCCATGCGATCATTTTCTCTTGATAATGGAATCTACAGAAAATATAAATAATATTGAAATTATAGAGTAGAAATTTCTAAGAGAATTTTAATTTAAACTTTAACTTATATATATATCTTATGTTGATGTCCATATGGGGATATACGGATATCTATATCTATATATAGATATCCGTATACATACATAGATATATGTATACAGACGTACAGTAGCATGTATATATATACATACATGCACACATATATATATATATATATGCACGTATCGGTTTAGTCAACATTTATTATAATGCTCGGTTTGTTTATTTGTAAACAAACAAATAGCCCGATTTACGCCGTACAGTGTTTAGGCAACCACGTCACCTTTTTGTTCAACACTGACACAGGAACGATGTACTAGTTTCAAGCCTATTAGCTATCGTCAGCATCGTATACCTTCCTGCCAGATGGTTGAACGTCTGAAAGTATATACTTTCCTTATGCACATTAGGAGATGAGCAGCCTAATTTGCATATCGAGTGAGTTCAGTCGGCCGGGCACACCGAAAACGATAAATGGAATAGAATGAAACGAATTAATTTGTTTGTTTACAAAGAAACCGAGCATTATAATAAATGTTCGGTAAACCGATACGTGCATATATATATGTGTGCATGTATGTATATATATACATACTACTGAACGTCTGTATACATATATGTATGTACGTAAACATACATACATACTTCCATTTAAGTAAGTGCCGTACTATGAGTGAGAAATAAAATTTCGTTTCATTCTATTCCATATATCTATATAAATATATACAAGTTTACGATTCTGTGTGTCCGCCTAAACCTAGCAAACTAACGGACCAAAATCCTCAAAATTACATGTACATATTCACTATACACTCGGACAGGTAACGGTCGACAAAGTTTTACTTTGCAAAGCAAGGAATTCATTTAAATTCAATTTATCTTATTTTCTAATGAATATCAAAAGAGATCATCCATTTTCTTTTCTCTATTCTGAAGATAAGAGAGAGAGGGATGTGAGAGAGAAAGAGAGAGCGTAAGGGATGAGAGAGAAAGAGAGAGAGTGAGTGGGAGAGAGAGAATAAGGGGATGTGAGAGAGAAATAAAGAGAGCAAGGGATGAGGGAGAGAGTGAGAGAAGGGCGATTGAGAGTAAGAAGATGTGTGAGAGAAAGAGAGTAAGGGGATGAGAGAGAAAGACGATGAAAGAGGGAGAGGGAAAGTAACCAGCGTTCTTAACTTTTATTTATTTATTATTTTAACACATTTTTAACTCTCCCGCTTTCTTTACGTTATTTATCTTTTCTTTATTTTTTGTTCTCTATTCTGTAAAGAGAGGGGGGGGGGAGAAATAAAAAGAGAAAGAGTAATGGGATGAGAGAGAGAGAGGGAAAGTAGCCAGCGTTCATTAACTTTTATTTATTTATTATTTTTACACACTTCTTAACTCTCCCAATGTTATTTATCATTTATTTATTTTTTGTTTTCTATTCTGTAGAGGTTGAATGAGAGAAAGAAAGAGAGGAGATGAGAAAGAGAAAGGGAGTGAGGCGGATGGGGAGAGAAAGACATTAAGAAAAGAGAAAAGTGGGGAGAAAGAAAAAAAGTAAAGAGGCAGGAGAGAGGGATGGTGATTGGAGGGATTATTTAACTAACGTGTGTCCGCGTTTATATATATATTTACACACACGTATGTGTGTGTTATGGGGGGGAGAGCTTCTTTAGCAGAGGATATATGTTACCATCAAAGCTTATTTTCTACATATGTCAAAAGAAATCACAAGTGCTTTTAGAGAAGTTGTATATATGTATGTATTTAACAGACAAAAAAAAAACGGTATTTTTTAAAAGATATTATTTGAATATATTATTTTCCTCTGCTATTTGAATTAACACAGAAAATATTTTTTTTGTAGTGTTTGTCGTTTTATTTTTGATACAATCTGAAATCCTAATATTTTCTGCCACTTTCACAGGAGCCTCACAAATTTGTGCAGGTTTACTTCATGGGTGGAAATGAAACACAGGCACAACAAAGATGTACCAACGTCCATGGTGGATTGCAGTTCTACATAGTCATAAAGTTACAAGAAATGCTTAACCAACATCACATCTACATCAGTGTATTTAAATATGCACTGGAGCATATGAGCAACACCGGAGATTGTAAAATCATCATTAGGGCAGACAAACACGCAGCTTCAGAACATGGATGCACATTCAATGCACCTGTCACTGATGAAGTTGCAATCATAATATTTGATGAACAGCATGAACGACGTGAGATTGTTTAGCAAAAACGAAGTGGACATTGGAGCGAATTTGTGAAACTCATAGAGGCTATGATTCACTCCAATATCCGCTAATCTTTGGAATGGTCAAGATGGATATCATTTTCAGCTACGGCAGATCAGCCCAGGAACGGGACAAGAAACTGGCCGATCAATCAGCTGCAAAGAATTCTATGCTTAACATTTCATGTCTGGAAGCAAACATTAGATTATGACACTGTCTTCATTGTGTTGTATCAGATGAAAGAATGGTATTTAACTAATGTATTGGTACGCGATGGGGCCCACCCACAGTCCCGGCGGACAGAATGGAGAAGGCGTTTTCCCGTAGGACGGCAAGGGAGACGCGCTGGAAAAACCACTCCAACTCGCGGGGCTCACACCTGCGGCTGGCCAGCTCAGCGCCTATGGTGGTGAGTAAGGAGGTAGCCCTGAGACCGAGAACACCAGAAGTTTCCACTGCCAGGGGAACGACCGCAAACCTGTCGGAGAGCGACCGGTATTTGAGAAGTTTGGCCCCCTCAGCCCGACGTGCAACAGAACCTGGGTCAGTTACAGACTGCACCAGGTTGCGGCTGCAGAAAGTGTCGGTGCAAGTGACATTCCCACCGCGGAACGGAAAGATGGTCATGCCATCTGGCCTTTTGCCGTCCCCTCGCTCCAGCCCCACCGGCTCGAGCTGGGAAGGGAAGCCTGCAGCGTCCAAGCCATGCTTAATGACCTCGTTGAGGGCAGTATGGCCAACTAAATTTTGCGATTCAAAGAAGTAACCAGCCAGTTTATGGTGGATATGTATGCCAAAATTGAAACAGAAAGATTGGGTTTTCTGCGAAGGAATCAAACTAAGTGGAGCGCAGATAACTACATCCACCTTAGAGATGCCATCAATTCTGATGTTGACCCAAGAAATATTGGCCAGCCAGTCATACTACCATCAAGCTTCAAGGGAGGACCACGTTACATGCAATGGCCTATGTCAGAAAATTTGGCCTGCCAGATCACTTCATTACATTTACATGCAATTAAAACTGGTCAGAAATATCAAATAAATTATTTCAAAATCAAAAACCAAAGAATAGACATGACGTCATTGCTCGGGATTCCCATTAAAAGCAAAAAAAACTTACCTGGCTCCTAAATGAAGGAAGAATCTTTGGTGAGTTTAGTGCTTGGATGATCACTATTGAGTGGCAGACGAGAGGTCTTCCTCACTCTCACACACTAATCTGGTGCAAGGAGAAGATAAGACCAGATGATGTTGATAAGATCATTTCAGCAAAGTTGCCTGATAAAGGTGGTGTTCCAGAGCTCTTTGAAACCCCAAGTCCAAACTCATTCATGGTCCTTGTGGAGTCATCAATCCAGCCTCTCCCTGCATGAAAGATAAAAAATGCAGCAAACATTATCCTAGAGCTTTTATTCGGGAAAGTCGGACTGACAATAATGGATACCCCCTCATCGTAGGCGTAGACCAGAACATGGAGGCAATACTGCAAGCCTAACAGTTCGAGGAGCGGAGCTGACCATAAACAATCAGTAGGTCCTCCCAAACAACAAATTGTTGTGTAAACCTTTTAAAAGCTCATATCATATGTTGAGTATTGCAGCTCCGTCAAGGCAATCCTATATATCACAAAATATATCAACAAGGGCAGTGACATGGTTTCCTTTATTACTGAAAAATAATTCAATGATGGTGGGCTGGATGAGGTCAAACGGTATCAAACAGGTCGATACATCTCCAGCAATGAAGCTATCTGGCGAATCTTTGGATTTGATATCCACCAACGCCACCCAACAGTGGTCAAACTAGCAGTCCATCTGGAAAATTGACTGAGAGTGTACTTCACGGAGATCACTGCTCATCAGTTGGAACAAGCATCACATGACACTACACTAACTGCTTTCTTTAAACTCTGCCAGAATGATGAATTTGCTCGATCCCTCCTATATCCTGGAATCCCAACATACTACACCTGGACCAATTGAAAGACCTGGAATCGAAGAAAGCAGGGTCATTTAGTGGAAGGTCATGAAGTCAAGTCAAGTAATGCTATGGGGGTGTTTACAATGTCCATCCCAACAACAGAGAATGTTTTTATTTACGGCTACCTCTGCATACTTTTCGAGGACCAACGTCATTTGAGGATCTTAGGTGCTTCAGAGGAAGGGAATGCGCAACATGCCAAGAAGCGTGTAAACAGCATGGACTCCTGCATGACAATGGACACTGGAAGAAGTGCCTAGAAGAAGCAGCCATCACTCAAGTAGCCAGTCAAATAAGACAATTATTTGCTATTATGCTCACAGCATGTGGAATTGATGAAGCTCGTCTACTCTGGCAGGAGTACGAAAACAATATGTCGGACGACTATCTACACCTAGCCCGAAGACATCATGGAAATATGTATATGGAATATACCCCCAGGATTTACAATCAAGCTCTCTGTGACCAGTCCCATCGAGTTCAGGCAATGAATAGCACATTAGCTAAGTGCGGAGTGCCAGAGTGAGATGAAGAAATGGAGGTAGCGCAATACATTTTTCAGGAGATAAAACTACGATATTCAAGCATTGCGTAAGTTTGTGGATAAAAATGAACCTCGATTGATGGATGACCAGAAATACGCCTACCACAACATCATCGAAAACTTTTAAAATTAGAGGGGACGACTTTTCTTCGTCGATGCTCTTGCTGGCACATGCAAGACATTCCTCATAAAGTTCCTGCTTGCAAAGGTTCGCCAAAAGCTACATATTGCCCTTGTTGTGGCCTCAAGTGGCATTGCAGCAACACTTCTGGATGGAGGAAGAACTGCACAATCCATGTTTAAGCTGCCCATAGATCTCACACGGCATGAACAATCTTTTTGCAACATCAAGAAGAACTCACCCAAGGGTAAGCTTCTGCAAACATGCAAGATGATAATTTGGAATGAAGATACTATAAGCCATAAACGAGAAATTGAAGCTTTGGACCGGACGATAAGGGATCTGAGAGAAAATAGTTGCATAATGGGAGGAGTGACAATGGTTCTTGCTGGTGATTTCAGACAAACTCTGCCTGTAATTCTTCGAGGGACTCGGGCTGATCAGGTCAACTCTGTCTGAAAACATCCTATCTCTGGCCCCGCTTTCAGCTGTTGAGCCTTACAACCAACATGCGAGTGCACTTAACTGGTGACGAAGGTGTCAGTGAGTTTGCCATCCAACTATTTAAATTGGGAAATGGACTTCTTGAAAAGGACTCCAATGACCATATTCAGTTGTCATTTGGCCATATCCTTGACACAAAACAAGAGCTGATTGCCAGTGTGTTTCGAAACATTCAGACCAGGCAATGTGATCCGAAATGGCTCTGTGAACGAGCAATCTTAGCACCTAAAAATGTTGCTGTGAAAGAAATCAACTGAAGGCTGCTGGAGATGTTACCGGGAGAGAAAATATGCTACAAATCAGTTGACACAATCACTTCTCAAGACCAAGCTGTGAACTATCCAACTGAATTTTTGAACAGTCTTGAACAGGCGGGAATTCCTCCACACAACCTGATACTGAAGCTTGGAGCATCGGTTATGCTACTTCGCAATCTGGATCCCCCAAAACTTAGTAATGGCACAGGACTCATCATCAAATATATGATGTCCAATGTTCTAGAAGTTGCAATCATGTCAGGAAAAATTGCTGGTGACAATTATTTCATTCCCAGATTACCTCTGAACCCAACTGATTTGCCATTTGAATTTCAAAGACTTCAAATTCCGATCAGGCTCAGTTTTGACATGACCATTAATAAATCTCAAGAGCAATCATTGAAAGTCGTTGGGTTGAATCTGGCAGATCCTGTCTTTTCGCATGGTCAATTTTATGTTGGCACAACAAGGGTTGGGAACGCTAATTGTCTCTTTATTGCGGCACCACAGGGCAAAACCAAGAATGTTGTTTATCCAGAGGCTTTGGAATGAGCAATGTCGTAATTCCTCATTCAATGACAATACACACAGATTCCTTAGTCATGTAGTTTGCAGGGAATTTTGAAGCCGGAAATTTACTGCATGGTGTTACTTTGGAAGAATAGGCAGGTATTCCCGGGTACCTCTGCTATATAAAGTAGTATAAGTGAGGACTTTGTTGGGTAGAAATAGCAGCCAAATTTCCTTCAAATCACACCTTACTTTCTCAGGTATGTATATATGTATGAAGCAAAAAGGAATGGTTCTATGTGATAACTCGATCTACTAGAAATATTAGCAAAATCCATTTCAAATCATAAACAACTGTCTTACACACACATAGATGTGTGTGTGTATATGTCTATGAAAGTCATGTGAGCCACTATACCTGTTGGTATAGCTAATAGAAATAGAAATCAAATTTCCCTCAATCAAGATCCTACTGCCATAGAGGCAAAGATTGGTGAAAGCTACAGTGTACAAATTTAAATACACTTTCCCCGAATTACAGAAATGAGTAAGTAAATGCTTCATTCAATCATAAACCAATGCTAAATTTATTTTTTTATTTTATTTATGGTGTTTAAAATAACTTTACATGTTGTTTGAATTTCAGAGGTTCAGATTGAGCAAAAAAAAAAAAGAAAGAAAAGGATAACTAAAAAGAATCTAAATGTATTTTTTGGGTCATGCCCTTTTCACTGACAACATACCTAGTGATTCATCTATAAGTAAAGCATTATATATGCTGACTGTAATAGGGAGCAGTATTCAAAAAATCACCACTGGAAAAAAATAATATTTTTGTCTAGATGATTTACTTTGACCAAACGACTATAAATATTTGGCTATAAATCCTACTTTGGTTGAAATTCAGCAATCATATTTGAATGGTCAGATAACTTGTAACGTGTGCCAAATATATTGTAACTTTCATAAAATAACTGGGTATCACCGGGTAGCTCAGCTATTATATATATATATATATATATATATATATATATATATATATATGTAAGTATGCACACCCACACACACACATACAAACACACACACACACACACACACACACACACACACACACACACACACACACACACACACACACACACACACACACACACACACATACATATATATATATATATATATATATATGTATATCAATGCGTGCGGCGTGTGTGTGTGTGTGTAGAAATTGAGTAGTTCTGAAGAAACACGGTATGTTTACAGGTATGGAATTAATCACCTCATTTACAAGTTCAGTTAAGTCCGAAATGCATCGAGGATTGTCCCCCTTTCTTTCTGCTGGACACCACAATAATGTGTTAACCCCAGTGTTGTTTGTATAGCTATGGCTTCCTAAATGTTTACCTGTAAACATACCGTGTTTCTTTAGAATTACGAAATGTATATGCGTATCTGGATACGGCTATGCCTGAAGCTAAATCCTAATTATATACACATATATATATATATATATATATATATATATATATATATATATATATATATATATATATATATATAGAGAGAGAGAGAGAGAGAGAGAGAGAGAGAGAGAGAGAGAGAGGGAGAATTATATATATACTGGTCACCAGTACGGCACAGCTTCACATCGGGCAGTTTGTTTACAAAGAAATAGAACATTACCATTAGTGTTCGATGCAACACATACGCACTTACGTATATGTTCATAAATGTGTGTATGTATATATATATATATATATATATATATATATATATATATATATATATATATATATATATATATTTATATATTGAGTATATGTTGGTCGTATACCAACACCACAGTATGCAGTTGGAGCACTCGAGGAAATGCTCAGGTTGGTTTGGTTACTCCGGAGTAATATATAATAAAGTAAAATAAATAAGTCAAATATTTAAAATTTACTTCGTTTATTACTGCTATATATATTTCGGTGACAGCCATCTTTCGCTGTGACCTCTTCAGGCAGTCCGAATTAGTGTGGTATAGACAACTACATATGTTGTTGAGGTGTATAATGTTGTCAATACTCTGATATGCCCAGTTCCTGGTTGGGTTGTTATTTCACTGAGGAACTGGAATCATATGATTCCAATACTCGGAGTACCCTAACTGGATTACACACATCTAAGTGAACTCCCTATAACAATAATCTGTTATCCCGTGTACATATATATGAATATATATATATATATATATATTCACCCACACGCACATATGTATATATATATATACATATGTATATATATATATATATATATATATATATATATATATATATATATATATATATATATATATATATATATATATATATATATATAGTATATAAGGGAGGGGATTAGGAGTGTGTAATACTCCACTTATCCAATAGGCAGTATAAGGTTAGCTCGATGTCTGAGGACAGAGCCGTAATATAATCAACAACAAAGAACGCCTAGAGCATAGGTATATCTTTACTTGCTGACAGTGTTTCGTCCACACTATAAGTGGCACTCATCAGAGCATAAAGAGTGATTACATATTACACAAGCAATAACAAAGCCAAGACAGAAGAATATATATGGGGATGCCATAAGTTGGGAGGGGTTTAAAGAGTAGAGTAAATAGAGTGTAGAAAATAAAATTGGAGGATAAAGAATAGTGAAAAGTAAAAAAATAAATAATAAACATTGAAGAAATAAAAAATAAACATTGAAAAATAAGCATTGAAAAATAAGAGGTGCTATCAGTCACAGTTGGGCAGGGTGCTGTTAACAAACAGCTACATACTAGCATACGCATAAGCATGAGCACCCGCATGCAACCACACAATAGGCAGCCATATGCAACACATATAGTATAGACTAATACAAATAACATATCATGGACGAGTATGCAAAAGCTAAGAGATAAATGGTGGATATACAATGGGTACAAATACAATGGGTAAAAGTAAGATAAACAAAGGATAAAAATTGATTAACCATAGATAAAAAATAGATTAACCATGGATAAGAGATAGAGAATAGATAAGGAATAGACAAAAATAGATAAGATAGATAAGAGCAGATAAAAATAGATAAAAAATAGATAAAAAATAGATAAAAAATAGACAAATAATATATATAAAAAATATAAAATATAAAAAATATATATATAAAATATACAGATAATAAAGATAAAGGGTAAAGAATAAATAAAATAAAATTATATAAAATAAAATAAAATACAATGAAATAAAATAAAATAAAGTAAAGTGAGATAAGATATATATTTTTTGAATATATTTCTTGAATATATCAGGGGCACACGAACGCCTTAAGTGTTACAGTTAGCCATATCACAACAATCAAATGTTCAAATGAGATTTATAATCAACAGGTGCTATGTCCACACTCGATTGAGTTGACCATTGCAATGCAATGGAAACATCCCAGGTTTGGCAGTCACAGAAGTTCACACTCGAAAGTCACGGGTGTGCATTCACACAGTTGAGCGGTGGGGCAATCACAAAAGGTTCACACTCGAGCAGGAATCTATTGGTCAACAGAAGTATATCCACATCACTAGCAAGGACGTATGCAAGGAAGGTAGGTAAATTCACATGCAGCAGCAGGAACATCCATGGGCAGATAACTGAGTGTCACAACGTCACAAGGTAGCAAGCAAATTCGTTTACATCAACATGAACATCAAGAGGCAGATAAGTGGGCCGAAAGCAAGCAAGTGCAGGTGGGCTAGCCGAAAGCAAGCAAATACAGTTGGGTTAGGCGGGTTAATATGCATACTCAACAGCGCATATAAAAATAGCTTCAAAAGCCAATATCCATGAAATCACAACATTGAGGCATCCCAAGAATATACACAACAATATGGTTAGTACGTATATGCATATACACACACCACATGCATATATAGAGACGGTATATATATATATATATATATATATATATATATATATATATATATTTATATATAGACATATACAACCACCTACACTCATACACATATAAATGTATATACAGACACACACGCACACACACACAGCGTAGGACACCCGGGTCAAAGCGGATATAATACATAGAAATATCTTATTAGGCTAACAAAAGGCAGAACCCACAACAGTCGCTCACACTGGTCACAGATAATATATTTTTTTCCCAGCAAAATTAATCAAAATAAATTCTTACGAGGAGATGCAGCCAAAATTAATCAAAGTAAATTCTTACGAAGAGATGCATGTCCACACGTGTAGTCGCCCGATTCAAGTGTAAACAGACCGTTAATAACTACGGAGGGCTATCGGGGCCAAAACGTTATTTTTGGGATAATAACAACGACCGTCAATATATGGAAGGCCGATTGTGCTAGAAAGACTACAACACCGGGCAAGAGCTCCCCGCAGTCAGCCTGTAGATCTTAAACCACAGAATAGGAGGGTAACACGTGCATGTGCTACGTATCTACTGCTCACGGCGAGATGGCACAGGTCCGCTCACAGTTACAGGCTAGATTTCCATTTGTGCAACTTATAGCGCAGTACACGCTCTACATAGATATATTACATCATAACTCATGCGCATACAGAGGTACAGATCCGTAAAATACACGTTGGGATAGACCCACCAATGCACTAAGGGTGGCTAGGCGAGCGTGGATGGGTCACATCCACTGTGCCAAACAATCGGCCTTCCATATATTGACGGTCGTTGTTATTATCCCAAAAATAACGTTTTGGCCCCGATAGCCCTCCGTAGTTATTAACGGTCTGTTTACACTTGAATCGGGCGACTACACGTGTGGACATGCATCTCTTCGTAAGAATTTACTTTGATTAATTTTGGCTGCATCTCCTCGTAAGAATTTATTTTGATTAATTTTGCTGGGAAAAAAATATATTATCTGTGACCAGTGTGAGCGACTGTTGTGGGTTCTGCCTTTTGTTAGCCTAATAAGATATTTCTATGTATTATATCCGCTTTGACCCGGGTGTCCTACGCTGTGTGTGTGTGCGTGTGTGTCTGTATATACATTTATATGTGTATGAGTGTAGGTGGTTGTATATGTCTATATATAAATATATATATATATATATATATATATATATATATATATATATATATATATATATATATATATATATATATATATATATATATATATATATATATACCGTCTCTATATATGCATGAGGTGTGTGTATATGCATATACGTACTAACCATATTGTTGTGTATATTCTTGGGATGCCTCAATGTTGTGATTTCATGGATATTGGCTTTTGAAGCTATTTTTATATGCGCTGTTGAGTATGCATATTAACCCGCCTAACCCAACTGTATTTGCTTGCTTTCGGCTAGCCCACCTGCACTTGCTTGCTTTCGGCCCACTTATCTGCCTCTTGATGTTCATGTTGATGTAAACGAATTTGCTTGCTACCTTGTGACGTTGTGACACTCAGTTATCTGCCCATGGATGTTCCTGCTGCTGCATGTGAATTTACCTACCTTCCTTGCATACGTCCTTGCTAGTGATGTGGATATACTTCTGTTGACCAATAGATTCCTGCCCGAGTGTGAACCTTTTGTGATTGCCCCACCGCTCAACTGTGTGAATGCACACCCGTGACTTTCGAGTGTGAACTTCTGTGACTGCCAAACCTGGGATGTTTCCATTGCATTGCAATGGTCAACTCAATCGAGTGTGGACATAGCACCTGTTGATTATAAATCTCATTTGAACATTTGATTGTTGTGATATGGCTAACTGTAACACTTAAGGCGTTCGTGTGCCCCTGATATATTCAAGAAATATATTCAAAAAATATATATCTTATCTCACTTTACTTTATTTTATTTTATTTCATTGTATTTTATTTTATTTTATATAATTTTATTTTATTTATTCTTTACCCTTTATCTTTATTATCTGTATATTTTATATATATATTTTTTATATTTTATATTTTTTATATATATTATTTGTCTATTTTTTATCTATTTTTATCTATTTTTTATCTATTTTTATCTGCTCTTATCTATCTTATCTATTTTTGTCTATTCCTTATCTATTCTCTATCTCTTATCCATGGTTAATCTATTTTTTATCTATCGTTAATCTATTTTTATCCTTTGTTTATCTTACTTTTACCCATTGTATTTGTACCCATTGTATATCCACCATTTATCTCTTAGCTTTTGCATACTCGTCCATGATATGTTATTTGTATTAGTCTATACTATATGTGTTGCATATGGCTGCCTATTGTGTGGTTGCATGCGGGTGCTCATGCTTATGCGTATGCTTGTATGTAACTGTTTGTTAACAGCACCCTGCCCAACTGTGACTGATAGCACCTCTTATTTTTCAATGCTTATTTTTCAATGTTTATTTTTTATTTCTTCAATGTTTATTATTTATTTTTTTACTTTTCACTATTCTTTATCCTCCAATTTTATTTTCTACACTCTATTTACTCTACTCTTTAAACCCCTCCCAACTTATTGCATCCCCATATATATTCTTCTGTCTTGGCTTTGTTATTGCTTGTGTAATATGTAATCACTCTTTATGCTCTGATGAGTCCCACTTATAGTGTGGACGAAACACTGTCAGCAAGTAAAGATATACCTATGCTCTAAGCGTTCTTTGTTGTTGATTATATATATATATATATATATATATATATATATATATATATATAGAGAGAGAGAGAGAGAGAGAGAGAGAGAGAGAGAGAGAGAGAGAGAGAGAGAGAGAGAGAGAGAGAAGTATACACGGGTGTGTATGATTGTGTATAGAAGATTATATTAATAAGAGGAATTCCAACTTTGTCTGATTTACTCGTTTTATTTGAACAATTTTCAATATATTTGAACAATTTTCAACAGTTGAAAATTGCAAACTTGACTGCCACCACATATCATGAACCTGAAGATTTCGAAAGCATGAAAGTACTTGTTCAATTAACACTTAGAATTTAATATTCTATCATACTATTTCATTATAATACCATTATAAATGTTAAAGGATTGTAAATAAAACGAGTAAATCAGACAAAGTTGGAATTCCTCTTATTAATATATATATATATATATATATATATATATATATATATATATATATATATATACACAGAGTGTGGACTTTATTTGAGGACAAATTTATGTTTTAAAAAAATCGCTTATTTAATAACAGAAAAAACTGTATTCTTATAAAAATATCATAAACATAAAGCTAAATTATCAATTTAAAAATGTTATTCAATAAAACCACCACAAGCATCAATAACTGCCCCTATGCGGGGTCGAAATCATTTACAAGCGCGGATTAAGTTGTCCTTGTACATATCGGACAGGCTCGAACCCTTGTGGCTTTCAAAGAATCTTTAGTACTATGGAGTATTCATTGACATTTTCATCAATGATGCTCCATACATAGTAGTCCAGTGGATTGAGATCTGGAGAATTAGGCGAATTGGGGATGATGTGATCATGCAAATTGCCAGCCATCCATTCTTTTGTCATTTGAGCCTTTTGTGAGTGTGCAGAATATTTTTGAAAGACATAAGGCCTTCCATTGCATATACTGTTGAGCCAAGGCTTAACAACTTTATCCAGAACCTCAATATACGCAGCATCATTCACCCTAAGGCCTTGTGGGAAAATTTGAGGAGGCATCACATGTTCTTTATTCTAACAACATCCGAAACCATGACACTTGCAGGAAATGTTGTGTGCATTACTCTTGGAACCTCAGAAGACTCTGCACATAGCCACATGTCATTTCTTCTGTTAGCTTTCTGGTCCTGCTCATCCGAGAAAAACCAAATCAAACCATCTTCTGATGGATATTTAAGTTTGTTCAAAAGTCTTTGGCATCTGATTAAACGGTTTTCTCTTGTTTTTTCTGACATGAATTGACCTCTGCTCATCACGTAAGATTTGTATCTGATGTCTTCATGCACAAGATTTCTGATTGTTTTTTTCTGACACACCAGCATTTTTTGCAATAGACCTCAATGATTTTCCTGGATTGTCATCAATGTTTTGTTTAACTTCCTGAATAAATTCAGGTGTCCTGATAGAATCAGAGCGTTTGGAATATTTTTTACGTTTTGATACAGGTAATACGCTTCCATCTTTCTCACACCGAATTTTGTGGACAAAAGATCTTGCAACCTTTAGAAAATGAGAAATATCTAAATCACCTTGCTTAGCCTTGAAAGCCACAATCACAGCATGTCTTTTCATTTCACGGTTATTTTCATTGCTATTTTTGGAAATAGAAGTTCAATAAAAATTATTCAAATAAAATAATAACTAAAAGGGCATTTGTCCTCAAATACCGTCCCCACTCTGTATATATATATATATATTGTTATACTTTGGGAGGGTCATGTTGCCAATAAGAAACACACGCATCAGTTGCTTTCACTTCAATTTATTATAATAAATTTATAAATTTATAAATTTCTGGTTGGTTGGTTGGTTGGTTCCACAACCAGATAGTTGTTTATATATTGTCATAGTTCTTTCGTCACACACTCTGTGACCTCTTCAGTGACTGGGGATTCCTTTCTTTGTTTCTGTGCCTCTCCTTTGTTCTGTCCTACGCCATTTTGTTTCTGTGTGTATGTTGTGTGCTCAGTCTGTGCATGCGCCACATCCGGGTGTCTGTGTGTGTTTATGAGAGGAATCCCAGTCACTGAAGAGGTCACAGAGTGTGTGACTAAAGAACTCTGACAATATATAAACAACTATCTGGTTGTGGAACCAACCAACCAACCAGAAATTTATAAATTTATAAATTTATTGTAAATGTATTATAATAAATTGAAGTGAAACGACTGGTGTGTGTATTTCTTATTGGCAACATGACCCTCCCAAAGTATAACAATATCGGTTTCAACACACGATTTCAGATAAAGAATCTTGCTAAACAAATTCAGAAACGAAATATATATATATATAGTATAAAAGAGAAAACACAGGTAAGAATTAAGAGAAGGATTTTATCCAAGTATTTAGGACCGTTTCATTGGTAAGTGCAACCTTATATTGCTATACTGCAAATAGCTGCCACTCAATTATAATTGTTGTTCACAGTCCACATTTTCAAAATAGTAAGTTACACTTGAAATAATTCTTAATATATAGAGAAAAACATTTATTTGGAATTGTATTTACTAGTATAGAGAGAGAGGAATCAGAAAGTGAGGGGACAGACGGCATAGTATAGAGAGAGAGGAGGAAGGGGGAAGAGGTAGGAAGTAGAATGACAAACTGAGATGGAGGGAGGAGTAGAGGTGGAAGGATTTTTTGGTCAGTTTTGATAGCAGACATCATGTCGTGGAATGTAGTGAGTTAAAGAGAATAAAATTGATCATAGTGGGAGGGATGGATAGAGAGGGAGAGAGAGAGGGGAGGGGAGATATAAAGATATATATATATATATATATAAATTAAAGATAAAGATAATAACGTCAAAAATAAAAGCAAAGAAGGGTGTGAGAAAGAAGAAAGGAAAAGATAGCCAAGAAGGGGAGGGAAGGAAGGAAGAAAACGAAGAAATAGAAGAGGAATGAGGGAGAAGAGGGGGATATATGTATTGGTTTTGTGGGTAATTAAAGGGTTTAGATATAAGAGGGTATAAAGTCTAAGTATATGCAGTTTGTAAGTTGGTAGTAAGAGGTTAATGGTTCGATTTGTAGTGCGAAAACTTCTCTTTGAGTCTATGGTTAAAATAAATTGATCTCTCGATTTTATTGTTGAGTAACCTATTCTTCGAACTTAAGATGTGGAACAGCTGAAGGTCGCATAATCGACAGCTTCTCATACCACTCCGATATGGGGGCGCGTTCGATAATGTTTCCACTTCAGGGTGTATTGATGGTTACTTTCCCTCAGTTGCCAGGTCTTGTTTGCAAGGGTGGTTACATAACGGTGCTGGGAATGTTTCATTGCGTAACGGTGTGTATACCAACGGGCTTTAAATGTATTCCCAGTTGCTCCGATGTAATACCATTTCTGGTTGTCTGATTCCACTGTGCATTGGTAAACTAGGTTAGACTGCATACATTCATTTTGTAATGGACAGGTTTCAAGTAGGTGGCAGTTACAGTTCTTGTCATGGGCAACTTTGGCCTTATTTGTGGGCTGCGATGCCTGAACAAGTGTGTTACGTTTTGTTTGCCTATTAGCGGGTAGTTGTGTATTAGATATTCTGTTGTGTTCGGTGGTACTTGTATTGTTATTGTTGTAAATTTGTGTTTTGGTGTTGTTATGTATCTTTTTAGCGTTAAGCATCTTAATGTGTGCCTCTATATTTGGTGCCGTGGAGTAAGATAGTCAATCTCTCCCTCTCTATCCATCCCTCCCACTATGATCAATTTTATTCTCTTTAACTCACGACACTCCACGACATGAAGTCTGCTATCAAAACTGACCAATGAATCCTTCCACCTCTACCCCTCCCTCCATCTGAGTTTGTCATTCAACTTCCTACCTCTTCCCCCTTCCTCCTCTCTCTCTCTATACTATGCCGTATGTCCCCTCACCTCCTGATTCCTCTCTCTCTATACTAGTAAATACAATTCCAAATAAATATTTTTCTCTATATATTAAGAATTATTTCAAGAGTAACTTACTATTTTGAAAATTTGGACTGTGAACAACAATTATAATTGAGTGGCTGCTATTTGCAGTATAGCAATATAAGGTTGCACTTACCAATGAAACGGCCGTAAATACCTGGATAAAATCCTTCTCTTAATGCTTACCCGTGTTTTCTCTTTTATACTTTATACTCCAAGATTGAACGGAATTCTTACACACTTGCGGAGTTACCCCTAACCGTACGTTGAAACCATCCATGAAACTGGCTTTCTTAATCAAAAACAATCACAATAAGCAATCGTTTGCTTCTCTAACTATATATATATATATATATATATATATATATAAATGAAGTAACAGGAGGCTGGACTGGTGTAAATCCTTAAAAGGTTAATTATATTATGATCATTTCAATGACCGGGTTCCATATGAATCCGGTGATATCATCAGGTATTGGAATATAACAAAGGAATATGGAAAAAACCATGTGTCCGAAAAACCCTGGGTCCGAGAAACCAGAGACAGAGAAGGCGGCTGACCAACTAGCTCCACAGCCAGCCGCCCTCAAATTGCTGGCAACCGAAAAACTACCAGTGAACATCTGGTAAGGAGGCGCAGGCCTATCATGTACTACCACCACCCCGTCAAAGAAGAAAGAAAGAAAGGGGGAAAGAAGTGTAGTGTAAGGGTCAAAATACATTCATGTTAGAAAATGTCGCGAAAAGAATGCTACCCAAAGAATCTATAGTGGGTGCCTGTATGGTCAAATGTGTGAACCGAAGATTGGAACGCTAAACTTATGTTGCGAGTTATAGGATGAAATAAATTAAATTAAAAATATTATATTGCAAAATATATCCCATCCTAATAGCTTATCGAGTTAAAAAATAGATCGCATCCAAATAGCTTATCGAGTTAAAAAAAAAATTGTTAATATAAGTCTCTCTCCGTAAGTTCGTTAAATAAATAAATCTCGCTACTTCTATTTTTCAATTTACCATGTTGCAATATAATATTCTTAATTTAATTTATTTCATCCTATAACTCGCAACATAAGTTTAGCGTTTCAATCTTCGGTTCACACATTAGACCATACAGACACCCACTATAGATTCTTTGGGTAGCATTCTTTTCGCGGCATTTTCTAACATGAATGTATTTTGACCCTTACACTACACTTCTTCTCCCTTTCTGTCTTTCTTCCCCTTCTTCTTTGACGGGTGGTGGTAGTACATGATAGGCCTGGGCCCCCTTACAAGATGTTCACTGGTAGTTTTTCGGTTGCCATCACTTTGAGGGTGGCTGGCTGTGAAGCTAGTTGGTCAGCCGCCTTCTCTGTCTCTGGTTTCTCGGACCCATGGTATCACGGACCCATGCCTTTTTACATATTCCTTTGTTATATTCCAATACCCGACGATATCACCGGATTCATATGGAACTCGGTCATTGAAATGATCATAGCATAATAAACCTTTCAAGGATTTACACCAGTCCAGCCTCCTGTTACTTCATTTATAATTAACTCCGTATTCGCACCACCAACTACACAAACGAAGATGGGTGAACTGCACTGCGTTGAGTACTCTTCACAATATTACACCAGGATTGACCATTCGGATTGACCAGTTCTATCCAGTGGTGAACCAACAAACCTTAAGATATAATGCTCCTATAATGTTGAGCACTTCAAAATGTGATATTGAACAGCGGCACTGACTTCAGTGTACAGCTATTACCAGCATGGGATTAACTGATCTACTTGCCATTCGGGTTTTGGCTGCTCTGCGCCTTATCTACCGCCACCTGATACTACTTCCTTGTCAGGAGGATTCCGATTCCGACAAAACTCTACGTATTATACTAAAACTTGTATTGTATTGACTGTATTCTCTACTCTATACCTCAGGACCTTTTGTGACTCGCACTGAATTCGGAACCCGAACTTTACACTAGGTACAATCTGTTACCAATCCATCTCCTCTATCCTCTATATCTATATCTATATGTACAACTTATATTATCTTACTACAACTTGATCTATATTGATTCTCATTTACCTTTATTAATTTTTTACTATCTCATTAATGTTTATTTTATTATTTTATTATTTTCTATTATTTTATTAATGTATTTTTATCAATGTATTGGTATTTTTTTGTAACTTTTCCTTACTCAGGTCATTATATGCACCTTCATAGCCCCCTACCCACCTAAGAACCATACTACCTATAACCCGGACTAACTGGGACTTTAAAATAATTTAGAATAATTTTGATCTATTTGCACTTTTCCTTGTTTGACTTGCGTGGTGGATTTTTCCCGGCTGCGCGCTGGGCACTCGGAAAGTTCAGCCTTCCTTGAGTGCTCGGAAAAATAAATTTCTCCTCTTTCGGTAAATGAAATTACTCGGAGTCGCTTGCTCTGCCCCAGTCCCACCGCGCCGCTTGTTTTGGCCGCCTATGTATACCTGTACCTACAAACTCCAGGTTTGGGCACAACTATTAGCTGTATCTTGCCTCTATTGACACGTAAATAAACCCCTAATGTGTGATTTAATTGTATTCGTGGTATAGACGATGGCCTATCGAAATTGTGGGGTTCCCGCTAGCGATCCCGGGGCCAAAGTTAGTTACGTTCCTAGAGTACTCGGAAAAATTAATTTCCATTTCTATCGCTGGACGATACCACTCGAGACTGGCTGACTCATGGTGGTGGGTGTGCTGGCTGGGACACCCATTCGAAATCTTTACTCTATATCCCATCCTAAGGGCTTATCGAGTTAAAAAAATTGTTTTCATATAAGTCTCTCTCCGTAAGTTCGTTAAATAAATAAATCTCGCTACTTCTATTTTTCAATTTACCATTTTGCAATATAATATTCTTAATTTAATTTATTTCATCCTATAACTCGCAACATAAGTTTAGCGTTCCAATCTTCGGTTCACACATTAGACCATACAGACACCCACTATAGATTCTTTGGGTAGCATTCTTTTCGCGGCATTTTCTAACATGAATGTATTTTGACCCTTACACTACACTTCTTTCCCCCTTTCTTTCTTTCTTCTTTGACGGGTGGTGGTAGTACATGATACGACTGCACCCCCTTACCAGATGTTCACTGGTAGTTTTTCGGTTGCCAGCAATTTGAGGGCGGCTAGCTGTGAAGCTAGTTGGTCAGCCGCCTTCTCTGTCTCTGGTTTCTCGGACCATGGTTTTTCGGACCCATGGCTTTTTACATATTCCTTTGTTATATTCCAATACCTGATGATATCACCGGATTCATATGGAACCCGGTCATTGAAATGATCATAGTATAATAAACCTTTCAAGGATTTACACCAGTCCAGCCTCCTGTTACTTCATTTAAAATTAACTCCGTATTCGCACCACCAACTACACAAACGAAGATGGGTGAACTGCACTGTGTTGAGTACTCTTCACAATATTACACCAGGATTGACCATACGGAATGACCAGTTCTATCCAGTGGTGAACCAACAAACCTTAAGATATATATATATATATATATATATATTAATGAAAAAGAACAAAGGAACTATTATGACATTATAACAAGTTTATTGCCGACAGCCGTTTCGTCCGACCATATGGTGGGACTTTTCAAGGCATATAACATGTGATTGTAAGTTCATTATTTACATCAACGTATCACTTAAGACTAGCAGTTTGAAATTGTGGTATACATCAGCAGCTCCGCTTGTATATTTGGGGTCTATATTCTAAGGGGGCTCTTTTATATTAGTTGTCGGAATTGTAAAAGGGATGGGTTATGGGGAGTTAAGAGAATTTGAAAATGGCCTAAGAGTCAGGGATTGAAGGTTAAAAATTAGATAATTTATAATTTACGCATTAAAAGTAAAAGACTTGGGATCTCGTAGAAGCACCTTAAAAGATCCCTCAATAAGTGCATAAAGCTTACAAGCCCCAATAAACTTAAACTAGAAGAGATTAAGAGACTAATAAAATAAAATAAAAAAATAAATATATAAAGTTTCCCTAAAAAAATATAAAGTTTCCCAAATAATGAACTTACAATCACATGTTATATGCCTTGAAAAGTCCCACCATATGGTCGGACGAAACGGCTGTCGGCAATAAACTTGTTATAATGTCATTATAGTTCCTTTGTTCTTTTTCATTAATATGTCTGCTCTGCTTATACGCATAGAGCTTAACTAGCTACCGTCGCATATTTAGTAGGTCAGACGTGATCATCGCAATTCACATACGACCTACCATACATCTTGCTTATATATATATATATATATATATATATATATATATATATATATATATATATATATATATATATATATATATATGTATACATATATATACTGAGAGAGTCGAGTTGTTATTATTTAAGTCCCTTAAGATCAGTATCCAATTTAACTTAGTTTTCTATATGTAAGTAACGTATAGTGTAGATATTATTATAGATATTATTTTCTGGCTGGCTTAGCTTATACGGTTTCGATAGTAAAAACCGGTTTAAGCTTAGTTGTCTTGCAAATAATCCCTAAAAATGTTCTTTCTACTTTTGACACAAGTCCCACAAGTCGAGAGCAAAGGAAGATTTACCCATCCAATACGTTACTGGTACTTTAATTCATCGACCCTACAAAAGTGAAAGGCAAATTAACCTCTGTGAGATTTGAACTCAGAACGTAAAAGACAATATATACCGCATTGCCTGTTGTCTGACGCTCTACAGACTCTACCAATACAGCACTCTGTTGGCTTATTTGTGACGTAAAGGAATTCAGGCAGAGTAAATCACTTTTAATATTGTTCAATGTTGTTCTCCTTTGTCAAACAATAAAGACTGACCTTAATTCATGAGATTTAAACATTCATAACTACAAATACCAAAATACTAACTGCTCTATTATTTACCTGCAAAAATGATATTAATAACGGTAATAGTACGTGCCTGTTAGGCATCTCTACGTGTAAGTGTCTTCACACTACACCTATTATGAAGCATATAAAGTTAAAACGATAAAACTGTTAATATTCAAACTCTTGTCTAAATGGTAGTCTGTTAGGCCATATTCGTTTTTATGCCAAATGATGTGAGTCAGCATTTGCTGTAAGGCGATTCCATTACGAAAGTAATTTTGACATTATTTCATGAATATACCCAAGGATTTTTACGACGTTTGACGGGATAAAATCTACGACTGAACCCACTATTTCTAAAGCAATGTATCATTGAACTCTCTGATATTCCGATGGTGATGTTAAAGTAATCGTTTATTTATAAGTAGCTTCCTTCGAACTTCAAATCAGGAAGGAATAAAAAGGGAAATAGAAACAAACCATTAAGCCTTTACATTCCTTGGATGAATTAGCGTCTATGGAATGAATTACGTTTTTATTTAAGTTTCTCCTTCTTTTACCGATTCCAGCCAACAAACCAATTGTCTTTCGTAAACAGAAAGGCTTAAAGGCTAATCAGAATAAATAGCGTTTCGTGTAATATAGATGCTGCACGCTTTCAATACTATTACAAAACAATACCTTTAATAGAATGAGCTCTCGTTTCTGTTGCACACAATTTATTCTGTTACCTTGCGTTGTGTAAATTGCTATGTAAAGAGAAAATAATGCCCAATCCATGTTTTAATTCCACTTATTCCTTTTTATCACTTTTACGATATTTCTCGTTCATAAAAATGTTCGCATTTGTAGTGTTACGGAAGAAATTGTAACATTGTTGTCATTCTCTGTACAACTGTAAGATAGATTAATGATATTCACAAATTATTTTGAAAGAAAAGCAATACATAAAAAAATATATTTCTCTTGACTTGAAGTAATTTCAATTATTATTGAAATCTTTATTTATAGGTAAAATCGACCGATTGGTATGTAACGTAGCTCTTAATCAGTCGCCGGGTTTACCAACATCAGATTGCTTTTGGGGTGCTTTTTCGTGGTGCACACGTTATTGTAACCTTTTAGAGATCTTCGATTTGAGAAAGTAAACAATAACATCGACATACTACTACTGCTGACAACATAAATAAAACAATACTAGCATGATTCCCCTACTGTACTCTCCAGTATATATTGTCTAATATAGATTTATGGTGATTAGATATTTGGCATATCTCTTTTACTGGTACAAAAATGAAATCGGGGTGTTTCCTGATATTGCCAATCCTTGTATAGTATTTCTAGCGGACAATTGATGTTTTGTATTTTCACCAATCATATGATATTTCAAACATCACCTTTGTACAATTATTTGAATACAAAACAGGGCGACAAAATACAAAAAAGGAAAAGACAGCAACGTAGTGAAGCCGTAGTTGAAAATTACATGTGGAGTTGTTCTGGAAGTTATAGCTCTTCACGAACCCAATTCTAGTGTCAGAATAAGCTGTAGGATGCTCGCAATTTGTGCTTATATGATTTTGTATTTTCTCTAGAAAACACAAGAGCATGTCACAAAATATCCATTCATACTCGTTTGCTTATGACTGTATTATTTAGTCGTGTGCGAATGTGTGTTTCTGTATTGTATGAGAAACGGTACCATTTATGCTCCTGTCTCTGTCAGTAATGCTTTCTAACTTCTTTAGTAACTGCTTGAATGCAGGTGCACGTGAGATTTGAAACAGATATGTAAGCTTAGTATCCCTGCTTAAACCCATAATATCCCTGGTGAGGGTTGATGTTTCGAATCATCTATTTAGTTACTATTCATTCCAGTACACTATTTACATATTTAAAACATTTGCTTCTACAATATTTTTCTAGTAATAGGCTATCTCCACTCTGAGCTCAAATGCTATTGGGGTAAATATTGTCTTTCATTCTTTTGAACTCGGTACAAAATCATCTGTCTAACATTTGGTGTCGGTTCTTCTTTTATATCTCACTCTTTATGTTTATTTTTTTCTCATTCTTTGTAAGAAATCAGCTGCGTTCAGATTTGAAGACAGGGTGTGCTAGACAGCGTTGAAATTGCTCAGGAAACACTGTATACCACTCCGGTATCCGTTTGATTTCAGGTAAAGTTACATGTCCAAACATACACACATTTAACTCAGTACGGTACCCATGCGATTCCATCAGGTGTTATGTGTTATATACATACATTTCCAGAAAATGAAATTGTGAATGAGGTTTTACTGTAACAATATGAATCACAGGCATCTAGGAGTTAAATTTAAAAGCACCTAAGAAACAAACCATTTTCCCTTTTAATTACCAAAACCAACACAAACATAGATAGGTTTCTGTGATTTCTAAAGAATTGTAGAGAACATTCTGGATATTTCAGAAATGAATTGATTATATTTCGCCTTGTGTACAATAGCTATATTTTCACGAATGTCATAATAACAACTTTATACATTTTCAAATCATATTTCGCGTAATACGTGTGTATTAAACTGGAAAGAATTTTTTGAAAAAATTAAATTACCATTAGATTTGGAATCGGTTCCAAGCATCAGGTTTTCTTCTTACTAGAATTTCAATACAATTTCATGATCTATACTTGTATCAATTTATGTTATATAGTTTTGTTTTGTTTATTTTCTATTTGTTTTTATGTTTCAATATAGCTTAGATATTAAACTCAGTTAATGGAAAACAAGGAAAAAATAACATTCGATTACCTAACATTAAATGTTAAGTGAAATTCAAATTTCGATTAAATTTTGGCACGTGTTTAGTATTTTCTAATAATAAATAAGATTTTATTGATGATGACAGTAATAATAATAATAATAATAATAATAATAATAATAATAATAATAATAATAATAAAAAAAGAAAAAGAAATGGATAGGAAGACAAGGAAACTATTGACTATCTACAACATGTTCCACAAGAGGAGTGATGTCGATAGACTCTACTTAAGGAGATCTGAAGGTGAAAGAGGTCTTATCAGCATAGAGGACTGTGTTCAGATGGAGAAAAACAACCTACACAAATACTTTACTGATAGTAAGGAGCCAATGCTCAGAATTGTACTGAAGGAGAGGACAATAGACCAGGGGATGTCCAAGGAGGAAATAACAACAAGGAGAAAGAGCAGCCTTCATGAAAAACCCCTTCATAGTTCCTTCTTTGAGAAAACTGAATACAGAGATCCACAGACATGGAACTGGTTGAAAAGAGGAGACCTTAAAAGGGCTACAGAAGGAATGCTAATGGCTGCGCAAGAGCAGGCCCTCAAAACGAAGTGGTTGAACCACCATATTTTCAAGGAAGAGGCTAGCCCACTGTGCAGGATGTGTGGAGAGAGAGAGGAGACTGTGGCTCACATTGTATCCGAGTGTAAACACCTAGCCCAGACTCACTATAAGGGCTGGAGACATGATGTGATGGGCAGGGGGATCCACTGGCACCTATGCAAAGTAAACAATTTACCACATTCTGAGAAGTGGTATGTACATAAGCCAGAGTCGGTGATAGGAAACGATCAGGTGACAGCGCTATGGGATTTTAGGATACAGACGGACAAGAAACTGGAACACAATAGACCTGACCTGGTGGTTTTGGACAAAGAAAAAATATCGTGCCTGATTGTGGATGTGGCCTGCCCATTCGACACGAGAGTGCATGAGAAGGAGAGGGAGAAAATTAACCGATACCAGGACTTAAAGTGTGAGGTAAAAAGGATTTGGAACTGCCATGAAGTCAAAGTGGTCCCGATTGTCATAGGCATAGTACCTAGTGCAGGTACTATCTCAAAAAGTTTCCAGGGATGGTTAAAGAAAATTGGCCCCGCCCCGCTTTTGGAGCACTTCAAAAGGCATGCTTGCTGGGAACAGCAAGAACTCTCCGCTACGTCCTGAATATCCGAGGTTGCAGGTAGTGGCATGATATTCACTTCAACAAACTTTCCATTTAACTAACATCAATGACTGAGACTGAAAGAACAATAATAATAATAATAATAATAATAATAATAATAATAATGATTTCTTTATTAACCACAAGGGTTTACATAAAGTAGACATTAAGGACAGTGCAGGACAATGCAGGACGGTACAAATGGGCATTTCTGCGTGTAAAAAAAACAAAAACAGAGGATGTAACAAAAATAACAATGAAAATAACAATGAAAAATTCCCCAATAGGGGGGAGACTTCGGAGGGACATTTGTGGAGAAAGCCCAGTAAAAAGCCACAATGACCCTGACCACCAAGGCAAGTGCCCTCTCCCAGTTTTCCACCTTTAGTTTACAGATATATACTCAGAGTCGGCCCATTCACTCGGGCCATTCTTGCTTCTCTCACCGATCTTTCAACAAAATGCTGGGAAGAGAGCACTTCCCTCTCTACTCTGATTTTCCTTTTCAAATGAAATTTGAAAAAGTCAATCAGAGCATCACCGAAGAGGTAAGTGCTCGTCTTCAGCCCTTTCAAACGTGTCCACCATACTATCTCTTTCGCCATGGCCACCAGACAGATAAAAACTGCCTGCCCTTCCCGGCTAAAGGAGGAGGGCGGGGCAATCCTCACGATAGACTCAGATGATAGCTGGATCCGTCCTAAACGCGACAGCATGTGTTCGACATAAACCCACAAGTCAGCAATTTTCGGACACTGGACGAGTGCGTGCAGGACGGTTTCGTCGCCCTGCGCGCATCTCGGACATGCCCGGCTGACGGCACCTCCATGCCTGTAGAGTTTATCCCGAACTGGCAAGGCTCCTCGGTAGCACTGCCAGGCCAGAGATTTCTGGAAGTTGTCCATAGGCCCTGGCCCGAAAGTTCTTCCGAAGAGATTGGCTAGTTGATTTTCGTCGACGCCTAGAGTTTCCCCAAGTACGTCGTCGCTCTTCCCCTCCACTAATCCTCTATAGAACGCCGAGGTGGAGTTTCCACCGATCACATTGCCCGATTGGTCGAGGGCTGTGAGCGCCTGAAGACATTCCAGTCTCCAGGCGCTCCCTCTCGGTCTTCGCTTGACCCAGGACTGCAGCTCCGTCAAGGAAACGAGCTGGGGAAAAACGCGTCTAGCAAACGGCGACCACACCTGATCACCGTCGAGGAAGAGGTGGAGATGTCGTAGCCTGAGCGCGTGCCTGCGCATCATCAGCCACGGCATGCCCAGCCCTCCACGTAGCGGGTGTTGACAACAGATGGACCGCCTGACCATCGGAGCACGTCCCTTCCACAAAAAGCGAAAGAGCAAACGCTCCAGCGCAGTCAGGCGAGGCTTAGGACAAGGTACGACGGTTAGGCGGTAGCAGATGACAGACGCGATGTACGCGTTAGCCACCTCCGCTCGACCTTTCAGGGATAGCTTCCTCTCCGCCCATTTCTGGGTGAGAGAAGCCACCCTGCTCGTCACCTCGTCCCAGTTTTTGTCCGTCTGGAGGTCCGGACCGAACCAGACCCCTAGCAATTTAACCGGTCCGTCCGTCCAGCGCCCGACGACGCTGTTGGACGGCATGGACCTGCCTCTCCAGGTGCCGAGCTGCAGGCCCACTGACTTTTCCTGGTTGATCATTGCTCCTGTCACCGCTTCGTATTCTCTTAGTGTAGTGCCGATCGCCTCGATGTGTTTGGCGTTCGACACCACTACGGTGACATCGTCCGCATATGCTGACACGGATCTTCCGCATCCTAGTTCGCGCGGGACTCCCCTCAACGTCTCCAGTTTGTGCAGTAATGGCTCGAGAGTCAATACGTACAAGAGGGACGAGAGGGGACATCCTTGGCGGACCGAGCGCATGATGTTGAACGGTTCCGACAGGTGACCGTTCACTCTCACCACAGAGCAGATGTCGCTGTGCATGGCAGCGATCCAGCCTCTGAAGACGGGCCCAAAGCCAGCCGCCCTCAGGACTGCCGCTAGGTAACGATGGTCGACCCTATCGAAAGCTTTCGACTGATCTAAATTGATCAAGGACCCACCCGTGCCAGGTTCCCTAGCTACCCTCTCTACGATGTATCGCATGAGGTGGAGGTTGTCGTGGATGGATCTGTCGGGAATGGCGCATGTCTGCGCCTCTCCCACCAGACCACCATCGACAAGCGCCAACCTCTTTGCTAGCACCTTGGCCAAAATCTTAAACTCTGTGTTTAGCAGAGTTATGGGCCGGAAATTGTCTATGTTATCCCCCTTGTTCGGATCCTTTCTCAGCAGTGCCACCGCTCCTCGGCTCACAGAACTGGGAATTCTCCCGTTCTGTTGCCAGTTGCAGTAGACGTCCGCCAAGAGGCCTCCGAACATGTCTGGCATCTGTACGTAAAGTTCATAGGGCAGACCATCCAAACCAGGCGATTTACCCCTTGTGCAGCCAGTCATTGCCTCCCTTACTTCAGCGGCTGTTATCGGCTTTTCGCAACACTTCACCTCAGTGGCCGAGAGCCGCGGCAGTCCGTCGAGGTAGACACTAAAGTCCATCCCTCTACCCGGCCCCCCGCTGCCCCCGAACAGCTGAGCGAAGTGTCGCTGAAAAGCTTCACACATTTGCCCGGGTTCGAGTAGCATGCGCCCGTCGTGGTCCACCAAAGACCGGATCGTGGCTTTGTTGCCACGACGCGCCTCCGCCACTCGGGCCCATTGAACGGCTTTCGTCCCCTCGTGTCTGAGAGCACGCACCCTAGCTCTGACAACGCAGCCTTCGTGCTTTGCATTGAAGAATTGGTCAAGGGCCAATTTCGCCGCAAGCACGTCGGTCGCAATGCCTTTGCTAAGCGCCTCGTCTAATTTTCTAACTAGTTCTCCCTCTGCTCTATTTTTCTCTATTGCTAAAGCCTTACTAAACCTAATCGATTCTATTCTAATCGCTCTTTTCAGAGCAAACCACCACTTGTTGTTGACGATGGCCCCCGTCAACGCCCGCTTAACTAGTTCGCTAATCCGGTCTCTGTAGGCCTTGCGCGCTGGTAAGGACGCGTTTAGCTTCCAGTAGCCGGGTCCTCGTCTATGAAGCCTATCTAAGTCAAGCACACAGATCACGAATTTGTGGTCCGTGTAGCTGACTATCTTGAATTGTGGACAGCCTATGCTAGACCTATCTATTTCCCTACAAAATACTCTATCTAGATATGATCTGGATGACCCTATGCGGTTTGTCCAAGTCCACATTGGCACATTCGGGAAATCCAATCGGTACCTGTCAGACAGTTCAAAACGCCTGAGCAGGTTGGTGAGGCTCTTGCACCCTCCACCCCTATCCGCTAATCCCACACAGTCCCAGCGTGCATCTAAGATCCCGTTCCAGTCGCCCACTAACACTAAAGAGCGGGACGTTCCAAGAAAGGTCTCCAGACGCCGGAAGAAATCAGGCCGCCCTGCTCCTGTCGGGGCATAGACGGCCACTAGCCTGAAAGCTTGCCCGTCTCCGCTGGTCACGTCCAGCACCACCAGCTTACCCTCTGGGTCCAGGAAGATGGCCCGTATGGCGAGATCCAAACCTCTCCGAAAAAGCACAGCAACTCCTCCACCCGATCCAGGACGGCTGGGAGATGCGTACACATCGTAGCCGCCGAAGATCGGTGCGAAGGCCCGTGCTTCGGAGATTCTGGTCTCGCTGATGGCCACTACATCTATGTTTAGTGACCTGAGGTCGTTGAGCAGGTGACCCTGCTTCCATGACGACCCCAAGCCACGCGCATTTATGCTGCCTATTCTGAGTGAGGTCATGTTTAAAATAGAGTGGAAAAGATGGGAAAGACCACTTACCGTACTTTTGGTAGAGGAGGGATGGTTTTTACATCCCTTTTCACTTGATCGTCTGGTGAAGGGACCGTTGAATCGTCCCTTCGGCTGGTCGTCGGCTCTTCTAAGAGAATGTCTGAGTATACTCTTCGATTGATGGTTCCTCCTAGGTCCCTGAAATCACCAACTGCGTTGGGGAATTTCGTTTTAATGTTTGTGTATTGTTTCTGTGCTATTTTTAGCAGTCTTATGTTAGTTGGCGTTTTGATTGGTGCTGGTATTATGTAGTCCTGTTGTGAAATGTCTGTGTGTTCAATTATGTAAGTCATTAGTTTCTTGTTGTGTGTATTTATTGCCGTGCATTTGTTTTTCTGGGGGTGGGGTGTGGTTCTGCTATTTTCTTGTCGTTGTTGCTGGGTGTGTGTGTTTTGTTGTTGTGTTTGCGATGTTGGTGCTTGTGGTGGTGGTGTTGAAGGTGTTGTTGGCGGTGGGGTTGTCGCCGGTGGTGATGGTGGCGCTAGTGTGGGTGGTGATGGTGTTGGTGTTGTTGCTGCTGTGGGTCTCTTTGCAGTAGACTTTACCCTTTTCTCATTTCTTTCCTCCCTTTTCAAAGGCGACGATGCGCTGCTTCTGCGTTTGTGCCTTCTTGCGACCTTTTGCCATCCCTCTCCCACCTCACACTCCATGTCTGATTCTGTAAGGTCGGGGAGGGGTACCAGCTCCACTCTTTCACTTGTTGTTGTTGGTGATGTTTGCACTGGAGTCTCTGTTGCAGCTGCATTTGGTATTGCTGTTGTTGTTGTTAATATTTCCACTGCTGCTGCTGTCTTTGATTTCCGTGGAGTGGGTATGGGTACCACGGACCTATCGTTCCTGGTTGCCGCTTGTCCTGTTGCTGGTAGCCGTGGAGCCGGATTCGGAAGGAGGGGGGTTTTCTCCTTTCTCAGGGTCTTCTCGTTGCAGAAGGCCCTGAGGTGAGTCTTCGATCCACAGCGAAAGCATTTCGGGCGTTTGCCCTCAACACTTATGGGCAGTTGAGTGCCGTTATCGAAGTCTATCACATCCGGGATAGCTTCGATGCACTCCTGGTTGGTTTGGATTAGCATCTCAATGGAGGAGCCGACCCAATCTTCTCTTACTTTTTTCTGTACTTGCAGTACAGTTGTTTTGTCCTCGATTCCGACGAGGACAGACGCGGCCAGCCAAGAAGGGGTCATTCCGGGGGGGACGTGGGTCAGTTTGACCCTCACAATTTTTTGCCCGCAGTAGGAGGGCACCAACACCATTTCCTCGCTCCTTAGAGTCACTACTGATTGGGCCTTTGCCTCCTGGGGTGTGGCAAAAAGTACGTCTACGGTGGCGTATTTTTTGCCTCGGGTGATGTGCGTTTTCCTCTGCCACACAGACCCCAAGGCTTTTTGTATTTGGGCCTCTGTGGCTCTTTCCACCCTACGGGATTTTGTACTTACTGTACGGTACGTGACCGTACAGTGCTCTTGGGTTTCGAAAAAATTTTTCGCTGCCTTGCAGATTGCTCGGTGTCCGTTCTTTGTCACCATCTTCTTCGCTTCCTCTAATTCCTCATTTGTTATGAGGATTGTTTCCAAGTTTTTCGCAATACCTGCAAATGAGATTGGTTTTTCTCTGCTGTTGTTGTTGTCGTCAGAGCTGCTGGTACTTTTGTTGTTGCTGCAGGTACTACGACTACTGCCTCCGCCGCTGTTGCTGTGGTTGTTGTTGGTGTTGCTGCTGCTAATGCTGTTGTTGTTTATGCTGCTGGTGATGCTGTTGCGGCTGCTACTGTTGTTTTCATTGTCACTGTTGCTGTTGTTATTACGGCTGCTACTGCTATTATTCCTGACGTCAGACGAATGAACTGGGTTTTCGTATTTCCCGCACACCTGTTTCGTCGCTGTCGTCGTCGTCGTGGAGAAACCTTGCACGCTTTGCACGAGACTTTTCTTTTCTTTCGTCACTTGCGAAAGAGAAGGGAGGGAGAGAGACACATTTAAAGAAGGGAGGGAGAGAGACAATCTTCTCTCTGCTGTAGTGATGATTGAGGAAGAAGAAGACGGAATGAGTGGGAGTGACGTATGAAATTTCTTTTTCGTAGCCATGTTGTTTTTTGTTTAAAATGAAATTTTGGGTACAAAACCCCAATAACTGGTTATTTAACCCCGAAGGGCCAAATAACGGACAGAAAGACCCCTCTCACGAGGAGGAGGGTGTCTTTATCAACAATTTGGTTCAAGTTTTAAACAATTTACAATTGTTTTAACGGTTAAAAATTACTATACCTTACAGAGCCGAGCCTCCGTCAACCATGGCATTCAATAATAATAATAATAATAATAATAATAACTTTTGTACACGGATCGTCCTTATAACATAATTTTCTTCATTAAAATAACGGACCACATGTGTAAATATAGAAACTGAATATCAGCCGCACCACTACAAGGCCAGCAAATACCCAGTGCATTACTGGTACTTTATTTTATCGACCCGGTAAGGATGAAAGGCAAAGTTAACCTCGGCGGGATTTGAACTCAGATCATAAAGGGAGGTAACTCTATGCTTGAAAGCAGGGCGTCCGACCCTCTACCGATACTGCCAATCCAATAATCTCAGTACCAGCCAGCAAATGCACTACCCAAAGAGCCGGGCAACTTTCCATGTACGTCCAATTCCATGCGTAACGCAGGCATGTACTGCGAGATGAACAAATAACAATTAATACAATCGCTTTTCCTATGGTTAATCAGGAAGCGCGTACCCCAGGAAGGTGCTTGCCTGAGATCGAAAAGTCCTCCTCTTGCACAAACTGTTCTCAAATTATGAACCTCGATGGTCACTTGATCGAGGATTGTCCCAATTCGAGCCCTCCAGATCCACCACCAAAACCACCTCAAAAGGAAAAACCTAAACGGATGAAATGGACCCGAGAAGAATATAAAAATGTAATATATGCATATTACTATGCAATAGGTAAGCCATCACAAGACAGACACACTTTAAAATCCTACAAAATCTGGAAAAATCGAAATCAAGCTAGCAGATGTGATATGGATGGAAATAAGTTTGCAAATGTAAGGAGGTATATCTTCAGAAATAATAGACTCACAGACACTGAACTAATTGCGATCAAGCAGGCTGTGGAGAATGACATAAATATAGATGATGAAAGAACTGAAGAATCTCCTGGAGATAGTAACCAGTCACAAGTCTTTACTGAAAGGCCTCCATCTGACCAAATTACAAATAGGTTTGTAAAAATGAGAAGCCCTATTGAACCCGCTGAAAATAACCAGGAGAGGGACTTAGAAACAATAATTGAAAACCAAACATCTGCTGAAGAACACAGGGTGACTATGAAGGAATCAAAGCAAACAATACTGAATGAGCTTGCAGTAGTAAGACATTCAGGTATAAATGATCGAGAACCACTTCAAGAACACCCAAATACAATCCAAAATAGAAAACAAATAATGATTGCTAATTCTGTGACAAAAGAAACCATAGAAGAACTAGAACCTGCTAGAGTAATTGAAACAAAAAAAAACAAAACAGTCGAACCTTCGAGGTAAACCAATTTGGAGGAGTAGAATCGAAAATGAGATTGACGTAATGAGAGGAGAAATATCTTTATTGAGTGAGTTAACCGCTGGAAATTATATAAGATCCAAGAAGGTAAGAAAGCTAAAGAGAAAATATGCACTGTCTTCTAGAGAAGCAATAGTTTCAACAAAAGAATCTCTGAAACAAAATGTCCATGTAAAAGCCCAACACATTCGTAGATTCGAGAAGCGAAACCACTTCTACACGCAAAATAAGTTGTTCTCATCCAATGCCAAGTCATTTTATAGAGAAGTAGGGACGAAAAAAATGATTATTGAAGACCCCCGTCCATAGAAATAGTTGAAAACTTCTGGAATAAGATTTGGAGTGATCAGAAGACATATAATGCTAATGTAGATTGGATTAGTCGCCTGGAAAAATCATACACAAATTTAGAAGAACAGGCGTGGGAAGACAGCTCTATAGTTGACTTAGGACTGCACTCAATAAATCTCATGAATGGAAATCTCCTGGTAGAGATAGGGTGCCAAATTTCTAGCTTTCCTCACTCCCGTGCACTCATAATATATTGGTCAAGCTGTTTAATGGAATTATAAAAGATCCAAAAAATACACCTGATTGGAAAGCAAGTGGCATTACCAACCTTTACCAAAGAACAACGAAACCAAAGATCCAAAATACTATCGGCCCATAACCTGCTTGCCCACCACTTATAAACTATTAACCTCTATTCTCATGGAAAAAGCATACGTGTTTTTGGAGAGAACAATCTTTTCCCCATTGAACAAAAAGGGTGCCGACGAGGTTCATATAATTGCAAATAACACAGAAATCTCAGTTCTGGATGGATCGATTATAAAAAAGCATTTGACAGCATACCACACTCATGAATTCTGAAATCACTGCACATCTTCAAAATCTCACCTGTGATCTCACATTTCCTGAAACACAATATCTCATTATGGAACACGAATCTCCAATTGTCTCATTCCACTGGGGTACTGTGCTCTAGGTATATAAACATCAACTATGGTATATTACAGGGTGACTCACTTTCACCCTTGCCTTTCTGCATAGCTTTAATACCCCTTACATCCGAACTTATTAGAACATGGTACGGTTATAGAATTGACAACAACAAAATAAGCCATCTATTTTACATGGATGATTTGAAGCTATATTGCAAAGATAATGACGAACTGGAAGGCCTTTTGCGGACAGTAAAAACGTTTAGCGATGACATCAGGATGGAGTTTGGACTTGACAAGTGTGCAAATGCCACTTTCAAGAAGGGGAAGCTTGTCAACTCAGACTCAGTTGAATTGGATGCTGAAACAATCATAAAGGAACTTGAGCAGGAACAAACCTATAAATACTTAGGGATTAATGAGGGCTCTTGTATACAGTATGCAAGAATGAAAGAGAGGATAAGGAAAGAATGTTACAGGAGAGTACAAGCAGTTCGGAGATCAGAACTAAACGCTCGTAACAAGGTGCTATCCATAAATTCCTTGGCAGTTCCAGTTGTCACTTATAGCTTCGGTGTGTTGAACTGGAATATGTGTGAAATCAAAAGAATTGACACCAAGGTCCGTAAGTTACTGACCTGTAATATTATCCACCTCCC